>CM062817.1:1004679063-1005879063 GCA_031772625.1 Pinus tabuliformis
GAAGGAGGGGACCCCACCAAATAGGAGTGGTGATGGGAAAACCCCGAGTTGAGACGAAGGGAGAAGACGGTGCTAGGCAACCCAAGTGTGGGAAAAGGGGATGTTGGAATCAGGAAGAGGAGGAAGGACATTCCCTGCAGGTTTCAAAAATAGGATTGCAACAAGAGACCAGAGGAGGACCATCTTGGAAGGTTGCGGAAATGGAATCGCAATAAGGAATGGGTGGGGAATCCTCTTTGCAGGTTGCAGAAGTAGGATCGCAAGATCAACACCCATGTTGGCATGAAGATGACGATAATGTGGGCGATGGGATGAGGAGGTTGTTTGACAAGGAAAAAGCATCCATCAAAATTCAGCAGCCCCAACCCCAAAATATAAGTGGAATTTTCCCCAACCTTCCCCTAGTACTTTATCACAAACCAAAAGAATTTGTCACCAGCTTAGCAAAGGCAGTTCGAGTGTATAGTGTTCGAGAGAAACACATGACCGGTCTCAATATTGGAAGTGATACAAGAACCGACTATAGCGATAACTTGGGTCTACATGGATCCCAACAGCCAGTAAGTAGAGGTTTTGTGTTATTAGCCCATACTCAGAGCACTATGGCAGGATCATTTACTAGATACCTAGAATTTGCAGTGAAAGGGAACCAGGATGTCAAGCAACATTGGTACCTCTGCGAAGCCATCTGGATGGCCCGACAGACTCCAGATAATGTTCGGGCAGCGGAATTCCAGACCACGCTAATAAAATGGGATCTACGCTAGTTCATAAAGTGGGTAGAGTAGAACCAAAACCCACCATAGATGATATTAAGAGGGGATTTATGTAGGAATTCAAGGTACCACAGACAAATCAATAAGGGTTATCAAAGTTGTGGGAAATTAGGTAGAGAGAGGGTGAGAGGGCTTGGGGGCTCATGTAAAGGTTTAAGGATGCCATTGCCAAGCTGAGTTACGCCCTCACTATAAGAAAAAAGGTCATTAGTGAGGGTCATGCTTGTGACGAATGTTTAAGGTCCATCACCAATGTCACATATGGTGACGATCTTAAAAAAATTGTTGTTTTAAGTGTATATAGTGATGGTCCTTTAAGATTTGTCACCAAAACCATTTTCAATGACACTTTTGGTGAGGGTCGTTAAAGTCCCGTCATTAATTCTCTCTTTGGTGACACTTTTTGTGAGGGTCATTAAAGGCCCATCACTAATTCTCTCTTTGGTGACACTTCTAGTGAAAATCTTTTAATGACTATCACCAATGATCTTTTTGGTTACTTTTGGTGATGGTCAATAAATATTCGTCATCATTTATCATTCCAATGAGTTTTTGATGATGCTTCATGCCTGTGATGGACCTTTAAGGTCCATCACCAATGTCGGATATGGTGACGGTCTTTAAAAAATCATTGTTGTAAGTGTATATAGTGATGGTCCTTTAAGGTTTGTTGCCAAAGCCTTTTCAATGACACTTTTGGTGAGGGTTGTTAATTTCCCATCACTAATTCTCTCTTTGGTGACACTTTTGGTGAGGGTCGTTAAAGGTCCATCACTAATTCTCTCTTTGGTGACACTTTGAGTGATGATATTTTATTGACCCTCACCAATGCTATTTTTGGTTACTTTTGGTGATGGTCAAAAAAATTTCATCATCATTGATCATTCCAATGATGCTATGTACCTATTACTATACTTTTTGTCAAAATATAATGATTTAAGACCATTGTTGTGGAGTCTTTTTCATTATGTGTCCAAGGTCATAGTGGTTATAATATCCAGTCAATTTTTCAAGTTATTAGTGTGCATCATTTCCCTCAAGTCATAAGAATATAGTCTTCCTATGAGTCAACACATGATTCATCTCTATTAGGTTTATTATATAGCAAATTTCCTTTAAATAAAGTTCCACTAGTGTGTGTAGGAACTATATTATTTAATACATAATCAAGCTCTGTAAATTCTATTAATGAGAGATACCTAACACTCCTCAACACTCACGGCACACGTTAACATGCTTTGGAACAATACACTAACATTCCTTGCCACCTCGCATGTCTTGGAACATCTTTGTACCTAGAGCATCTTGCCATGATTAGAACACCAAAGCACATGTTGGCATGCCATATCATAGCATAGAACTCCCCTATCTTGTGTTGGCATTCCTTGTAGTCCCTAGCATGCCCTGGAACTCCTTGGCATAATATTGCATTGACAAAAATTAGCACTTGGCACACATTCGCCCTTGGCATGTATTGGAACATATTATTAGTGCCCTAGCATGCCACTTTTGGAAAAGATAAAGTCTCAACTTATTAACCCTATTATGTGTTCATTTCCTTTCACCTTATCTTGGTTATTCCTTTTGTTTCCTTGAAACTCCTTGATGCATATTGCATACTCTGGAACCCTGCACATCCTAGCATGTCTTAGCACCTGGAATGCCTCGGCACTATTTGGCACATGTTAGCCCACCCCGGAACTACCTAGCACACTCTAGCACTTCTTGACATTCCCTAATATTCCCTGGCATGCCTTACCCATTCGTAGCATACCTTGTCACTCCCTTCTTGGCATGACAACTAGAACTGATTGAAACTACCGAAAACACCCTCATATTCATTCACTTCCATTCATTTTTACCTAGTGCTCCCTTGTGTTTTCCTAGTACTTCCTAACACTCCTCAGCATGCATTGGCATTCTCTAACACACCTTAGCACTCATAAGTGAAGAATGGAACTTGTAACCAATGCTACTAGACTCAGAATAGACAATAAATCGGTGAGGCAAAAGAGATAAGAGTTTTAATCAGATTGGGGAAAAACTGGAAAAAAAAATCAGGAAAAAATCATTGAATTCAATAAATAAAAAGATACGCATATATTGAATTAAAAAAAAAAAACATTTTTCATTGATATTCAGTAAAGCCATGTCCAAACAATGCATAATATTAATAGAAGTCCAAAATATCATGAATGAATAAGCATCTCATATATGTTATGAGTCCAAACATGATCCAAAGTAATAAGTCATGACTCCTAACTAGTGACTACATAGAACTACAAGCAACTTCTTCTAAAAGTTTACAAACAATTGCATACTAATTGGAAAAAATAAGTAACTAAGAGTCTAAGAATATTAGGAGTGAGAACTAGAAGCTATTCCTCCCACTCCTCTGCTTGCTTGACTCTCAAAGTTCTTAAAGTCATGTAGGCTTAAAAGAGGAGCCTCCTGTAATTGGACCCAATCTATTGCATTTGTAGTTTGCATATCTATCTCTTCAAGGTCTATTGGTGAATGTTGGAAATAATACTGAGAGGGGGCCTGAATCAGTATTATTAAGTCAAATATTTCTCATTCCACGATTAGATTTGTATGCACTACTTCAATTAGTGAAAACTATTTATATACGCAACTATAGTTAAGGAAAATAGCATATAACTTGCAGACTTATAATTTAATTTATTCTTCAGATGTTGATCATTAATCTCTATGTTAGAACCATATAAGCAGTAACCAAGTACAGTAAAACAGATCAGACAGTCACACATAAGAACACAAGATATACGGTGGAAACCCAATGTGGGTGAAAACCACCTACTGCAATTCGTCTATATCTTCTTTTAATAAGAAACTTCTTTTTACAATGGTTATGTGTTAGTGCAGTCTTATACCAGTACGTAGGGCTTCTACTTGCAGAATACTACAACCTTCTCTCATTCTCCAGCTTCTCCTAGAAGGGAGCTACAACCCCGTTAGCTCTTGTACTAGATAAAGTACTAGTATGTAGGTGCTGACCTACAAAAGGCGACAACCTTCTCTTTTTTTTCAGGGACCACATTTCATAAATTTTCAAATGGGATCCATCAATAACAATAATCAATCATCAAATACATCTGCATCAACCAATCTCCTTTGCACCAATCAAAACTAAATCAACCAATCACTTCTTTGAAAGTTGTAACCAGAATACAGTAACAGTAACCTGAAACCAATCCTGAACCTAGAAAATTGTAGCAATAAACAAAAGTAGATAGAACATATTTCGTGAGACGTACACTACTTCAATATGTATAACCTACATGCATACACCTTTTTATTATGGAAAACCTGCATATAAGCAGTTTTGTATACTGAACCAGCGTGTCTACGCACCTTTGCTATGCTCAACCTGTGTACAGACCTATAAAGGATAATCTACCCTTTCAATTATTCAGACGTCATTTATACCCAGATTATTAGATTTATACATCAAGTTATGTGCCAAATATAACAGATCAAAATCATATAAAGATTCTTCACTTTAAGTCTAAAGATCTTGACCCATCAATAGAACTTATCCTTCTTCCAGTGCTCAGGTTCCTCCTTGATTCAGATCCAGCTATGCACCATAACCCAATGACCAGTATTCTGGATCTTGCTCTTCATAAGATATTCAATCCTTAAGTGTGTCTTTGCCTAATGATCTCCTTCCCCTTTTATAGTCTTAGGCCTTACTTCAATACCATGGTCCAAAACCACTTAGAACCAATACTTGGGACCCAATACCTGGGTTCAACATTTGGGACGAGATACCATGGTCCAAAACCATAGGTCCAAAAACCAAGGACTAAATACCATGGACTAAAAAATAAGTTTTCCCACATGTGCACACTTTTCCTTGCGTGAAAGTGCATGCATATGTATACGCGCCTTTTGATCGGCTATCCCGTGTGTATATGTGACTTTGTCAATAGGAACCTGCGTATACCTCCTTTTTCTTTATTCTGAGAGCTTGTGAGCCTGAGCTATCATCTGAGTCATTTTCCAAGTAAGTTGGCATCAAGGACAATACCTGTGCCATAGTGCCAAACCTATGTCATAATGCCAACAATCTCCCCCTTTGGACTTTATGGCAACCCCAAGATACTCATAGTCAATCTCCCCCTTTGTCATCAAGGGCAAAGGGTTATGCTCCCCCAGAGCACATGTTGAAATCTCTATTCTGTTTTGTTGTCCATGCTCCCCTTGACTGAAGGCAAGGTCTGTAAAAAGATGTTCTACAAGAAAGAAAATAACTCTATACATCATAAGTGACCTTCCTATCACCAAAGACTCATACATACATCCATCTCCCAACCAATTTGGGATTGACTCATCCACCCAACCAAGTGGGGATACACCAAACATTTACACATGATAAAACAAGAATATTACATCATCCATCTCAGGCATAGTGGGGAAACCAAAATAGGCCATTACATGACCTTGATTATAAAAGAAATACATGAGATAGAGATTAAATATCTAAGACAGGATTGTGATAGTAATCAATAACTAACATGAACAACATCTGTCAATCATGATTCAGACGAGCAACCATGATCTCCCTCTACACCTGTTCCACCTCAAACAAAAAAAAGTTGTGAAATTTGAACCAAGATCTTCTAAGATAATGCCAACAATGCATTATTACAAGTATATGCTCCCCTTGAACCTGTGCCAGATGGTCTCTGTTAGACCCATACCAGACTATTTTCATCCTGAGTCTGGCCCCACTATTTTGTTAGGATATTCCGACACATAGGAAATAGTTAAGTTCAACTTGGTCTAGTATAGAGTTAGGTATAGAGTTAGGTAAAGTGTGTTTCTTTACCGTTGTACATTTTTTAACTTACAATCCAACGGTCACGATATGTAGTGATCCGACGGTTCACTCTCTCCTCGGTATTACCGACACTTGATCCGTGGCTTGACACCCGATTGGTCCATGAATTCTATTTAAAGTGCATGGAGGGTCATTGTTCGAGTAATCCATGCATGAGAGAAGCTTATGTAAATTTTTATTCTTTGATTAATAAATTGCCTGTAGTAGCCACATTGGCGGAGGCCGTGGACTGTTTCCCTCTTTGAGGGTTTTAACCACGTCAAAAATATTGGTGTATTGATCTGTGATGTGGTTGTGAGCGGTGTTCTTTTGGTGTTCTTTCTGAGGAACTTACCCTGTAAATTCCTACATGGTATCAGAGCTATTTGATGGCCGTGTCCGTTGGTGATCCAAATTTGAAGCCGGTAGAACTGCATCTGACTGTCATTTCCTAGATCTGTTGTTTCTGACTGCTTTCGGGCCGAGAGACTGCTCTGTTGCGTTCGGAGCATCTGTTCCAGTGAGGAACCCCTTTCGTTTCACGCGAAAAGGTTTCCGGTAGCCCTAGCTGCGTCATTTTTCAGATCGGGAGGTTATAGTGTGTTTTTGCAGTTTACTGTTATTTTCTCTCTGCTTATTTCGGTTTCGGTTTATTTAGCCTTTTTTTTAACCAGATCTATACCTTTCATTTCTGCGTATGCTCTTTGCCCTGCGACTGTGCGATCTGGGCAAACCAGAAACAGAAAGGAAGGATTTTTCTCATGCGTATGCTCTTTTCCCTGCACCTTAGTGTGATCTCGGAAAATCAGAAACATTGAGAAAAATATTTAGTTTTTCGGCTAAAGCTAACTTTGAGCCGCAAGGTTCATTTTTTTAAAAATATCTAGTTTTTAGGCTAAAGCTAACTTCGAGCTGCAAGGTTCGTTTTTCTTTGCATATTCGTGTTGGGTTTTGTGTTTTGTGTTTTGTAGGGAAAAAGAGCTTTCTCAAGGAAAGCACGCAAAACAAGGCCCCCCGCCCTCTCTCTCTCTCTCTCAAATTTTTTGTATAGATCAATTGGTTCAAAGCTATTTTAAGAGAGTAGAGGTCTTGGGTTCAAGTCTCCATTTTGCGGGGGCGGATTTTTTCATTCTCGCACATTCGCGCACTTTGCCGGCAACTTCAACAAATTGTTTTCAAAAAGCCATAACTTCTTCATCCGAAAGCCTTTTTCAGAGCCGTTTTTTTTAAAACAGCCTAATGTTTCAAGATCTATCCATTGAAACACTTACTTTCAGCATCTTTAGCTTCAGTTTTTAAAAAAAAAATGGAAAGTCCATGCCAAGTCATTCTTGACAGCACTAACTACTTCCAATGGATAGCCTACATGGAAGATTTACTTAGAAGTAAAGGTCTCTACAGAATAGCCACCGACCAAGAGAAGAAACCAAAAGATGAAGACAAGGCTGCAAAATGGGAAAATAGACAAGGTCAAGCACGTGGTTTGATATGGATGTCTATTTCTCCTGATCTTCGATTCCATATTGCAGAACTTGAGACTCCTCATGAAGCATTGAAAAAAATCGCTAAAGTTTTTGGGATTAAAAATGAAATTAGAGCCCATCAACTTCAAAATGAGTTTCTTACTTTGGATCCTAATAATTTTTCTTGCATTGAAGATTTCTTGTCCAAATTCAAGACCCTTATATATCTCTTGGAAGGTGTTAAGGTTAAGAAGGAAGATGGTAACCTTATTTATTCCATCCTTACTAAGTTGGGACCAGCCTACTCTGTATTTGTTTCCACTTTCCATTCTACAAGGGAAGCTTTCATTTGTCAAGGAAAAGACTACAAGGCCCCTTCCTTTGACTCCTTTTGTGATTCCTTAATAAGAGAACAAGAAAAACTCTTACACCTTGGTCTTCTTAATCTTGGAAACTCTTCCAAGAAAGCGTTAGCCGCCCAGCAGCAACCAAATTCAAAGAATCCTAAGAAGTCATATCCTAAAAAGAATGGTCCAAAACCAAACAAGGGTCCTAAGCAAACTCAGCCTCAAAATGAAAGATCATTTCAACAAAATGATAAGACCAATAAAAACAAATGGAAGAAGACTGATAGACATTGTAACTTTTGTAATCGAGATGGCCACTTAGAATCTAAATGCTTTAAGAAGATGGAAGCCTTGGAAGCCGCAATGAAGAAACATAACATCCATGTGGAGCATACTTCAACTTCAACTTCCGAAATGGAACTTTCTGCATGTCGTTGTCAATCATCTCAGTCTGGTTATGCATTAAATGTATCTTCTTCTTCTCATTCTCATGAGTGGCTCATTGATTCTGGAGCCTCTTATCACATGGCCAAAATCCAAGCCATGTTTTCTTCTTTAAATGATTGTAACACCAAAAATATATATGTTGGTGATGATAGATCTCTTAATGTTGTAGGGACTGGAACTATTCATCTAGACAATGGTCAGTTTAATGATGTATTATGTGTTCCAACCTTATCCTGCAACCTTCTATCTGTATATCAGATAACTCATTCAGGTGAAGGTAAAATTGTTGAATTTTCACCTCATGATGTTGTAATCAAGGATCTAAGAGATCCTAAACAGATTCTAGCTACTGGTATTGCTAATGATTCCACAAGGTTGTATAAGTTTCACAACTTTGGGTCATCAAATCTTCCCTCAGTATTTGTTGCTCATAATGATGAAGTGAGAAAACTTTGGCATGAGCAATTTGGTCACTTAAACTATCGCTCCCTTCAGCATCTATGTAAAGAAAATATGGTGACAGGTCTTCCTATGGTATCTTGCAGAGATGGTGTTTGTTCCGGATGTGCACTCGGAAAACATCATCGGGACAGTTTTGAAAAATGTGCCTCTTGGCACGCCTCAACCCCTTTACAGCTTGTGCACAATGATTTATGTGGTCCACTTCCTGTTTCTTCATTCTCTGCTTGCAAGTATTTCTTAACTTTCATTGATGATTTCTCCAGATGCACTTGGGTATACTTCTTAAAACTCAAGAGCGAAGTATTTAACACATTTTTGGCCTTCAAAGCCTTTGTTGAAAAACAATCTGGACATCAAATTCTTAAGCTAAGAACTGATAATGGTGGAGAATATGTTAAAAACACATTCATCAACTTTTGCACCGAAAATGGAATTCAAATGCAACATACTGTTCCATACACTTCACAACAAAATGGTGTAGCTGAAAGGAAAAATCGCACCTTAAAGGAAATGGCTAATTATATGCTGCAATCTAAAGGACTCAGTCTTAGTTTTTGGGACGAAGCAATTAATTGTCCAAATTATATAATCAATCGCACTCCTACTAAGGTTCTAAAGAATATCACTCCAGAATAAGCTTGGAGTTCCATTAAACCAGATGTAAGTCACTTTCGTGTTTTTGGAAGTGAAGCATGGGCCCATATTCCAGATGAAAGGCATAAAGCTTTAGAACCTAAGAGTGAGAAATGTACTTTTGTTGGATATTCTGAAGATGTAAAAGGTGATAGACTTATTCCATTTAAGTCCAAAAATGTTATCATTAGAAGAGATGTAAAATTTGATGAAAATAAATCGGCCTGCGAGCCTAGTCCGGTGGATGTGCCACCTCTTCCTATCTCTTCTACTTTTGAAAACATTTCTTCTTCCGATGATGAAAGTGAGGATGATAATCCTCCCCCACATTCTCAGGATCCTCAACTTCCAAGATGGGTCCGTGCTACTCGGGATGCAGCAGGTGATCTTGCTGGTGATCCTACAGATCAGCGACGTACACGTTCTCAGTTTGAAAGAGCCTCTTCTTTACTGGCTTAAGCTCCAGTAAATCATGATCCTGACACTTTTACAGAAGCTTCAGGCCATCCACATTGGGAAGGAGCTATGAATGAAGAATATCATTCATTTTTGACAAATGATACATGGGATCTTGTTCCTCTACCAAAGGGACGCAAACTTGTTAGATGTAAATGGGTTTACAGAACCAAGTATGGACCAGATGGGAAAGTTGATAAACATAAAGCTCGTCTTGTTGCTAAGGGTTTTTCACAGGTTGAAGGCATTGAATACACTGAAACCTTCTCCCCTATTGCCAAAATGGACTCTATCCGCCTTGTTCTTTCCCTTGCTGCCTCTTTAAAATGGGAAGTCCATCAGATGGATGTTAAATCTGCCTTCTTGCATGGGGACTTGCATGAAGAAATATATATGGAACAACCCATTGGCTTCATCCAAACAGACTCCAGCCTTGTATGTCGACTCAAGAAATCTCTCTATGGTCTCAAGCAAGCTCCTCGGGCTTGGTATGCCAAAATGGACAACTTTCTTTTAGAATCTGGCCTTTCTAGGTGTTATTCTGACAATACTGTCTACACCAAGAAAGTGGGCAACTCTCTTATCATCCTTGTTCTTTATGTTGATGATCTTATTCTTACTGATAGTGATCCCAACCTTATAAACCATGTGAAGTCCATCCTTAAAAAGAAATTTGAAATGACAGACTTAGGACACTTACACTATTTTCTCGGTCTTCAAGTCTTGCAATCCAAGAAGGGTATTTCCCTTTCCCAGTCCAAGTATGCTTGTGATATTCTTCGTCATTTTCACATGGAAGACTATAAGCCAGCCCGTTCTCCCTTTCAGTCTGGAGTCAAACTTTGAGTCTCTTGTACTTCTCCTGAAGTTGATGCTACATTATACTGTCAACTTGTAGGAAAACTCTTGTATTTAACCCATACTCGTCCTGACCTTTCCTTTGTTGTTGGCCTTGTTGCTCGGTTCATGCAAAACCCCTGTGAAAGTCATTGGAAAGCAGCTAAAAGAATACTTCGTTATGTTCGAGGTACAGTTCAATTTGGGATTCATTACAGTGCCAAAGCAACTCCTCTATTAGTTGGTTTCACTGATTCTGATTGGGCTGGTGACCCTGATGATCGGAAGTCTACTTCCGGTTATGTCTTCACTCTTGGTTCAGGACCTATTACATGGGCTTGTAAGAAACAGGCTGCCATTTCTCTTTCGTCAGCAGAAGCAGAGTATCGTGGTGCCGTGGAAGCTAGTAAGAAAGCCTTGTGGCTTCGTCAGATCCTATCAGAGTTTGGCTTTGAGCAGCAGCATCCAACCACACTTTGGTGTGATAATCAAAGTGCCATTCAGCTATGCAAAGATCCAGTCTAGCATTAGCGCAACAAACACATTGAACTACACATGCACTTCATCAGAAAGCTCATTCATGACCATGTTCTTGAAGTGCAATATTGTTCAACAGATGATCAGGTTGCAGACATATTCACAAAGGCTCTCACAGAGGCGAAGTTCACTAAACTTCGATATATGCTTGGAGTTCAGGAAGTTGTCACTAAGGGGGGATAGGCTCTAGTGCCTCCTTCCTTCTCCTATTGTGTCATATTTGTAATTTCTTCAATCCCATCCCAAGTTGTTCTTAAGGGGGGATGTTAGGATATTCCGACACATAGGAAATAGTTAAGTTCAACTTGGTCTAGTATAGAGTTAGGTATAGAGTTAGGTAAAGTGTGTTTCTTTACCGTTGTACATTTTGTAACTTACAATTTGACGGTTACCATATGTAGTGATCCAACGGTTCACTCTCTCCTCGGTATTACCGACACTTGATCCGTGGCTTGACACCCGATTGGTCCATGAATTCTATTTAAAGCGCATGGAGGGTCATTGTTCGGGTAATCCGTGCATGAGAGAAGCTTATGTAAATTTTTATTCTTTGATTAATAAATTTCCTGTAGTAGCCACGTTGGTGCAGGCCGCGGACTGTTTCCCTCTTTGAGGGTTTTAACCACGTCAAAAACACTGGTGTATTGATCTGTGATCTGGTTGTGAGCGGTGTCCTTTTGGTGTTCTTTCTGAGGAACTTACCCTGTAAATTCCTACATGTTTGTCTTGAAACCAACATATACGTGACTGTATCCACAAAAACCAGCGTATGTACGTGGATATGCTTCATGAAACTCATGTACAACCACCATTTTCTGAAACAGATAATTTTAACAACAAGATGATGCATCAACTACTCCCAACTTCTGTCTGAGGTATTCAAATGTCTCCTTGGGTAGTGGTTTGGTAAATATATAAACAAACTATTCCTTGGAGGGAACGTACTCCAATTTCAAACTTTGTTCAAGTACTTGTTCCCAGAGAAAATGATATTTGATAGGTATGTGCTTGGTCTTCAAATGCATGACTGGATTCTTTGAAATACCGATTGCACTTGTATTATCACAAAAAATTGAGATAGGTGGAGTACAAGTGATTTGAATGTCTTGCAACGTTTGCATCATCCAAAGGAGTTGCGTGAAGCAAGATGCAACAACCACATATTCTGCTTCAGCTGTAGATAATGCAATTGAACTTTGTTTCTTGCTGAACCAAGATACTAATCTAGATCCCATAAATAATGCACCACCACTAGTGCTTTTTCTGTCATCCACGCTCCTTACCCAATCTGCATATGTATATGCATGAAGTGTGAGATCTATATCTCTAGGATGCCATAAGCCATAGTTTTGTGTTCCTTGAAGATATTTGAAAATCCTCTTAACTGCCTGAAGTTGTGCTTCCTTTGGATTTTCTTGGAATCTTCCAACTATTCCCACTGCATGCATGATGTCTGGTCAGGTACCTATCAGATAGAGCAGACTACCAATCATGGATCCATAGGTTGGTTGATGTATTGTTGCTGATTCATCATTTGCGCTGAGGCTTCATCCTGTTACCATAGGGGTACTTATTGGTTTCAAATCTTCCATGCCCTATTTCTTCAATATCTAATTGAGGTACTTGGTTTGTGATAGAAAGATACCTCCTTTGTTTTGTTGGACTTATAAACCAAGAAAACATGTGAGCTCACCAAGTAAGGACATTTCAAATTCTTTCTGCATCACCAAAGAAAAGTTTTGACTCATGGTTTCTTCATTGCTACCAAAGATGATATCATCAACATACACAACAAGTATTAGCAATTTGATATTGTCAATTTGTATATATAGATTGCTATTTGTTGATCCTTTTATAAAACCTTGTTGAAGGAGGTATTTGTCCAAATGAAAATACCAAGAGCTTGGACCTTGTTTAAGGCCATAGAGACCTTTTTGGGTCTACATACAAGTATTGGATCATTTCCAAGGATGAACCCATCTGGTTGCTCAATGTACACTTATTCTTCTAAGTCTCCATTTAGAGAAGCATATTTCACATCCATTTGATATACTTTGAAATCTTGAAAGCTAGAAAGAGTAAGGAACATTCTTATGGCATCGCAACTAGTTCAAATGTTTCTTTAAAGTCTATACCTTCTTGTTGAGCATACCCTTTACAAACAATTCCAGCCTTGCTTCTAATAACATCTCCATTTTTCATTCAGCTTGTTTTTGAATATCCATTTTGTCCTTATGACATTCTTATCATTTGGTCTAGGAACCAACTCCCAAGTGTTATTTTTTTCAACCTTCTCAAGTTCTTCATTCATGACCTTGACCCAGCATTCATCTTTACATGCTTTTCTTACATTTCGTGGTTTAATGGAGGAGAGCAATGCTAGATAGCTTGAAGCTTCTGAAATAGTTCTTCTTGTTTGTACACCTGCCTCTTTCTACCCAAAAATTTGAATCTCTGGATGATTATTTTGGACATACCTGGATGGATTCTTTTCTTCTACCCTTATCTGTTCTTCTAGTGCCTTATAGGTTTCTTCTTCATGATTAGTCTGATTTGATGTTGAAGGATAGTCTTCATCATCTTCAAAATATTTGGATTTTACCTGCCTTGGATTGTTTCCTGCTTCATCAACCACCACATCAATACTTTCAACAATTTTTCCAAGTCTTTTATTGTAACACTTATATCCTTTACTTCGGGAAGAGTGACCAAGGAGAATGCCTTCATCTGCTCCAGGTTCAAACTTTCCAAGGTTTTCATCAGTCCTTTTGACGTAACATTTGTTTCCAAAAATTTTGAAGTATTTTACCGTAGGAGTCTTACCGTACCAAAGTTCATGAGGAGTTTGAGTGTTGTTAACCCATATGTTTTTTTTATTGAGAATAATAATAGAAGCAATTGCAGCTTCACCCCAGAAGGTTGCGAGAGTTCTAGATTCATCAAGCATAGCACGAGCCATTTGTTGAACCATTCTATTCATCCTTTCCACTACTCCATTTTGCTGAGGGGTCCTTGTAGTAGAGGATTCCCTTCTTATTCCGTGTTCTTCACAAAAGTTGAAAAATTCATCCGAGGTAAATTCCCCTCCTCGATCAGACCTGAGGCATTGGATTCTGTCATCTGATTCTTTTTCAACCAAGGCTTTGAAAGTTTTAAACTTTTTGAAAGCTTCATATTTATGTTTCATAAGTCCTATCCAACACATCCTGGAAAAGTCGTCAATGAACAATATATAGTATTCTTCTCCAGGAGGTGACTTTTTCCTTGACTGACCACATAAATTAGTATGGACAAGTTCTAGTGGCTTACTAGCTGATCCTCCCTTCTTAGGGAAATGTGTTCTGGTTTGTTTACCAAACTGACATGATTTGCATATTGTATTGTCTGGAATTCTGATGTCAGGAAGATCGCGAACAACTTGATATTTGCAAGCCTTCCTTATCTGAGAGAAGCTTAGATGCCCCAATATTCTATGCCATAGCTAGTGTTCATCATTCTTGCTTAGATAGCATTGTTGTTGTCCTCCCTTGAGTATGTATAAATTGTTTGGAGTTCTTATGCCTTTGATCATTGTTTCTCCTATATCAATCTCATGAACAATACATCCATTTGATTGAAATATTACCTCATTTCCTTGATCACATATTTGGCTTACACTCAATAGATTATGCTTTAAGCCATCAACATAAATAACATTTCCAGCTTTGACCTTTTCTTTCAAAATAGCAGAACCTTTATCTTTTATGAGTGCAGGGGTGTCATTTCCAAATGAGACCTTCCTTTCCTTTCCTAAGGAACTATATGATTGAATTTTTTCTTTATCACCTGACATATGTTTCGAGCATCCACTGTCGATGTACCACTGATTTTCCTGTCCTTCCACATATAAGGATATACCACATATTTCTGGTTGCGATTCTTTCTTTCTCCATGTTTTGGGACCCAATGAAGCTTGTTCCTTCTGAGATGTTTGTTGAAACGTACTCCTGCATTCAGAATCTTCATGACCGAAGTTGTTACAAATAGAGCATTTTATTTCATTTTCAAGAGAAGAAAAGTTATTATAGGTCCTTTTCATGATCCCAATCACACTCCTTTGATTTTGTGCTTCTCTAGTCATGATGGTCTTGTAGGCAACACATTGAGCAGCTTTGTGTCCAAAGTTATGACAAGAGAAACATTGGCCATTGAAGAAATTGTTGCGATTATCAATCCTACCGACCAGATGATTGTAGTTTCCATTGACATTCATTCTTGAGGAAAATTGAGAATGATTTACCTGTGGTTGGTTGTAGCTTCTGTTCATCCTTGAAGTAGAATGACCTCGATTTACCTGGTGATCCGCTTTGTGCCTTTGCTGACGATTGTCAACCTGTTCACTTCTCCTTGCTGCATCAAGATAACTTTTGGAGCTAGATGGCTTCTATGCTTGAAATGCTTCTTCAGTATATCCAAGACCTGTCTTGATTAGAGGTGAACGTTGCACTTTGATAATCTCATCTCATGTTTCAGATCCTTTAGAAAATCTAAGATTAAGAGCTTTTGTTTTCTCAATATCTTTTCTAAGTCCCACAATTTCACATTCTAACTTTTCATTGTGTTTTTCCCTTTCAGCAAGTTGGAATGTCAAAGTATCTATAATCATACTCGTTTATTCTAAGAAAATTTTAAGTTTAAAAATTTCTTCATAATGTCCTTCTTCATCTATAGCATCTAAGAAATCATCATCTTCAAAAGCCATCAGAAGTCTATAATCATTACCATCTTCATCTTCATCACTATTTGAAAATCCATCGTTGTCTTCATGTGTATAATAGGTCTTTTTACTTACGTTTTGTTTTTTTTTTCCATTTAACTGGTTCCTTACCTTTATCAAGCTTATATTTATGAGGACATTTGGTTGCATAGTGACCGACTCTTCCACAAGCAAAACATTTGAAAGGTAGCTTACCTCTGAATCTTCCAGAACCCCGTTGAAGGTTCTTGACAAAGTTTGATTCTTCCTCTCCTTCTGATGTATGTCCTGACTCATTGTATTCTCCTTTTCCTAAAGTTTTGAATGTGGCTTCTCTCATATCTGAAGGACCCTGTTTTCTCATTTCAAAAGTGGTTAGTGTTTCGTGCAGCTTTGACATGGTGATACTCTGAAGATTCTTCTTTTCTTATATGGTAGACACCTTTGCTTCAAACTTGGAAGACAAAGATCCTAAAACCTTTTCAACTAAAGTAACTCCTTTTATATCTTCACCCAAGTTTTTCATGTGATTAACAATCTCATCTATACGTAAGAAGTAATTAGCCACACTTTCATCATTTTCCATTCTGAGAGTTTCATATTGAATTCTGAGAGATTGTAGTTTTGCACATTTTACCTGATCGTCTCCTTCATAGCTTAGAATGATCTTGTCCCATATTTCCTTGGCGGTTTTGAGCTGCATAAACTTTATGAATTCTGATTGAGATAGACTTCCCAATAGAGTATTGACAGCCTTTGCATTTGTTTCATACTGCGTTTTACCAGCCGTATCCGTAGGAGTTGCTGATGGAAATGTGTATCCTCCTTCCACAATATCCCAATCTTCTGTACCTGGAGATTGAAGATAGGTTGTGGTTCTTACCTTCCAATAGATGAAGTTTCTCCCATCAAAGATAGGTGGCCTGATGGATGCCTCCTTTTTGTAGTTGCTCATGATGAAATATCTTCCTTCAAGAGATCAAGCTTCTTCTGAAGGACCTGCTCTGATACCAATTGTTGGAAATAACACTGAGAGGGGGGTGAATCAGTATTATTAAGTCAAATATTTTTCATTCCACAATCAGATTTGTATATGCTACTTCAATTAGTTAAAACTGCATATATACACAATTGTAGTTAAGGAAACTAGCGTATAACTTGCAGACTTATAATTTAATTTATTCTTCAGATGTTGATCATTAATATGTGCATCAGAACCATATAAATAGTAACCAAGTACAATAAAATACATCAGATAGTCACACACAAGAACACAAGATATAAGTTGGAAACCCAATGTGGGTGAAAACTGCCTGTTGCAATTCATCTCTATCTTCTTTTAATAAGAAATTTCTTTTTACAATGGTTCTGTACTGGTGTAGTCTTATACCAATACGAAAGTTTCTACCTGCAGAAGGCTACAACCTTCTCTCATTCTACAACTTCTCCTGGAAGGGAGCTACAACCACATTAGCTCTTGTACTAGCTCAAGTACTAGTATGTAGGTGCTAACCTATAGAAGGCGACAACCTTCTCTCTTTTTTCCGGGACCACGTTTCATAAATTTTCAAACTAGATCCATCAATAACAATAATCAATCATCAAATACATCTGCATCAACCAATCTCCTTTGCAAAAATCAAAACTGAATCAACTAATCACTTCTTTGAAAGCTGTAACCAGAATACAGTAACAGTAACCCAAAACCAATCCTCAACGCAGAACACTACAGAAATAAACAGAAGTAGCTAAAACATATTTCATGAGACGTACACTACTTCAATATGTAGAACCTGCGTGCATACGCTTCTGTATTACGGAAAACCTGTGTATACGCAGTTTTGTAATACTAAACAAATGTGTATACGTGCCTTTGCTATGCTCAACCTGCGTACACATCTATAAAGGATAATCCACCCTTTCAATTATTCAGACATCAGTTATACCCAGATTATCAGATTTATAGATCAAGTTATGTGCCAAATATAACAGATCAAAATCACACAAAGATTCTTCTCTTGAAGTCTAGAGATCTTGGCCCATCAATAGAACTTATCCTCCTTCTAGCACTCAAGTTCCTCCTTGATTCAGATCCAGCTATGCACCATAACCCAGTGACCAGTAGTCTGGATCTTGCTCTTCATAAGATATTCAATCCTTAAGTGTGTCTTTGCCTAATTATCTCCTTCCCATTTTATAGTCTTAGGCCTTACTTCAATACCATCGTCAAAAACCACTTAGAACCAATACTTGTGACCCAATACCTGGGTTCAACATTTCGGACGAGATACCGTGGTCCAAAACTGCAAGTCCAAAAACTAAGGACTAAATACCATGGACTAAAAAATAAGTTTTCCCACATGTACGCGCTTCGTTGCATGAAAGTGCATGGATACGTATACTCAGCTTTTGATTGGCTATCCTGCGTGTATACGCGACTTTGTCAACAAGAACATGCATATAACTCATTTTCCTTTACTCTGAGAGCCTGTGAGCCTGAGTTGTCATCTGAGTAACTTTCCAAGTGAGTTTCCATGAAGGACAATACTTGTGCCATAGTGCCAAACCTGTGTCATAATTCCAACAATGTAGGCTTAAAAGAGGAACCTCCTCTAATGAGACCCAATCTATTGCATTTGTAGTTTGCAAATCTATCTCTTCAAGGTCTATTGGTGAATGATCCAAACCTATCATTATCATGAGACATTGAAATGTGAATTTAAGTTTGACTTTGAACTTTAAAGTTTAAACTTTAAATTCCAAATCAGATTATGAAACCTTCAAATTCAAGCTCTCATCTAGTATTTTCTTATTACGAAGTTGTAGATTATAATGGAAAAATACAAGGTCATTTAAGTGCTTTTGTGTCAAACTATTGTGCTTCTTAGAATGTATTTTCTCAAACATGCTCTAGTTGCACTCACAACCTGAAGCACTGCATGGTTGGTTTAAGATTTGAATGGAAAATCTCTTCAAATTTGGTGTATTACTATAAACATTTTTCCACCAAAGACCTAGCAAGTGGAAAGGGTTCATGAGTAGACGTACTAAATACTAAATAGTAAAAACTTAAAAAGACAACAAAATTATATAAAACATTTAACATACAAAATAAAGTTTTAACAAATTTAATGAACTAATAAAGCCTTCAAGCCTTCAAGGGTACCTGGCAACACCTTAGAACTTTCTCGTATAACACTGGTATAGGAAAATAATTTAGGTGGTGATCTATAATCCTATAGTTGGGAAAAGACACGAATTTGAAATTCTGGATCAAGGAAGAACCTTTCCATGCATGTCATAAGTCCTCTGTGAACCTCCCCATCCTCATTAAATTTGTTATTATCATAAAAATACTATGGGTTTAAGAAGTACCTAGCAGCGTGTAAGGGGGAATGCAATTTCCTATCCCAATGTGCATCAATAATGTCCCAAAGAGGCATATACTTTGCCTCCTCATCCCCATATCTTCTTTTGATGGCCTCCTTTCTGAGATCCTTCGCCTCATAAATGTAACCCATAGCAGGTTTGTCACCATCAACCATCCTGAAAGTTCAATCTTCCAAACTTAAATTAATATGAAACATTGAAAATAAAAAGAAGCTTGAAATGAAATTTAAAACATGAAAAAGTTAAAATACTTGAACTATCTGGGAACTCTAACAAGGGACTCCATCACAACAATAATCTCTTCAGCATCTTTCTAGAAACCGTCATTAAACACAAGTGCAACAAATTTAATTCCTTCAAGGGTTTTGGAATGTTTAGATGCCATCCACTCAGGTCCCAAGGACATCCTATTCAGATTTGTCTTTTACTCAACCACAAATTGCAAAGATATGAAATTTGTTGCAAATGTAGTCACTGCAGGTCAAACAATTTCTTTACCTTGAGTGTATTTTCTCATGGTGTTTAGGAAAATAATGTGGTTGTATAAGTATTTGTTTATTGATTTTTCCTTCTCCAGAACCTCATGTATCGAATGAAGTTTACCAATGTCCTCAAGCATTAAATCTATACAATGGGCAACACAATATGTCCAAAAAATAGTGGGGTGCCTAATCTCAAAAAGTCTACCAGTAGCCATAAAATTAGCTGCATTGTTGGTGAAATTTTGTATAAAATGTTCCTCTCCCACTTCTTGAATGACTTCATCCATCATTTCAAAAATAAGTTGTGAAGTCTTAACCTTGTCTAAGGCATCCATTGATTTGAGAAACATTGTACCTACTAGACAAGATACAAAGAGATTTATTAAAAGTTCTATTCCTTTGATTTGTCCATCCATGACTCATGATCATGCACCCTGTTTCTACCCTTGACGAATGAAACTCAGATATCACAAGCATGGAACCTTCAACACTTTCTCATAGAAAATTTGTCCTAATGCTCTCTAATGAAGGAGCTTTGAACCCTAGACCCGCAACATCAATTGCACCAATCATAGCTTTCTAATAAGGACTTACGACATAGTGGAAAGGTATGTTAGAATAGTACCAAAACTTAGCAATGGTCTTCCTTGCCTAACTATGGATATTTTTCTTCCAACCAGTGATATCCAAGGTAGGTTGGGAACCAGGTTTTGTGCGGGGAGAAATGTTGAATGCAGGAGGATTCATTTGGCATTGAATTTGACTTCGACTTGGAGGCATGTGCGGGAAACTTGGGAACTGCAATGAGGATTCAACAGAGAGAGATGACAATGGGGTAGTGGAAGAAAAATTTTCAACTCTAGGAGTTCCTATTTCTTTTTTTTCTTTTATTTCTATGCATTATGCTGACTCAACATATCAATGGTCAAGGTTGCTTGGTGTTTGACATTTCCATCAACGTTTGTGCAGAGACCTATATCATGGCCGGGTATTTGTGCGACGTGGTACTTGAATCTATAAATGCCTCCACTACATTTTGCTTTGCAAAATTTACAAAGAAGCTTAGGGTCTCCAAGAATCTTGTCACAATAAGCCCAAGCAAAGTCCTTCTCCCTCAACATTCTTCTCCCTCAACATTGTTGTTGTTTTGGAGTTGTGTTTAAATTGTGGCATTTGTTAGATTTGGAGTTGTGCCTTCTATTTAATTTGGCTCCTGTAAAATACAATAAAAAATTAAAATTAAAATGCCATATATAACTTCACAAAAAATAAGGATGGTTTTAAAGGATATGAGATTTTGTTAAGGATCAAAGAGGGTCTGTCTAGCAAAACAAGCACATTTTGACTATATCATTATGACCTTGAAACACAATTAGTTATATATGAGGAAATGCTACCTAAAGGAAATATTATCAACATATATTGCATTGTAATCTTGAATTTGCAAGTTCGTTTAGCATAAGACAACTGAACCCATACATCAATAATAGATTCTGGAAGAACAAAAATACCCAAAGTTGTGAATGCATGGTTAAATCCTTTAAAGTCAGCAAGACATCAACCAAGGAAGGAATGCTTTATGACTTGGTCGATGGTTGGTATGAAACCATTTATTAGTGCATTTTTTAAATCTATTTAAGCCCATTTATAGGGTTGAAAATTCATAACCAAAGGAATACGCTGAACATCGAAACTTGAAACTTGCCATTGAAAACGACATTGAAACTTCAATATATTAATATACCTATTATTTAACCCAAGTGCCAATGCACCTCGATTATTGAATAGTGAAGCGGCTAAGCCTAAAGGTAACACATGCCAAAGGTGGCGCGTGACTTCCCGAGGGTCAATATGGAGTATGGATAGAGCACACATTGGCGACTACCCAATATGGGGTCTAGACTTAGGCTCACCTTGGTAGTTCCCTGGTATTGAGTGTAGGTTGTGTATTAGTGAGTAGTGATTGATTATTGAAGGTTTCGACATATGAGTTTTGGGCTTGAGAAATGAGAAATAAATTTTGGTACAACTAACATTTATTTTTTAGCAATGCGGCATACCTAAACTTGAAAAGTTCATGCTCGTCGAGCCAAGCCTGAAAATTTAATAAATTCGAATCAATCACAAGAATCTGCTTTAACCACCAATTCTCAAGTCAAACTTGCATTGAACACGAGTTAAACTTTGTCAACATCAGTTAGACTGGCAAATATTTAGATCGGATCATTTAGAGAGCGACCACATTTGAACTCGTGATTAATCCTGATTCATCAGTGAGTCCTGTTTCACTACTTGTAACCAAAATCTAATATGAAAATAGGATATCTTACAATTGAAACTAATTGTGAATTTTCTAAACTAAAATTGGCCCATCGGCATCATTCCTATTTGTGGCTGTGCACATCAATGGAAGAGATTCATTTGAAATAAGGTTAATGGAGAAAATATTTTATGGAAGATGTTTCTTTTATGTCGAGGAACACATAGTAATAATTTTTATTAAATTTGAATAACAAAGTATTTACTCTGTATCTCATGTATCTCATTATTTTTATCTCCTATAACTCATACAGAAAGTGGGGTAATAGTGGACATGTAGCATCAAGCTCCACTCCTTTTAATCCAAAGTTCTGCATACAAACGTTTGTGTCACTTGCGTTGGAAAGCCTTCGATGTAGAGTGTGGAGTTAACACCTACCTCTACATGACAAAAGCTACACATACTTTTGACTTTGATTTTTCACCTTTTGTCCATTCTCTGTTAGGAGTTTGGGACAACAAGATCTGCATACCTTTTTTCCATACCTCTATGTGAGTGTAACTTTGCATATTTTCTTTTCTTCAACCAATATTAAAAGAAATTGTGAGATTCTTTCAAGGCATGAATACATGCTTCAATCATTGAAATTAGCAAAGTTTCTAAGCAAAGTTTCTAAAGAAAAAAATAACGATGGAGTTATCCTTTTCCATTTCAAATATGTTATGATTCTATTGAGAGTATTTTAGAGATAATTATTAACTGGCCCTCTACTTTTCCCTTTTCCTTAATATAAACTGCATCTCTTATTACATTTCTAATCAGGATATTTACATCAAATGTTGGATCAAAGGGCCAAGGACTTTTCATAAATTCTTCCTTGTCCAGTAGAAGAATAAATGGTCAACATGTCATCTTGGCTCCAATTTCTTGGGAATTAATAATTGTGTTGAAAAATGACTACTCTTGTTTGAATCTAGAACTATGCTTAAGCTTTGAAAATGGATTTTCCTCCAAATTGATCTTGGAAAGGTCCTTATTAAAGGCTTCTCTATATCTCCTCCACTAGAATGAATGGCTTGTATGTTGAAAAGTATAGCGGAGCTCCCTTATGAAAAGCCTGATCATCCCATTGTCACCAAGAGCTCCTCCTTTTCCCCAAATTGGACCCAAAACAACATTGAGTACTTAATTATGATACAACCTGAGAAATTTTGATTCACACTGCAACTCAAGAGTTATTAAATTTAAAGTGTGCTAATATGATTCGTCATTCTTTCATTATAATTTTATTGTTTTTGAATTTCTAATTTGTTCCTGTAGTATGTGGTACTGATCTTGTTTCACTTGAAAGGGTTTTTATTCTTGGACTATGACAATGCTAGTAAGATTTAGGGCTTTTGTAGTATTTGTACCCCATGATCATTTTTGCAAGATGTATGTCCTATGTGGAAAGAAATAATCATTTAGTTATTACCTCCTAAACTAAAGCATTGTTTCTTTTATTAGGTACCATGTAACATCCTCTACAAATTGAGGACGAATGGGACGTAATATCCTATCCATCCCCATAGACTATAGTCCTCCATAAAGGGGAAAAACCCCAAAATACCCATTCTTGGGCAATTTTTGCATAAATTGGGCTTAGAAACCCAAATTTGGGGTTTGGAGTAAGGTTTACTCCATCACATAAGAATATGAAACCCCTCTGCAAAATCTATAAATAAAGAAGGATTGAATTCATTTTGGATCACCATGTGTGCATTAATTCATTTGTTCTTGAGCATTAAGTATGATAGTTTTTGACCCCTTCTATCTCTTGTCAATTTCTATGGTGAAATATTCCAACCTAGTTGACATTCCCTTATTATCTCATTGTTTGAGCACAAGGGTCTCTGGCTGGTCAGTGAATTATGTTGGATATTGGTCTCTTGTCTTTTTTTGGGCACAAGATTTCTGTTAAAGGTGAGCGAATTTGGAGGATATTGCATGTTAGCTTAGTTCTATTTAGCATACACCTCTCTTGAAGGAAGCAACAAAGTTTCTGAGTCCTTAATATCTTGTTCTGGGCAAAGCAATTACCTTAGGTAGTGGATTCATTTTTGGCACCTGGAGTAGCAAAACTCTTTTCTTTATTTAGTTTTTGTATGCACAGTTAAAAGGAGCACTTCCCTAGTTATTAATTCTCAGCCTTAGCTAAGGAAGCATGTTTCCATATCTCATACCATATTCACTAGCGACAAAATTTAATTTTCTTATCTATCCATGCAAGGAAGGGGCATTAGGATTAGGAGTTAATAAAATTGAGACATTGTTGTACATGTTTCGAGATTCATTGTACCTTCTAGAATAAAGGAAAAGTGAATAGTAGTGTTTGAAATTTTTAGTTATTTCTTGTTTCAAAGAGTAATAAATAGTGATGTGATTTGAGTTTCAAATCTGTGTACTTGTTTTTACTTTCTTCAGTGGCATGTGCTTCCCTATTTAGAACAAGGGATTTTTCTGCAGTAACTAGCCTCCAAAGCTTCTTCAATGCAAACTAAATATCAAATCATTCCCTCGTACTGCAAATCATCTAATGCATCACCCTAGATAAGTTTCAAAGTAGACCAATGAGCTTTGAAAAGCGAACTCCAACCCCATGTCACTATACAAGTGTTGACATCACTGCTACAAAAATCATTCTGAAGTGTTGCATCCTACACCAATTCCTAATATGGATGCCCAAAGGGGTTCTAGAATGAGGCTCAACCTTCATTACCACATTTAAGACTTTTCAAAGGGATCAGTCCCTTTAAACCATACCAATTTTTACACTTTAACAATTTGGCCATGTTCCTATCAATTTATATTTTGTATTGAAAAGTCAGTCCTATTTTACATGTTTATTAAATTTAGGAACAATTATAGGTTAGCTCCAGAAAAATGTCAACAAATTTGTGGGTTAGGTTGGCATTTCTCCAAATACTACCACAAATATATATATATATATATATATATATATATATATATATATATATATATATATATATATATATATATATATATATATATATATATATATACATATCTATATATATATATATATAATCACACATTTTCCTTTTTAGATCTTGATTGGTTGAACAAAAAGGTTCGATGCCTATGTAATTTTGTCCCATACCTCCACATCAGCACTCATAGATAACAATATTCTTAATTCTTCATCTGTGTGCATAGTAAGGTCCCTTTTGGTTGCTATTTTTGATGGAGCAACCTCTGACAGTACACCTTTTACTACAGAGATGTTGTTGTTGGATAGAAATCTCCAGAGGAGTCTTACACCAGACATATATATGGTTATTGTATATCACAATAATAAGCATTAACATATGAAGTTGCGCAGACCCTAAACTATGTGCATTCGATACACTACTTTTTCTTTCATGGCAGATTTCGTTCTGCATAGTAGATGTGTTGTGGCACTTGAGTGTGTTTGCATAAAAAATACTAAGGCCAAACCCGGATTCTCGTGTGTCATGGAAATTAAACATATGCCTAGTTCATCTAACAACTACTTGTAACTCATCTTAGGGTACTCATGTAAAATCTCACTCATCCCACTTAACAAGTTACCAAGACAAGGCTCATCACATCCAACCTTGGTCTAAAACAATTAAGCAACATGATTTACATCTTGACATGCCATATCACCTGACATGTCTTAGAATGCCTTGGCACTATGTGGCATGCTTTAACATACCCTACATTCCTTTGCATGCTTTGAAACTCCCTAGCACACCGTGGTACTTCCTGACATGCCTTGGTAATTTACCATACCTTGGCATTTCCTAGCATATAACCTTGTCACTCTCTCCTTAACACACCTAGAACTCATTGAAACTCCCTCTGACACACTCTTATTCATTAATTTCCATGCATTTTGAACTAGTGCTTCCTCATTTTTCCTTGACACCCCCTAACACTCCCTAGCTCACCCTAGCACCTGACACATCTTGGCCTACTGCCTTGACACTCTAGCATTCCTTGGCACTACATAGTATACCTTGTCACTCTCTCCTTAGCACACCTAGACATCAATGACACTCTTGGTCACAAACTCTTATTCATTCATTTCCATGCATTTTTACCTTGTTCTCCCTTATGTTTCCCTAGCATTCCTTATCACTCCTTGACACATGTTGTTACACCCTAGCACTTATGACATCTTGGCATGTTGCCCTAGCCTCTAGCAGGCCTTAACACTACCTAGCATACCTTGTCAATTTGTCCTTAGCACACCTATCTCACTGAAACTTCTAATCACAAACTCTTATTTGTTCATTTTCATTTAGTTTGACATAGTTCTCCCGTGTTTTTCCCTAGCACTCCCACCTAACACTTCCTTACACGCGTTGGCACATCTTGGCTACATGTCACCCTAGAACTCTAACATTCCTTAGCATTGCCAAGAATTCCTTGTAACACTTCCTTAACACACTTGGAACTCACTAACACTCCATGCCACACACTCTTATTCCTTCATTTCCATGCATTATGACCTAGTGCTCCCTTGTGTTTCCCTAACACTCCCTAACACTCCTTGGCACACATTGGCACACCATGGCACTTGTCACATCTTAGTAGGATTTTCTAGCACTCTATCATCTATTTGCACTTCTTATGATACGTTGTCACTCCCTCCTTAGCACACCTATAACTTGTTAACACTCCATATCACACATGCACATTCATTCATTTACATGTAATTGAAACAAGTCCTCCCTTGTGTTTCCTTGGCAATCCCTAGCATGTGTTGGCGCCACATCTAGACCCTAGCACACATTGGCATGCCTTAGAACTTGCCAAGTCGTGACATGCCTAACATTCCTTGGAAATTTATAACATGTGTTAGCACTTCCTGAAATTCCCTGCACACCTTGGCACTCCCTAGTTTTCATGCCCTCATAGATAACCTTACTTTTTTTGTGACTTGGGAACCTAACCAAGTCATTGAAAAAAAAGTGTTGTGCCTAGACCAAAGTCTCCCTTTGTCTCAAACTGCTTTTCCATCCTCTTATAAAAATCGTAGGCTTTCCTCCTACAAGTACTAATATGAAATTCTCCTAACACACTTCATCCATGGGACACATAGAATTCACTGACACTCCCTGGCATAATCTCTTATTCATTCATTTCCATGCACTTTGACCTAGTCCTCCCTTATGATTCCCTGATAGCCCCAAACACTCCTTGACATGCATTGACACTATTTGGCATATGTTAGCACACCTTTTCATTCCTTTGCAATGGCACTCCTTAATTACCATTGCCTCATGACTAACCTTGTTTTCTTTTAGACTTAGGAGCCCAACCAAGTCCTGCCTCGTCTACAACAACTTTACCAAGTTACATTTACTACAACTAGACTATGCCTTGTTCCCCTAATGGACTATAAATCATCTTAGGCTTCTCATGTCCAATATTAACTCATCCCACTTAACAAGTTACCAAGTCAAGGCTCACATCCAATAATGCCCATAAAACAACTAAGAAACATAGTTTACATCTTCACATGCCATAACATCTGGCACGTATAACAATCCATTGGCACTACATGGCACACATTATCATCCCCTGCATTCCTTCGCATGATTTTCCACTCCCTAACAAACCCTACCACTCCCTAACATGCGTTCACACTCTAGCATGCCTTGGAACTGCCTATCATATACCCTTGTCACTCCCTCCTTAACACAATTGAAACTTGCTGACAATCCCTATCACACACTCTTATCTATTCATTTCCATGCAATTTGAACTAGTTCTTGTTGGAAATAATACTGAGACGGGGGGGGGGGGGGGGGGGGGTGTGAATCAGTATTATCAGATCAATAAAACTTTTTCAATGCTTAGAAACATATACGCTACTTCAGTTAAGTGAACCAGCGTGTACACGCTATTGTGTCTAAGGAAAACAACGTATAACCAGAAAACTTATAATTCAGTTAGTTTATCTTTAGTTAAGTGCATCAGGTCATCATTCACCATATTAAGAGTAAACAGATGCAGTATAACAGAACAGATCATCACACAAAAGCCACACACATGAACACCATGATATAAGGTGGAAACCCAATGTGGGTGAAAACCACCTGCTGCAAGTCGTCTCTATCTTTCTTTAATAAGAATTTCAGTTTACAATCTTTTGTACTGGTGCAGCCTTATACCAGTACGCAGGCTACAACCTGCCGAAGGCTTCAACCTTCTCTCGTTCTCCAAACTTCCTTGGAAGGGAGCTCCAACCCCCTTTGCTCTTGTACTAGCTAAGATACTAGTACGTAGGTGCTGGCCTACAATCTTCTTTCCTTCAGGTACCACTTTTCATCAATTTTTAGACTGGATACTCCTGAAGCACAACATTACAATCTGAAGACCATGATTCATTCACAAATCATATAAAACAACCAATACTAGCATCATCAATCTTTGAATCACTGAACCACTGAAACCCTGTCAAACCCAGTCACTAGAACACAGAGCAAACTACAGAACTCTGCAATAACAGTCAGATCCAGCTGCAACCCAAAAAATCAAGCTCCAAAAGATATACGCTACTACTATGAAGGCAACTCGTGTATACACGCGGTTTTACCGAAGACAACCTGCGTACAGATCTAGAAATAAATTTTCATAACTTGCAGCTGTACCAGATTTCAGTTATACCCAGAACATAACATTGCGTCAGTATGCAGATCTAGAAATTCGCATAATCAACCATATAAAGATAGTTCATTTCAAACCATTTGATCTCGATCTCTCCTTAGATCTTGTTCTCCATCAACCGATGAGATCTCTCCTTAGCTCAGATCAAGCAATACACCATCAACCAATGACTTGCATATTGGATCTAATACTTCATCAGATATTCAAGACATTTCAGATACCCTTGCCTAATGATTTCCTTCTCCTTATATAGCCTTAGGCCTTGTTCAATACCAAGAGCCAAAACCATAGAAATCCAATACCATCAGCTTCAAAACTGGGGATCAACACGTCCGTCGAGACACCAAGGTCCAAAACCATAGGCACAACTTCCAAGGAATAACCGCCGTGGACCAAAGATAAGTTTTCCACATACACGCGCTTTTACTGAAGCCAACCAGCGTGTACACGCGACTTGGTATATAGCGAACCTGCGTATACATATTTTTCTTCATACTTGTAGACTGATCATCAATTCCTTGCTGCTACCCTTCTACACTATGATTTGTCATCAGTGTGATTTGCCATCAAGGACAACACTTGTCTCATAATGCCAACAATCTCCCCCTTTGGACTTGATGGCAACCCCAAGATCCTTAGAATCATTCTCCCCCTTTGTCATCAAGGGCAAAGGGCTGTGCTCCCCCTGAATACATGCTAATTTCTCTGCTCTGTTGTGCTGAACATGCTCCCCCCGACTGTAGGCAAAATCTGCAAAAGATTTTCTTCAAACGAACCAAGACTTATACATCATAAAGGACCTTCCTATCACCAAAAGACTCAATGCATGCATTCATACTCCCAACCAAGAGGAGATACACCAGAAATATAATAACCAATAATATTACATCATTCATCCATCCCAGGCATAGTGGGGAAATCAACATAGGCCGTTACATGACCTTGACACCATAAAAGAGATATCACAGAAGAGATACATGACATAGAGACAACAAATCTAGACCAAGACTTATGAAAGTCACAAGCAGCATCTGATACACCTCTTTTAGATCAACATCCAAGATTTCCTTCTGAGCTCCTTCTCCTGAAACCAACAACAGTTGTGTACTAGAACCAAAAGCATCTAAATGCCAACAATGCTTTATGAAACTTTAATATGCTCCCCCTGAACCTGTGCCTGCTGCTCCCCCTGAACCTGTGCCTGAAGCATTCTGGCATACCCATCTCAGACCTTCTCCGACCAGAGTCTGCCCTTGCTGTCCAGAACTCCATATACGCGACTTCTCCTGCAGAAAACAGCGTATGCACGCGGATATGCTTTCTGCAACACGTGTACCCCATACACGCGACTTTCCCAGTATAAATCGGCGTATATACGCGGATATCCCTTACGTAACTTGCGTATACCAAATTTTCTGTAGAACAGACAAGCTTCAACGGCAGGATGAAGCATCAACTACTCCCAGCTTTTGTCTAAGATATTCAAAAGTTTCCCTGGGCAGTGGTTTTGTGAGAATATCAGCAACTTGTTCCTTAGAAGGAACATACTCCAACTTGACCTTCTGCTCAAGCACTTGTTCCCGAAGAAAATGGTACTTGATTGGTATGTGCTTGGTCTTTGAGTGCATGACTGGATTCTTTGAAATGCTGATTGCACTTGTATTATCACATAAGATAGAGACTGGTGAAGTGCAAGTGATTTGAAAATCCTGCAAGGTCTGCATCATCCAAAGAAGTTGTGTGCAACAAGATGCCGCAGCCACATATTCTGCTTCAGCTGTAGATAAGGCAATCAAACTCTGTTTCTTGCTGAACCAAGATACTAATCTGGAGCCCATAAAGAAAGCACCACCACTTGTGCTCTTCCTGTCATCCACGCTTCCGGCCCAATCTCCATCTGTATAAGCATGAAGTGTGAGATTTGTATCTCTAGGATACCATAATCCATAATTTTGTGTCCCTTGAAGATATTTGAAGATTCTCTTCACTGCCTGAAGATGAGTCTCCTTTGGATTTTCCTGAAATCTCCCAACTATTCCGACTGCATGCATGATGTCTGGTCGGGTACCTGTCAAATAAAGCAAACTCCCAATCATGGATCTATAAGTTGGTTGATGAACTGCTGTTGATTCATCATTTGCACTGAGGCTACATCCTGTAACCATGGGTGTACATACTGGTTTTCAATCTTCCATGCCATACTTCTTCAAGATCTGCTTGAGGTACTTGGTTTGAGACAAGAAGATGCCTCCTTCATTTTGTTGGATTTACAATCCAAGAAAGTATGTAAATTCTCCAAGTAGTGACATTTAGAATTCTTTCTGCATAACCAAGGCAAAGTTTTGACTCATAGTCTCTTCATTGCTGCCAAAGATAATATCATCTACATAAACAACAAGTATTAGTAATTTGTTATTTTCAATTTTTATATAGAGATTGCTATCTGCTGATCCTTTTGAAAAACCTTGTTGGTGAAGATATTTGTCCAATCGAGAGTACCAAGCCCTTGGAGCTTGTTTGAGACCATAGAGAGCCTTTTTTAATTTGCATACAAGGTTTGGATCATTCCCAAGAATGAAACCATCTGGCTGCTCAACATATACTTCTTCTTCTAAGTCTCCATTCAGAAAGGCTGATTTCACGTCCATTTGAAATACCTTGAAGTTTTGAAAGCTTGAGAGAGCAAGGAACATTCGGATGGACTCAAGTCTTGCTACAGGAGCAAAGATCTCCTCAAAATCTATCCCTTCTTGCTGCGCATACCCTTTACAAACAAGTCTGGCCTTGTTTCTAATTACTCCTCCATTTTCATTCAATTTATTCTTGAAGACCCATTTTGTCCCTATGACATTCTTATCTTTTGGTCTAGGAACCAGTTCCCAAGTGTTGTTCTTTTCGATCTGCTCAAGTTCTTCATCCATTGCTTTGACCCAACATTCATCTTTGCATGCCTCTTTCACATTTTGTGGTTCAGTGGAAGAGAGTAATGCCAAATAGCTTGAGGCTTCTGCAATTCTTCTTCTTGTTTGTATTCCTGCTTCTTTCTGCCCCACAATCTGAGATTCTAGATGATTCTTTTGAACATATCTGGATGGAGTCTTCTCTTCTATTCTTGCCTGCTCCTCTGGTTCTTCTTGAGATTCTTCTTCTTCATCATTCTGCCTTTGAGTGTAGCCTTTATCTTCTTCAATGTCTTCATGATGAACTTGCCTAGGAATATATCCCTTCTCATCAACCACTACATCAATGCTGTCAACAATTCTGCCAAGTCTTTTATTGTAGCACTTGTATGCTTTGCTATGTGGAGAATAACCAAGAAGAATGCCTTCATCTGCTCTTGGTTCAAGTTTGCCAAGTTGCTCATCAGTATTCTTAATATAACATTTGCTCCCAAATATTTTGAAGTGCTTCACCGAAGGAGTCTCACCACTCCAAAGCTCATGAGGTGTTTGAGTGTTGTTTACTCGGACATTTGTTTTGTTAAGAATAATAACCGCAGCATGTGCAGCTTCACCCCAGAAAGTTGCGGGAGTAACTGATTCATCAAGCATAGCACGAGCCATTTGTTGGATTGTTCTGTTCATTCTTTCCACCACCCCATTTTGCTGAGGAGTTCTAGTTGTAGAGAATTCTCTTCTTATCCCATGTTCTTCACAGAAATCGAAAAAATCGTTTGAGGTAAACTCCCCACCTCTGTCAGATCTGAGGCACTTAATTTTGTGTCCTAATTCATTTTCAACCAAGGCTTTGAAGGATTTGAATTTTTCGAATGCTTCATCTTTGTGCTTCATGAGTCCTAACCAGACAAACCTGGAGAAATCGTCAATGAATAATATCAAGTATTCTTCTCCTCGAGGTGTTCTTTTTCTGAATGGACTGCATGTATCTGTATGTACTAGCTCAAGAGGAATGCTAGCTGATCCTTCCTTCTCTGGAAAGTTAGTTTTGGTTTGCTTTCCAAACTGACAAGATTTGCATATAGTGTTGTCTGGAATTTTGATATCTGGAAGACCACGAACTGCCTGATATTTGCATGCTTTCCTTATTTGTGAAAAGCTTAGATGCCCCAAACTTCGATGCCATAGCCAGTGTTCATCATCCTTGCTCAAATAGCATTGTCGTGGTCCTTCTTCAAATATGTATAGATTATTTGGAGTCCTTCTTCCTTTGATCACTGTTTTACCTGTATCAAGATCACGAACACAACATCCATTTGATCTAAATATTACCTATGTTCCTTGATCACACATCTGACTGACACTCAGAAGATTATGCTTCAATCCATCAACATACAAAACATTTCCAGCTTTGACCTTCTCTTTCAATGGAGCCACACCTTTTCCTTTTATGGCTGCAGAGATATCGTTTCCAAAAGAAACTTTCTTCCCTTTTTCTAATGCAGTATATGACTCAAGCTTTTCTTTGTCCCCTGTCATATGCTTCGAACATCCGCTGTCAATGTACCATAGACTTTCTTGACCTTCTGCATAAAAGGCTATCCCACATCTTTCTGGTTGTGGTTCCTTTATTCTCCATGTTCTGACATTTGAGTTTTGCTCCTTCTGAATTGTCTTCCGGAACCTGCTCCTGCATTCAGAGTCTTCATGACCAAAGTTATTACAAATAGAGCATTCAAATTCATTTTCAAGAACCGAAAAGTTGTTATAAGTCCTTTTCATGGTTTCAGTCATTCTCCCTTGCTTTTGAGCTTCTCTAGTCATGATTGTCTTGTATGCAACACATTGAGCTGCTTTGTGACCGAAGTTATGGCAAGAAAAGCATTGGCCATTAAAGCAAAAACTGCGATAATCAGATCTATCATCCAACCGATTGTAGCTTCTATTTATTCTTGGAGCAAATTGGGAAGATTTTACCTGTGGCTGATTGTAGCTTCTGTTTGTCCTTAAGGAAGTTTGTCCCCAAATTTCTTGATGGTCTTTATTTGTTCTTGAGGTAAACTGTCCCTGATTCACCTGATTACTTTTATTTGGCCTTTGCTCGCTTTTCCTTGCTGCATCAAGATAACTTTTAGAGGTAGAGGCTTGAGATGTTTCTCCATGATATCCAAGACCTGTCTTGATCAGAGGAGATCGCTGCACATTGATAATCTCATCCAAGATTTCAGATCCTTTAACAAATTTAAGATTAATAGCTTTTGTTTTCTCAATCTCTTTTCTAAGACCAACAATTTCACCTTCTAGTTTTTCAAGATGTTTTTCCTTTTCATCAATTTGAAATTGTAGAGTATCAATGATCATATTCTTTTCTTCTATACATCTCTTGAGTCTAGTAATTTCATCATAAAGATTATCCACATCTATAGCATCCATATAATCATCATCTTCAAATGCCATTAACAACTTATATTCATTACCTCGTTCATCTTCATCACTAATCGATAGACCATCACTATCTTCATGAGTGTAGTAGCTTTTCTTATTTGCACTCTGTTTCTTGTTCCATCTAGCAGGTTCCTTTCCTTTATCCTTATAAGGACATTTTGCAGCATAATGACCTACTCTTCCACAAGCAAAGCATTTAAAAGGTAACTTACCTCTGAACCTTTCAGAACCCCTTTGAATATTTCTGACAAAATTTGATTCTTCTTCCTCTTCTTCTGGGACGTGGCTTACTTCATAATAATCTTCTTTGCCTGATGCCTTGAAAGCAGCTTCTCTTCTGTCTGATGGACCTCCCTTTCTCATTTCATAAGCAGTTAGAATTCCATGTAGCTGAGACATAGTAAGAATTCGTAGATTTTCCTTTTCTTCTATTGCAGATACTTTAGATTCAAACTTGGGGGACAATGATCTTAGAACCTTTTCAACCAATATAGCCTCTTTTATTTCTTCACCCAAATTTTTCATGCAATTAACAATCTCATCTACCCGAAGAAAATAGTTAGCCACACTTTCATCATTATACATCTTCAGAGTCTCATATTGAATCTTGAGAGTTTGAAGTTTAGCACGCTTTACCTGTTCATCTCCTTCATAGCTCGTGACAATTTTGTCCCATATCTCTTTTGCGGATTTGTAGTGCATTACATTCATGAATTCCGTTTGCGATATACATCCTAATAGGGTACTGACTGCTTTCGCATTTGTTTCATACTTCTTTTTCTCAGCTGCATTTGTAGGAGTAGCTGAAGGAAAAGTGTAGCATGTTTCTACGATGTCCCAAACTTCTGTACCAAGAGATTGAAGATAGGCAGTAACTCTTACCTTCCAATAATTGAAGTTTGTCCCATCAAAAACCGGTGGCCTGATTGATGCTTCTCTCTCGTAGTTGCTCATGACGAACGATCTACCTTCAAGCGATCAAGCTTCTCTGAAGGACCTGCTCTGATACCAATTGTTGGAAATAATACTGAGAGGGGGGGGGGTGAATCAGTATTATCAGATCATTAAAACTTTTTCAATGCTCAAAAACATATACGCTACTTCAGTTAAGTGAACCAGCGTGTAGACGCTACTGTGTCTAAGGAAAACATCGTATAACCAGAAAACTTATAATTCAGTTAGTTTATCTTCAGTTAAGTGCATCAGGTCATCATTCACCATATTAAGAGTAAACAGATGCAGTATAATAGAATAGATCATCACACAAAAGCCACACACATGAACACCATGATATAAGGTGGAAACCCAATGTGGGTGAAAACCACCTGCTGCAAGTCATCTCTATCTTTCTTTAATAAGAATTTCAGTTTACAATCTTTTGTACTGGTGCAGCCTTATACCAGTACGCAGGCTACAACCTACCAAAGGCTTCAACCTTCTCTCGTTCTCCAAACTTCCTTGGAAGGGAGCTCCAACCCCCTTTGCTCTTGTACTAGCTAAGATACTAGTACGTAGGTGCTAGCCTACAATCTTCTTTCCTTCAGGTACCACTTTTCATCAATTTTCAGACTGGATACTCCTGAAGCACAACATTACAATCTGAAGACCATGATTCATTCACAAATCATATAAAACAACCAATACTAGCATCATCAATCTTTGAATCACTGAACCACTGAAACCCTGTCAAACCTAGTCACCAGAACACAGAGCAGACTACAGAACTCTGCAATAACAGTCAGATCCAGCTGCAACCCAAAAAATCAAGCTCCAAAAGATATACGCTACTACTATGAAGGAAACTCGCGTATACACGCGGTTTTACCGAAGACAACCTGCGTACAGATCTAAAAATAAATTTTCATAACTTGCAGCTGTACTAGATTTCAGTTATACCCAGAACATAACATTGCGTCAGTATGCAGATCTAGAAATTCGCATAATCAGCCATATAAAGATAGTTCATTTCAAACCATTTGATCCCGATCTCTCCTTAGATCTTGTTCTCCATCAACCGATGAGATCTCTCCTTAGCTCAGATCAAGCAATACACCATCAACCAATGACCTTCATACTGGATCTAATACTTCATCAGATATTGAAGACATTTCAGATACCCTTGCCTAATGATTTCCTTCTCCTTATATAGCCTTAGGCCTTGTTCAATACCAAGAGCCAAAACCATAGAAATCCAATACCATCAGCTTCAAAACTGGGGATCAACACGTCCGTCGAGACACCAAGGTCCAAAACCATAGGCACAACTTCCAAGGAATAACCGTCGTGGACCAAAGATAAGTTTTCTACATACACGCGCTTTTACTGAAGCCAACCAGCATGTACACGCGACTTGGTATATAGTGAACCTGCGTATACATATTTTTCTTCATACTTGTAGACTGATCATCAATTCCTTGCCGCTACCCTTCTACACTATGATTTGTCATCAGTGTGATTTGCCATCAAGGACAACACGTGTCTCATAATGCCAACAGTTCTCCCTTATGTTCTCATGGCGCTCCCTGACACATGTTGGCACACCCTAGGACTTGACACATCTTGGCATGTCACCCTAGCACTCTAGCATTCCTTGGAACTACCTAGTATACCTTGTCACTCCCTCCTTAGCACACCTAGAATTCACAGATATTCCCTGTAACACACTCTTATTCATTCATTTCCATGCATTTGAAACTTGTGCTCACTTGTTTTCCCCTGACATTCCATAACTCACCCTGGCATGCATTGGCACACCTTAGCACCTAGAACTTCTTATTGTGTTTCCCTAGCCTTTAGAATGCCTTAGCACTGCCTAGCATACCTTGTCACTCCGTCCTTAGCACACCGTGAAATCACTGACACTTCCTGTCACAAACTCTTAATCGTTCATTTGCATGCATTATTTTCACCTAGTCCTCCCTTGTGTTTCCCTAACACTCCCTAACACTTCCTAGCACTATTTGACACACCTTGGAACCTAGCACATATTGGTTGCAGGTCGCTTTGGCATGCTAAAATGAAATAGTGCTACTTAGCATACCATTTCACTCCCCTTTTACCACACCTAGAACTCATTGACACTCCCTATCGCACACTCTTATTCATTCATTTCCATGCATTTTGACCTAGTGCCCCCTTATGTTTCCCTAGCACTCACTAACACTCACCACACATTGGCAAACCTAACTGCAATGAGTTTCACTAACATTCAATCCAAATACCTTCCAGAGTCTAGCTAGTTGCTTATTCTTCACTAAGATATTAGGGTTAAGTTTATTGTATTGCGTTCAGTGTGAAAATATTGCTAGGTGTTTTTATCGCATAGTGTAATTATTATCTTCCCCATGTACACAAGGATAACTCATAAGTGTTTCTCATAATCAGGCAAGTGGAACTTCAACATGTACATCAGGGTAACCACAAAATATTTATCATATTTACATAATACAAGGTGATAGGAAAATATTTACATTATATACGTGAATGTACTAAGATCAGGACCATTAGCATCATATCTACATATTTACCACAAGACGAGGGTCATTACAATCCCTTAAAAATAACCATAAGGCCTTCCTCTTTTTAAGCTCCTTGACCACAAGGTTTAATTGAAAAACACATAGTTCCTTTAAAGATTTGTAGGTTGAGGCAGCCACTTCAAGCCCTTGAACTTAAAGATAATCAAATATTTGCAATTTGTTACAATAATAAGTCCATTATACACACTCCTCATCTTAGAGTTAGGTAGAGAGGGAGAATACTTGATTGATGCCAACCTTGTAAATGAAAAACTTTGCCTACTCATTGGTGTTGTGGGGAAAAGTATCCGATTCGGATGACCCTATCCCTACTCTAAGGGTGACAGTCCTTAGCAACAACTGAAAGTAAAGCTTTGATATTTTCCTTTATGAAAGTACAGAAAGAAGGAAGAAAAGATTAACCAACCTGGTGTCTTTCGCTTTGTCGATCCTTATCCTCTCTCTTTGTCTCTTGTTCCCAGCTCCTTGTTCTCTTTTCCGGTCCAGCTACACACAGATCCTGCACAAACGAGAGAAGAAAACTACAAGATACACGTACTCATAACTGATGCATGGATTAGAGTGAATCAAATATACAAGTAAATACAATACATCAATGCAATACAAGTATATAGGAGAACATTCAAAGCTTTATTGATAGAAATAACAGGGTTCTGAGAAGGTTACAACCATTGATGGCTCCAATCCAGCAGCACCTCCCCAGCAGCAAGAACTCTCTTCTTCACCTCTATAAAAGCAATCACCCAATAGCTCTAACTGTAAACCAACAGCACCTCCTTGCTTTGCACAAAATTCCAGCCTTCTTAGACCTCATATAAGAGCTCTATATATAGGAGATTTGGAGAAAGGATGAGTCAGCTTGAGGCTGGCATAAAGCTGACTAGTGTCCTCTCCCACTTTAGTTAAACTTCAGTCCTTGAGTCCACTTGGAGATCCTTGCTTACACATGGAGATCAAGTACCTCTTACTCATCACAGGGCGAATCCCTTGAACCAAGTGTCAGTTTGGAAGCTTCCTGGGCAGTTGACACCTTGCAGAATGAATGTGCCACTTGGCCAATCTCGCCCAGCGCAGGTAGCCTTCATTAGATTTGACTTCCAGCGCAGGTACAAGGAGGAGCAGTTGCATTCCAGCGCAGATGCTCAGTGGAGCAGCTGACATGATCCAAAATAAGCCTGTTTTTGAGTGTTTTCAGGTGGAGAACTGATGGGAAGTGCTGTGGTTTGCTGACCTTGTTCTTCTAGGGGTAAGAACAACATGTTTAGGGACTGAGGATCCCTGTAATTATTGACATTTCATGCTCCATGCTGCGAGGCACAAAAATGTCTATAACAGTTGCCCCCTAAAGTATGAGGCCGTTTATCGGGTGAAATGCTTTATCTAGAGGGTCCGAAGTTCATTCCAGTGCTGAGGAGGCGCCCTGTAATACAATACAATACAATACATTATTTTTCATTCTGTTTTCATGATCTAGCTGAGGCGGGCATTCCCATGCTCAGCTTTATAAATACATTTTGGTACATAGAACAGACGATCGTCTGATGGTAGACTGATAATTTTCTGCTGAAATTATCATCCTTTGAGTAGGATGATCATCTGCTGCAATGATGTACATGACAAATGCTTTTATATTTCCTGAATATGTATCGCAGCCCGGATGGATGAAACTAGATCCGGCGTCTTCAAACTCGTTCGATCTTCACTCTAAGTACAAGTCGATCCATGTGAGAATTTCGCTGAAGTCGAACATGGAAAGACATCGCTTGATTACCGGTCAATGATGAAAACCGTTAACAAGCGCGAGAGGAATCACCGATAATGATAATGACCCTCAAGGTACTGCAGTACAATTCACGTGGCGTGAATAAAGGACTTGGCGTCGAACGCCATGCAAAATCTTCTGGTCGAAGGTCATTGATGTATACCTGTCGCCGGAAGTGAGAAACTTGCCATTGAGGCATGCAAGCTTCAAAGTACTGATGGGGTTGTTCCTAGATCAACTTCTTGGATAACGAGCTGAGGTCGACAAGAAGCGATCCGTCAAAGGAGGGCCTTAATGAATCCCACATCAATGACACGGAACGGAGCTAATGATTTTAGTGGAGGCGAAAACAAACTGTGACATATGATTCAGGGTGGCGATCATGAATGGATGAAGGATAATGTATGGCAGTGGATGGGACACGGTTGACACTTTCAGAATGACCTCTCTTGAACATATAACGACACTGATGCGATGGATCGGTAGCATTACCCCAAAATGTGGATGGTTTGGCGAAGACCATGGTGATGAGACCGGTGAATGAAACAACCCAACCCGATGTGGTACGGAGGAAAAGTGTCATGTTCAAGAGTGACTTGCTACCATTAAACTTTGATGTTCTCCCAATTTTTCCCCAGTCATTTCTGACCAGTACCCCTTTATTTTTGTCAAGCTTGAGGGGGATAACATATGCTTGTTCTATAACCTGCCCTTCGGGCAAGCCCATCGCTATGATTTAACGAGCCTAGCGATAGGGAAACTCGTTCTCGTCTAAAGACAAGTTTGTCGCTATTTAATGAATTTAACGAGTCTAACGACAAGGATAACTCGGTCCTTTTCATTTTTAGAGAGTCTGAAAAGGTACAGAAAGTCAACTCCATAATTCCTTTTTCGTCAGCTAATCCCTTAAGTCCGAAAAAGTATAAAACAATATAGAAGGGATGGCTGTTCGGTACTTTTAACGAGCCGAACAAGACAAGCGTTCGATCCTTTTGTGCAATAATCCCTCAGGTCCAAAAAGATTAAAATCTAGAGGAGGGATAGCGTTCCGGTCGTTTAACGAGCTGGAAGGCCAAAACTCGGCAAACTTTTCATATTTTACGAGTCAGTGAAAAGAGCTCAAAGAAGACTCGTCTTTTGAGGAACGAGTGATAAACAGGGATAGCAGCAGATTCCAGGTACAGGTTGGAATTTTCCAATCACGGCAGTGTCACAAGGATGGCTAGGTGAAATCACTCTTCGCATCTGTTTCTCAAAAGAGGTAAACGCACAAATGGAGGTGAATGATCGGCCAAATGAATAGTGGAGGTGACGGATGAAAACACGACCAAGGTTTTTAAGGCTGATAAATTTACGATCTCACAAGGTTATTTACCGGGATAGGTTCATTTTTTCCATGAGCTTGAACTCTGGTGGAAACTTTTGCTCACACTTTTCTATTTTTTAACGAGCATAAATTCCGTGGTAAAACTGCTCGAATCTTGCGTTTATTTTTTAACGAGCATGAACTATGTGCTAAAACTGCTCAATATACCAGTCATAATAAGAACGCCCCCTGTGAGATAGCTATTTTTTAAGGAGCTTTTATCTCACGAAGCTATGCTCCAATTTTGGCAAGTTTTTACCTTTGCCCCACAGGCTTTTTTCATGCAAGGTCGGAATCGGCTAATCCTACGAGTTTAAAGGGTTAGACCTACAGGTTTAAAGGGAGGACCTAAAAATTTAAAAAATAAATAGTCGTCCCTCGCTCACATTCCAAAAGTTTGCATGCCCCCAGGTATAGGATAGAATTTCGAGGCTGCCCCTCCTCTCCCTTACCTCTGTTTTTCTTTGGGTGTTCACAGCTACTTGTCATCTTGCCAATCTAATGTTAACGATACTTGTCTTCTCGTTATTTTAAGGGGTCTTATGCGGTACTTGTCTTCCCGTCGGCCCAACTTTTAATGAACAGCTATTTGTGACAAGAGAAGAACACTACTCAAAGACAAAACATTGGTATTATTGAGGGAGGCTTGCTTCTTTCTTATTATCCGAAGAGGGTTCTATTTGCTGCCGCAAATCAATCTCTTTCTTCGGCGGTGTCTATCATTGGGTTGTCCAAAGATGGTTACCCTCTGTCACAACAATATAGTCCCCTTCTTTGGAGGCTGCCCCTACTTATCCTTCAAAACATTTGTTTTAATGGGTGAGGCTTGCTTTTCCCCACAGAAGGTTACTACTTGTTGCAATAAGGGAATTCCTACTTGGGCAGTGCCCACCTATTTAGACAAAGGTGAATGACTCTTTTGTCAAACACATAATTTTAACAAAAGAATACTATTCCAGAACAACCCCACTTCCTTCCACGGACGGGGTACGAACTAGTCATATTCTTTTGCGGAAATTCTTCCTTATACCTGGGGTTTCTTCTGCCCGAAGCAGACAAGGGTGCATGCCCCCTGGGTTCCAGTCTTTCTTTCCGAATCACTCGCACTCATCGGGAAGGAGGACTGGGGGTGGAGGCGAATCTTGTGTGAACAGACCATTTAGGAATGGTATTTGACTATTTGCGATGTGAGATCCCGGAAATGAAAGTTGGTCTACGAGCTTGACCATCCTTCCTTCGTGTGGAAAACACATTACTCTAAAGAGTGAGGAGACTATCGCTCCCATGCAATAAATATAGTCCCGCCCAAGGAGTAGGTTATAATCCAAGGGTCCTTGGATGACCATCACGTTCAAATTAACGGTCTTCCCTTTCAATGTAACAGGCACATTGGGGAGGATTCCTAATGGTCGACTGGTTCCTTTATCAAAACCTGAGAGATTTCTTAACTCAGGTAAAGGCGCTGGGGAACCCAGTGCTTTCCAAGCAACAGAGGAAAGGATACTCACAGACGCCCCTTCATCAATGATAGTACCAGCCATGATCATTCTATAGATCTGGACAATGATTCTGAATGGTACACTGGCTGGTAACCGGGGTCTGCCTAGTTGATTCCAATCAAAGGATACAACCAGGTTGCTTGGTGGCGGGACCGAATATACGGCCGGATATGACCCTGATGATGTTCCTTCCTGTGATAAAGGAATGGGCGCATTGCCCTGACGCTCATCAGAGTCGGTGTTGATGAAAAGAACCTGGATGGTGTCATTCTTATTCTCTTCAGTGAGGGTGTCGCATGAAGATGACTCTTCGGCGACGGTGTCATTTGAAGATGAAACTTCTGAAGGTAGAACCGGGTCAACTGCCGTATCGACCTTTGGACTTTCATCCGGTCTGGATTCAGTAGGTTCATTTTCAGTGACTGACGCTTCAGCTGACCACTTGAGCGAGCCAGCTGGATTTTCAACTATCGAGGGATTAGGCACGAGTTTTTGGTATCTAGGAGGAAGTCGTAACGGTGATACCGGACGATCTTCCAAAACTCTCTTCGCCTCATCTAAGAATGGACATCGGTGAATGGCGTGATCGCCTTCACACAACATACAGGGTGATCTTGGTCTCCCTTTTCGTCCTTCACTCTCGCTAGTTGATGGACTGCAATCAACATGACTACCAGAGGTTGATGCTACCGGATTGTGCAACCTGGGGGACCAGTCCCTTAGTATCCGGGGAATACAAGGACAATCACGATGGAAGTGGGTCCCTTTGCAAATGACACATGGCGATTTAGGCCCGGTCAGTGCAGTGTGTGGGTTTTTGTCAGCTGTCTTTTGCTTGCCCCCAGTCGCCTTCGCCATAGGCCCCTTCTGCTTCTTTTCTCTCTTCTTCTTTTCCTTCTTCTCCTTGGGAGGTTGACTCTTGCCAACTCTACCTTGCGAAGATGAAGGATCAGAGGAAGTATTGTAAGAAGTGGAAGGCTGGTGGGTAGTTCTAGACTGTTCTGACTGTTGATTCGACTGCTCAGGATTAGTGGCGATCTGGACTACATTAGTCGAAAAGAGCCATACAGGTAGGCCAATTGTCAATCCTGGAAGTGACAATGTTGCCATATGAGGCGCACCAACATCTCCCCAAGAGGAGAAGGGATTTGGACTTCCGCCAAGGTTGCTTCCTTGGTTGGTGGGCTCCATACTTTTCAACTGAAAGATCAACATGGGAATAACAGGTGATTATGTTCCGCTTAAAATAAATTTTATTAACGACGCTTTTAGACACAAACTTGCTTTTTCATGTTTTAAGAGTCGAGAAAAAGCTAAAGATGACTCTAGTCGCCTTCGATGTATTAACGAACCCGAAGTGACAAATGCTTGGTTGGACTTTTTCAGTTATAGAGTTTGAAAAAGGCCAAAAGAAACTGCTCTGGAGATCTAGGCAGAGGGTGTGCCAAACCTTTCGCGAAACCACAGAATACATTTTACGGTACGGGTGGTCGATCTTCGTGAATGCTGTGTTCACTGCATCGCGATCAGTAGGGCGGTCGACACGGCTTCCTATGGATAAAGGATAAATGCCTATAGGGGTCTCCCAATATACGCGACGGTACGCGGGAGCACAAGTCCGTATTAGTGCCACCGACTCTCAGGAGGAATCACCCACCTTCGTAGAGATCGACAGTCACTATGTTTAACGACGCCGGAACACGTCTCTACCTAGACCTCTAGATGTTTGCGTTATGTTACAAAGCGTTGTTATGTAAATTGGATTTATTTTAATGTTGATCTTGCTTAGCAGTTTGCCTTTAAGGATCACCACGAGATGTATATATACAACTTCCTAAATGCAATCTAAGATGAGAAGCAAAACTTTTCAATCTTTCAACTTTGAAAACCTTAATCTACTGAGGGAAAAGAAAGACACAACTTTTCGCACAGATCATAGAACACACACTAAAATGCAAATTTTCCTAAATCGTCAAGCAAAAAGTCAAATGCAAAATGCACAATGCAGATATTTCTTTTCGTTATCCTTAATGTTGATGTAAGACAAAAAGGAAACTGTTGTATAACTTTGAATCTAATTTCGAGCGAAAGTAAACAAGCTTGTCCAAAATCAAAAGACACCTTAAGATCGACTTGTTTAGACACTGGAAATGTATAGATTCAAACCATAAAATGAAAAACAAACAAACTCAAGCAGCCATGAACAGTAACAAAACTAGCTCTTAAGATCTCAAAGACACTTTTACAGTTCAGGATCTAAGAGGCCACAGCTATACTGGTTTGCTTTTCACAATGGGAAACTGTGACTGAAGTAAGAAATACTGAAAGAACAATCACGATTTCATCACACAACTGAGGCGGAATAATGTCAAGGAAAGTTGGTTTACAGCAAGTACAATGACAAGCAATCAACAGCAAAACAACAGTGAAAACAGGGCTCTGACACAGTGGAAACCTCAGGAAGACATAGCCTAACTGGATCAGCGCAGGCTCTGGTCTGTCAAATTGACTTCCAGCGCAGTTCCCGAAGGGAGTACCTGCGCTGTAATGCAGACTGCCTGTGGACAGCCTGCTCTGGGACACGAGAGTTGCGTTTACAAGGATTTCCGGGTCATAAAAAGCTCAAAAATTCACTGTTTTTGCTGAAATAAAAAGCTATAGGTCAAGTACAAGCTAAGGGATGATCAAGAGGATGAAAAGCTATCACAAAGAGTACAAGAGTCTTTTGTAGATCAGCTCTTCAAATCATGAATCTGCTCAATAAATGAGCAAGAGTAGCAGCCCCTCTACTTCGCTTTTGATATAGTCAAAAGCTTTTCGATTTGGTACTCTTTGGTTCAGGAAATGAATAGCAAAGATACTACAAACACCAACAAGATACTAGGCTCCCCAGTGGAGTCGCCAGTTTGTTGTGGGGAAAAGTATCCGATTCGGATGACCCTATCCCTACTCTAAGGGTGACAGTCCTTAGCAACAACTGAAAGTAAAGCTTTGATATTTTCCTTTATGAAAGTACAGAAAGAAGGAAGAAAAGATTAACCAACCTGGTGTCTTTCGCTTTGTCGATCCTTATCCTCTCTCTTTGTCTCTTGTTCCCAGCTCCTTGTTCTCTTTGCCGGTCCAGCTACACACAGATCCTGCACAAACGAGAGAAGAAAACTACAAGATACATGTACTGATAACTGATGCATGGATTAGAGTGAATCAAATATACAAGTAAATACAATACATCAATGCAATACAAGTATATAGGAGAACATTCAAAGCTTTATCGATAGAAATAACAGGGTTCTGAGAAGGTTACAACCATTGATGGCTCCAATCCAGCAGCACCTCCCCAGCAGCAAGAACTCTCTTCTTCACCTCTATAAAAGCAATCACCCAATAGCTCTAACTGTAAACCAACAGCACCTCCTTGCTTTGCACAAAATTCCAGCCTTCTTAGACCTCATATAAGAGCTCTATATATAGGAGATTTGGAGAAAGGATGAGTCAGCTTGAGGCTGGCATAAAGCTGACTAGTGTCCTCTCCCACTTTAGTTAAACTTCAGTCCTTGAGTCCACTTGGAGATCCTTGCTTACACATGGAGATCAAGTACCTCTTACTCATCACAGGGCGAATCCCTTGAACCAAGTGTCAGTTTGGAAGCTTCCTGGGCAGTTGACAGCTTGCAGAATGACTGTGCCACTTGGCCAATCTCGCCCAGCGCAGGTAGCCTTCATTAGATTTGACTTCCAGCGCAGGTACAAGGAGGAGCAGTTGCATTCCAGCGCAGATGCTCAGTGGAGCAGCTGACATGATCCAAAATAAGCTTGTTTTTGAGTGTTTTCAGGTGGAGAACTGATGGGAAGTGCTGTGGTTTGCTGACCTTGTTCTTCTAGGGGTAAGAACAACATGTTTAGGGACTGAGGATCCCTGTAATTATTGACATTTCATGCTCCATGCTGCGAGGCACAAAAATGTCTATAACAATTGGTTGGGCACTCCACCACTAGTTGACACCACAATATGTGGCCTACACCCAAGGGTTTAGACCACACCTCCATAAAATGTACCTTCGACTTTAGATGTCCCAAAACATAAATATCCTAACTCCAACCTATTTGTTAGATTTTTGTAAATTTCTCCTTAACTAACATTTGTTTTTAACTATTTAATCCACTTACCATATACTCTCTCTTGTTTGCACCGACTTAGTATACAAGAACACTTATGTTTTTAATACAACCAAGTTAAGAGGGCATGTTTCTTTCTTACACTTAAATGTTTTCAATACAACCAAGTTAAGAGCACATGTTTCCTTTTCAAATTCCCAAAGTATAACATGTCTATCTCTATAAACTAACAACAAAATCATTGCATAAAAAAGGTAAGCTTAAAATTAAATTAAAATTAGATTCTTATTATTACGATAAATACACCAAATATGGAAAAATTGTTTTCAAACACAACCATAAAAAAAGTGTTACTTTATCAAATACAACTACAAACTTATTAAGCCAGCCTAGATCCATCTTAACCTGGATCTATCAAGCACCAGGAGGGATCCAATATCTCGATGTGCAAACCTCTTTTTTGGCACTTGGTAGATCTAGGTTAAGATGAATCTAGGTTGGTTATCTAATAGTATATAATATCTATATTTGTATCTATGTGTCTCTTTCTTATTCCCTCTCTCTATATCACCCCACAAACAACACACTCTCTCTCCATATCTCTGTCTCTCCCTCCCTATTCCTCTTTTCCTCCATCGCTCCCTTGTCACTCCCGCTCTCTCTCTACCTTTCTCCCTCTATGTCTTTATTCTTCCTTCCCTCTCTCTCCCCCTCTAACTTCATCTCTCTCTCCTCTCTCTTAGTCCTCTCTCTCCCTTTCTCTCTCACCTCCCTTTGTTCCCCCCGTCACTCTCTCTCTCTCCCCCCTCCATATTTGTGCCTCCCTCCCTCTCTCTTTCCCTTCTATACCTATCTTTATCACCACCTATTCTCTCTCTCCCATCCTCCCTTCTCTCCCTCCCTCTCTATCCATATATGCCTTGTCACTCCCTCTCTCTCTCCACCACTATCTCCCTATGCCTTAGTTCTTTCCTCCCTCTCTCTCCACCTCTATCTCCCTATTCCTTAGTTCTCTCCTCCCTCTCTCTCCCCCTCCAACTCCATATCTCTCTCCCCCACTATCTTCTTCTCTCTCTCCCCTCTCTCTTCCTACCGCCTTCTCTCTGTCTCCCCCCATCACTCTCTCACTCTCACTTTCTCTCTCTCTCTCTCTCTCTCTCTCAATGTTTGTCACTATCTCCCCCACCCCACCTCTTCTCTTCACTTGCCTTAGTTCTCTCCTCCCTCTCTCTCCCCCTCCAACTCCATATCTCTCTCCCCCACTCTCTTCTTCTCTCTCTCCCCTCTCTCTTCCTACCGCCTTCTCTCTGTCTCCCCCCATAACTCTCTCACTATCTCTCTCTCTCTCTCTCTCTCTCTCCACCCTCCATCTTTTTCACTATCTCCTCCCGCCCCCACCTCTTCTCTTCACTTTCCTTGCTATCACTTTGATCCTTAGTTAAGATAGATCTATGTTGGTTCTTACTAATATTTGTATTAGATAAATTTCAAATCTTTAAATGCAAAAGTATTCTCATTTATAATTTTATTAAAGCCTTAACTTAATTCAGTATTCGTGATGATAGAGGGTTTATATATATCTCAAAACTAATTACAACCCTTTTCCTATTAGCTTCAAATAAAAAATGTTATAAAATTAAATTAAATTAAAATATTTTTGTTGTGAAATAAGTTATGGTTTTGGGCATGTGGTATTGATAAGGCATGGTATTGGCCCATGGTATTGTAACAAAGTTTATTTCCAAGTTAATAATATCCACAGTAAAGTGAGAATGAATATCCTAATCCATGGTTAAGAATATTTTCATATTTTTATAAAATATCTTGATTGTGAAATGAATTATGTTTTTAAAGCGTGTGGTATTGATAAGCCATAGTATTGGCCCATGGTATTATAACAAAACCAATTTTTTACAAGTTAATAATATCCACTGTAAAGTGGGGGTGAATATCCATGGTTAAGAATCTTGTCATATTGTTATAAAATATTTTGGTTGTGAAATAAGCTATGGTTTTTGGGCTTGAGGTATTGATAAGCCATGGTATTGGCTCATGGTATTGTAACAAAACCTATTCACAAGTTAATAACAAAATCAAAATATAACAAATTGAATTTTAATATTTTTATTATTAATTGAGCCAACATTTAGATTTTTGCTCTCATCCCTATACTTCTGACTTTTATTATTATTATTATTACTATTATTCTTTAACTAAGCCCATATTTAGAATTGTTTACATACTTACATTACACTTACACATCTACTCTATACTCTATAAATATTGTATTTATTGTTTTTTAGGGAGGGAAATTTTAACATTTTTGAAAAAATTCAGCCTTAATTTTGATGTAGCAAAGCCCTCCTAATTCAAATCTTCATTTACTTTCTAAAAAAAGTAGTATATTTTCACTTTTCATAGGGCATAGGGAAAACTAGTAGATATTTTCACTTTTCATAAGGCAGAGGGAGGGAAAACTAGTAGCATATTTTCACTTTTCACAGGGCGGGAGGGAAAACGAGATTGAAGAGAGTTATGAATAAGGGTTTTACCAGTAGTAGATTGATATCGAACCCCACCATTAGATCTTCAATCCATTAATGGTGCCCAGGTATGTTTCATTTCTAACATCACTACATTTACACCCCACTTTTAGTGTTCTTCCACATAGGGAGGAGTACACACACCTCAGATCTCTGGTTAAAAATTCACCATTTTTCATCTTTTCTTTCAAGTTTATGAGTAACATATTTTCACTTTTCATAGGGTTGGAGGGAAAACGAGATTGAAGAGAGTTGTGAGTTAATATTTTACCTCTTCAATGCATTAATGGTGCCCTGGTATGTTTCATTTCTAACCTCATTGCATTTCCACCCCACTTCTAGTCTTCTTCCACACAAGGAGGACTGGTTCAAAATTCACTATTTTTTTCATCCTTTCTTTTAAGTTTAAGAGTAGTATATTTTCACTTTTCATAGGGTGGGAGGGAAAATTAGGGAACATAGGTAAAAGCATATGTATTTTTCCTTATTTTATGGGTTGTCTTTATAGAGTTGATTTTACTGGGTGTACATTCTATGCATATCAAAATTTCTCTTTAGGAAATCCTATTTTTATCTTTCCAAGAAAAAATCTCTGGGGAATCCCAATGCATGTTTCCCCACATTCATGGATGGCATCCCTGGTAAACCCATTGGCATTGAATAGTGCACCTCAACCAAGGGATTTCAAATAGGCACCTACTAGCAGAGAACTAGCCAAATACCTAACATTAATGACATTCGGTTGGGCTAACCCCTTGGGCTCAATAAATCATAATCAACTACACTATTTTACATATTAACATATTGACCCTATTTAACATTTTTTTAGAGTAACCATAACAATCCAAGACTGTTTCTATTTTTATTTTGGTTTTTACTTCCTTCTTTGGTGTGGTGACAACTTTATATGACTGTATAGATATTCATTTTTGTCAGGGTATATGTTGAAAAGCAGATGTTGTCTTACATTTTACCTTGTATGTTATATATTGATGGAGTTTAGTTCCATTAGTTGTGACCAAAGAACTATGTTAGGCATGTATACAAGGATTCTTATATCACTATTTATAAACTGAACATTGTGCTCAAACAAGAAAAGTAGAGCCTTAATGCCATATGTTTGAATCTCAAGGAACTTTTAATCCTAATAAATGAAGTGAAATTTAAGTGTTTCCAGAATCCAAATCTCAAGTTTTGTGAATTCACTCATAAATGGACCTGGAAAAGCGAAGTGAAATTTAATTATTTCCAAATCTTAAGTTCTGCGAATTCACTCATATTTGATGCTAGAATATTTTGAGCAAATGGGAAGAATTTCTTTTAGTTGCATTCAAATTTTCCAAATATAATACTAAATTTCTCCCTGACTAAAATTATCCCTGAAATGGCTTTGGGGATTAGAAATTTTGTAAATATTTTTAGGGAAGCAACCCAAAATACATTTTCCAGATTAGAGTTTTATAACACTAGGTACTAAAACAATCTTCTATTTTCTATTGTAAATGTCTGATAGAGTCTTCCCAGATCAGAAAATTAGGTAGATGCGCTAGACGGACTAAATATTTTTTTAATGAATAATCACTTAACGTAAATGATATATTAGGTTGCATAAATATATAACTTAGAAACATGAAATGAATAAGAAATCTCAACGATATTGACATAGTCATAATTGAGTTGAATGAGGCCAGGAATAAATTTGACTATATAGGGTGTTGAAAATGGCATAATTTTTCCATGGTTGGATAGATTTAGAACTAAAAATCAGCAGTTTTCTTGCTTGCATAACTTGGGAATATTTTTGTATCTCATGTATCAACCTTATTGAATAATATGATTTATGCCTTACAATGTTGAGATATGTTGTGATACCACTTGCTAGTAACCTAAACAATTTGGATGAAAATTTAGTTGTGAAATTTACTTGCAAAAGATATAAGTGAAAATATAGATTAATTGTCCCTTGTGTAGAATTTCCTTGAAATTCTGCTACTACTTGAATGAATAAATATGAAACTAATTGTTGCATGAAGACAAGAAATATCTCTACCAATTTGTAGTGGAATAGAACATAAATAAAACACAGTCACACTATAGCGAAAAAAACAAAATTTTCCAGGGAACCCAACTAGGAAAACCCTCTCTTAGCTGTAGAAATTTAAAATACTATCCATAGTAGACTTTGAGACACCTTCTTCAAGACTGGGTTCATCAATGCTTATTGATTTCCATATTCATTTTCATAAGGAATAGGGTTGTTGTCTATCAAATCAGAGTAGCTAAAAAGTGTCTCTTTGATTACAGAAAGCAGATCAATATCAACTTCATCCAAGAATCCCCTAGAAGGCTCATCAGTAGCAAGAGGAAAGGTATTTTTTAATTTTATTTCATCACATGCATCCATCGTAATCACTAATTTTTCTTCATTTCTTTCACAGTCATTTTCAATGTTAGATGCAAAAGGTAACTCAGTATGATATAATCCTTAGGTAACTGACCTCGGACATATTGTTGGTTAATTTATGTTGTTTGAAGTTTATTGAGTTTGAGTTTTACCATGAAACTACTAGAAGCGTACTAGAATGGGTGAGTTGATTATCTTGATAACAATGTTATGGTTTGATCTGGTCCTTGAAAGGAACTTATAGTTGATGGCCAAAATTTGACATTGCTTTCATTTTTTTTATCTTCACATATAACAAATATCTTTATGTTATAGCCTCTAGCTAGATATAAATAGTAACTGCCACTCAAAAGTTGGATGCCATCATTTTGGAGCTTGAGCTTACTCAACTTACCTTTGTTTGAGTTGAAAATCTCATTAGATCTCATTATATCATCTATTGTGGAGCATGAACCGAATTGACCTTTGTTTCAGTTAAAAATGTAATTAGATCTTGCTATATCATCTTTGGTAGAGAATGAATCCAATTTATCATAGTCCATTTGCTTGAGGTATACCAAAGCTACTTTAATTCATTAAACTTACTTTTCATATTCTATTTGTTGATTGTGATTAGTAGGCCACATCTGCATTGAAAAAGGGCCATATTTAATGAAGTGTGGAAGGAGAGGGAAGCTTCAGTTATGTCCTTTCAAACATTCGAAGATATGTAATAAAATTTTAAAAAATTTCTCCATAGAATGTTGTGCTTTAACTTTTTCTTTTGATAATGGATTATTTATGTGACCTCCCCTCTCTTACACACAACTAGAGTCCAGACATACATGATTTTTTGGGATATGTGGATAATGGATAGATTTACACTAACCATTTATCTAGAAATTTACACTGTAGAAGATCAAGCATTTACAGTTAAATATTTCCTTGCCACTAAATTAGTGTTGAAGAGTCAGACTCCTATTTTTCAGGCATATACGTCACCTTTAAATCAATTTATTGATGAATTTGTATAGACCTTCCATGGGAGGGAAAAGAGTGATCTCTACCATTGCTTAATATTTCTGCAGACCAAGTAAAGATTCCAAATGTGCATAAATTAGTGGCTCCTTGGAGAATCCCAAGAGTGGCACTATTGTAGCAACAAGAAATTCATTTATTTTGAGTTCTTCATTAGTGCATTGATAGTATATTGTTTATTCCATACAATACCTCAACAGTGTATGATCAAATTACAGTTAAGACTGTCATAATATTTTAAATTTCCCTCTTTTAGAGGGAAACTAGAGTGTGTGTCAAGCTTGCACATCACAATTGTATCATGCAATGTTTACCTCGGACAAGTTTTGTGGATGTAAGTAGCAAGATACCTGTTGGAATTCAAGAGGCAACAATACTACAACGTGGAAAGAGGTTTCACAGTTAACCTGGATTTCACATTATGGTTGGAGTCAGTTTGTTGGTAAGATGTTGGATACCCCAACTTTGTTTTTATGATTGAGTGCAAGATTGAATCCTTCGACATATTCGTCACCCAATTTTCATTAACTGATGGGTTTTCTCAAAAGTTCTGCACACCTATAAACTTTACTATAGTTGTTCTTGAGTCATTGGAGGTGGATAGCTTTTCAAAGCACACACATACAAGAAGAGGAGAAATAATATGCCTAGCTAATTTGAAGTTATCTACCTGTGAATAGGGTGTTCCCATTCAAAAACCTGACGACTCACTCTACTTCTTTCTAGTGAACAACTTTGGGACTTGCCATGAATCGTGAGACAATTCCAACCCCATAACTATAAATTATTATTTAAATCTATACCCAATAGATTAGAATCTGCACAAGGAGAACTCCATTCTTGTTTCGAAAGAACCTGAAATCGACTTGTACCATGCTATTTAATATTTTCTGTATCTATTCGCATCCTTGGTCTGTGACATAAAGATGCAACAAGCTACCTTGCATTTTTTATACTAACACTCCTAAAAAATAATAAAGTATGCCTAAATATATCACTTCAAATGATCCATGTACCTCACCTTTTGGCTTTTCAATTATCGAATTTGTTACCTATATTGATGAGAACTTCTACAACCGATACCATAGTGACAATATATGTAATAGTTTTATCTATGTTTCTCTGAAGGTGTTTCTCCTTCAGTAGAGTAGCAATACACTGTAGTTTCCATTTTGGGTAGAAGTGTACCCAGTAGCAACCTTGGCCTGTGTGCAGATGGGTTGAATGCACATTAGAATCTATCTGTTGTTTTGAAGGTGTTTCTCCTTCAACAATACTTTATCTTAGTAGATACTTTCGGTCTGCACCTTTAGTAGATGCATGCAGCCTTGGGATACATGTTGTAGATTATAGTCTTCCTATGAGGTTGTAGTAGTGATGAAAGAAGTGCATTGGTTTTAGGTATATTTAGTATGCTTTTATAGTTTGACTTAGATGCTCACGTTTCTTAATTTAGGTCTTTCTCTCAGTTTTGTTTTGTGCACAAATTTATCTTTAAGAAAAGTGTACAATAGAGAAGGGTTCTATATTTTGAGCATGGGACACACTTCTAGGTAGGAGGTACTCTATTCTAGGAATCTTTTGCCATGTAGGTTAGGTGCTTTATCTAAGAATCCCAAGAGGTGCTATTGTAGCAATAATAAATTCATTTACTTTGAGTTCTTCATTAGTACATTTAGGGTATATTGTTTATTCCGGGCAATACCTCAATATTGTATGCAACCATATTTAGTATGCTTTTATAGTTTGACTTAGATGCTTACCTTCTTAATTTAGTTGTTTTTCTTAGTTTTGTTTTATGCACTAATTTATCTTTAGGAAAAGTGCACAGTAGAGAAGGGTTCTATATTTTCAGTAGGGGACACACTTCTAGGTAGGAGGTACTCTATTCTAGGAAGATTTTTCCATGCAGGTTAGGTGCTTTATCTGAGAATCCCAAGAGGCACTATTGTAGCAATAAGAAATTCATTTATTTTGAGTTCCTCATTAGTGCATTGATAGTATATTGTTTATTCAATGAAATACCTCAATATTGTATGATCAAATTACGGTTAAGATTGTCATAATATTTTTACTTACCCTCTTTTAGAGGGAAACTAGAGTGTGCATCAAGCTTGCATGTCACAATTGTATCATCCAGAGTTTACCTCGCACGCGTTTTGTGGATCTAGGTAGCTAGATACCTGTTGGAATTCAAGAGGGAACAATACTACAAAGTGGGAAAGAGGTTTCGATGTTAACCTGCCTTTCACATTATTGTTGGAGTTAGTTTGTTGGCAAGATATTGGATATCCCAACTTCCTTTTTATGACTGAGTGCAAGATTGAATCCTTCGACATATTCCTCACTCAATTGTCATCAAGCGATGGGTTCTCTCAGCAATTCTTCACATCTATAAACTTTACCAGAGTTGTTATTGAGTCATTGGATGTGGTTATCTTTTCAAAGCACATACATGCAACAAGACGAGAAATAATATGCCCGACTAATTTCATGTTATCCTCCTGCGAATAGGGTGTTCCCTTCCATAAACCTAATGACTTGCTCTACTTCTTTCTAGTGAACAAATCTGGGACCTTTCATGAATTGTTAGACAATTTCAACCCCATAACTATCAGTTTCTTATATAAAGTTATACCCACTAGATTAGAACACACACAAGGAGAATTCCATTCCTGTTTCAAAATTACTTGCAATCGGCTTATACCATGCTATTTAATATTTTATTTATTTCTTCGCATCCTTGGCCTATGACATAAATACGCAATAAGTTACCTTGCATTCTCTATACTAACACTCCTAAACAATAATAAAGTATGCCGAAATCTGTCATTTCAAATTATCTATGCATCTCACCTTTTTGTTTTTCAATTATCAAAGTTGTTACCTATATTGATGAGATCATGATGGGAAGAGATATTAGGGGGTTAACCAAAATCCCATTCCCTAAAGAAATTGATCTTGAGGCCCGTGGGTTATGGCCCACAAAGCCTAATGGAAGCATTTTGAGGCTATAAGCCTTTAAAATCATGGACCACATAACATTATCAGAGCCCATATAATTATTGAGATTTTCTTCAGAAACCCTTGGAACAATACATTAATCGACATACAAGGAACTATGGGCAAACTCAACTCTGAGCATATTACCAACCCGAATATATCGTCGGGTCTGTTTCTTATCGCTTTCCCACAATGCTATTCCAATGCTAACCTCTGATTACGAACACCTCCATTTCCCTGATCATCGCATTATCACCATCGACATATCGACCCTTCATTGTTCTATTGTCCAAGTCCTTTGGCGTCTCCGATATGCGATCGTTGATTACATCTAGGTCATCAATCTAGGATTCCAATCTGACGGTCTAAGTTCCATCGCTTTATCGTTGATCACTCTGTGATGATGGTTGGGTTTCGATAACACCCTAAGGGCTCTGCTGATGCAATAAAGGATCTGGTCCATTGATCTTTTAGATTCAACAGTTCCTATGTATTCTTGCCTGGTTCCTCCTTAACTTAGTCTCATTTGACCTTGATGGAATCTGTGCTTTAAACCCAATTCCTCTGCCATTTCTCTATTTATGCACACGATATAAAAATTATTTATATATCTTTGGATCGCCATCGATCATATAGTGATTGATGGTCAATCAACATGCTTACCACACAGGACTTCAAGCCATTAACGCATATATGTACAAATAACATTAAAAGGGCGTTATACACAAATAACGGAATTCACACAACACGCAGCTATTTATTATACACAATATGAGTACATCTTAAGGCATTTCAGCCTTAGAAAAGGTTCTCCTCTAGCTACATTGTAAACACTCTAATTCAAAATTTCTATCTATATCACTTTGTCTCGCCTCTTTTGAACACGTAGGTTCATGACACACATATATATGGAAACATTATTGGATCAGGTCAGGGAAGGATCTAATGAATCCTCTAAAAAAATCCCCAAATCTCTCGTTACATGCATACATATGGCAAAATATATATATCTAAAGGAACACTGGATCAGATCACTTGTAAGGATCCGATCATATCCCTTCCTCAAATCTCTCAACTAATTCGCATACATGGCATATTACATTTAAATCAAGTCTTCAAGATACTTATCTATTCCTCTTTTAAATCTGTTTTAGAACAAATTTTTCTCTGTTTTTCTCCCCTGGTCCACATCTTCCTCTTTGATTTGCTTTGGATTCCTCCCTTTGGCTAAGGGTGCTATATGCTCCTACATCAGATCATCGACAACCGAGGCCATAGTAACAATATTTGTTACAGTTTTATCCATGTTGCACTAAAGGTGTTTTTCCTTCAGCAACATTACAATACATTGTAGTTTCCATTCAATGGAGAAGTGTACCCAGTAGTAGCCTTGGTCTGTGTGCAAATGGGTTGAATTCACAATAGACTTTATATATTGTTTTGAAGGTGTTTCTCCTAATATCATTTAGATTTTTTCCGTAGAAGTTATCAAAGAAGGAATGGTCTGAGGTAACCACAAACCAATCTTCTAAGTAAAGGTTCTAGCCAACCTACACTCAGAGAGGGCTCTCTCTTTATAATTTAACTTTGTTTTGGGTGGGATTTTAGGCTAGTTCTTAAGGCTTAGGATGTTTTGTTTGTATTGAGTGGTGGAATTAAGAAGACAGATGGGCAGAGCAAGTATTTAGGCCATTGGGATATGGAGTCAATCAAGAAAGGCTTAACTGGATCTAATATATCACTAAGGTAAGAGTCCATAGGGAAGGCTAGCACAACAAGAGAAAATCTGCAGGTATAAATGGATGAAGTAATTCTAACCAGGGAAAAGGGAAATGAAGAATCCTTAACTGGGATTAGGATGAAGAAAGGGAGGATGATCAGTAGTAAAGGGAAGTGAAGAATCCTTTAGTATGGACCAAAGTGGGGGTAAATTATGGAACTAAGGGAGAAATTAAGAATTCCCAGACTAAGGCAATTTAGTTGAAAACATAAAGAAAGAAAACAGTTAAAACAGAGAAAGCTAATTCTGATGATATCATTCCTTGTTTTCTTTATAAATATTATAAGAAACAATATATGAATATTCATAACATGAAGAGAATACAATATTTAGACCTGAAGAGATAATACTTATTTGTTTCAACTGTGCACAAGAATCCAGTGAAATGTCCTTAGCTTTATTTCACTTCCAGCAGACCTAGTCTAGTCTTGAGTACAATAGCTCCTTCGCTCAAAAATAAAATGTCTACAGAAATGTATTTTAATCCACACCAAAATACTTCAAATGAAGACGTATTTATACTAATTCTAAACTGAAATATCTTGAAGAAATATCAAGATTGGTTTTACAAATATGTCAAACTGTTTTACATTAATAGAACTTAAATAAAGGACAATCAAAACTAATGAATCTACTTGGCACTATTTTTATGGATTTATGGTGACAAATAAGTGAAATTATAATTTCATATCAACTCTTAAGTGATGATGAGGCTTCCAAGTCACTAATTACCTCCTTCCTTTGTGCATTCTGCCCCAGAAATTCTGCAAACTCAGGGTCCAATGATACATTTTTATATTTAAATATGAGATAGATATGTAAAAGTGAGAGAGGTTATTATAGATAAGAATGTTTTTAAGATAAAACTCCCTCCGTTTCCCAAAATTCAGCTCCAGCTATTCACAATATGCTTTGCAAAAAGACATAGAAAAAAGGACTTTGCACAAACTGAAAAATAGGCTGTGAAGACATGAACGTATCTGACTTTTGGTAATACTTGTGTAAAATGTGAGATAGGTTTTTGTATATTGGCCTGTTAGTACAACAACCCCCTCCATTTTTGCTATGATTTCATCTTTTAACCTCAAATTTCTTTTAATTATTTTTCACTTTTACTTTGGATAAACTTCATTGTTGTTGGTGAAAGTGTTTTCATCTCTGTTTAACCAAACTGCATCCAAGTTTACTTTTATTGTTTTACTTTTATCGTTATATTTTTTCATCTGTCTTCAGTTTGACATGAATCTATATGCTATGATTTGTAACTATCTTCCTTGCTATTTATCTTTATGCTAACTGATTTACTTGACTTGGTCTTCAATCTGATACTCTTTAACCCTGACACGCTTCGACTATTCTTTATTGTGTCCTTTTACCTTCACTATATATTTAAGGGCTTTTAATGTCTATTTCAACAGTAAATCATTTAATTTCATGTTTCCTTTGCTTGTCTTTTAACTGTATGTTTTATTTTCCATCTCTGTTTGAATACATTTGATAACGATCTCGAAGTAAACAGGTCTTATGACTAGTATTAAGACTATTTATCTAAGGCTGCGGTCTTTTGATCGCCGGTAAAATAAAACGAACTATTAGGAAAACATTGGGTTGATAGGGAGGGACATTAATGGATTTATCAAGCTATATAGGTCTATTGAGTGAGTCTAAAGTGATTTCGAGAGGTAAACCATGCTTGAATTGGTTAGCAAAGGCTTGAGGTGGAGCAAAAGGGTTTTATAAGTTTACACAGTAGAATGGGCGAAGGGCGAGAAAACCTGGGTTCCTAGGGTTTGAACTTTAACGGGCAAACTTTTTAAAATATGGTGCAAACTGAAAAATAGATGGTTTGTCGCGTAGCAGGCGTGTGGTAAGTAGTTTGTTTCGCACAACTTTTGGGTGCTCGGTAGTATTGGGGGGAGGCCGCCCGATGCCATTCATCGGGTGCCACGTAGCATTGGTGCCCAACACGAAACCACCCATATCGGGCAGGTAAAGGTTGGTCTTCGAAGGCCTTGTTAAATCAATGAGGATCGTTAGATTTGACAGGGGAAGATCGGGCAGTGGTCGGTTCATGAAGATGCACAAACAGTATTGGGGGGGCCTAGCGAGGATTTAAAAGCGGCATGTTTTAATTAATCACGGATTATGGTGGATTAAGGGCATCGGGAGTGATTTCATTAGTGGATGGTTTTACTTATAATTAACCACAGATTGATTAATTATGTCATATTTTATTCATAAAGTTTATATTTCAAACTTTCAGGGTGGGGTATTAATATAAGGGTTTTATTGATATATATACGGGAAGGGTTTATATTTCTTTTTGGGATTTAATACATATATAAATGTTAGAAATTAATATGAAGATGGTAGGGAATGGGTTTTATCCCTAGGTGTAATGTATCTAATTCATTTGCTTTTCATAAACACAATGTAACTTAGGCTAAAAAGGTAATTTTTGAGGGTTTTTTAGGAAAAAGGGTTTACATGGGAGTAATTGCTTTCCCTTAGGACAATAGAGTTTAAACCTTAGGAAAAGGGATTTTATGAGGGGAATGAGGGGGAGTGAAGAGGGTTAAATGTTTATGAGGGGATTTTTGGTACTTAAGGTCTATAAGTAATTATGTTGAGGGGACGGTCCCTCCAGAAGTCAGAGAAATGCTCTAAGCCCCTTTGACTTAAGATTTTAGGTGCTTAAGACTTTTCTTGGAGATTAGTTAAGTGAAAAGTGTAACGAGTGAGGGAGACTAATGAATTTGACTTTGTGGAATTGATACATGCCCAATTATTATCCATACTTGTAACTTTGATGATGAAGGTGATCAACATGCTTTTGTCTAATAGTCATCACAATTCTACAACCTTTCTACTACTTACTCATCTACTCATCCTACCATTTTTACTTCTCTTTATTTGGGTATACTTAAGCTGACAAACCCTTATCAAAACATTTCTCTTTTCTTTTACAATAGTAATCTAACTAAGTCTAACCTTATTACATCCAAGGGCTCAGATTAAACAGTTGAGCTCCTTTTATTCACTCTACCTAATCTAATTATTTGTTGGCATTGTGGCACTAATTTAGAGCTATGGCACAGGTGTTGTCCTTGATGGCAACTCACATTGGTGACAGATCTCAGTACAGGCTCTCAGAATGAAAGAAAAAGATATATACGCAGGTTCACCTACACGAAGGCGCGTTTACACGTGGTTTATACGTTGCAAAGACGCGTATGCGTACACACGCACTTTCACGCAAGGAAAAGCGCGTATATGTCGGAGAACTTACTTTTGTTCTGTGGTAGTTAGTCCTTGGTATTTGAACCTATGTTTTTGGACCATGTTATCTCATTAGGAGTGTTGATCCCAAGTATTGGGCTGATGGTATTGTTCTATTATGGTTTTGGATCGTGGTATTGTGAAAGGCCCAAGACTATAAAATAGGAAGGAGATCTTTTGGCAAAGCATCATCTGAATTAATTGAATATCTAATAAGTGCTAGATCTGAAATATTGGTGATTGGGGTTATGGTGCAGATGTGGATCTGAATGAAGGAGGAACCTTAGCGCAAAGAGAAGGATAAGTTCTATTGATGGGTCATAATCTTTAGGCTTGAATGATAGTATCTTTGTATGATTTTGATCTGTTATATGTGGCGCATGCTTGATCTATAAATTTGATAATCTGGGTTAATTAGTGTCTGAATATTTGAAAGAGTGAATTGTCCTTTACAGATCTGTATGCAGGTTCAGTGAAGCGAAGACGCGTATACACGCTGGTTCATTGGATAAAAACAACGTATACGAAGGTTGATCTAGACAAAGAATCGTATGCACACATGTTTCAGGTTATTGAAGTGTCGTATATCTTTTGAGTTGTGATCTAGCTGCTTTTGTTTATTGTTGTAGTGGTCTGGGTTCAAAATTTGGTGTGTGGTTACTGTTATTGTGTTTTGGGTACAGCTGTCAGAGAAGTATATACTTGATTCAATTCTAATTGGTGAAAAGGAGATTGTTTGATGCAAAAATTGTTGATGATTGATTGATTTTCATGGATCTTGTCTGAAAATTTATGAAATGTGGTCCCTGGAAGAAAGAGAAGGTTGTAGCCTTCTGTAGGCCAGCACCTACGTACTAGTATCTTGGCTAGTGTAAGAGCTAAGGGGGTTGTAGCTCCCTTCCAGGAGAATCTGGAGAACGAGAGAGAGGGTTGTAGCTCTCTGCAGGTTGCAGCCTGCGTAATGGTAAAGGACTGCACCAGTACATTGTAAAAAGAAGTTTCTAATTGAAAGAAGATAGAGACGAATTGCAGCAGGTGGTTTTCACCCACATTGGGTTTCCACCTTATATCTTCTGTTCTTGTGTGTGTGATTGTCTTCAGATCTGTTTTACTGTTTCTGGTTACTTTTTATTTGATCCTAATACACAGATTAATGATCAACATCAGTAAGATAAATTAAATTATAAGTCTTCATTGCATATGCGGGTTTCCTTCTCTGCAGTTGCGTATATACGCGATTTTATCTAACTGAAGTAGCGTATATGATCTGGGTTTGAAAAAGAAAATAAGTGACTTGATAATATTGATTCACCCCCCCTCTCAATATTATTTCCAACATTATCTACCAAGATTACACTATTTGGTCAGATTTTCATTCTCTAACAATAAGCATGAAATTGAGAACATGAAATAGCTAAGTTTAAACATTTTGACTATCATGGATTGTGGCATATGTTACAAATTGCACACAATCATTTATTTTGTACAAAAAGTAAATATTAGCAGCATTTTGACTTACACACTTTCATGGTCTTTTCTTTTTTGGGGTTCATATTTTTCATCTCTTTCTACCTTTATTATTCTTTTTATCCTTTGATTTTTCTTTTAGGACATACCCTCTTTACATTTTTTAATTTTTTGAATATGGAAAACATGTGCAGAAATCAAAGCTATGTACATATTACAGGTTTAATCTCAACCATTCAAAAATTATGACTCCTATTGGTATAGGAACCTAACAGTGGCTCCACTTGGGGATGGACTTTTCTGGTGAAATGTCAAGAACTTGTAGATCAATGGCCTTCTAAAATTTTGCTTTAGTTACCTTGTGCTTTGTCACCCTTCATCCTACTTTATTCATACTTATGATAGTAAATCCTTAAAAGCTTATGGCATTCTCTCCGGGCTTCAACTCCAAAGGTTTATCATCTAATCCAAACTAGACTTTTCAAAATAAAATATGTACAAATGGGAAGTGACCATTAGTAACTAGGTTCAAACTAATGTTTTATCTTTCGACTATTTGCTGGCCCACCTACTTCTTCAGTACCATCAAGTCCTCTCATGGAGTAAGCATTATTTCTTCTATAATCATAAATGACATAGGGACCTTTCCATAGGAAATCAAATTTCCCATGTTTACCTTTGCCTTCCCTCCTTAAATCCCACTTGAGCACCTTGTCACCTAGGTAGGAATCTTTAGCCTTGGTCCTTTTATCAAAAATCTTTTTAACCTTTTCCTACACAACTTGAGATTTGATCTGAAACTAAAAGGTGCTATAACCTTTAAACCAAATTAGTAAATCATCAAGACCTTAGGGATTTTTTCTTGGATTCAAATCTTTTATGATTTATTTCATAATCTACTAAAAACTTAATTAAATCAAATTGAAATGCTACCTACACTATATTGTTGAAAATTAGGCTGACTTAAATAATACAAACATGCCAATGAAACCAGTCAAGCCACTGTAGAAACAAATGGACTGTTTGACTGATTGTCAGTAAAGTCAAAAGCATAATTTGATCATGTATCCATATAGTAAAAAACATGATATATAAAGGCCACTACTGATGTATTTGGTCCTCATAGATAAAACATGTTAAAGAACCTCGGCTGAGAAGAAAGCCCATATAATTTGCTATAGGATCAACAAAAGCATAAAGTATGATAGTTTCTTCTAGGCGTTTAATGTCTAATTGATCAGTTGTATCCTCAATATTAAACCCTGAAACTACTTCTTCAGTATTTCTCTTGAAAGCTTAATCATCCACAATCTACAAATCAAAAGGCAGTACAATTTCCTCTTGGTTTGGAGAAGGAAGATTTTGTAAGAATTCTTTAGGATCTTGGAAATTATATGACTGAATTTGAGAATGCAAAAGTTTAATTTCATTTTCATATTTTTCAGCACCTAACTCAAGAACACACATTTTAGCTTTATGAGAGTATTTTCTTGATTTAAAAATTAGAAACACAACTCTTAAAAAGTTTCATCAAGCTGAAATTTTGATAACTCATCCCTGAATTCATTTAAAATTTCATGAAATGAAATATTTTCCACAAAACATGTCATCCTGTATCACTATTAATGCTTTGGAATATGGATTATTTGGTTGTGGAATTGCTCTGAAATTTGAATCTCTAGATCTTTGAACAATGGGGTCTTGATTGGAAAATGATCATCAAAAGAGTCAGAAGAATGATGCTCAAATGTGCAAGGAGATTTTATATTTAAAATTTTCAAAAGAAAATAATTAAACACTAATCTAAGATATTCTCTAAAATACTATATACATTGAAAGACTTTCTTGATGAGAACGAACATAATGTCTCGGATAACAATCCAAGTTAAAAGCCTGATGTTTTCACATAGTTCTTTCAGGTTCATTCCTCAAGTGAAGTCTTCATTGTAGAATTTATTTTGGAGTCACTAGGTGGATGACTTTAACCTTTGTGTGTCTGATCACTATCCACCATCATAGATTAGATCTAAACCTGTAAAACAATTATGAAGAAAATTTTAGTTCTCTCAGAAGCCAGATTTCAAGATTTTTCTAGTTATTTTGATTTCTTATGATTTTTTTGAAATAAATTCTAATAACCCTTTAAGAGGCTTAAAAATAAAAATTTGAATTTCTCAAAGGTTTATTAAGGTTGAGGGTTTTGGTTCCCCATTGGAATCGCCACTATGTTATCAATCAGGTTTTTTCCTTAGAAGTTACCAAAGAAGGAATAGCCTGAGGTAACCCCAAACTAATCTTTTAGACTCAGATTCTAGCCAACCTATGTCCAAAGAGGGTCCTCTCTTTATAATTTAACTTTGTTTAAATAAGATTTCAAGCTAGTTCTTAATGTTCAGGGTTGTTTGTTTTGATTGGGTGGTGGTGTTAAGAAGAAAAATGGGCAAATCAATATTTAGGCCATTGGGTTATGGAGTCAATCAAGAAAGGCTTAACTGGATTTGATTTATCACTGAGGTAAGAGTCCACATGGCAGGCTAATGTAGCAACAACAAATCTGCAGGTTTAAATGGATGAAAAGTCCTAACCATGGTTAAGGGCAATGAAGAATCCTTAACAGGGATTAAGATGAGGAAGACAAGTATAGCCAGTAGCAAAGGGTAATGAAGAACCCTATAATATGGGACAAAGGGGGATAAACTACAGAATTAAGGAGGCAACTAAGAATTCCCAAACTAAGGCAATTTAGTTGAAAACATAAAGAAATCAAATCGTTAAAACAGAGAGCACTTACGCTAATTTTGATGATATCATTCCTTGTTTGCTTTATAGATATTATAAGAAACACATATGAATATTCATAACATGAATAGAATAAAATATTTATACATGAAGAGATACTATTTATTTGTTCCAACTGTGCACAAGAATCCAGTGAAATGTCCTTAGCTTTCTTTCATATCCAGCAAAACTAGTCCAATCTTGAGTATTGTAGCTCCTTGGCTCAAAAATAAAATGTCTACAGAAATGTATTTTAATCCACACCAAAATACTTCAAATGAAGAAGTATTTATACTAATTCTAAACTGAAATATCTTGAAGAAATATCAAGATTGGTTTTACAAATATCTCAAACTGTTTTACATTAATAGAACTTAAATAAAGAACAGTCAAAACTAATGAATCTACTTGGCACTATTTTTATGGATTTATGGTGACAAATAAGACAAATTAAAATTTTATAGCAACTCTTAACTGATGATGAGGCTTCCAAGTCACTAATGACCTCCTTCCTTTGTGCATTTTTCCCCAGAAATTCTGTAAACTTAGGGTCCAATGATAGTCTTGTATATCTAAATATGAGCTAGATATGTAAAAAGTGAAAGAGGTTATTATAGATAAGAATGTTTTTGAGATAAAATTCTCTCCGTTTCCCACAATTCAGCTCCAGATGTTCACAATATTCTCTGCAAAGTGATGTTAGAAAAAGGACTTTGCACAAATTGAAAAATAGCCTATCAAGACATGAACTTATCTCAATTTTTGTAATACCTGTGTAAAAAGTGAGATAGGTTGTTGTATATTCACCTGTTAGGAACAATAACCTCTTGAATTTTCGTAAAATACTTCTTGGATTGGCCACAATAGTTTCTGAAAAACTATGACTTAAACAGGAAATTTCTGAAGAATGTACCATTTCTCCTCTGATTTCATCTTTTAACCTCAAATTTATTTTAACTGTTTTCACTTTTACTTTGGATAAACTTAATTGTTGTTGGTGAAAGTGTTTTCATCTCTATTTAACCCTTACTGCATCCAAGTTTACTCTTACTTTTTTACTTTTACCATTCTGTTTTTTCATCTATCTTCACTTTGACACGAATCTATATGCTATGCATTGTAACTATCTTCCCTGATGTTTATCTTCATGCTAGCTGATTTACTTGACTTGGTCTTCAATCTAATACTCTTTAACCTAATACAATTTGATTATTCTTTACTCTGTTCTTTTACCTTCACTGTATATTTTAGGTTTTTTACTATCTATTTCAACAGTCAATCATTTAATTTCATGTTTCCTTTGCTTTTATTTTAACTATATGTTTTATTTTCCATCTCTATTTGAATAGATTTGATAGCAATGTCAAAGTAAATAGGTCCAATGACTAGTATTAAGACAATTTATCCAAGGTTGTGGTCTTCTGATCGCCTGTAAAATAAAATAAACTATTAGGAAAACATTGAGTTGACAGGGAGGGTCATTAATGGATTTATTGAGCTATATAGGTCTATGGAGTGAGTCTAAAATGATTTCAGGAGGTAAACCATGCTTGAATTGGTTAGCAGAGGCTTGAGGTGGAGCAAAAGGGTTTTATAAGTTTACATAGTAGAATGGGTGAAGGGCGAGAAAACATGGGTTCTTGGGGTTTGAACTTTAACGGGCAGACTTTTTAAAATATGGTGTGAACTGACCAGTAGATGGTTTTGCACGTAGCAGCCGGGTGGTAAGTGGTTTGTTTCACACAGATTTTGGTCACTTGGCAGTATTGGGGAGAGGCCGCCTGATGCCATTCATCGGGCACCACGTAGCATTGGGGCCCAATAGGAAACCACCCATATCGGGCGGGTAAAGGTTGGTCTTCGAACACTTTACGAAATCAACTACGATCGTTAGATTTGGTAGGGGAAGATCAGGTGGTGGTCGGTTCATGAAGATGCACGAACGGTAGTGTGGGGGGGGGGGGGCAGCGAGGGTTTAAAATCGATGAGTTTTAACTAATCATGGATTATGGTGGATTAAGGGCATCAAGGGTGACTTCATTAGTGGATGGTTTGACTTGTAATTAACCACATATTGATTAATTATGTCGGGTTTTATTCATAAAGTTTATATTTCAAACTTTTGGGGTGGGGTATTAATATAAGGGTTTTATTGGTATATATACGGGATGGGTTTATATTTTTTTTGGGATTTAATACATATATAAGTGTTAGAAATTAACATGGAGATGGAGGAGAATGGGTTTTAGCGCTATGTGTAATGTATCTAATTCTTTTCCTTTTCATAAACCAATTGTAACTTAGGCTAAAAAGGTAATTTGTGAGGGTTTTTTAGGAGAAAGGGTTTACATGGGAGTAATTGCTTTCCCTTAGGAAAATAGACTTTAAACCTTAGGAAAAGGGGTTTTATGACTGGAATGAGGGGAAGTGAAGAGGGGAAAATGTTTATGAGTGGATTTTTTTTACTTAAGGCCTATAACTCATTAGGCCGAGGGTCTAATCCCTCTAGAAGTCAGAGAAATGCTCTGAGCCTCTTTGACTTAAGATTTTAGGTGCTTAAGACTTTTCTTAGAGATTAGTTAAGTGAAAAGTGTAGTGAGGGAGGGGGGTTAGTAAATTTGACTTTGTGGATTTGATACATGCCCAATTATTATCCATACTTGTAACTTTGACGATGAAGGTGATCAACATGCTTTTGTCTAACAATCATCACAATTCTGCAACCTTTCTACTACTTACTGTCACACGGAATTGGTCAAGGGTGCGGACACGACTGACCTTCCTAGAAGTCTAAGACGTTCTAATGACAAACAAGACAAAATGGAGTGATCTTTCTCTAAATACACCTTTTACAACATGAAAACTACAAGTGTTTAGGCTTACCTTATTCCAAAACGCTGTTGTTGAAGTCCGTTCTTGACAATCCGGATGAGCTCCTCCTTCAAGTCAATTCCTGCAACCACAAACAATCAAACAATTACCAAGCACTTGCATTTCATATAATAAAACATATATTCAACATGCAGACCAAGGAACACATGAAATAACTCATTAACACAAGCTATTGAGAAAAATAAACCAGTTTGTATTAATAACGAAACAAAGAAACTCTTACAACCTGGCCTTGGTGTTGTGCAAGTTCCTCCCAGGGTCCATCAAGGGTTTTCCTCTACTTTGACAAATCTCACCCTCTTCCAAGTAGAATCAAGTAAAGACAATCTCTCCTCACAAAAGCTCTAATGGAAGACCTAAATCCTGCAGCATTTACCCAAAGAAAATGTATAGCTCCAACCTCCTCTCCCTCTGGCTCAATGTCTTTATTTATAGTGCTGTAAAGAGGTTATTCAGGTCCACTATCAATGGGATCATCCCCCTCTTTGGGTGGGATATCTCCCTTATTGATGGGATAAGTTCCCCCTTAATAGAGATACATGAACCAACTGGAGGCACATCCATTTCATCAAACCGACCTCTAGAATGTTCTAGAAGTAACCACAAGTAAATTTTTCAAGATAAAACTCGCGCATTTTGCCTTTTACAGAGGGACGCACCTGTCCCTTAACATACAGAGCGCCCAAGGACGCAGCTTTTGTGAACATTGTGAGCGTCCCCGCAGGTAAGGCTAGAGAGAACCTGCGACCCCAGAGATAAACACATTTTTTACAAGACTTTCTCTCTTCTTTGAGTTTGAGATGGATAGCAGAGGCATAAGACTTGCCTAAGAGGGTAGCATGACTGTTGATTTGAGCCATACTAACTGTAAGTAGTCATGGTGACATTTTTTAGTGTAACAGATTGCCCCCTAAAGTGCGAAGCCTGGAATAGATTAGGGTTTGTAATTCTAGGAAGGGTGAAGCGCTTTATCATTTCAAGGATTGTCTTGTGGACGACCTGGTTGGAACCTGCAATTTTCAACACAAAATACATGTATAAGATTATGTCATCACTGAGGTAGGCATTCCCATACTCAGATTTAAAACTTTAACTAATGGACTAACTACTCTGATACAGGAATGATCTTGCAGTACATCATTTTATAGACTTTTGTAGACACAGTATGGACGCAGCCATCTGTTTATGATTAGTCTACATAGATAATGAATACAAAACTCCTCGCAGCCTGGATGGTAGAAACTAGATCCAGGGTCTTCACTTCTACTTCCCGAATTGGTACGATTCTAGCCATGTGATTAAATGATTCGATGTCGAACATGTTAGAAACCACTTGATTACCAGTCGATGATGCAAACTGTTAACAAGCGTGAGAGAAACCACCAGTAATGTCAATGGTTCTCAAAGTACCAAGCACAACCCGTGAAATGTGAATAGATGTTTTGATGTCGAACACTTCACGGAATCCTTTGATCGAAAGTCAATGATGTAAACTGACGTCAAAGGCGAGAAACCTGCCGTTGATGCATGCAGACTTCAAGGTACTGTCAATTCCTAAGTCATCTTTCTAGATAATGTGCTGATGTCGATAGAAAGCGACCCGTTGCAGGCAAGCCCGCAACACGAAATCATTGTTCAAGTTGAAGAAATGTTGCTGTAAGGACTGACTCAGGGATGGTCAAATGGATGACAAGTATTTTGCAGATGAAAGTTTTGCTTGCAGACCTCTTGAACACATAACGACACGACAGATGGCTTGGTGATGAATAACTCAAAGTTAATCCCCGGAACCCGGTTAAAGACTTTCAAAGTGGTTTGATCAACTGTGAGGTAAAAGATTTCCCAACCCAGGTGAATGAAAAAGTGTCGTGTTCAAGAGCGGTAATAAAGTTTCTTTTGAGACAAAAGGTAACAAACAGGTTCATTCTTCTCTCTTTTCCCCCACCATTTCTGGCAAGTACCTCTTTATTTTTAACAAGCTTGAGGAGGATAACATATGCTTGATTATAAGCTCATCCTTCGGATGAGTCCAACCTAGTTTAAATTCGAACCCTAGGAAGGAGTGGTTCGTTCCTGTTTGTAATGGAACAGGTCCTTTACTGTAAAAGTTTAACGAGCCCAGTATAGGAGAAACTCGGCGTTTTTCAATTTTAGAGAGTCTGAAAAAACTAAAGGAGACTCCACGTTGAACTTTTTCGTACATTTGTGTCCCTCAAGCCCGAAAAAGTATAAAATAATACCTGGGGGAACCGCTTGATCTTGCGACCAAGGAGTACTTTCATAATAGTGTCGTTGACCTGAAAAGTAAAAAGCGATCAAGGACACGTCGTTTTATTTCCTTATCGAGTTTGAAACGACAAAAACCCGGCAATCTTTTCTTGATTTTGCGGTCAGAAAAGAGCTAAAAGGGGACCGTCTTTTAATTCCGTTTTAACGAGTGTAAAAGAAACGCTCGGCAATCTTTTCATGTTTTAAGAGTCTGAAAAGGGCTTAAAAGAGAACTCCAAGGTGTCACTTTTTCGTAAGTTTTAACGAGTTTGAAAAAGGGATAAAATGTACTCATATGGCCGACTTTCAATTTAATTTACGAGCAGGAAAAGACGAAAATAACTCGGCATTTTCATTTGTTTTACGAGAATGAAAAATAGCAAAATAATCTCGGTATTTTCATGAGTTTAACGAGTCTTGAAAATAACTGAAATTGGCTCGATATAGGTTTCATTTTTACAAAAGCTTGAAACAGAGAAAAACTATGCTTCATAGTAGTTTCATTTTTACACAAGCTTGAAACAGAGAGAAAATTGTGCTTGATGCCCCCTAAGCGTAACTGCTAGAGCACATGCCCCCCATCTTCATTTCATTCAACTAAGTACAAGCTGGATGGAATGAAGGTTCATGTTACGAGATCATTTGAAAGACTCGACCTAAAACTATGAGAAAATTATGCAAAAAACTGAAATAACTAACCTAAATACTTAACATTTATGAGATCTAGTCAATCTCTCGACTCAAGTAGAGGAGGATTTGTTTCATTTTTTAACGAGCTTGACACAGGAAAAGAACTATGCTCGGATTCGGTTTCATGTTTATGCAAGCTTGAAATGAAAAACTATGCTTGTTATAAGTTCGCGTGCCCCCAGCATAATGACGCAAAACGAGGTACATGCCCCCCAAGCTTCATTGCATTCAATGAGGTGGATGGAATGAAGCTTTACTTTCAAGATCTTGGAAAGACTTGTGGGAGTTGTTTCATTTTTTAATCGAGCTTGACACAAGATAAGGAACTATGCTCATAACTAATTTCTACAATTTACCTAACAAAAAACTATACTCTAAAAAACCTTGATTCATTTTTTAACGAGCTTGACACAAGACAAGGAACTGTGCTCTAAAATCCTTGATTCATTTTTTAATGAGCTTGACACAAGACAAGGAACTATGCTCTAAAATCCTTGATTCATTTTTTAATGAGCTTGACACAAGACAAGGAACTATGCTCATGACTACTCTCTACAATCTACCTACTTAACCTACCCTTGTTTCATTTTTTAACGAGCTTGACACAAGACAAGGAACTATGCTCAAAAAGTTCGCATGCCCCCAGCATAATGATGCGAAATGAGGTACATGCCCCCCAGGCTTCATTGCATTCAACCGGCTGGATGAAATGAAGGTTTACTTTCAATATTTAACTTGAAAAGGGAGTTGTTTCATTTTTAAAGAGGTTGACACAAGAAAAGAACTATCCTCATACCTGATTCATTTTTTAACGAGGTTGACTCAGTAACAGGAACTATCCTCAAACCTGATTCATTTTTTAATGAGGTTGACTCAGTAACAGGAACTATCCTCAAACCTGATTCATTTTTTAATGAGGTTGACTCAGTAACAGGAACTGTCCTCATACATGATTCATTTTTTAACGAGGTTGACTCAGTAACAAGAACTATCCTCAAACCTGATTCATTTTTTAATGAGGTTGACTCAGTAACAGGAACTGTCCTCAAACCTGATTCATTTTTTAATGAGGTTGACTCAGTAACAGGAACTGTCCTCAAACCTGATTCATTTTTTAATGAGGTTGACTCAGTAACAGGAACTGTCCTCAAACCTGATTCATTTTTTAATGAGGTTGACTCAGTAACAGGAACTGTCCTCAAACCTGATTCATTTTTTAATGAGGTTGACTCAGTAACAGGAACTGTCCTCAAAACCCTACTTTCTACAATCTACTTACATATCCTAAAATCTAGCTGATTCATTTTTTAATGAGGTTGACTCAGTAAAAGAACTGTCCTCATGCTAGCCTATTTCATTTTTTAACGAGGTTGATACAGGAAAAAACTATCCTCGTACTCACTGATTCATTTTTTAACGAGGTTGACTCAGGAAAAGAACTTTCCTCGTTCAATGATTCATTTTTTAACGAGGTTGACTCAGTAAAAGGAACTTTCCTCACCCTCCTATTTCATTTTTTAACGAGGTTGATACAGGAAAAACTATCCTCGCTAACACTGATCATGTCAATGGACACACCTTGATCATGGCTTCCAAGAGATCTTCATCAGAAGGAAGAATAGTTCTCTGGAAGGAACACATGTCAACGGACTCAAAAGGGATAAGAACATCGTGTTCAAGTAATCCCATAGAGTTTTCCAAGTCAATTACCGGATCTACATCAACAGTGAGAGGCTCACTTACATTGGTAACTGAAAACATGGGACCAGTTGCCACATAATTAACCCGTGGCAGGGTAGATACCACTTTAGAATCAGGAACATTTAGGGGTGTCATATTATTGGTAGTTGAGACAAGACTAGGGAACGAAAGCTGGTCTACAGTCACAATACTGCCATCGTGAGGGAAAGACATCACGCGAAAGAGTGTCGATACGACAGCTTTCATTGCATAAACATAGTCTCGCCCAAGGAGTAAATTGAAATCCAAGGGACCTCGAACTACCATAAGATCAACACAAACAGTTTTACCTTCCAAGGTGATAGAAAACTTAGGAAGGATCCCTAAAGGTTCACTAATTGTTCTGTTAAAAGCTTTCAGATTCTGCGTAATAGGAGCAAGCTGAGGAGAACCCAAAGCTTTCCAAACAGCTGAGGATAAAATACTAACAGAAGCACCTTCATCTACCTGAGTACGATGTATGTCCCTACCACCAGCCTTGACAATGATTTGGAAAGGGATGGAGGAAGGAAGACGAGGTTCTGTCAGTCTATTCCAATCAAAGGAAAAGACCTCAGTACTTGGAGGGGGTTCTGTAGAAACAGGTGAAATGCCCCCCGGCATAGAAGAATCCGATGTAACAAGAAGAACATCAGCGGTATGAAATTTACTCTTGAAAAGGAGAGTGTGATCGACCGAATGTGAAATTGAATCGACCACTTGATCAACTAATGGATCATCAACCTGAGTGACATGAGTTTCACTCTCCAATGGGAGAGTGTGATCGACTGTACTTGAATTTAGATCAATCACTCCGTCAGTTGACGGTAGGTTGGGAGAAAGTTTACGGTAACCAGTTGGAAATTCTTGCTGTGGAACAGTAAGGTTTTCCAACAATGTTGAGGCTTCATCTATGTGAGGGCAAATGTGAGTTTGATGACTCCCTTTGCATAACTTATAAGGAAACCGAACTTTACCCTTTTTCCCAGGAACCTGACTATCACTGGTTGATGGATCAATGGAAAGTTGATGAGATTTTTCTGACCATACTTCCAAGACCTTTGGAATACCAGGACAATTGACAAGGAAGTGGTCACCCTTACAAAGCCTGCAAGGGTATTTGGGTTTACGATGCATGTCGGAATTTTCCTCAACACAACTAACACTTACAGCCATGGTTGGTTGGTTGACTTCTTTCTTATCTTGCTTCTTCTTCTTCTTCTTCTTCTTCCCTTTCTTCTTCTTCTTAGCCTCCTGGTTACTAGCATCAAGGCTTTTACCAGGCGAAGAGGAAGAAATGGAGGAAGAAAAATTAGGCGAAGAAGGTAAAGGGTCAACAGAAGGTTGGTGATGTTGAGATGGTGAACTCTATTGAGGTGAAGCATCCGGTTGAGATGGAACAATTGGAGTATTTTGGGCCAACGAAGTTGAAAATAACCATATCGGTAAACCTATTGTAAATCCAGGTAATGACAAAGTAGCCATATAAGGAGGACCAACATTTCCAAAGTAAGGAAAAGTACTAGGATTCTCATTAGGAGGGGTTCCTAGGTTGATAAATTCTGGAACATTTGCCATTATATTCAACTTCAGTGAATTTTATTAACAATTTAAAACTAAAATTAACAATTCACAATTCACACCTATGGTCTCTAAAAGTAAAAACAAACAAATTAACACGCACTATCAAATCTAGGAGTCAAACCACACACAAACAGTAAGCTCTCCGGACCGAAAACACTATTTGGTGATGAAGCCCAACCTCGCAGAATTCAATACAGAAATGGCGGGTGGAACAGTTACCCCGGCAACCTGCTTAATGAATAGACCGGCACAAGTTCCTCCACTTTAACCGTCTCGAAGTGAAGTGAACCCCCCGGAAAATCCAAGTGAGTATAACCGACGTCTGCTCCAGGTACAGTGGGACCTTCCCTCCACCATCACCTCGGTAGAACCCTAAAGATTATGGTCACTAAGGTCACCAATAGTAACAAATACACCTGGGGGAACAGTCTAAACTCCGACAGCATGCAAGGGCAGAGTAGCAAGCTCAATCCCCTTACCGGCTCCTTGACAACAATCCAAGGTTTACCGATAAGTGACCCCTGGCTCCTCGACAATGGTTAATCCGAGGTTTACCATTTGTAATACGTACTGTCTGGCGTCGTTCCCAACGAGGGGGGAATGATCCCCTCACTGGTTCGGACACGAGCTCGTACTTCTCCTTTAAGAGGAGCTTTCCCAGAGTGCAATTGAAACAATTGGATTTATTCTACTCAAGATAAACTATCTGTTTGGTTTTGTAGTCTTGGAGAGTTAAGTACTCACCTACTCCAAGACCCTAGCCTAAGCTATGTTGGTGTTTCAGAGCCCTAGAAATGTAAAAATTACTAGATGAATTTTAATTAAGCGCTGTGTTATTAAGGCTGTTATTACTCAAATGGGCAAATGGAGATGAAACCAATGGTGTTATGACCCGACTCAACTGAATGCAATCGAATATGATAATGCAATCCTTTCAATTCGATGAATCCTAACTAGAGTAAGGAGAGAGTTTCCATTCACTTCCAACAATGCAAAAAATTGATCATTAAGAGAAAATTTAACAAATTCTCTAATGCACTAATTTCATCAAGAAAAACTAATGAAAATCAATTCCAAACCAATTTTTATTTTTTATTTTTGTGTAAATTCAAATCAAAGGAAGCTGATCTAAATCTACGATTGATTTTTTCAGAATGTAAACTATGCAATGGTAATCTAAACACAATTCACTTGAAAAGTATGCAAATGTAATCTATGCACATTTTTCATTCATATTCTGAAAATGAGAATTCTAATTATGCAAATGTGATCTATGCAAGAGAATTCTCAAACACAAGATGATTCTAATGTAATCCAAGAACCAATCAAGTGCAAGTCGAGAAAATTGGGTGAGAGTTCCAAAGATCAAATAAAAACACTCAAAGGCGATTAACACTCATACACAATTTAGCCCCCCCCGGCGAATGAGGGGGGAATTTTTTTGCAAAAACAAAAGCAGAAAGATGCAAAATTGTGAAAAGACTGAGAGAAACCTCCAAGTAATGACCAAAGGAAATCAGATTAAGAATTTCTCAAAAAAGAGACTCAAAACACCCAATTGATGAAAGCTAAAAGCAGGAATGCTAATGAAACAAGTTCAGGTGAAAATTTTTGACAGGGTACTAAAGGATCTGGGCAGAAAACACTAAGAAAAACCAAAATCTAAAAGCAATTAAAGCAAAAATGGAGTTTTCCTAAATTTTTACAGGAAGACGCAGGCAACCCGTTAGAACAGGCGCGGGCCCGCTCTGTGCAAACGGCAACAGCGCGTCCAAAGACGCACTGTGCAGTACTCAGAGGGTGCGTCCTTCTGGAAAAGTTGAGAAAAACCAAATCTAACTAAATCTAAAGCTAAGCCACCCAAATACTAATTCTCACAGTCAAAAACCAGAAAATAAAAGTAATTTTCACAGAGCAAAGTTCACACAAAGGAAAAGACTCTCTCATTAATGGATTCCCCAGTGGAGTCGCCAATTTGTCACACGGAATTGGTCAAGGGTGCGGACACGACTGACCTTCCTAGAAGTCTAAGACGTTCTAATGACAAACAAGACAAAATGGAGTGATCTTTCTCTAAATACACCTTTTACAACATGAAAACTACAAGTGTTTAGGCTTACCTTATTCCAAAACGCTGTTGTTGAAGTCCGTTCTTGACAATCCGGATGAGCTCCTCCTTCAAGTCAATTCCTGCAACCACAAACAATCAAACAATTACCAAGCACTTGCATTTCATATAATAAAACATATATTCAACATGCAGACCAAGGAACACATGAAATAACTCATTAACACAAGCTATTGAGAAAAATAAACCAGTTTGTATTAATAACGAAACAAAGAAACTCTTACAACCTGGCCTTGGTGTTGTGCAAGTTCCTCCCAGGGTCCATCAAGGGTTTTCCTCTACTTTGACAAAGCTCACCCTCTTCCAAGTAGAATCAAGTAAAGACAATCTCTCCTCACAAAAGCTCTAATGGAAGACCTAAATCCTGCAGCATTTACCCAAAGAAAATGTATAGCTCCAACCTCCTCTCCCTCTGGCTCAATGTCTTTATTTATAGTGCTGTAAAGAGGTTATTCAGGTCCACTATCAATGGGATCATCCCCCTCTTTGGGTGGGATAGCTCCCTTATTGATGGGATAAGTTCCCCCTTAATAGAGATACATGAACCAACTGGAGGCACATCCATTTCATCAAACCGACCTCTAGAATGTTCTAGAAGTAACCACAAGTAACTTTTTCAAGATAAAACTCGCGCATTTTGCCTTTTACAGAGGGACGCACCTGTCCCTTAACATACAGAGCGCCCAAGGACGCAGCTTTTGTGAACATTGTGAGCGTCCCCGCAGGTAAGGCTAGAGAGAACCTGCGACCCCAGAGATAAACACATTTTTTACAAGACTTTCTCTCTTCTTTGAGTTTGAGATGGATAGCAGAGGCATAAGACTTGCCTAAGAGGGTAGCATGACTGTTGATTTGAGCCATACTAACTGTAAGTAGTCATGGTGACATTTTTTAGTGTAACACTTACCCATCTACTCATCCTACCATTTTTACTTCTCCTTATTAGGGTACACTTAAGCTGGAAAACCCTTATCAAAACATTTTTCTTTTCGTTTACAATATTAATCTAACTAAGTCTAACCTTATTACATCTAAGGGCTTAGATTAAATAGTTGATCTCCTTTTATTCACTCTACCTAATCTAATCATCTGCAAAGATTACACTGTTTGGTCAGATTTTCATTCTCTAACTATAAGCATGAAATTGAAAACATGAAATAGCCAAGTTTAAACATATTTACTATCATGGATTATGGCATATGTTACAAAATGCACACAATCATTTATTTTGTACAAAAAGTAAATAGTAGTGGCATTTTGACTTGGACACTTTCATGGTATTTTCTTTCTTAGGCTTCATATTTTTCATCTTTATTTACCTTTCTTATTCTTTTTTTCCTTTGATTTTTCTTTTAGGACATACACACTTTAAATTTTTAATTTTTTGAATATGGAAAACATTTGCAGAAAGCAAAGGTATGTACATATTACAGGTTTAATCTCAGCCATTCAAAAATTATGACTCCTATCGGTATAGGAACCTAACATCTCCTTCAATAGTACTTCATCTTCGTAGACCCTTTCAATCTACACCTTCAGCAAATGCATACAGCCTTGGGGTACATGCTATAGATTCCAATTTTTTTGTGAGGGTATAACAACGAAGAAAGAATCGCATCGATTTTAGGCATCTTATTGTTTTTGTATAAAAGCATGCTTGTCTAGTGTTTCCCAAACTTATGTAGAGCCATATTTATTATACTTTTTATAGTTTGACTTAGATGGTCACTTTTCTTAATTTAGGTGTTTTTCTTAGTACTATTTTATGCATAGATTTATCTTTAAGAAAAAGTGCACAGTAGAGAAGGGTTCTATATTTTGAGCAAGGGACACTCTTCTAGGTAGGAGGTACTCTATTCTAGGGATCTTTTGTCATGCATGTTAGTTTATTTATCCTAGACAGAGTTCCAATTCCTTTCCTCCGTGACAAAGTCCCTGCCAGACAAGACATCGGAGGATAGAGTTCCAAGTCCCTTTCCAAAAACCCACCTGACCCTAGCTATCTAGCCTAAAATCCTTTACATTCTAGTCATCTCTCCATTGTGATTTCATAGAGAGTTCCCTCTCTGGTTTGGTAGGGCTAGCTACCAAACTAAAAGCTTGGTCTGTGGTTACCTCTGTTAATATCTTCATAAGCTTGGGACATTACGAAGGATAACAGAGGGCATGACAATTAGGGAGTGCCAAGGCATTCTAGTGAATGTAAGGTTCCCAAGTCATGGAAAATTGTAATGCTAGTTGTGAGGTCATGACTGCCAAGGTGTGTTAGGGAATGCTAGGGCATGCTAAGATGTGCTAGATAGTACGAAGACATGTCAAACAAGCTAAGATGTTCCAAGTGCTAAGGCATGCCAAGATGTACAAGGGTTCCAAGTCCTTGCCTCCTCTTCTTCCATATGATATCCACTTATGACATTTCCTTTGCAATATTTGGTGCTTTTGATAGTTATAGGTCACTTATAGGTTATAAATATCTTCAGATTTTCACTTCTAATTGAGTATTCAACTGAACATATTGATTCTCTTATACATAACTATTTTTCTCTTCACCCAATTTTCATAACTTCAATAATCATTAGGTGGGTACCTACATCTTCGATGTTGCTTTGCTTGTTTAGTAAAATATTGTTGAGACTTTAATTTATTGAATTTACAATTTATGAAGTTTCAATGTCTAATTTTAAAAAATATAATTCTTTAAAGGGTGCTAGCTCAATGGAAGAGCACCTACTTTACAAGCACAAGGTTGGTGGTTCGATTCCATCATGCCCTGACATCCATATGGAATGGCAACAATCAATTTTTGGTGACGAAGGCTCTTTTGACCATCACCAATGAGCTTTGGTGACATTTTTCTATCCCCACCAAAAATATGAAATGGTGACGGTCAATGAACGCCACCATATATGCGCATCAATAGTGACGACCCTCAAAGGTTTGTAACCATAAATCGTCGTTGTTGATATGAAATGGTGACAGTAATTGTCCGTCATTATAGCCATTATTCATGATGGACATTGAATTTCACCACAACACCTATACTTCTAGCAATGTGGCTTTTGGTGATGGTCAATGAACGTCACAGTATATATGCACCAATAGGGATGGCCATTAAAGATCCATCACAATAAATCATTATTGTTCATATGAAATGGTAACAGTCACTATCCGTCATTATAATCAATATTCATGATCGACCTTGAATGCCACCATAACACCTATAATTTTGGCGATGCCACCTTTGGTGACGTTCAATTTTTGGTGACAGAGGCTATGGTCTGTCACCATTGCTCATATGCAATGGTGACGGTTTCTATCCATCATTATAAATCATTAATGGTGACGAAATTTGAATGTGACTACAACACCTATACTTCTGGCAACACCGCCTTTGGTGATGTTAAGCTTTTGGTGATAGAGGCTATGGTCCATCACCATTTCTCATATGAAATTGTGACGTCTGTTATCCGTCATTAGAAATCATTATTGGTGATGGACTTTTTATGTCACTACAACACCTATACTTTTGGTGATGCCACTTTTTGTGACATTTTTTTTTTGGTGACGATGCTCTTTTGACCGTCACCAATGAGCTTATGGTGACATTTTTCACCCCTCACCAATGTCCTTTTTTCTTGTAGTGCCTAGACCCAAACCACCAGTGGGACTGGTTCATCAAGGCACTCTTGCCCCTCACTAGAACATTGCTGACACAATAAAATATAGGAACCCTGTAAAATGCATTAGAGCAAGCCTCTCATATAGAAGCAATTGAAGAATATCCCCATGAATACCGGGGAGGCACAAGTCTCCAATACCCGATGATCACGAGCCTACAAAGCCAGTTCGCAAACTTGACAGAGAAGTTGAGGGATCTCCAGCCTGTATGACCAGCTAGGCCCAATGTTTGGTGCACCCATTGCCTAGTGCAATGACATGTTGAGATGGAGTGCCCGTGATTGCGGGGCATTAACCAAACAGGGGGGATTGTGGGGTCGTTAGGAACCCCTCCCACCAGAGGAGTTGCGGCAATAGGAACACAAGGACCCTTCCCAAGAAGGAATAACACAGACTTTTGTGAGATTTGTAGGACATATGGACACCTGCTGCGAATGTGTCCAATTCTAAAAAAGTATTCTAATGTCCCCAATAACAACTCCTACAAGTTCTGTGCATCGACCACTCATCACATCGAACAATTCCGAGCACTGGATGCTCTAGCAGAAAAATTGGACAGATCCACATTTAGTGTCAATGAAGCAAGTCAAGGAGGGCGAGGAGGAATGGACATAGAGGAAGAATGGGAGGTAGAGGACCTTTAAGTTGCTACAACTGTGATCAAGAGGGACATGTTGCAAGAGAATGATCGCTCCTGAGAAGACCATGGTTTTCATAGTGCAGAGTTAACACCCATGTGATGGATGGATGCCCAGAGCTTATTGCGAAACGGGAAGAGAGAACTAGATAGCGAGGGGCCAACCTGGTGAATTCTAAGCCTTAGAACGACGAGGGGTTCCCTGTGACAAATATTAATATAGTCACCTAAGTCAGGAAGAAAACAGGGGAGGATTGCTACGCTGAGGAACCCTCCATGATATTTAAATCAGCATCACCACAAAGGGCATATTAGCCCGAGCACCAAAAGAAGTATTATCAAGAAGCAACCAAATTGTTCGAGGGAATGACTAAAGATAGGGACACCAAGGACTGCAAGTCCATGGGCCCACTCCCACCCAGCCCATTGGGGAATGGTTTAAATTGTTCTTAAAAATTGTTGAAGATGAGGCCATGCTAAAGGAATTGTGGAAAAGCTTAAAGGCCATGGTATCCATAGAAAAAGAGGACGCGGAACAACCATGTGAAACCTGGCCAGAGAAAGCCTCCAGGAGAGTGAAGCAGAATAAGAAAAGAAGTGGAAAGGAGTTTTGAATCAATGCGCAGGTGGCAGGATTCCAGATAAGGGACACCATGCTAGATTTAGGGTCGAATGTAAACATCCTACCCAGGAAGACCTGGGAGGCAATGGGGAAGCCACAACTGAAGTACTCGCCAATTAAATTAAGAATGGAAAATCAATATTGTATATTACCTATCGGGAGATTGGAAAATTTAGAGGTTGATGTGGCAGGGGTGAAAGCACACACTAAGTTCAAAGTTATAGATACTATGGAGGATGAAGACCTATACCCAACACTCTTAGGGATTGACTGGGCATACGAAAACTATGTTGTCATAGATTTGAAGAAGGAGTTGATGCTTTTCAAAGGAGAAGGGCTAAGGGTGATCTAGTTGTTGGACCCTTACCATGGACCCAGGTTTACAGAGCCAAGGGATGACAGAGAGGAACAAAGGGTGTCAGATTAGTTATATATGCTCACAACAGGGAAAAGGGGGCACTACATAAATCCTACAATCGAAGGATTAGTTAGCTGGCGAAGCATTCAAATCTCAGAAGCTGGTTCAAAAGCTGCATGGGATGCATGGCAGTAGGGTGGATACGAACCACAAATCTGACGATGTGCAATGATAAGCCGAGTGAACTTGGGAGACATGGGAATGGGCAAAAACCTGAAGTGTTGTGGCCTTGAGCCAATAGATCGATTCCTAGAGAGGGTGGACCATGATGTACCAAAAGACCAGAAAATCCCCTTGCTAGACATTGTGCTCATGGCAACACCAGTGAGATGGTGGAAGGCACACCACCAAAAACTAAAAGGCTTAAAGGACACTAAGCAGGCAATGAAGGAGAGGTTTAGCAAGAAAGAAGATCGGCCATAGGACGAAAGGGAATACACGGGGAATTCAAGTCCCAAGGAGCACATCAAATATTGCACGACCAACTAGGAAAGTCGGGGACTGCCAAGGAACCTGTGGGTACATGCTTTTATGCATACCCTCAACACCATCCCCTAGGCTTGGTATATCCAGGAGGAGCTACAACGATAAACAGCTAGTTGGGATGCCTTGGAAGCACAATTCGTTGGCGATTTTTCATTCAAAAGTAGTGAAGCACAAATGACAGAGGTACTCTAGGCAGTAAAGGGGGTTTTGTTCACCCCATAGATGCTAGTTGAAGGGGAGCATGAAGAAAACTTTCTGCAGTGCTTCTATGATATGGAATCACCAGGATTTGTGACCTGAAACAAAATTGATGTAGAAACATAAGAGGATGGTTTGGAGGGGCTTAGACACCTATCCATTGAAGGAACAGAGGGAGAAAGAGGAATTCAGGAGAACCCCTCGACAGAAGGTGACCATCTCCTACCAGTGAAGCTAAGAAAAAAAAAATTAGGGATGGAAGATAAGCCCAAGATAGCATCATTGGGAGACTACTGAGACGAACAGACCACAAAAGAAATTTTTGATTTATTACAAGAATACCAGGACCTATTCCCAGCTTCAGTGGCAGAACTCAAGGGGATAAAAGGTAACTTGGGAGAGATGAAAATTATTCTGAAACCATGGTTCTAACCAGTAAAGCATAAAACATACCAACCGATCCCAAAGGTAAAAGAGAAAGTTAAAAGGGAGATTGACAAAATGTTGGATGCAGGGATCATATTTCTGGTAGATGAAGCTAATTGGATAAGCCCCATAGTTATTCAAAACAATAAAGATGCAACCAAAATGAGGGTATGCTTGACTACAGGAGCCTGAAAAATGCATGTGTGCATGACCCGTTCCCCATGCCATTCGTCAACGAAGTTCTAGACAATGTTGCAGGGAATGAGGCATACTCATTCACAGATGGGTTCTTAGGCTACCATCATGTTCGGATAGTTGAAGAATATAAGAGAAAAATAGCTTTCACAATGGAGTGGGGGTTTTACACATACAATATAATGCCATTCAGATTCAAGAATATGCCAATAGTATTCTCAAGGATTGTAATAGCCACATTCCAGGATTACATTCATAAGTTTCTAGAAGTTTACATGGATGACTAGACAGTATACAACTTGCTGAAGAAGCATACCAGCCTATTGAGAGTGATGTTTGAAAGATGTAGATAGTTGCAGATCTCTTTAAATTTGAAAAAATTCATTTTCGTAGTCCCCTTTGGAACTCTACTGGGCCATATTGTTTGCAAATATGGAGTCTGCATGGACCCCACCAAAGTAGCAGCAATTGTCCACATGGAAGCATCGTGCAACATGAAGCCACTAATAGCAACTCTAGGCCACACAAGGTACTACAGAAGGTTCATCAGGAACTATGCAACCATAATAGCCCCAATGGAGAAACTACTAAGGAAGACGGAGGAATTCATCTGGACCACGGATTGTCAAGCAGCACTAAACAAATTGAAAGAAAGGTTAGTAAGTGCCCCCATATTAGTGTACCCCGACTGGAACAAAATGTTCCACGTACACATCGATGTGTCTGGAATAGTGCTACGCACAGTCTTAGTGCAACCAGGAGAAAAGATGGACCCTCCAGTATACTATGCTAGTAGAAATCTCTCCATGGTGGAAGAGAACTACACAACAACAGAACGGGAAGCTTTGGTAATGGTCTACTCTCTCCAAAAGTTCAGGCACTACCTACTAGGTGTGTTGTTCAAATTCTTCACAGACCATTCCATGCTGAAGTACTTAGTAAACAAGCCGGTACTAGAAGGAATAATATGCAGGTGGCTGTTACTATTTCAAGAACTCACATTTGAAGTGATTGTTAAGCCAGGTAGATTAAATGTAAGTCCAAATCACCTGTCTCGCATGGAAACAGGGGAGAATAATGAAGCAATAGATGTTTAATTTCTTGATGTCGACCCATTCAGGATAAAAGCCACTCCCGATCACCTAGAGGAGATCGCTACTTTACTAAGAACAGGTAGTTGCCCACAGGGATACACGGAAACACAGAGGAGGCACTTAGTGGTCAGAGCAGCAGATTACCAGCTCATAGCGGGACACCTATACAAAATGCGCTTTGACCAAATACTCAAACGTTATGTCCTACAACACAAAATAAAGATTTTCCTATGGGAATTCCACACAAGGGTCGCGGGATGCCATGTAGGAGGCAGGGCCACCACAAGGAAGATACTACATGCAGGATTATGGTGGCCCACTATCCATAAGGATTTGAAATCATTTTCCAAAGAATGTGATGTCTATCAGAGGGTTGTAAGGCCTTCCCGACGCGATGAGCTACCACTACACTTGGTCCATACGGTGCAGATCTTTGACAAGTGGGCAATAGATTTCATTGTGCCAATTACCCCACCAGTAGGACACTCCTGAGCCTAATACATAATCATAACAACATAATACCTCACAAGATGGGAAGAGGCCACACTAGTGAAAGAAAGCACAATAGAAATAGCGGCAAGATTCATTTTTGAAAATATTATCTCAAGGTTCGGATGCCTGAGAAGCCTCACGAATGACCAGGGCACTCACTTTTTGAACGAAACAATTGAAAGTGTGCTAACAACATTTATGGTACAACACAATAATATTAGTCCTTATCACCCACAAGCAAACAGTGCAGTACATGCATTTAACAAAATACTGGAAAAAGGGCTAACAAAAATCATATCTGCGAACTAGGAAGATTGGGATGAAACAATTCGAGTGACTTTGTGGGCATATAGGACAACAATTAAAATACTCCATAAAAAAACTGCACTCCAGCTCATCTACGGGAGAGAGGCAGTGGTGCCAGTCGAATTCATACTACCCAACATGTTAATCTCAGAGGCTATAGGAATGATAGATAGCAGTTCCTTGTGAAACAAGCTGAGCGAGCTGATGGAACTCGATGAAACATGGTTCCTAGTAGAATTCCATCAATAAATCGAGAAATGAAGACAAAAGGCCTGGCATGATAGGAAAATCAAGAAGAAATTGTTTGACGTTGGAGACCAAGTGCTCCTTTATGACAGCGAATTGCTAAAGTTCCCGGGATAAGTACAGATGCACTAGTTAGGCCCATTCATAATCACATAAATAAAAGAATCAGGGATGGTATGACTCGTGCAACTAGATGGAGTACTGCTGCAAGTATGGGTGAATGACGCACGCCTAGAAATATTTTGCAAGTAAATAAATAAATGAATAAAAAAATGAATAATAAGGTTGTGGCCACAATTGGGATACTGCAACCCATTTATGGTCATGGGGTAGTGTCAGCGGCCATATAGTGTTAGATCACATTGGTAGGCCTAGTCAGTAGGGACAGTAGCCACGTAGTTCACCCTTGTCAGCAGAATACACGTAGGTCCAAACCTTTTACAGAATTGATGACCACACAATGACCTCTCCCATCCATCGTACTAGTAGTTATTTCCCAATTAAGTAATCAATGAGGAAACTGTCAAGATAGGGTTGCAAAATCTTTCCTGTTAAGCATAGAATTAGTTAATAAATAAGCCCATCATGGTAGAATAAAGATGCCATGAAACCCACTTTGTACCTTCCAGACCACGTCATAGTTGGCATGTACCATTCGGTCGACGATGGAAAACTATAGCTAGAATACATGGAAAGGTCACCGGAGTAATTAGTTGATTAAAGCCTTGTCAGTTAGGGGGCATCGTGTCAGAGTTGGCTACATAAATCACAGGAGGATGTAGGGAACGATAGACTTTCAAACAACAAAAGAATTCCAAGATCGCTTAGAAGAACAGGAGTAGAAGAAGAGAAGTAGAAGACCACCTGTACAGATTGTTTACCATAGAAGAAAAGCAATTTAAAAAGGAATCATATCAATCCCACAAAATGCTCTGGATGCAAGAATTGTAGTGGATGATCTATACGGGAAGTATGACAGGTCGAATCTCATCGACAATGACTTCACAGATGGGTTCCAATTTCTAGCAATGAAGAGGGAAGTATACGCGAAAGAATTTCAAAGGGAGGATGGCACTAGGGTCTCTAGAATCAGAGAGGAATTCAGAGGGATACAGAGGTCCACGTCATTCCACCTGTGAAATTTTCCGTTATTCGACACCCAATTTTCCGCCATGTAGTGCACCAAATTACTGGCAAGTAGGATGCATGGAGGGTCACTATGGTTGGACAGGGAATACCCCATTCACATTGACAACATCTATCAACTCACTAGGCTGGTAGAAGTAGGGAATGCAGTCAGCACAACATTCTAGGTAGGGGTCAAGTGGGGGAAGAAGCAAATGGAAGACAACATCTATGCTGAATAGGGATAGAGAGAGGAGGGAAGGGCATGAAGCTGGACAAAATCAACAAGATGATATCAAGTTTGCTTGATATCATATTGCAGGCAAGAAAATGAGGCATTTCACGAGGAACGAGTGCACCCTGGACACCGTTTCTATTGCGGAACATTGCTACCAGAGAGAAGTACTCAATTGGTCAGCTTTCATGCTCAATTAAATATTCGAGGCATGTGAAGATGTCTACAGGAGGAGAATGGGCTTTTTGTTTAGATACTTGGTAATGGCATTGGCCATGTTGAAATGGAGGCCATCACCAGAGAGAAAACTGGAAGACCAACCAATTGCGCTTAGGTACGAACCATGGAGGGCATCGAGAGATCCCAACACAAAGGAGATCAACGAGAGGGATTTCAAGAGCTTGTATGAGCAGATGGTGGATGACATTTAGTCCATTGAAAGGATTCCCAAGACTCTCTTGGATGAGTTCTCAGGTGACCTCTGGTTTGGCGCCTCCCAAGCGCACACTTATCTATGATCGTGGTCTATCAACCTGAGCACATTCAAATTAAGACCACAAAGGTTTAGCTTGATAGAGGAAGCCTTACATAGTGAAGTGGAGTCCTGGCCAGGAGTGGCCCGTGAGGTAAGAGAAGGGAAGCCAAGGTACCTGTTCGGGGCTCTGAGGCCACAGGACCGAGAGGGAGGTGGGGTAGAAATCAATAGAAAGCAAGAAGCTGATGAAGAGCTTGAATCGATGTTGCTCCAAATGGAAGAAAAAATGTTTGAAGCAAGAAGGAGAGTTGCCAGCTTTGAGCCAGGTGGGAGTGACTATCCTGAGCACTTTCAAGGTTCCACCATGTTGTTCCCCATTGTCACGCCAACTCCCTCTATGGCACTCCTCGTGGGAGTAGCCCAGGGTCCCTCCCAGATGTCAGTCCCAAAACTACAAAACAAGTGAGTCATCCACACCCCCCAAGTGAAAAATCCAGCTACCAAAAAGCCAAAAATTAACCCTCCAGCTCCAGATGTCGACCTCACTATTGAGGTCGAACAACCAATTCCTGCAACAACCATAGTCAAGGAGATCCCATTCACCACATCCATTGTAGTACATCCATCACAAGAGTCATCCGCACAAACCACTTCCACCTCCACAACCTTGCCCGAGATCCTCATGTTCGGCCACCAACGGATAACTCCAGAAGCAGAAGTTCAGTCGACTGGCCAGACAAAAGGCACCACCTCAACTATAGGGTTTCCACCAACATATAGTACAACACCGATGCTTGGGTTCCACCCACCAGCAAGGAGATGCCTCGATACCAATTGGTAGAGAGAAAAGACTGCCCTATACTTGCTCGCTCTCCCTATAAATATCACAGTCCCTCCAAGCCCTAGCATCACTCCAACCACACCAAAGTTCACTCCACCATCCCAGCAAGAAAATTCACCCATCCCCCATTCAGATAAGTCCATTGCAAGTGGTGTACCCCTATAACAACAATTCTCAGAACCAGAAGCCAACACAGAAGCACCGACAAACATGTATGCCTGCACATTGATCAACCACTGTGATCACATATAGATGGCTTGCACGTGCCAGGAAACCACAAATGCATAATTGAAGCGGAAGCTAGACACTGTGAGATCTGCACTACCAGATACTATGGAAATCTATGCATGGACGGTTGAAGACAAGGTCAGGGAGCTAGAAATGAAGAAAAAAAGCCTCGACCGAAGCCCTCACCGATGGATACGCCTTAATGGGAAAGTTCCACGACTGATCAGGCAGTCTAGCTCTGAAGAACCTTGAGGTTTACCCGTTAAGAGAACAGATCGAGTCGCTGTTTTCCAGAATAAGGGATTGCACAGACCATGCTCAGCTGCAGCAAATAAATGAACACATCGACATCCTCCAGTCCCACATTGAAAGCATTGAGGAGAAATCAGCAAGGACCAAAAAGATAATCTGAGACCTGCAGCCCCCGGTTCATATGCAGCTTCTACTCTTGAAGTAGGCATGCGACTCAAGCAACCAACAAGGGGACGACCTGCAGAGACAACGACCAACAACTTTAATATCACAATTGGTGAGGCGTTCACACAAGGCACCGATGCAATCCTCCCCAACTGGGACCTGACAATTCAGGAATACACTAAGTTCAGGCAGCAAACAACTTCTACAGTCCCAACGTTGGAGCCTTCGTTTGGTACAGAGGAGGCACAAGGTCAAGAAAGGGCCACAGGAACAAATTCCATGTTGCAAGCTAGGATTGAGATAGAATGGATGCCTACTCCGCAAGCAAGTATTGAAGTAGTAGAATTTCCAGCACAACAGACAGTGGAGACAATGCTAGTAGTAATGTAGCCACCACCCATAGAACACATGGAAGCAGCAGCAGAACCACCAGAGGTTGAAATGACTTGAATCAGGGACGAGTCAAGAAATTGTGGTCAAGGCCTGTTGAGCCTTCATTAATTTCGAATGATTTTGATCATTTTTTACTAACCGAAGGGAGGGAAAGGGAAAAATGGTAGCAACGGTTGGGTGGTAGAATGAACAGTTGAGGAGGAGTGATGGCAAGGTGGCAGTGAAAGGCAAAGAAAGCCAAGGAGACAGGAAGGAATAGAATCAGCCAAGGGAGGAAGCAGTCGAGCGATAACTAGTAGTCCAGGAAGCCAGGAAGGATATCAAAGGGGAAGAATAGAAAGGAAGAAGGTTGTTGCTGAACCCACCAGAAGAAAAATGAGTCAGTGGCAGAAGAGGTATGCAAGTGTAGAAGTTGAAGCAGACAGAACTGGGATTCAAGGAACTTGGTTGCAGAATTGATCTAACCTGAGCTACTGAGCTGAGTATTCTATGTATTGCTTATGGCGAAATGACGGATTATGATGTATTATTTTATGCTAAATTACTATAAATAGAGTTGATGGTTATTGAGAATTCTAATCTATTGAGCATCATGTAGAATTTTCTCTACAAATCAGCTATCTCACTGATATCATGTAGAAATTTCCCCCCTGTAGATCAACTTGGTAATGCAATGTGTTAAAGAAAAACACTTGATCTACTTATACAAACAATTTAGAAAAAGCTTAATCAACCATGAGAAACATCAATAAGAACACACAAGGAATCAATCACACATAACACAGAAGAATTTACTGGGGAAAGCACCTGCCTAAAACCCCATCTCTGTATTATCATACAAGTGGAAATATAATCCAGATTACACAAATCCTTAGCTCAGAAACTATCCATCTCTCAGTACAATCCCTCTACTGCTCATAGATAGTCAAAAGCTTCTCACAAACCTTCTCCTCTACGCTCCAAGCCTTCTATTTCCTTGCGCATTTTTCCTTGGGGTCTAGTGCTGCCACCTGTGTGAATTGACCTCTTCACACACTCACTAACCTCTGATCTAACTACACAAACTTGAAGGAGATAAATCCTCATCATGAATGAGCTTCCTTTATAGGAAAAATATTCATCCAAATAATAGTACACTGTCCCTTCTCTGATCTCAACTGGGTCTCTGTCTGATCTGACATGCATCAGTTATCCATGAGTGAATACACAGTTATCTGAAAATAATAGTTGTTACATGCATGCAAGCATCAAAAAACTATATCTCATTAATTTAACATATTATTAAATTAATCTAAGTGAACTTGATTAAGTTAAACTAAGTCAACTGATCCTCTCAATATAGAACTCATCCTTAATTCCTTAATCGGTGGAGCAAATCAAGGACACATTCCCCAATTAGTGGATAAATAATTGCATGCTCTCACAAATACTTCAAGTTTTCTTTTCCTTATCTAATTAAATCATGGATAATTAATTAATTAATATTCAAAACTGTTGGTAAGACCAAATTCGAATTTACTTCCTATAAATAAACCTAGGACTGCTATAAATAGGAAGGAATCCAAAAACGTTATTTTTAGAAGATGCTATTTTTAGCAGTTTTAGCTCTCACCCAAGGTGACCAAAATGCTTATTAGCCAAATTGCTATTTTTAGAAGTGCTATTTTTAGCACTTCCTAAATTTAGCATTTCTTGTTGCACACTTTTCAACACTCCCTCTCAACAAGAAAGGCTTCCTCTCGAACTCGATCCTGTAACTTTGGAATGTTCTGCATGCAACACATCTACCAAGTGCGGTTGCTTCAGCAACACTGGAAACAAGAAATCTCCCAACTGATCTCTCTGTTGGGCTAGAAACATACTATGATTCTGAAGCTCTGCCTGTTGCTAACAAGTGCTTCCTCTCTAACCTTTTCACTATTTTAACATCTCCATGCATCTCGCACCGTTGCACCCTTCTCTGTGCTACCCTGCACTGTGCAACACACTTGTGCTTCTCGCATTGTTATAGCCTGCATGCTCTACATTATCCTGGGATTGCCTACACTGTAGCTCTCTCTTCCACTCCATCTGCATTTGTCTCTACCTAATTAGTCAGTTCCTGCTACTCCACATCGGGGCTCCCATAGCAAGGTCTCATCCAAGAGGTTGGGTACCTCAAGGATCCTACCCCTCCTCCTTGGGATGATCACTCTATATCACCCCACCTCCTACCTGGAGGTATGGCTGCATGTGATCCCTCAGCCCCACTGGCTCGAAGTTTCCCCCTACTAGAGGTCTCTGCATGATTAGATGTCTCTACTTGATCTCCTCTCAACTTCCCCTATTGTGGCTGCTCCACAACCTCCTGAAGTCGCTACACCAATCGTGGCTCCTCCACAATCATTTGAGACTTATTTTGGCGCTTCATGTTGAGAGGTAATTTACTTTCCCTCTCAACCACCAAATATCTAACCTTTTCCTTGCTCCTTAAGGATTTGCATGCATCTTGTACCTCAAGTGCATATAGGTTCTTGGCTAGCACACCAACCTATTTCGACTTTCTCACTGTGACAATTTTTTTTTGGAAAAAGAGCCGATTTTAAATCAGTGATATCTACCTTATTCGAACTCTGATACAGCTGATTGTTTTTTTGATTTTGGGTATTTTTCCACAAGGAATCCAAATATGCTATTTGTTTCTAAAATTTTTATACAGAAATTTTCAGATCTTCTCTGCAAACTCTTGACCCAAAACTCAAAACTTTGAAATCTCCTCTCAGTATATTGTTCTTCCTTGATCACCTGTGCTCTGATACCATGTATAATTTTCTCTACAATCAGCTAGCTCACTGATATCATGTAGAAATTTCCCACCTATAGATCAACATGGTAATGCAATGTACTAAAGAAAAACACTTGATCTACTTCTACAAACAATTTAGTGGAAGCTTAATCGATGATGAGAAACATCAATAAGAACAAATGTAACTGATAAGAAGGAATAAAATCACACATAACATAGAAGAATTTACTCGGGGAAAGCACCTGCCTAGAACCCCATCTCTATATTATCATACAAGTGGAAATATAGTTTGGATTACACAAGGCCTTAGCTCGGAAGTTATCCAACTTTTAGTACAATCCATATGTTGCTCATAGACAATCAAAGGCTTCTCACAAACCTTCTCCTTTGCCCTCCAAGCCTCCTATTTCCTTGTGAAGTTTTCCTTGGGATCCAGTGCTGCCACCTGTGTGAATTGGCCTCTTCACACACTCACTAACCTCTGATCTAACTGCACAAACCTGAAGGAGATAAATCCTCATCATGGATGAGCTTCCTTTATAGGAAAAATATTCATCCAACTGATAGTACATTATCCCTTCTCTGATCTAAACTTTTTCTTTGTCTGAACTGTGATGCATTAGTTATCCATGAGTGAATACACAGTTATATGAAAATAATAGTTGTCACATGAATGCAAGCATCAACAAATTATATCTCATTAATTTAACATCTTGTTAAATTAATCTAACTGAAATTGACTAAGTTAAACTAAGTCAACTGATCCTCTCAATATAGAACTCATCCATAATTCCTCAATCAATGGAGTAAATCAAGGACACATTCCCCAATTAGTGGAGAAATAATTGCATTTTCTCACAAAGACTTCAAGTTTGCTTTTCCTTAACTAATTAACTCATGGAGAATTAATTAATTAATATTACAAACTATTGGTAAGACCAAATTCGAATTTACTTCCTATAGATAGACCAGGGACTGCTATAAATAGGAAGGGACCCAGAAATGCTATTTTCAGAAGATGTTATTTTTAGCAATTTCACCTCTCACCCAAGGTGGCCAAAATGCTCACTAGCCAAACTGCTATTTTTAGAAGTGTTATTTTTAGCAGTTCTATTTTTAGCACTTCCTAAATTTAGCATTTCTTGTTGCAAACTTTTCAACACATCATGCCTTGTCAGCGTATTAAAATTCTAAATAGTCTACCTGTTGCATGTAAATGGTGATCCATAGATTGATGCAAGGATGATGTTAGTTCTATGTTGTTTATGATGGATCCATGCATATGAGTTATGGGTATTGTTATCTTTGTTTCATGTATTATGGATACATATGTGTGTGATCGCTTGTGCCCAGTTGATATTCTCTCAACCCCATGTTGAACCCTTCTCCCTTTTGGTCGCAACACACTTCGGGTGAGACTCCTTGCCCTTCGGGGTGAGGTGAAAATTCCAGCATTGTCCTAGACTACAGTGGACCACTGTTGGCCTCCTGTGCCTGAACCCACGGTATTTTCCCGTGATGACGCTTTTGGGCCAACAGAAATAGTGTTTACAACTCTTAATACATACTTATAAACATATCATTCATTTATTTCCTGTAAAATATCTACCTCAGGTTTGAATCTGAAATATAAATTACAATATTGTATTAGTTCTAGGCCAAGAGGGACCATGAGAAAGAATTCAAGAGCCTTGCATCAACTCGAGGTATGATGTTGTAAGTTTTTCTTATTAATTGGTACAAGCATTCTTCCCCGAAATAGTTTTCATTCATAATTATTCCAATTCTTTCCTTTAGTAGATGTTATTAGATCTAATTCAATTTTCTTTATACAATGTATGGGAGGTTTTATAGGAGTGAGTTATACACACACCACAACCTTCAAGGTCATGACTTGTTATAATTTTGGTCTATAACAATCTTATTCCCAAGCATTATACTGTGTTAGAGGCTATTAAGTAGTAGGCATAAAAAGGCCCAGTCTACCCATGAAATGCCCAGATGGACATAGACTATACTATTTCCCTTCACACACTCAGTTGAGAGCATCTTCATCCTCATGGTTAGATCAATCTAAAAGTAAATCTAGATGCATAATTCCTACTTCCACATATGGTTCTTCTATGAGTCACAATTAAGAAAGGCATGTATAGATGTTTCAAACTAGTTACTAGGGGGAGGGTCGGTTACCTTTACCTTTATTGTACTTCCATTCCTTGATTCCTTCCAAGCATATGGGGTGGAAAATTCCTCTTTGTGAACCTGACCTTCCTATGGTTGGTAATTGAAATAGCTCAAGGGTATCCTATTGGTTATCTACAATCACAACCTTGAATTAGATTGCAATATTATAATAGTAAACAAAATACACCATGTCTTCCTATGGAAACAAAAACTACCTGATCTATGGGATAAACCTTTTCCTTCAATGAAAACATAAATCAAATTGAACAAATTTAGTTTAGACAGGTGTCATCCCTGGCCCTTATATGCATTTGAAGTTAGTCGAAATATGTAGCTTAGGTCAGCGCCACAAATTGCAATCAAATGTTGCACACAAATATATGTCAGATATTATCCAAATTTAGGTGCCTCAATGGATGGGGTATTTTTCCCACATACCCCTTTTAGACCTACAACAGAGGTCTGTTGAGCTACCTCAGTTCACATTTTCCTTCCATACATCACTAACTTTAAAAGGTGTTGTAGGAAACACTCAAATCTATTGTTTCCAACAATTCTTTGCCATACTCTGTTGTTTCCAACAATTATGTTCCATACTCTATTTTCATGTCTCTCCTTCTTCACTACTGCTCCAAATTATTCTAACTGCACCTTAAAATACAAATGCAACCCTTCCAGAAAGTTTCGAGGAAGAGTGTGGAGAACTACAAAAATCATTCACTGAACTTTCCAAAGATCCTCTCAACGATGAATCCTACATCTATACTTCACCATTTAATGACACTAGTTCTACTAGCCATATGGAGAGAGGCATGGGAATATTTTTGAGCTCATGAAGATTGTCCCCATTTGACTTTGTGGGGTCATATTTTGTGTTGTAGGTGAAATACGGCACAAGCCATCCATTCACATTTTCATGTTCAACATAACTTGCAAACCTTTCCCTAACTTTGGGAATATCTAAGGCCAAGTGTTGTGGGGAAAAGTATCCGACTCGGAATGACCCTATCCCTACTCTAAGGGTGATAGTTCCTTAGCAACAACTGAAAGTAAAGCTTTGATATTTTTCCTTTATGAAAGTACAGAGAAGGAAGAAAAGATTGACCAACCGATATCCTTCGCTTTTGTCGATCTTGTCTTCTCTCTTCGTCCCTTGCTCCCAGCTCCTTGTTCTCTTGCTGGCCCAGCTACACAAAGATCCTGCAAGACAAGAGAGGGAAACTACAAGAAACATCTACTCATAACTGATGCATGGATTAGAGTGAATCAGATATACAGGTAAATACAATGCATCAATGCAATACAAGTATATAGGAGAACATTCAAAGCTTTATTGATAGAAGTAAAAGGTTCTGAGAAGGTTACAACCATCAATGGCTCCAATCCAGCAGCACCTCCCCAGCAGCAAGAAATCTCCTCTTCCCCTCTATAAAAGAAATCACCCAATAGCTCTAACTGTAAACCAACAACACTTCCTTGCTTTGCACAAAATTCCAGCCTCCTTAGACCTCATAGAAGAGCTCTATATATAGGAGATTTGGAGAAAGGATGAGTCAGCTTGAGGCTGGCATAAAGCTGACTAGTGTCCTCTCCCACTTTAGTTAAACTTCAGTTCTTGAGTCCACTTGGAGATCCTTGCTTACATATGGAGATCAAGTACCTCTTACTCATCACAGGGTGAATCCCTTGAACCAAGTGTCAGTTTGGAAGCTTCCTGGGCAATTGACACCTTGCAGAATGACTGTGCCACTTGGCCAATCTCGCCCAGCGCAGGTAGCCTTCATTGGAGTTGACTTTCAGCGCAGGTACAAGGAGGAGCAGTTGACATTCAGCGCAGTTTCTTAGTGGGGCAGCTGACATGATCCAAAAATAGCCTGTTTTTGAGTGTTTTCAGGTGGAGAACTGATGGGAAGTGCTGTGGTTCGCTGACCTTGTTCTTCTGGGGGTAAGAACAACATGTTTAGGGACTGAGGATCCCTATAATTATTGACATTTCATGCTCCATGCTACGAGGTACAAAAATGTCTATAACAGTTGCCCCCCTAAAGTATGAGGCCGTTTATCGGGTGAAATGCTTTATCTAGAGGATCTGAAGTTCATTCAAGTGCTGAGGAGGCGCCCTGTAATACAATACAATACAATACATTATTTTTCATTCTGTTTTCATGATCTAGCTGAGGCAGGCATTCCCATGCTCAGCTTTATAAATACATTTTGGTACATAGAACAGACGATCATCTGATGGTAGACTGATAATTCTCTGCTGAAATTATCATCCTTTGAATAGGATGATCATCTGCTGCAATGACGTACATGACAAATGCTTTTATATTTCCTGAATATATATCGCAGCCCGGATGGATGAAACTAGATCCGGGGTCTTCAAACTCGTTCGATCTTCACTCTAAGTACAAGTCGATCCATGTGAGAATTGCGCTGAAGTCGAACATGGAAAGACATCGCTTGATTACCGGTCAATGATGAAAACCGTTAACAAGCGCGAGAGGAATCACCGATAATGATAATGACCCTCAAGGTACTGCAGTACAATTCACGTGGCGTGAATAAAGGACTTGGCGTCGAATGCCACGCAAAATCTTCTGGTCGAAGGTCATTGATGTATACCTGTCGCCGGAAGTGAGAAACTTGCCATTGAGGCATGCAAGCTTCAAAGTACTGATGGGGTTGTTCCTAGATCACTTCTTGGATAATGAGCTGAAGTCGACAAGAAGCGATCCGTCAAAGGAGGGCCTTAATGAATCCCACATCAATGACACAGAACGGAGCTAATGATTTTAGTGGAGGTGAAAACAAACTGTGACATATGATTCAGGGTGGCGATCATGAATGGATGAAGGATAATGTATGGCAGTGGATGGGACACGGTTGACACTTTCAGAATGACCTCTCTTGAACATATAACGACACTGATGCGATGGATCGGTAGCATTACCCCAAAATGTGGATGGTTTGGCGAAGACCATGGTGATGAGACCGGTCAATGAAACAACCCAACCCGATGTGGTACGGAAGAAAAGTGTCATGTTCAAGAGCGACTTGCTACCATTAAGCTTTGATGTTCTCCCAAATTTTCCCCAGTCATTTCTGACCAGTACCTCTTTATTTTTGTCAAGCTTGAGGAGGATAACATATGCTTGTTCTATAACCTGCCCTTCGGGCAAGCCCATTGCTATGATTTAACGAGCTTAGCGATAGGGAAACTCGTTCTCGTCTAAAGACAAGTTTGTCGCTATTTAATTATTTTAACGAGTCTAACGACAAGGAAAAATCGGTCCTTTTCATTTTTAGAGAGTCTGAAAAGGTACAGAAAGTTAACTCCATAATTCCTTCTTCGTCATCTAATCCCTTAAGTCCGAAAAAGTATAAAACAATACAGAAGGGATGGGTGTTCGGTACTTTTAACGAGCCAAACAAGACAAGCGCTCGATCGTTTTGTGTAATAATCCCTCAGGTCCAAAAAGATTAAAGTCTAAAAGAGGGATAGCTCTTACGGTCCCTTTAACGAGCTGGAAGGCCAGAACTCGGCAAACTTTTCATATTTTACGAGTCAGAAAAGAGCTCAAAGATGACTCGTCTTTTGAGGAACGAGTGATACACAGGGATAGCAGCAGATTCCAGGTACAGGTTGGAATTTTCCAATCACGGCAGTGTCACAAGGATGGCTAGGTGAAATCACTCTTCGCAGCTGTTCCTCAAAAGAGTTAAACACACAAATGGAGGTGAATGATCGGCCAAATGAAAAGTGGAGGTGACGGTGCACAAACACGACCAAGGCTTTTATGGCTGATGAATTTACGATCTCAAAAGGTTATTTACCGGTTCATTTTTTTTTTTTGAATGAGCTTGAACTCTAGGGGAAGATTGCTCACAACTTATGTTTATTTTTTAACGAGCATGAACTATGTGCTAAAACTGCTCGGATCTTGCGTTTATTTTTTAACGAGCATGAACTATGTGCTAAAACTGCTCGATTATGCCCCCAGCATAATAATAATGCAGATGAGGCCCATGCCCCCTAAATAATAAGGGGACATTTCATTTTTTTTAAAGAGGTTGACATCGCACAGAACTATCCTCTTTTACCCTCTATTTCATTTTTTAAACGAGGTTGACTTGAGAAAGGAACTATCCTCGAACTTTCAGATCCGCTAGAAACAGAAGGTCTCATATTCCATTGTGGTCATTTCCGCCAGATTACTTGAAGGCGGCAATGCGGAAGTACCCATTAAAGTAGGGTCTTTTAGGAAAATGACTCCGATATTTTGGAGAGAGTGATTCCTTCCCTGGATCATAGGAATGCTTCCCGTAGTAAATGGTGGCACAACTTTTGTCGAAGTTGTCGTCGAACTACTTGGTTGATTATTTCCTTTATCGTTCGACGACTGCGGATTCCCGCAGTTTTTGCATTTGGTTGACCTCGAAGCATCATTCTGTTGTTCAGAGGTCGACACCATTAGCACCTGGCACCGGGAAGTATCTCCACTATCAACCAGATTTTGACTTGGATCGGGAAACGGATCAGTCAATACAGCTGGGGTTTGTGAATTCTTTAAGAATCTTTTAAACTCGGCTTTATATGGACAATCTGCTGTCCAATGATCCTCATCGCATATATGACATGGACTCGTTGGTTTCCCTTTCTTAGGAGGGCTTGAAGAAGTTTTTTGAAGGGATGACTCACCCTGTTTCTTCTTCTTCTCTTCGTTTTGTTTCTTCTTGCTTCCTGGTTGATTGGAGTTTTTGCCTTTATCCGTAGATACAGCATTTACCTCCGAAGCAAGAATCTCTTGATTTGCTTTTTGATTCGAAGTCTTACGGGCTTTCTTATTTGAATCCCTTGTCGACTTAGCGTTTGCAGTTCCAATCACGCCATCACCAGCATGAGAGTCACTATTCGATCCGGGAGGAGGAGGGATTGAAAATTCCGGTCTGGGGGCGTCAGGTATCTTATCATAGAGCGTGCCCGACTGAGTATATACTAAGTCCAAATATTGAGCACGAGCAATAACCTGCTCCTTTGTTATGACGCCTCCCTTGGCCACATCTTCTGTTATAGCAGGAAGAAGCGACTTTATAAACCACTCAGCTAATAGCTGATCTGGAACATAGGTCTTTACCATTCTTCGACGACGACGCCACTCATGTATATGATCTGATATATGTGTGGCTGTTGTCTGCTTGAAATTGGTCAAGATCTCTGTTCCAGTTTCGTACCTTATAGGTAACTGAAAGTGTGTTAAGAAATTCGTGGCTAGGGAACTAAAATTGTCGAAAGAGGCTCTAGGTAATTCAATATACCATTTAGCCGCCGGACCAGTCAATGTCCTCTGGAAAAGGCGAAGCCTTATCGAATCATCATTCAAGGTATTCGACGAACACCACAGATGGAATGTCATCACATGATTCGACGGGTCTTCGCCAGGATTTCCATTGAATTTAGGAATGTCTGAAGGAAGTTTGTGAGGAATCGATGGCCACCAATGGGCATAGGCAATTGGATCGTTCGTCAATCGATGTAAATCTGGTAATTCTAGAGTTGCCACGAATGGCAACTGCTGATTCAGGTTTGGCGAGGCGTACCCAGGATACGATGGAATCGCCTGAGCAGTAGGCCTTTGCATACCAGCATAATGCAACTGATGTTGATATGACTGATATGGCTGGTGGGCTTGGCCACTGTAAAGTGGTTGATTTAACCCGTTCTGCATATAGGGTTTCCCACTATTCGCAAAGATCTGTTGCTCAGATCCCTGGTACACCTGTTGAAACTGAGGTTGTTGGTATTGCACCATCCATGGTTGTGAAGCCATGTTTTGCTGTGCGACACTAACCGACGGACCAAGATGCGGGGTTATGGTTCCCGTTTGTATCTGTGTCGTCCCGGCAGTTGGCGATTGTGGTTGTGTTGCAGGGTCAATGGGCTGTTGCATTACAACTTGGGGTTGACATACAACAGGCATCGATTGAACTTGTGACACGGTTACAATCGCTGGCGTCGTCGGGATACTAGACATAGGTACACACTGTTGCATGGAATATACAACTCTCGGTTGTTGGGGTAACATAGGTACCCAACTACTCGTCGTTACTTCAGTCAAACCTGAATGTTGTTGAAAACTGCCGTATGGGTATCCCCCCGGAAGGGGAATTGAAAGGGCATATTGCCCCCCATATGGTAACAATCCGGAGCTCAAGGGTATAGATTGCCTTTGAGGACTGGATGGCCCAAACTGATTTCCAAAGGGATCAATTTGTCTAGTTTCAACATAAGAATTACCGGGTATTATACCGGAAGAACAAACTGGAACAGACCAAGTTGTCGTAATAGTCCCTGGGTGGACTCCTTCTAGCTGATGAGAGCTAGTCGGGACAGCTGGTATGCCGGCAAACATCGTTGGATTGACAGCAGGAGCTTCTGCTGTCGCTGTGTCATTTGGCACAGTCTTAGATGTCGACGGTTGCTCAGACATTTTAAGTCTATCCAATAAACTGCCTAACGATTCTACAGGAACTTCCTGTGGCGATGGACAAACTTCTGATGCAGAAGGAAAAAGAGTGGCGCCTACTCCAAAATGAGTTGGAGTATTTGCTTGCTGGTCCTCTACGATTTCCTCTATTGCAATCAAACCCGGAGGAAGAGGAAGACCGTCAGGTCCGTAAAAGATTTCTGGTGCCGAAGAAGGGGATGCTTCGACAGCGACAGTTGTTTGAGCAACAAGACTCTGTGGACCGTTTCCAGATGGAACTGGTTCAGTTATGCAAGTACTTGTCCCCAGACTAGGATCAGTACAACTGTCCCTCTGTTTCTGTTGAACTTCTTCAATAGAGGCAGGGATTCCAGAAATATTAGGAGTGACCAGAATCTCAGATGTTGTCGGAACTGTTGTTCTAACTTTAATGGGAGATTTTGACCCGGTCAAGCGAGTTCGCTTCGTCCGTACTACTCCCGATTCCGGAGACAAAGACGGTTGACTCGAGAGTCTCCTCGAACGACGGAGTTTTAATTGACTTTCCTCCACGGTTGCGGATTACTTGATCAACTAAAATACAAAAAAGGGGAATTATGTTTCCGTATTGAATGAATTTTATTAGACGCTTTTAGACACAACTTTGCTTTTTCATGTTTTAAGAGTCGAGAAAAAGCTAAAGATGACTCTAGTCGCCTTCGATGTATTAACGAGCCCGAAGTGACAAATGCTCGGTTGGACCTTTTCAGTTATAGAGTTTGAAAAGGGCCAAAAGAAATTGCTCTGGAGATCTAGGCAGAGGGTGTGCCAAACCTTTCGCGAAACCACAGAATACGTTTTACGGTACGGGTGGTCGATCTTCGTGAATGATGTGTTCACTGCATCGCGATTAGTAGGGCGGCCGACACGGCTTCCTAAGGATAAAGGATAAATGCCTATAGGGGTCTCCCAATATACGCGACGGTACGCGGGAGCACAAGTCCGTATTAGTGTTATCGTCCCTCAGGAGGAATCACCCACCTTCGTAGAGATCGACAATCACTACGTTTAACGACGCCGGAACACGTCTCTACCTAGACCTCTATTGTGAGCGTTATGTTACAAAGCGTTTTTAGATTCATTCAATATATTTTAAATTGATCTTGTTTAGCAGTTTGTCTTTCAGGATCACCACGAGATGTATTGGTACAAATTCCTAAATGCAGCTAAAATGATAAGCAAGCTTTACAATCTTTTTAGCTTTGAAAATCCTAACTACTGAGGGGAGAGAAAAACATTATCTTTCCACACAGAGCACAAAGCACGAACTAGTGCACTTTCTCCTAGATCAATCACGCAAACTTATCAAAAATGCAAATGCAAGATGCATGTATTTCTTTTCTTTTCCTTTAATGTTGATGTAAGACAAAAGGAAATTGTCGTATAATTTTCGAATTCAATTTGAAGCGTAAACAAACAAGTTTTGTCTAAAATCAAAAGACGCCTTACAGGTACTTGTTTTTACACTAAAAATGTATGAATTCAAACCATAAAATGAAAAACAAACAAACTCAAACAGCCATGAACAGTAACAAAACTAGCTCTTAAGATCACAAAGACACTTTTACAGTTCAGGATCTAAGAGGCCATAGCTATACTGGTTTGCTTTTCACAATGGGAAACTGTAACTGAAACAAGAAATACTGAAAGAACAATCACAGTTTCATCACACAACTGAGGCGGAATAATGTCAAGGAAAGTTGGTTTACAGCAAGTACAAATGACAAGCAATCAGCAGCAAAATAACAGTGAAAACAGGGCCAAGACTCAGTGGGAAACCTCAGGAAGACATAGCCTAACTGGTCCAGCGCAGGCTCTGGTCTGTCAAACTGACTCTCAGCGCAGTTCCTGAAGGGAGTACCTGTGCTGAAATGCAGACTGCCTTTGGACAGCCTGCACTGAGACACGAGAGTTGCGTTTACAAGGATTTCCGGGTCATAAAAAGCTCAAAAATTCACTGTTTTTGCTGAAATAAAAAGCTATAGGTCAAGTACAAGCTAAGGGATGATCAAGAGGATGAAAAGCTATCACAAAGAGCACAAGAGTCTTTTGTAGATCAGCTCTTCAAATCATGAATCTACTCAGAAAATGAGCAAGAGTAGCAGCCCCTCTACTTCGCTTTTGATATAGTCAAAAGCTTTTCGATTTGGTACTCTTTTCTTCAGGAAATGAATAGCAAAGATACTACAAACACAAATCAAATGGATAGGCTCCCCAGTGGAGTCGCCAGTTTGTTGTGGGGAAAAGTATCCGACTCGGAATGACCCTATCCCTACTCTAAGGGTGATAGTTCCTTAGCAACAACTGAAAGTAAAGCTTTGATATTTTTCCTTTATGAAAGTACAGAGAAGGAAGAAAAGATTGACCAACCGATATCCTTCGCTTTTGTCGATCTTGTCTTCTCTCTTCGTCCCTTGCTCCCAGCTCCTTGTTCTCTTGCTGGCCCAGCTACACAAAGATCCTGCAAGACAAGAGAGGGAAACTACAAGAAACATGTAATCATAACTGATGCATGGATTAGAGTGAATTAGATATACAAGTAAATACAATACATCAATGCAATACAAGTATATAGGAGAACATTCAAAGCTTTATTGATAGAAGTAAAAGGTTCTGAGAAGGTTACAACCATCAATGGCTCCAATCCAGCAGCACCTCCCCAGCAGCAAGAAATCTCCTCTTCCCCTCTATAAAAGCAATCACCCAATAGCTCTAACTGTAAACCAACAACACTTCCTTGCTTTGCACAAAATTCCAGCCTCCTTAGACCTCATAGAAGAGCTCTATATATAGGAGATTTGGAGAAAGGATGAGTCAGCTTGAGGCTGGCATAAAGCTGACTAGTGTCCTCTCCCACTTTAGTTAAACTTCAGTTCTTGAGTCCACTTGGAGATCCTTGCTTACACATGGAGATCAAGTACCTCTTACTCATCACAGGGCGAATCCCTTGAACCAAGTGTCAGTTTGGAAGCTTCCTGGGCAATTGACACCTTGCAGAATGACTGTGCCACTTGGCCAATCTCGCCCAGTGTAGGTAGCCTTCATTGGAGTTGACTTTCAGCGCAGGTACAAGGAGGAGCAGTTGACATTCAGCGCAGTTGCTCAGTGGGGCAGCTGACATGATCCAAAAATAGCCTGTTTTTGAGTGTTTTCAGGTGGAGAACTGATGGGAAGTGCTGTGGTTCGCTGACCTTGTTCTTCTAGGGGTAAGAACAACATGTTTAGGGACTGAGGATCCCTGTAATTATTGACATTTCATGCTCCATGCTACGAGGCACAAAAATGTCTATAACACCAAGTCATCGATATACCCTTATGAAAGCTTTCATCATCTGATTTATTGCAATAAAACCTTCAATTAAACATTCCTATAGTAAATTCAATGTCGTGTCATTTCTTTTCTCTGTTGCCATAACCAAAGCGTTTTTCACAACCTCGTGGTGGAAGAATGGCATATTATGGTCCCATATACACTGCCATGATTCTCCAATATATGTCACTATCTCATATTCCTCCAATAGTTTGTTGATGTTATCCTTTACATCCTTAAATGTCCAATAAATTACACCATGATGGGAATGAACTTGAGGAAAACCATTTTGAATATGTTGTTCAACTTCTAAAACTATCCTTCTTACTATTTCCCACTTCATTCTTGCACTCATCACAATTTATATATCAAGCATATCAGTATTTAAATTTTCCCTCTTGTAACTTTCTTTGGTGCCACAGATGCCATAGAATATGGTTTCCCAATGGGTTTATAAGATGCAATATTCATCTGAGTATATCATTTGCTTTGGCATGATGCCTCAAAACTTGTGCACAAAAGTTTCATTTCCCAATAGTTCTATTCATATTCCCAACCATTGGAAATCTAGAATCACTATGCTACCTAGCTGAATGATGAAAAATCATGTGTTATCCTTATGAAAAATACTAGATAATAGGTCATTAGTAATCTAGCATAGAAACACCTAGGATATCTTGGGTGTAGCAACAATAAACTAGTGAAATTTCACCTCAACTAGATTTCTGCCACTTTAGGCTAGTGCATGCTAAAAATTAGAACTAAGATTTTTATGGTTTTAAGTAGAAATTTCACTGGTGCCTTATTAAATTGGGTGAATAAACAAAAAGGAGAATAAAATATGCAAAATAAATTATTTAATCCCAAACCTATTGATTAAAAGTATTTCCACAAAGAAACATTAACTAGAAAAAGAGTTATCTAATTGATTAAGCATTTGATATAGAAGAGTAACTCCATTGGTTAAAAGAGAAATCCTTGCATGACCAACCCTAAAAGTACAATTCACAAGATGACAAGTCCTTAGACCGACTTCTCAAGTTTACCAAAATAAACCTCCTATGTTGCTACAATGTTTGCAATATGGAAAAAGAAAGAGGGATAAATAGATGAAATGTGAAAATACTTCTAGACGACCAGTCAGAAAAATCCTCACTCACCTCCCCATCTCTTACATAATGAAAATGTGATGGTAAATTCAATGCCTCTCAAAATAGTAAAGTAGATTATCCACAAGAACAATTGGGGTTATGAAGAGGAGTCTTGAGCTGGGAGATGTAGATTCCCCTTATGAAAACATTATTAGTAGGCAAAAATGACTAAAGTAAGTGAAGCATCAAATCAATATTTGTTACACATTTATCAATACACTTCAAAATGTTTGGATGAGATACATGATTTTTGCTTATAACAACAAATATCTATCTAGTCTTACAATGTCTTGAGCTACACTTGAATTGGCTAAATGTGTCTATGACTCATCTCTAGATGTTACAACTCTAGTCCAATCTATTGGGGGCGAACTAACATCAAAATTATTTTTTTTGTGGCTTCTTGGTCATCAAATTATTTTCAGGAAAGCATGGATTTGGCAGTATTGGATTGTTAGGTCCCTATAATACTAGTGTATCCCCCTTATTGTTATTATTGTGCCAATGTAGCCCCCATATTATTATTGTTGCTCCATTACATTATTATTGTTATGTAGACTTTGATTATATTGTGACCCCTTAGAATCCTATATATACAAAGGAGGTATTGTCATTTGTATCATCAAAGAATTTTTTATTTATGTAAGGTAAAGGAGGTTTCCCCCTCGAAGAGGATAAGTTTTAAGTCATTAATTTTTCTATTTGTCACATTGTTGCATAACATTTGGTATCAGAGCTTTGGAATTATAGGGTTTTGCTACTTCAAAAAGGTCATCGTGGCATTTTCGCCAAAACTAGTTTTTCTACAAAACTTCAGAAGCTGAAATTGAAACCACGTGAAGCCGAAATCTTGGTGAACTTCATGTACAAATTTCAGATATTTTCTCACTATATAGGAATTTAGTGTTTTTGCAGCCTCTAGAATTCCATCACAAATAGGTGACCTAGGGAAAATTGTCACAACTTTCTCTCTGAGCATTAGATTTGAATTTTTAAAATATCACTGAAAGAAGACGCACTGTAGTTTTCTAGGTATCATTTTCAAGGGCGAAGTTCAATATAGTGACACGTGTAACTCCATACAAGTTTTCTCTACTGAACTAGTCTATAATCAAGTCATCGTGGGAGATTGGGCATAACTCTTCCTTGAAGAATCCAATCTTGGCCTAACTTGTTGGGTTGGAAAGAAGACTCAAAGGGCTACTACAGGACAAAATTTCAGATGCTGAATATTCACAATTTTAGAGAGACAACAGCTAAAATATATAGCTCCTAGAAAGTAATAAAATGGTGTGTATTATTTAAATTTTGCATAAATTTTGTTAGAAAAGTTATTTTGAAGTGATTCAAAGGGCACTGTGAAGCATAGATATCATTGTTTGGTATCAAAATGCCTTGAAAAAAATGGACACACCTAGTAAGCAACTAGAAATCTCTTCTATGACACATGAACAAGAGGAAGAAATGCAACATGATATATCAAAATTATGAGACCAAGTGCAACAAATTTCTCTTGCACAAAGAGTAACCAAAAATGAAGTCGAAGCTAAGATGGAAGGTTTGAAGAATGGTTTAAAAGTAGACATGGAAGGTTTGAAGGAAAGTTTGACAAAGTTGCTACAAGAAATTCTTCATAATCACGAAAAGGTATTAGATGAAACTCATGATGAGAATAAAAGGATTGTTAGTCATGATTTCATAGACTCTAACTTTGGATTGAAGACCAACCATATTCCAAAGATTGATATGAGGAAGTTTAACAACAAGGATTTGGTAACATGGATACTGTATATGGAGCAATATTTTGATCTCCATAATGTGCAACACACACAAAAGGTATGCATTGTATCTTTATATTTAGAATCTAATCAGTTTGTATGGTATCGATGGCTTTGTTCTCATAAACCACTTATCACATTGTCAATTTTTACAGAGGAAATGATAGCACATTATGATGATACAAAGAGCAACACTTTCTTTAGCCAATTCATAAATCTCAAACAAAAGGGTTCAATGGCAAAGCACATTGAAGAATTTCAAAAATTGAATATCAAGGTAAATGATATTCCAGAGGAGCATAGGGTTGTTGTCTCCATAGGGAATTTAAAGGATAGCATCCAAAATGAGGTTCACCTTTAGGAACTTGGTTCATTGGAGAAGCAATTCAGGGTGGCAAGAAAAGTGGAAGAAAAATTATGGCAACGAGGAAGTCTACCACTGGCAACTACAAAGATGGAAGTGTTGTGTTGTGGGGAAAAATGCCTATGCAGGACGATCCTATCCACCTAAGGTGTGACAGTGCCTTAGCAAAAAACAGAGACAGCTATTCTGGTTTCTTCCTTTATGAAATCTGAAAGAAGAGAGATCAATAGACCTACCGGCATCTTCCGTTTGTCCCTCGATCCGGTCTCTCTTCTCTTTGGGAGTTCACAGCTACTTGCCTTCTCACTCGTCCAGCTTCAACAAGTTCCTGCAAGATCACAAGAGAACAGCTACTTGCGACAAGAGAACAACTACTTGAGACAAGAGAAAAACACTACACAAAGACAGATATTCACATTCATAACTAGGTTAGGATTAGAAATAAACCAAATACACTAATGCAATAATACATCAAGAATACATCAGCATATAGGAGAAACCAAGATAACTTTGTTGATGAATAACAAGGTTCAGGAAGAGATACAACCCAGAGGGCTGTAATCCAGCATCTCCTTCCTAGCAAATGGAATTCCTATCTTCACCCCCTTCAAAGCATTAAGCACCCAATGATTCCAGTCTCAAACCAATAGCAATTCTTTGCAATAACAAAATTCCAGCCTCTAGATCTCATGGAGGAGAGATCTATATATAGATGTTTGGAGAGAGGATGAGTCAGCTTGAGATCTGACTAGTGTCCTCTCCCTCTGTCAGTTCTTGAGTCCACTTGGAGGTTCTTGCTTCCACTTGGAGATTTGGAACCTCTCACTCATCACCAGTCGAATTCCCTGAGGCAAGTGTCATTTTGGAAGCTTCCTGGGTTTTGACACCTTGAGAAATGAGCCTGCCACATGTCCACTCTCGTTCAGCGTAGGTAGCCAGTGTTCCATTTGACATTCAATGCAGGTAGCCAGTGTTGGCTTTGACATTCAGCGCAAACAACTAGTGTAGCCACTGAAATGATCCTGAATTGACTTGTTTTTGAGCAGTTTCTGGTGGATAACTTCTGTGAATTGTTGTGGTTTGTTAGCCTTGTTCCTCTAGGGGTAGGAACAACATGTTTAGGGACTTTGGATCCCTTAGATTATTGAAATTTCATGCTCAATGTTGTAAGGTACAAAAATGTCTATAACAGTTGCCCCCTAAAGTATGAGGCTGTTTATCGGGCGAAATGCTTTATCAGGGGGATCCGAAGTTCATCCAATGCTGAGAGGAGACCTGTAATAAGATACAATACAATACATTTATTTTCATACTGCCTTCATGATCTAGCTGAGGCGGGCATTCCCATGCTCAGCTTTATAAATTCATTTTTCTGTACATAGAACAGACAATCGTCTGGTGGTAGACTGATAATTTTGATGAAATTATCATCCTTTGAGTAGGATGATTATCTGCTGCAATGATGTGCATGTCAATGTCTTTATTTTTCCTGGATATATATCGCAGCCCGGATGGATGAAACTAGATCCGGGGTCTTCAAACTCGTTCGATCTTCACTCTAAGTACAAGTCGATCCATGTGAGAAATGTTCTGAAGTTGAACATGTAAAGACATTGCTTGATTACCGGTCAATGATGTAAACCGTTAACAAGTGCGAGAGGAATCGCCGATAATGATAATGACCCTCAAGGTACTGCAGTACAATTCACGTGGTGTGAATAAAGGAATTGGCGTCGAACACCACACAAAATCTTTCGGTCGAAGGTCATTGATGTATACCTATCGCCAGAAGTGAGAAACTTGCCTTTGAGGCATGCAAGCTTCAAAGCACTGAAATGGTTGTTCCTAGATCAACTTCTTGGATAATGAGCTGATGTCGACAAGAAGCGATCCGTCAAAGGAGGGCCTTAATGAATCCCACATTAGTGACACGGAACGGAGCTAATGATTTTAATGGAGGTGAAAACGATCTGTGACATATGATTCAGGGTGGTGGTCATGAAAGGATGAAGGATAATGTATGGTAGTGGATGGGACACGGTTGACTTTTCTGAACGAATTCTCTTGAACATATGGCGACACTGATGCGATGGATTCGTAGCATTACCCCAAATATGGATGGTATGGTGAGACCATGGATGTGACCGGTGAATGAAACAACCCAACCCGATTGTGGTACGGAGGAAAAGTGTCATGTTCAAGAGTGACTTGCTACCATCAAAGTTTTCCTTAGCTTCTCCCAATTTTTCCCCAGTCATTGCTGACCAGTACCTCTTTATTTTTATCAAGCTTGAGGAGGATAACATATGCTTGTTCTATAACCTACCCTTCGGGCAAGCCCATCGCTATGTTTTAACGAGCCTAGCGATAGTGAAACTCGTTCTCGTCTAAAGACAAGTTTTTCACTATTTAATGATTTTAACGAGTCTAACGACAAGTATAACTCGGTCCTTTTCATTTTTAGAGAGTCTGAAAAGGTACATAAAGTTAAATCCAAAAGTCCTTTTTCGTCATCTAATCCCTTAAGTCTGAAAAAGTATAAAACAATACAGAAGGGATGCGTTTTCGATAGTTTTAACGAGCCGAATAAAACAAGCGCTCAATCTTTTTGTGCAATAATCCCTTAGGTCCAAAAAGATTAAAATCTAGAGGAGGGATAGCTCTTCCTGTCCCTTTAACGAGCTGGAAGGCCAAAACTCGGCAATCTTTTCATATTTTACGAGTCAGATGAAAAGAAGACTCGTCTTTTGAGGAACGAGTGATAAACAGGGTTAGCAGCTAATTCCAGGTACAGGTTGGAATTTTCTAATCACGGCAGTGTCACAAGGATGGCTAGGTGAAATCACTCTTCACAGCTATTCCTCAAAATGGGTAAACAAACATATGGAGGTGAACGATCATCCAATGGAAAAGTGGAGGTGACGGTGCAAACACGACCAAGGCTTTAATGGCTGATGATATTATATTCACTGTGGTTATTTACCGGGTAGTTCATTTTTTAACGAGCTTAAACGCGGATTGAAACACTTGCTCGATTTTATGTTTATTTTTTAACGAGCATGAACTATACGATAAAACTGCTCAGATCTTGCGTTTACTTTTTAACGAGCATGAACTGTGTGCTAAAACTGCTCGATGATAAGTTTGCATGCCCCCAGCATAATAACGCAAATCGAGGTGCATGTATATTGGTCACTATTTAAGAATAGTAACGCTTGAGGTACAACCCATTACGAGGTTGCGCCAGTGGGATTCCGTCATAATCCATTAACTCATACTCTCCTTTTGCTAATACTCGTTTAACAATATAGGGGCCCATCCATAAAGAATTAAATTTACCTGCTCCCAATTTATCGGATTCTTGGTCATAAAGCAAGACCAAGTCACCTTCTGAGAAGACACGGGGTTTGACATTTTTGTCGAATTGCGCCTTGACTCGTTTCTTATGGGCTTCGTTAGCCAAAGAGGAATCACGACGGGTTTCATCTAATTGGATTAATTCCAAGAAACGAGCCTCTTCTTCTGAAGTTCCGGGGAGGAGATCAATTGCGAGTTTAAGAGACGCGATTTCACACTGGATTGGCAAGACTGCTTCCAAGCCATACACCAGTTGGAAAGGTGTGAACCCGGTTGCGTTCTTTACCGATGTTCGGTAAGCCCACAAGGCTGAGTACAGGATTAGGTGCCACCTTCTTTTGTGAACCCCGATCATCCTTTGCAACATACGCTTCAGGACCTTGTTGATTGCTTCAACTTGTCCGTTGGCTTGCAGATAATACAGGGTAGAGCTGTCGTGAGATAGCCCTAGCTTGGCAGCTAATTCAACCATCATGTGATTTGCGAAAATGCGATCCATGATCTGTAACTATAGCCTGTGGTACGCCGAACCTGGCGACTACATGATTGAAAAAGAAAAGGGCAACTGTTTCACCAGTGTTATCTAATGTAGGCATCGCCTCGGCCCATTTGGTAAAATAGTAAACAGCGACTATAATATACCAATGCCCCCCGGTCGAGGTGGGGTTACATGTCATGAAATCGATGCCCCATTTGGCGAAAGGCCCAACAACAACTATTGGCTGCAAAGGTTCGGGTGGTCTTCTGGTTTTGCTATCAAAAATTTGACAAGCATGGCAACTTCTGACTGCGGTTATGCAATATTTGAACATGGTTGGCCAGAAGTATCCTACTTGTAAGATTTTCTGTGCTGTAGCATATCCAGATTGATGCCCCCCACACGCGCCTGAATGACATTCATTCAGGGCTTTTTCGGCCTCTTCATTGGTGAGGCACCTCCTCAGAACTGTATCGATACCACGACAGTAAAGCGTATCACCGACGATCATGTAGTCTTTCGCTTGGTATCGTATACGTTTCTATTCTGAGTGAGAGGTGTCAGGCCTGAACTTTTGGGTTTGGAGATAAATTATTATATCTCCATACCACTCATTTCTTGCAGATATCAGAAACAAACTTTCGTCCACGATTGACTCTTCCGATGTTTCATCGTTGGACGACGATGGGAGATCGCAGAATAATTCTACGAAAACTAAAGCTTTCTTTGATTTGGATTTTACAAATTCCAGATCAAACTCTTGAAGGATTGCTATCCATTTTGACTATTTTCCCCCCAGCAACTTTCGCGACAATATATAAGTCATGGGGTTGCAATCTGATAGAATGGTAGTTTTCCGAAAGAGGACATAATATCGAAATCTTTGTATCGCTTGAACAACAGTGAGTGCTAGCTTTTCAACATAGGAATATTTTCTTTCTGTATCATTCGAGTCTTTACTTAAATAATATATAGGATGTTCAATTCCATCGACTTCTTGAACTAAAACCATCGCAATGGTTGTATCTGCTGCAGCCAGATACAGGTTAAAATCTCTTTGATAGTCCGGGGCATACATTAATGATGCTTTTACTAGAGAATATTTCAGAGCATCAAATGAAGCTTGCGCCACTTGATCCCAGACAAAAGGTACATCCTTTTTCAAAAGACGAGTATAACCTTTAGCAAGTTCTGCGTAATTTGGAATGAACCTCATTAGAAAGTTTGCTTTACCTTGGAGTTTCTGAATCTGAAGCAAATTTGAAGGTGGAGGCAAATTAATGATTGCCTGAACCTTACAAGGGTCGAGACGAATCCCATCCTTAGAGACTACAAAGCTAAGTAAACGACCAGAACTGACGCAAAACACACATTTGTGTGGATTGAGTCTTATCTTGTAGTGGCGACAACGTAGAAATATCGCTCTTAAATGCTGCGGATGATCAGTCCGCTTTCGCGAATGAGCCGGAAGGTCGTCGAGATAAGGTTGAACGATGTTCTTGATGTCATGGAAGGCATAATTCATTGCCCTCTTAAACGTCGCCCCTGCGTTCTTTAAACCGAAGGGTAATTTTCGATAAGCGAATGTGCCACATGGACAGATGAATGCAGTCTTTGACTGGTCCTGTGGGCGGATATTTATTTGATTATACCTGGAAAATCCATCCATAAATGAAAAGATTTCACATCCGGCGCATTCATCAATTATCTGGTCGATGAAGGGTGTAGGGTAGTTGTCCTTCGGACAAGCTTGGTTTACATCCCTATAATCGACACACACTCTAATTGTCCCTTGTTTCTTCATAACGTGGACAATATTCGATACCCAATCGGTTAGAGGAACTGGGTAGATGAAACCGGCATGGAGGAGCTTTTCAACTTCTACTTTAGTGGCAGCGGCTTTCTTGGAGTGCACCTGTCGAAGCCGTTGTCTTACTGGTTTGACATCAGGATACATCTTAATTTCATGTTCAACAATACTCGAGTCAATGCCTGGCATTTCATCATATGACCAAGCAAAGAGATCTCTGAACTCGCGAAAAAGAGCGTTATATATTTCCAGTTCTGAAGGAGAACAACCTTTGCCGACATAAATATTCTCTACAACATTTGTTTTAGTCGAGATATTTATGGCTATAGTCTCTTCAATATTGGATAAGTTTCGCTCGGAATCCACTGTGTTTACAGTATTTGATAGGAATTCAAAAACTAAAGGGTGATAAAGTTCATGCTGAGTATCTTCTTCATATTCTGGAAGAAGGGAACGATGGTGGCAATCATTCCATGGTGCCCCCTCAATCAACATTGATTGTAGGATTCCTTTGTCAGTCCCATGAACTTTCGACCAAGGATCTAACGGGGTACCATATTCTCTAGACCTATCTACCCAAACGCTTGATGAGCGTTGATTTGGGTTCGCCTCCCATGTTTGAAACATTGATTGCTACAATATTTCTATAGGGCTTGGGGGCAAAACCATTGCATGATCCATGTTGATATCGTCTCCTGAGATATTCGTGGAAGATATCATGTTGCAGGTTCTCACCAATGCTACTTCCCCTATATATATTGGAGGTGGAAGTGCGAAAGTTCCCATTAATGTGGGGTCTTTCAGTAGGCCTACTCCGATGTCTTGAAGCGAATGGTTGCTTCCATGGATCATGGGAATGCTTCCTGTAACTTGTGAACCATTAGGGAGGAAGTATTGTTGGTCGACGATCGTAATCCCTCCTTGAAAAGGGAATGCGATCTTCCTAAAATAAGTCGACACTACAGCTGCCATGGCATATATCCACGGTCTTCCCAGTAGGATGTTGTAGTCCAGATTCCCATCAATGACTTCAACATCTATTTCTACTGTTTTTCATCCCAGTTCAACTTTCAAGTTATTAAGGATACCGCACGGGGTATATGTCCTTCCGTCAAATGCTTTTAATGTCGTCGAAGATCGCGACAAGGTTGGAGATCCTAAAGTTTTCCAGCAACTCATCGACATAATACATGTAGATGCCCCCTCATCAATAATGGTTCGGTGAACAGTTTTGTTGAGGGCTTTCACTTGAATAAGGAAAGCTAGTTGAGCTGGTAATTGAGGATCGTATCCTTTGTGGTCAAAGGATACAAGATTGGAATCTTTAGTATCAACCCCACCAATAGCCGATAACAAAGCCTGCCTTTGGGATGGGAAATTTTGTAATACTTCAAGAGTCGACATAGCGGATGGCGATTGGGCCAAATATTCCACTATATTATAATGCTACGCCGCTCTGACGCGAGGATTAAATGTCGAGTTGTGTACTACTCCCTTTGGCGGTTTTATTGTTAATTCAGGAATGATGGGCGGTACAACTTATGTCGAAGTTGTTGTCGAACTACTTGGTTGATCTTTACCTTTGTCGTTCGACAGCTGCGGATTCCCGTAATCTTTGTTCCTTGTCGAAATCAAAGCATCATTTTGCTGTTTTGAAACTGACAACATTAGCACTTGTGACGAGGAAGCATTTCCACTATCAACCAGATTTTGAACTGGATTTGGAAACGGGTCAGTTAACACGGCTGAGGTTTGCGAACTCTTGAAGAATCTTTTAAGCTTAGCTTTGTATGGACATTCGTTTGTCCAGTGACGCTCGTCACATATCTGACACCCTGTGGTAGGGGGTTTCCTATTTCCAGGAGGGTTCGAAGAAGTTTTTCAAGGGGATGACTCTCCTTGTTTCTTCTTTTTCCCTTTGTTTTGCTTCTTCTTGCTTCCTGGTTGATTGGTTTCTTTGCCTTTATCTACTGATACAGAATTTACTTCCGAAGCAAGAATTTCATCTTTTTCATTTTGATCTGAATTCTTACAGGCTTTCTTAGACGAAGCCTTTTTCGATTTCGTGTTTGCCGTGCCAATCACACAATCGCCGACATGAGAGTCACTATTTGATTTAGGAGGAGGAATTGAAAATTCCGGTCTAGGGGCGTCAGGTATTTTGTCGTAGAGCGTGCCAAACTGAGTATAAACTAAGTCTAGATATTATGCACGAGCAATGACTTGCTCCTCTGTTACGACTCCCCCCTTTGCCACATCTTCTGTTATCGCAGGAAGTAACGACTTTATAAGCCATTCATCTAACAGCTGATCGGGAACGTATGTTTTCACCATCCTACGACGACGATGCCACTCATGTATATGATCGGATATATGAGTGGCCGTCGTCTGCTTGAAGTTGGTTAAGGTTTCAGTTCCCGTTTCATACCGTATCGGTAATTGAAAATGGGTTAAGAAAGTCGTGGCTAGGGAGCTGAAATTGTCGAACGAGGCTCTAGGTAATTCAATATACCATTTTGCCACTGGACCAGTTAACGTCCTCTGGAAAAGGCGAAGCCTTATTGAATCATCATTTAGGGTGTTTGATGAACACCACAGATGAAAAGTCATCACGTGATTCGATGGGTCTTCACCTGGATTTCCATTGAATTTAGGAATGTCAGATGGAAGTTTGTGAGGAATCGTTGGCCACCAAGGGGCATAAGCAATCGGATCGTTGGTTAACCAGTGTAAATCGGGTAACTCTAAAGTTGCCACGAATGGTAACTGTTGATTCAGGTGAGGCGAAGCATACCCAGGGTACGATGAATCGCCTGAGCAGTGGGCGTTTGCATACCAGCATAATGTAATTGATGTTGGTATGATTGATACGGTTGGTGGACTTGACCACTGTAAAGCGGTTGGTTTTGACCGTTTTGAATATACGGTTGTCCACTGTTCGCAAAGATCTGCTGCTCAGAACCTTGGTACACTTGCTGGAATTGTGGTTGTTGGTATTGCACCAGCCACAGTTGTGAAGCCATGTTCTGCTGTGCTATACTAACCGTTGGACCAAGGTGTGGGGTAATTGTACCTGTTTGGACCTGTGTCGCCCCACCAGTTGGCGATTGTGGTTGTGTTACAGGGTCAAGGGGCTGTTGCATTACAACCTGAGAAATCTGAGGTTGACATACAACAGGAAACGTTTGAACTTGCGACACTGTCACAATAGCCGGTGTGGTCAGGATGTTCGACATAGGTACACACTGTTGCATAGAATATACAACCCTTGGTTGTTGAGGTAGCATAGGTACCCAACCACTTGATGTAATTCCAGTATAACCTGAATACTGTTGTGAACTCCCGTATGGATACCCTCCCGGAGGGGGTAATGAAAGGGCATACTGTCCCCCATACGGTAGCAATCCGGAACTCAAGGGGATTGTTTGTCCTTGGGGACTGGATTGCCCAAATTGACCTCCAAATGGATCAATCTGGCGAGTCTCAACATAAGAGTTGCTGGATATTATTCCGGATGAACAAACTGGAACGGACCACATTGTCGAAATAGTCCCTTGGTGGACTCCTTCTAGCGGTTGTGAGCTAGTCGGGACAGATGGTATGCCGACAAACATTGTCGGAGTGACGGCAGGGGCTTCTGATGTCGCTGTGTCGTTCGACACAGTCCTAGATGTTGACGGTTGTTCAGACATTTTGAGTTTATCCAATAGATTTCCTAGCGATTCTACAGGAACTTCCACTTGTGGTGGACTAACTTCTGATGAAGGAAATAGAGTGACCCCGACTCCAAAATGGGTTGGAGTACTTGCTTGCGGATCCTCTACAATTTCCTCTATCACAATCAAACCCGGTGGAAGAGGAAGACCGTCAGGTCCGTAAAATATTTCTGGTGCCGAAGAAGGGGTTGAATTGACAGCGACAGTTGTTTGAGGAGTAAGACTCTCCGAACTGGTCACAGATGGAACTGGTTCAGTAATGCAAGTATTTTCCCCCGGACTGGGATCAGTGTTACTATCCCTCTGTGGCTGTTGAACTTCTTCTATAGAGGCAGGGTTTCCAGAAATGTTTGGAGTAACCGGAATCTCAGATGTCGTTGGAACACTTGTTCTAACTTTGATAGGAGATTTTGAACTGGTTAAACGAGTTCCCTTTGTCCGTACTGTTTTCGATTTCGGAGACAAAGACGGTTGACTCGTAAGCCTCCGCGAACGACGGGGTTTCAATCAAATTTCTTCCACGATTGCGGATTACTCGATCAACCAAAATACAAAAAGGGAAAGTGTGTTTCCGAATTAAATGAATTTTTTAGACGCTTTTAGACACAACTTGCTTTTTCAGTTTTAAAGAGTCGAGAAAAAGCTAAAGATGACTCTAGTCTCCTTCGATGTTTTAACGAGCCCGAAGTGACAAATGCTCGGATGGACTTTTGCCATTATAGAGTCTTAGAAAGGCCAAAAGGAACTGCTTTGGAGTTCTAGGCAGAGGGTGTGCCAAACTTTTCGCAAAACCACAGAATGCTTTTTAGGGTACGGGCAGTCGATCTTCCTGAATGTTGTGTTCAGTGCATTGCGATCAGTATGGCGGCCGACATGGATTCCTAAGGATAAAGGTTTTATGCCTATAGGGGTCTCCCAATATATACGTGACGGTATGTAGGAGCACAATCCGTACTGGCGCTATCGTCCCTCAGGAGGAATCACCCACCATCCACGAGATCGAAAGTCACCAGGCTTAACGACGCCGGAACACGTCTCTAGCCTAGACCTCTATGTTGTGCATTATGTTGCAAAGCGTTGTTAAGTTCATTCAATTTATTTTAGGTTGATCTTTTTATAATTTTTCCTTTCAAGGTTCACCATGAGATGTATGATACAATTCCTAAATGAAGTCTAAAGATGATAAGCAAGCTTTATATCTTTTTCAACTTTGAAAATCCTAGCTACTAAGGGAAAAGAAAGACACCATCTTTTCTCAAAGAGAAATCAGCACACTGTAATGCACTTTTCCTAAATCCAACATGCAAACTATCAAATGCAAATGCACAATGCAGGTGTTTGTTTTCCGCTTTCTTAGTATTGATGCCTACAAAGAAAGCTTTTTGTACAACTTTGAATTTGCTTTTAAATGATCAATACAAACAAGTTTATTTTTTCGAAATCAGAGAGGGTAGAAGAGATTACAACACTTAACGATTTTTGAAATGACGACTTGTTTCGACACTTAAAAGAGACAAATTCAAACCAGTAAGCACAAGTAAATGTATAATCAATCTGCAAAAAGCCAATGAACTCTCTTCTAAGATCACAATCAATAGATCTGAATTAAGGGCTACAGGATGACTATTTCACTCATGCAAAGGAAAACTGTAAATGACGCCACAAACACACAAAAACACTCACAGTCTTTTTGTACAAAAGGAGGCGGAATGTAAGCAGATAAAAGGAGTTATCAGACTGGTACCTATGCTCGTTACAGGCTGCAAAAATCAGAGATGAAAACAAGGCAAAACAGAGCAGAGAACCCCAGTTGCACAAGGGCAAACTCGTTCAGCGCAACCTCAACACAGGGATTTTGACATTCAGCGCAGGTAGCCTTCACGGGAACTGCGTTGAAATGCAGAATCCCTTCACTGGGTCTGCGTTGAAGGAGAAACTCTCATTTCCCACAGGTTCTGGGTCACAGATTGCTATTTAATTCACTGTTTTAGGCTAAATAAAAGCAACAAGCAAGGTACAATCAAAGGGATGCTTTGACGGGCTACTAAGATCTATCACAAAGGATCATCAAATCATTTGTGAGTCCATTGTTCAGATCATAGACAAGTCCAGTGATTGGATCAAGGCAGCAACTGTCTACTTTGCATCCGGGAATAGCAGATGCAGTTCGATTGTTGCTGTCAAGTCTATGAAATAAACAATGATAGAAACACAAATAAGATGACTAAACAAATCTCCCCAGTGGAGTCGCCAATTTGTTGTGGGGAAAAATGCCTATTGTTATAGACAATTTTGTGCCTTACAGCAACAAGCATGAATTTTCAATAATCCAAGGGATCCAAAGTTCCCTAAACATGATGTTCTTACCCCTAGAGGAACAAGGCCAGCAAACCAACAGCTCTCAGATCAGTTCTCCACCTGAAAACACTCAAAAACAAGCAATCCTGAAATCAAAGCAGGTGCTCCACTAGGCTTCTACGCTGAAACACAACTGCTCCATGGTGTACCTACGTTGCAAAGCAGGTAGAACAAAGCCCACCTGCGTTGAGCGAGTTTGGACATGTGGCACACTGAGTCATTGCTCTGGAATCTTCCAAAAATGACACTTGGATCAGGGATTTCGCCTTGTGATGAGTCAGAGGCTTTGTTTCTCCAAGTGGAAGCAAGGTTCACCAAGTGGACTCAAGAACTGAAGATCAACTAAAGATTAACTGAAGAGAGAGAGGACACAAGGCAGCTACACATCAGTTGCAAGCTGACTCATCCTTTCTCAATTCATCTATATATTGAGCTCTCTCCTATGAGCTCAAGAGGCTGGAATTTTGTGTAAAGTAATGATATGCTGTTGGTTTCATCATTGAGTTATTGGGTGATTGTTTGAGAGAGGTGAAGAAGAGAAATTCTTTCTGCTGGGAGGTGTTGCTGGGTTGGAGCCTGCAATGGTTGTAATACTCTCAGAACCTTTATTTCTTCATTAATAAAAGCTATTGAGGTTCTTCTATGTGCTCTTGTTTCAATTATACATTGTGATGATTGCATGTTTGGTTTACACTAATCCATGAACCAGTTATGATTGCATGCCTCTTGTAGTTTCCTTCTTTGTTATTGTGCAGGATCTCATTGTAGCTGGGTGAGCAGAAGAACAAAGAGCTAGGAGCAAGCGGCCAAAGAGAAGAGTTTGGATTCGACATTAAGCGCAAGGCAACGGTTAGTGCTTTCTCCATTCTCTTCTGCTTTCATAAAGAAGTAAACCCTTAGTAGTTTGTTTTACAGTTGTTGCTAAGGAACTGTCACCCTTAGAGTGGGATAGGGTCATCCGAGTCGGATACTTTTCCCTACAACAAACTGGCGACTCCGCTGGGGACCGTCTCCGTTTGATTGTGTTTGTATTATTTTGCTATTCATTTCCTGAACAAAAGAGTACCAAATCGAAAAGCTTTTGACTATATCAAAAGCGAAGTAGAGGGCAGCTACTCTTGCTCATGTTCTGAGCAGATTCATGATTTGAAGAGCTGATCTAGAAGGATCCTTGTAAGCTCTTAGTGATAGCTTTTCACCTTCTGAATCATCCCTTTGAGTGTGCTTGACTGATTGCTTCTGATTTGAGCAAAAACCGTGCATTTTTGAGAAAATTATGACCCGGAAACTGTGAAAACGCAATTCTCATTTTCCAAAGCAGGTAGTACACAGGCTACCTGCTTTGCAACACAGGTCTCGAACTAGCTACCTGCGCTGAGAGCCAGTTTGGCTGTGCAGAGCCTGCGTTGGCCCAAATTTGCTTAGTGCATTTGGGGTTTCCTCCTTTCTCTTGCCTGTTTTCACTTAGTTTTGCTGCTAGGTGTCAGTCTTGTGCCTGTTTTGAAACCAATATTACTTGCCATCATTCCGCCTCTGTTATATAACGAAATTGTACTTGTTCTTTGTATTTCTTACTCATTTACAATTTCCCATAGAGAAAAGTAAACTAGTCATGCTTTTGGCCTCTTAGATCTGAACCTGTGTTAGGCGTTTTGCTGGTCTAAAGAGTTAGCTTGTTTGCTGTCCATAGCTGATTAGTCATTTTACTTTCGTTAGTATGGTTTGATTTCATGTATTTCCAGTGATTAAGCAAGTGAATCTTAAGGTGTCTTTTGATTTTGGACAAACTTGTTTACTTTCACTTTAAATCGAAATCAAAGTTATATAACCACTTTCTTTTTGTATCCATCCACATTAAGAAAGGGAAAAGAAAATACATGCATTGTGCATTTTGCATTTGACTGTGTGCTTGACGATTTAGGAAAGATTTGCATTTTAGTGTGTGCTCTATGATCTGTGTGAAAATATTTGCCTTTCTTTTCCCTCAGTAGTTAAGGTTTTCAAAGTTGAAAGATTGAAAAGTTTGCTTCTCATCTTAGACTGCATTCAGGAATTTGTTATATACATCTCGTGGTGATCCTTAAAGGCAAACTGATAAGCAAGATCAACATTAAAATAAATCCAATTTACATAACAACGCTTTGTAACATAACGCAAACACATAGAGGTCTAGGTAGAGACGTGTTCCGGCGTCGTTAAACATAGTGACTGTCGATCTCTACGAAGGTGGGTGATTCCTCCTGAGAGTCGGTGGCACTAATACGGACTTGTGCTCCCACGTACCGTCGCGTATATATTGGGAGACCCCTATAGGCAATTATCCTTTATCCATAGGAAGCCGTGTCGACCGCCCTACTGATCGCGATGCAGTGAACACATCATTCACGAAGATCGACCACCCGTACCGTAAAACGTATTCTGTGGTTTCGCGAAAAGTTTGGCACACCCTCTGCCTAGAACTCCAGAGCAGTTTCTTTTGGCCTTTTTCAAACTCTATAACTGAAAAAGTCCATCCGAGCATTTGTCACTTCGGGCTCGTTAAAACATCGAAGGCGACTAGAGTCATCTTTAGCTTTTTCTCGACTCTTAAAACATGAAAAAGCAAGTTTGTGTCTAAAAGCGTCGTTAATAAAATTTATTTTAAAGCGGAACATAATCACCTGTTATTCCCACGTTGATCTTTCAGTTGAAAAGTATGGAGCCCACCAACCAAGGAAGTAACCTTGGTGAAAGTCCAAATCCCTTCTCCTCTTGGGGAGATGTTGGTGCGCCTCATATGGCAACATTGTCACTTCCAGGATTGACAATTGGCCTACCTGTATGGCTCTTTTCAACTAATGTAGTCCAGATCGCCACTAATCCTGAGCAGTCGAATCAACAGTCAGACCAATCTAGAGCTACCCACCAGCCTTCCACTTCCTACAATTCTTCCTCTGATCCTTCATCTTCACAAGGTAGAGCCGGCAAAAGTCAGCCTCCCATGGAGAAGAAGGAAAAGAAGAAAAGAGAAAAGAAGCAGAAGGGGCCTATGGCGAAGGCGACTGGGGGCAAGCAAAAGACAGCTGACAAAAACCCACACACTGCACCGACCGGGCCCAAATCGCCATGTGTCATTTGCAAAGGGGCTCACTTCCATCGTGATTGTCCTTGTATTCCCCGGATACTAAGGGACTGGTCCCCAAGGTTGCACAATCCGGTAGCATCAACCTCTGGTAGTCATGTTGATTGCAGTCCGTCAACTAGCGAGAGTGAAGGACGAAGAGGGAGACCAAGATCACCCTGTATATTGTGTGAAGGTGAGCATGCCATCCACCGATGTCCATTCTTAGATGAGGCAAAGAGAGTTTTAGAAGATCGTCCGGTTTCACCGTTACGACTTCCTCCTGGATACCAAAAACTCGCGCCTAATCCCTCGATAGTTGAAAATCCAGCTGACCCGCCCAAACGGTCAGCTGAAGTGTCGGTCATTGAGAATGAACCTGTTGAATCCAGACCAGACGAAAGTCTAAAGGTCGAAACGGCAGTTGACCCGGTTCTTCCTTCAGAGGTTTCATCGTCCAATGACTCCGTCATTGAAGACCCATCTTCGAATGACACCCTCACTGAAGAGGATAAGGATGACACCGTCCATATTCTTTTCATCAACACAGACTCTGATGAGCATCAGGGCAATGCGCCCATTCCTTTATCGCAGGAAGGAACATCGTCAGGGTCGTATCCGGCCGTATATTCGGTCCCACCACCAAGCAACCTAGTTGTATCCTTTGATTGGAATCAACTAGGCAGACCCAGGTTACCAGCCAGTATCCCATTCAGAATCATAGTCCAAATCTATAGAATGGTGATGGCTTGAACTGTCATTGATTAAGGGGCATCTGTGAGTATCCTTTCCTCTGTTGCTTGGAAAGCACTGGGTTGCCCGGCGCTTTTACCTGAGATGAGAAATCTATCAGGTTTTGATAAATGAACCAATCACCCGTTAGGGATTCTCCCCAATGTTCCAGTTACATTGAAAGGGAAGACAGTTCACATGAACATCATGGTCGTCCAGGGACCCTTGGCATATAACTTACTCCTTGGACGAGACTATATATATTGCATGGAGGCAATAGTGTCCTCGCTCTTTAGAGTCATGTGTTTTCCACACGAAGGAAGAATGGTCCAGCTCGTAGACCAACTTTCATTTCCAGGATCACGCATTGCAAATAGTCAAATACCATCCCTTAACGGTTTATTTGCTCAAGGAATGCCACCGCCTCCGGTTCTACTTCCCGATGAATGCGAGTAATTCGAGAAGAAAAGAATGGAGACCCAGGGGGCATGCACCCTGGCCTGCCTCGGGCAGAGAAAACCTTAGGTATGAAGTTAATTTCCGCAGAAGGATGGACTAGTCCGTACCCCGTCCGGCAGAGGAAGAGAGGGTTGTTCTAGGATAAAATTCTTTTGTTAAAGTTATGTTGAAGCGGAAGAATCGCTCCCTTTGTCTAAAGAAGTGGGCTCTCCTAAGGAGGGGATCTATTTGTGACGGCAAGTAGCCACCATCTTTGAATGTCAAGCCTCACCCATTAAAACAATATGTTTTGAAGGATAAGTAGGGGCAGTCTCCAAAGAAAGAGATGAAATTGCTGCAACAAGTAGTCACCATCCTTAGCAACCTAATGATAGACATCGCCGAAAAGAGAGTTTAGTTTGCGGCAGCAAACAAAACCATTTTTCGGATAATAAGTAAGAGATGGCAGAATCTCGAAATTATACTTTATACCTGGGGGCATGCAAACCTTTTGGAGTGCAAGCACGGGACGACTATTTATTTTTTAAATTTTGTAGGTCTAACCCGTTAAACTCGTAGGATTAGCCGTTTCCAGCTTGCATAAAGAAAGGATGAAGGGCAAAAGTTAAAACCTGCCAAATTGGAGTAATTAGTGAGGTATCGCTCCTTAAATAAGATTACCTCACCTAAAGCATTCCTTGTATTAAGACTGGTATAAATCGAGCAGTTTTAGCAATGTTCATGCTCGTTAAAAAATAAACGCAAGAATCGAGCAGTTTTTGTGTAGAGTTCATGCTCGTTAAAAAATAAACATAAATTGTGAGCAATCTTTCCCTAGCAGTTCAAGCTCATCCAGAAAAAATGAACCGGTAAACAACCTCGAGAAATGTAACCTTTGAAAGCCATATTAAAAGCCCTTGGTCGTGTTTATATGCCGTCACCTCCATCCGTTCATTTGGCCAATCGTTCACCTCCATATGTTTGTTTACCCATTTTGAGGAACAGCTGCGAAGAGTGATTTCACTTAGCCATCCTTGTGACACTGCCGTGATTGGAGAATTCCAACCTGTACCTGGAACCTGCTGCTATCCCTGTTCATCACTCGTTCCTCAAAAGATGAGTCTTCTTTGAGCTCTTTTCACTGACTCGTAAAATATGAAAATTTTGCCGAGTTTTGGCCTTCCAGCTCGTTAAAGCGACCGGAAAGCTATCCCTCCTCTAGATTTTAATCTTTTTGGACCTGAGGGATTATTGCACAAAAAGATCGAGCGCTTGTTTTGTTCGGCTCGTTAAAGCAACCGAAAATTCATCCCTTCTGTATTGTTTTAAACTTTTTCGGACTTAAGGGATTAGATGACGAAAAAGGAATTTTGGAGTTAACTTTTCGTACCTTTTCAGACTCTCTAAAAATGAAAAGGGCCGAGTTTTCCTTGTCGTTAGACTCGTTAAAATGATTAAATAGCGACAAACTTGTCTTTAGCCGAGAACGAGTTTCCCTATCGCTAGGCTCGTTAAAACATAGCGATGGGCTTGCCCGAAGGGTAGGTTATAGAACAAGCATATGTTATCCTCCTCAAGCTTGACAAAAATAAAGAGGTACTGGTCAACAATGACTGGGGAAAAATTGGGAGAACCTCACAGCATTAATGGTAGCAAGTCGCTCTTGAACATGACACTTTTTCCTCCGTATCACATCGGGTTGGGTTGTTTCATTCACCGGTCGCATAACCATGGTCCTCGCCACACCATCCACAATTGGGGTAATGCTACCAATCCATCACATCAGTGTCGTTATATGTTCAAGAGATGTGGTTCTGTAAAGAGTCAACCGTCTTCCACCCACTGCCATACATTATCCTTCATCCACTTCATGACCGCCACCCTGAATCATACATCACAGTTTGTTTTCACCTCATCACAATCACTAGCTCCATTCCGTGTCACTGATGTGGGATTCATTAAGGCCCTCCTTTGACGGATCGCTCCTTGTCGACATCAGCTCATTATCCAAGGAGTTGATCTAGGAACACCCCCCTCAGTACTTTGAAGCTTGCATGCCTCAATGGCAAGTTTCTCACTTCCGGCGACAGGTATACGTCAATGACCTTCGACCAGAAGATTTTGCATGGTGGTCGATGCCAAGTCCTTTATTCCCACCATGTGGATTGTACTGCTGTACCTTGAGGGTCATCATCCTTATCGGTGACTCCTCTCGCGCTTGTTAACGGTTTACATCATTGACCGGTAATCAAGCGATGTCTTTCCATGTTCGACTTCAAGAAATTCTCACATGGATTGACTTGTACATCGAGTGAAGATCGGAAGAGATTGAAGACCCCGGATCTAGTTTCATCCATCCGGGCTGCGATATATATTCAGGACATAAAGACATTTGATATGTACATCATTACAGCAGATGATCATCCTTCTCAAAGGATGATAATTTCGGCAGAGAAATATCAGTCTAAATCAGACGATCGTTTGTTCTATGTACCAAAATGTATTTATAAAGCTGAGCATGGGAATGCCCGCCTCAGCTAGATCATGAAAAATGTATGAAAAATAATGTCTTGTATTATATCTTATTACAGGACACTTCTCAGCAGATTGAATGAACTTCGGATCCTCTCAATAAAGCATTTCACCCGATAAACGACCTCATACTTTAGGGGGCATCTGTTATAGACAATTTTGTGCCTTACAGCAACAAGCATGAATTGTCAATAATCCAAGGGATCCAAAGTTCCCTAAACATGATGTTCCTACCCCTAGAGGAACAAGGTCAGCAAACCAACAGCTCTCAGATTAGTTCTCCACCTGAAAACACTAAAAAACAAGCAATCCTGAAATCAAAGCAGGTGCTCCACTAGGCTTCTGCGCTGAAACACAACTGCTCCATGGTGTACCTGCTTTGCAAAGCAGGTAGAACAAAGCCCACCTGCGTTGAGCGAGTTTGGACATGTGGCACACTGAGTCATTGCTCTGGAATCTTCCAAAAATGACACTTGGATCAGGGATTTCGCCTTGTGATGAGTCAGAGGCTTTGTTTCTCCAAGTGGAAGCAAGGTTCACCAAGTGGACTCAAGAACTGAAGATCAACTAAAGATTAACTGAAGAGAGGGAGGACACAAGGCAGCTACACATCAGTTGCAAGCTGACTCATCCTTTCTCAATTCATCTATATATTGAGCTCTCTCCTATGATCTCAAGAGGCTGGAATTTTGTGTAAAGTAATGATATGCTGTTGGTTTCATCATTGAGTTATTGGGTGATTGTTTGAGAGAGGTGAAGAAGAGAAATTCTTTCTGCTGGGAGGTGTTGCTGGGTTGGAGCCTGCAATGGTTGTAATACTCTCAGAACCTTTATTTCTTCATTAATAAAAGCTATTGAGGTTCTTCTATGTGCTCTTGTTTCAATTATACATTGTGATGATTGCATGTTTGGTTTACACTAATCCATGAACCAGTTATGATTGCATGCCTCTTGTAGTTTCCTTCTTTGTTATTGTGCAGGATCTCATTGTAGCTGGGTGAGCAGAAGAACAAAGAGCTAGGAGCAAGCGGCCAAAGAGAAGAGTTTGGATTCGACATTAAGCGCAAGGCAACGGTTAGTGCTTTCTCCATTCTCTTTTGCTTTCATAAAGAAGTAAACCCTTAGTAGTTTGTTTTACAGTTGTTGCTAAGGAACTGTCACCCTTAGAGTGGGATAGGGTCATCCGAGTCGGATACTTTTCCCTACAACACCTATGCAGGATGATCCTATCCACCTAAGGTGTGACAGTGCCTTAGCAACAAACAGAGACAGCTATTATGGTTTCTTCCTTTATGAAATGTGAAAGAAGAGAGATCAATAGACTTACCGGTATCTTCCATTTCTCCCTCGATCTGGTCTCTCTTATCTTTGGGAGTTCACAGCTACTTGCCTTCTCACTCGTCCAGCTTCAACAGGTTCCGACGAGATCACAAGAGAACAGCTACTTGCGACAGGAGAACAACTACTTGAGACAATGTTGGGGGGAAAAGTATCTAATGCAGAATGCCTCTATCCCACTCTGAAGGTGATAGTACTCCAGCAACAACTGAATGCAAAGCTATTCAAAGTTTCTTCTTTATGAGATGAGAGAGGGAAGAAAAGGATGATCTACTAACCGTTATCTTGCGCTAATAGTCGATCCAGTCTTCACTCCTTGCCGCTTGCTCCTAGCTCCTTGCCCTTTCACCGGCCCAGCTACACACAGATCCTGTAAAAGCACAAGAAAAGGAAACTACAAGAAGCATACATCCATAATCGATTATAGGATTAGCATAAATCAAATATACAAGCATCTATTCATCATAAAGACACATGCATATAGAAGAACCTCAAATACTTTAATGATAATAGAAGTAAAGTTCTGAGAGAGTTACAACCACAATGGGCCCAATCCAGCAACACCTCCCAGCTGAAAGAAATCTCCTCTTCATATCCTTCAAGAAAAACACCCAATAGCTCTATACACAAACCAACAACACTTCCTTACTTGCAGAAAATTCCAGCCTCCTTAGACCTCATGAGAGAGTTCTATATATAGGGTTTTGGAGAAAGGATGAGTCATCTTGAGACTGGCCTGAAGCTGACTTGTGTCCTTTCCCACTTTAGTTAATCTTCAGTTCTTGAGTCCACTTGGAGAATCTTGCTTCCACTTGGAGATCAAGACCCTCTTACTCATCACTAGGTGAATTCCTTGACCCAAGTGTCAGTTTGGAAGCTTCCTGGGCAGTTGACACCTTGCAAAATGACTGTGCCACTTGGCCAATCTCGCCCAGCGCAGGTAGCCTTCATTAGTTTTGACCTTCAGCGTAGGTACAAGGAGGAGCAGTTGACATTCAGCGCAGATGCTCAGTGGAGCAGCTGACATGATCCAGAAATAACCTGTTTTTGAGTGTTTTCAGGTGGAGAACTGATTTTCAGTGCTGTGGTTTGCAGACCTTGTTTCTCTAAGGGTAAGAACAACATGTTTAGGGACTTTGGATCCCTCAGATTATTGACATTTCATGCTCCATGCTGTTAGGCACAAAAATGTCTATAACAGTTGCCCCCTAAAGTATGAGGTCGTTTATCGGGTGAAATGTTTTATTAGGAGGATCCGAAGTTCATTCAATCGGCTGAGAGGTGCCCTGCAATAAAATACAATACAATACATTATTTTTCATTCTGCTTTCATGATCTAGCTGAGGCGGGCATTCCCATGCTCAGCTTTATAAATTCATTTTGGTACATATAACAGACGACCGTCTGATGATAGACTGATAATTCTCTGCTGAAATTATCATCCTTTGAGTAGGATGATCATCTGTTGTAATGATGTACATATCAAATGTCTTTATATCCTGAATATATATCGCAGCCCAGATGGATGAAACTAGATCCGGGGTCTTCAATCTCGTTCGATCTTCACTCTAAGTACAAGTCGATCCATGTGAGAATTGCGTTGAAGTCGAACATGGAAAGACATCGCTTGATTACCGGTCAATACTGTAAACCGTTAACAAGCGCGAGAGGAGTCACCAATAATGAAAATGACCCTCAAGGTACTGCAGTACAATTCGTGTGGTGTGAATAAAGGACGTGGCGTCGAACACCACGCAAAATCTTCTGGTTGGAGGTCATTGATGTATACCTGTCGCCAGAAGTGAGAAACTTGCCATTGAGGCGTGCAAGCTTCAAAGTACTGGGGGGGTTGTTCCTAGATCACTTCTTGGATAATGAGATGAGGTCGACAAGAAGCGATCCGTCAAAGGAGGGCCTTAATGAATCCCACATCAGTGACACGGAATGGAGCTAATGACTTTAGTGGAGGTGAAAACAATCTGTGAGATATGATTCAGGGTGGCGATCATGGGTGGATGAAGGATAATGTATGGCATTGGATGGGACATGGTTGACTCTTTCTGAACACATCTCTTGAACATATAACGACACTAATGTGATGGATCGGTAGCATTACCCCAAAAACGGATGGTTTGGCGAGGACCATGGTGATGAGACCGGTGAATGAAACAACCCAACCCGATGTGGTACGGAGGACAAAGTGTCATGTTCAAGAGCGAATTGCTACCATCAAAGCTTTGAGGTTCTCCCAATTTTTCCCCAGTCATTTCTGACCAGTACCTCTTTATTTTTGTCAAGCTTGAGGAGGATAACATATGCTTGTTCTATAACCTGCCCTTCGGGCAAGCCCATCGCTATGTTTTAACGAGCCTAGCGATAGGGAAACTCGTTCTCGTCTAAAGACAAGTTTGTCGCTATTTAATCATTTTAACGAGTCTAGCGACAAAGACAACTCGGTCCTTTTCATTTTTAGAGAGTCTGAAAAGGTACAGAAAGTTAACTCCAAAATTCCTTTTTCATCATCTAATCCCTTAAGTCCGAAAAAGTATAAAACAATACAGAAGGGATGAGTTTTCGATTACTTTAACGAGCCGAATAAAACAAGCGCTCGACCTTTTTGTGCAATAATCCCTCAAGTCCAAAAAGATTAAAATCTAGAGGAGGGATAGCTCTTCCGGTCCTTTTAACGAGCTGGAAGGCCAAAACTCGGCAAACTTTTCATATTTTACGATTCAGATGAAAAGAGCTCAAAGAAGACTCGTCTTTTGAGGAACGAGTGATAAACAGGGATAGCAGCAGATTCCAGGTACAGGTTGGAATTTTCCAATCTCGGCAGTGTCACAAGGATGGCTAAGTGGAATCAGTCTTCGCAGTTGTTCCTCAAAATGGGTAAACAATCATATGGAGGTGAACGATAGGCCAAATGGAATGGAGGTGGCGGGTGCAAACATGACCAAGGCTTTTATGGCTAATAAATTTACGATCACAATGGTTATTTACCGGAATAGGTTCTTTTTTTAGATAAAAATGAGCTTAAACTCTGGAGGAAACATTGCTCACTGCTTTTATTTATTTTTTAACGAGCATGAAGACCGCGTTAAAACTGCTCGGATCTTGTGTTTATTTTTTAACGAGCATGAACTTTATGCTAAAACTGCTCGAAATACCAGTCATAGGATAAGAAATGTCTTCCTGCAAGATTCCAATTTTTATAGAGCTTGCACCTTACATAAGCTATGCTCTAAATTTGGCAATTTTTTACCTTTGCCCCTCATCTTTGCATGCCCCCAGGTATAAAATACAATTTCAAGGCTGCCCCTACTTATCCGATAAAACATTTGTTTTAAAGGGTGAGGCTTGCCTCTTTCTGGTTACCCAAAGAATGGTTTTATTTGCTGCCGCAAATGAAACTCTTTCTTCGGCGATGTCTATCATTAGGTTACTCAAAGATGGTTACTACTTGTTGCAGCAAAGGAATCCCCTTCTTTGGAGGCTGCCCCTACTTATCCTCTAAAACATTAGTTTTAATGGGTGAGGCTTGCCTTTTACCCAAAGATGGTTACCATTTGCTGCCGCAATAGAATCTCTTTCCTTGGTAGCCTACCTATTTAGACAAAGTTGAATGACCTTTGTCAGACAAGTAACCTTATCAAAAGAATCTTGTTCCAGAACAACCCCTCTTCCACATACGGACGGGGTACAGACTAGTCATATTCTTTCGCGGAAATTCTACTTTATACCCAAGGTTTCCTCTGCCTGAAGCAGACCAGGATGCATGCCCCCTGGGTTCCAGTTCTATCTTTCCGAATCACTCGCATTCATCGGGAAGGAGGACTGGGGGTGGAGACATTTCTTGGGTGAATAGACCATTGAGGGTTGGTATTTGACTATTTGCGATGCGTGATCCCGGAAATGAAAGTTGGTCTACGAGCTTGACCACCCTTCCTTCGTGTGGAAAACACATTACTCTAAAGAGTGAGGAGACTATAGCTCCCATGCAATATATATAGTCACGTCTAAGGAGTAGGTTATAATCCAAGGGTCCTTGAACGACCATCACATTCAAATTAACGGTCTTCCCTTTCAATGTAACAGGCACATTGGGGAGGATCCCTAATGGTCGACTGGTTCCTTTATCAAAGCCCGAGAGATTTATTATCTCAGGCAAAAGCGCCGGGGAACCCAGTGCTTTCCAAGCAACAGAGGAAAGGATACTCACAGATGCCCCTTCATCAATGATAGTTACAGCCATCACCATTCTATAAATTTGGACTATGATTCTGAATGGTATACTGGCTGGTAACCGGGGTCTGCCCAGTTGGTTCCAATCAAAGGACACAACTAGGTTGCTTGGTGGTGGGACCGAATACACGGCCGGATATGATCCTGACGATGTTCCTACCTGCGATAAAGGAATGGGCGCATTGCCCTGATGCTCATCAGAATCTGTGTTGACGAAAAGAATCTGGATGGTGTCATCCTTATTCTCTTCCGTGAGGGTGTCATTTGAAGATGAATCTTCAGTGACGGTGTCATTTGAGGATGAAACCTCTGAAGGAAGAACCGGGTCAACTGCCGTATCGACCTTTAGACTTTCGTTTGGTCTAGATTCAGTAGGTTCACTTTCAATGACTGACGCTTCAGCTGACCACTTGAGCGGGCCAACTGTATTTTCAACCAACGAAGGACTTGGCACGAGTTTTTTGTATCCAGGAGGAAGTATTACCGTAGAAACCGGACGATCTTCCAAAACTCTCTTCGCTTCGTCTAAGAAGGGACAACGGTGGATGGTGTGACCGCCTTCACATAGTCTGCAGGGGGATCTCGCTCCCCCTCTTTGTCTTGAACCTTCACTTTCGCTGGTTGACGGTAAGCAATCAACATGGCTATCAGAGGTTGATGCTCCCGAATTGTGTGAACGAGGTGACCAGTCCCTTAGTATCCGGGGAATACAAGGACAATCTCTATGGAAGTGGTCTCCTCTACATATGACACATGGCGATTTAGGCCCGGTCTGTGCTGTGTGTGGGTTTTTGTTAGATGTCCTTTGCTTGCCCCCAGTCGCCTTAGGCTCCTTCTTCTTCTTTTCTTTCTTCTTCTTTTCCTTCCACTCCGTGGGAGCTTGGCTTTTGCCAGCTTTACCTTTTGGAGATGAAGGATCGGAGGAAGGGTTAGAGGAAGTAGAAGGCTGGTGGGATGCTCTAGACTCATCTAACTGTTGACTCGACTGTTCAGGAACCATGGTGTTCTGAACTACACTAGTTGAGAATAGCCAAACAGGCAGGCCAATTGTCAGTCCTGGAAGCGACAATGTGGCCATGTGGGGCGCACCAACTTCTCCCCAAGAGGAGAAAGGACTAGGATTTCCATCATATGGAGTTCCTTGGTTGAGGCGTTCCATGTTCTCAACTTAAGATCAATGCGGGAATAGGAGGTGATTATGTTCCGTTCAAAATAAATTTTATAACGACGCTTAGACACAACTTGCTTTTTCACTTTTTAAGAGTCGACAAAAAGCTAAAGATGACTCTAGTCTCCTTCGATGTATTAACGAGCCCGAAGTGACAAATGCTCGGATGGACTTTTTCAGTTATAGAGTTTGAAAAAGGCCAAAAGAAACTGCTCTGGAGATCTAGGCAGAGGGTGTTCCAAACCTTTCGCAAAACCACAGAATACGTTTTACGGTACGAGTGGTCGATCTTCGTGAATGCTGTGTTCACTGCATTGCGATCAGTAGGGCGGCTGACACGGTTTCCTATGGATAAAGGCTTTGATCCTATAGGGGTCTCCCAATATATACGCGACGGTACGTGGGAGCACAAGTCCGTATTAGTGCCACCGACTCTCAGGAGGAATCACCCACCTTCGTCGAGATCGACAGTCACTATGTTTAACGACGCCAGAACACGTCTCTAGCTTAGACCTCTAGATGTTTGCGTTATGTTTCAATGCGTTGTTATGTAAATTCAATTTATTTTAAGGTTGATCTTGTTTAGCAGTTTGCCTTTATGGATGACCACGAGATGTATAGAAACACTCCTGAATGCAATCTAAGATGATAAGCAAGCTTTTCAATCTTTCAACTTTGAAAACCTTAACTACTGAGGGAGAAGGAAGATAACACCTTTTCGCACAGATCATAGAGCACACACTAATGCACTTTCCCAAATCAACATGCAAACTGTCATAATGTACATGCACAATGCAAGTATTTCTTTTCTCTTTCTTAATGTTGATGAAATGCAAAAAGAAAGCTATTGTATAACTTTGAATTCAATTTCAAGCGAAAGTAAACAAGTTCTTCCAAAATCGAAAGACACCTTACGATTCACTTGTTTCGACACTTAGAAATATATAAATCCAAACCATATAACGAAAGCGACAAACTCAATCAGCTATGAACAGCAAATAAACTAACTCTTAAGATCAGAACGACACTTAATCACAGGTCTAGATCTAAGAGGCCAATGCAAGACTGGTTCACTTTCGTTATGGGAAACTGTAAATGACACAAGAAATACAAAAGAACAAATACAGTTTCTTTATACAACTGAGGCGGAATAATGACAAAGGAAGATGGTTTCAGATAGGCCTACTGACTTGCAACAAACAGCAAAAACAACAGTGAAAACAAGGCAAGACACAGCAGGAAACCTCAGTAACTCAAGCCAAGACTGGTCCAGCACAGGTGTAACACTGCCTGTTTGACCTTCAGCGCAGGTAGCCCCTTCGGGAACTGCGCTGAAATGCAGTCTCCCTTTGTACAGCCTGCAATGAAGAACGAGACTTTCGTCCGTCTTGGTTTCCGGGTCACAGATTGCTCAAAAATTCACATTTTTTGCTCAAATCAGAAGCTATCAGTCAAGGACACACTAAGGGATGTAAAGGAGGATGAAAAGCTATCATTAAGAGCTTATTAGAGTTCTTGTGGATTAGCTCTTCAAATCATAAACTTGCCCAGAAACTGAGCTAGAGTAGCTGCCCTCTACTTTGTGTTTGATGGACTCAAACAAAGTTTGATTCGGTACTCACTTTGTTTATGAAATGAATAGAAAGAAACACAACAAACCAACAAGATACGTTCCCCAGCGGAGTCGCCAATTTGTTGGGGGGAAAAGTATCTAATGCAGAATGCCTCTATCCCACTCGGAAGGTGATAGTACTCCAGCAACAACTGAATGCAAAGCTATTCAAAGTTTCTTCTTTATGAGATGAGAGAGGGAAGAAAAGGATGATCTACTAATCGTTATCTTGCGCTAATAGTCGATCCAGTCTTCACTCCTTGCTGCTTGCTCCTAGCTCCTTGCCCTTTCACCGGCCCAGCTACACACAGATCCTGTAAAAGCACAAGAAAACGAAACTACAATAAGCATACATCCATAATCGATTATAGGATTAGCATAAATCAAATATACAAGCATCTATTCATCATAAAGACACATGCATATAGAAGAACCTCAAATACTTTATTGATAATAGAAGTAAAGTTCTGAGAGAGTTACAACCACAATGGGCCCAATCCAGCAACACCTCCCAGCTGAAAGAAATCTCCTCTTCACTTCCTTCAAGCAAAACACCCAATAGCTCTATACACAAACCAACAACACTTCCTTACTTGCAGAAAATTCCAGCCTCCTTAGACCTCATGAGAGAGTTCTATATATAGGGTTTTGGAGAAAGGATGAGTCATCTTGAGACTGGCCTGAAGCTGACTTGTGTCCTCTCCCACTTTAGTTAATCTTCAGTTCTTGAGTCCACTTGGAGAATCTTGCTTCCACTTGGAGATCAAGACCCTCTTACTCATCACTAGGCGAATTCCTTGACCCAAGTGTCGGTTTGGAAGCTTCCTGGGCATTTGACACCTTGCAGAATGACTGTGCCACTTGGCCAATCTCGCCCAGCGCAGGTAACCTTCATTAGTTTTGACCTTCAGCGCAGGTACAAGGAGGAGCAGTTGACATTCAGCGCAGATTCTCAGTGGAGCAGCTGACATGATCCAGAAATAGCCTGTTTTTGAGTGCTTTCAGGTGGAGAACTGATTTTCAGTGTTGTGGTTTGCAGACCTTGTTTCTCTAAGGGTAAGAACAACATGTTTAGGTACTTTGGATCCCTCAGATTATTGAAATTTCATGCTCCATGCTGTTAGGCACAAAAATGTCTATAACAGACAAGAGAAGAACACTACACAAAGACAGATATTCACATTCATAACTAGTTTAGGATTAGAAATAAACCAAATACACTAATGCAATCATACATCAAGAATACATCAGCATATAGGAGAAACCAAGATAACTTTATTGATGAATAACAAGGTTCAGGAAGAGATACAACCCAGAGGGCTCCAATCCAGCATCTCCTTCCCAACAAATGGAATTCCTATCTTCACCCCTTCAAAGCATTAAGCACCCAATGATTCCAGTCTCAAACCAACAACAATTCTTTGCAATAACAAAATTCCAGCCTCTAGATCTCATGGAGGAGAGATCTATATATAGATGTTTGGAGAGAGGATGAGTCAGATTGAGATCTGACTAGTGTCCTCTCCCTCTGTTAGTTCTTGAGTCCACTTGGAGGTTCTTTCTTCCACTTGGAGATTTGGAACCTCTTACTCATCACTAGTCGAATTCCCTGAGGCAAGTGTCATTTTGGAAGCTTCCTGGTTTTTGACACCTTGAGAAATGAGCCTGCCACATGTCCACTCTCGTTCAGCGTAGGTAGCCAGTGTTCCATTTGACATTCAACGCAGGTAGCTAGTGTTGGCTTTGACTTTCAGCGCAAACAACTAGTGTAGCCACTGAAATGATCCTGAATTGACTTGTTTTTGAGCAGTTTCTGGTGGAGAACTTCTGTGAATTACTGTGGTTTGTTAGCCTTGTTCCTCTAGGGGTAGGAACAACATGTTTAGGGACTTTGGATCCCTTAGATTATGGACATTTCATGCTCAATGTTGTAAGGCACAAAAATTTCTATAACATGTTGCTGCTCCTAGCCTTCCACAATATACAAGATTGACAACACAAAAAATGGAGGAAAAAGAGAGAAAAAGGGATTTGTTACAGTTGTGATAGAAAATACACTATAGGTCATAAGTGTGCTAAGAAGAAATTATTTTACATAGCTTGTGAAGAGGAGGAATAAAAGGATCAAGAAACATGAAAAGAATAGGATATATACCAGGAACCAACCCCAGAGAAAGAAGAAATAAATTTGACCATATCTTGTAATGCATTAGCAGGAATTACCACTCCTCAAACTCTAAGATAGAAGGACATATCAAGAATAAAAGGGTAATATTATTGATTGATTTGGGTAGTACCCGTAATTTTATTCATTGTAAGATAGCCAAGGAATTGAATTGCTTCCTATATCTAGCACCAGAGTGTCAAGTAAAGGTTGAAAATGGAGGAACTATAAATTTCTCTAGAAAGTGTCATAATATCAAGCTATCGATGGGGGGATATGTATTGAATAGTCCATTTCTTTCCATTCTAATGGGTGGTGTTGATGTTGTACTAGGAGTCCAATGGTTACAATCCTTGGGGATGATAGCTTTTAATTTTCAAGATTTTTTCTTGAAACTTTTTTGGGAATGAAAGGAAGTTGAATTAAGGGGTATCACAGGGGAAATGAGAAAGGTAATTAGCTCTAATGTCATGAAAAAAATTCTAATGAAATAAAAACGAGGTGTAATTTCACAATTATTCTCACTAGATGCTCAAACATCAAAATCATCTATTTCTCCATATCTCCAAAAAGTCTTGGAAAATCATTCCAAGTTATTTGAGGCTCCCAAATGTATCCCACCTATTCTTGATCATAATCATGTTATTCATTTTATTCCAAGAAGTGTTCCTCCAAATATTAGGCCTTACAGATATCCCTATTCCTAAAAGAATGAAATTAAACGTATGGTTGTAGAAATGCTAGAGGTTGGTATAATTCAACCTAGTGAGAGATATTTATCTGCTCCAATAGTATTGGTGCACAAGAAGGATGGATCACGGTGCATGTGTCTATATTATAGGGATCTCAACAAGATCATTATTAAAGATAATTCTCCCCTTCCCGTTATTGATGAATTGTTTGATGAATTACATGAAGCAATTTACTTCACCAATATGGATCTTCGTTCAAGATATCATCAATTATAATGAAGAATGAAGAAATTCTAAAAACAACATTCAAAACTCATGAGGGTCATTATGAATTTTTGGTCATGTCTTTTGGCCTTACTAATGCACCTTAAACATTTCAAGGTTTGACGAATTCCATTTTGAAACCCTTCCTCAGAAAATTTGTGTTAGTATTTTTTGATGATATACTAATCTACTATGAGTATTGGAAGGATCATGTTCAACATGTTAACATGTTGTTCAAATAGTTGGAGGATAAACAATTATATGCAAAAAATTCCAAATGTTTCTTTGGGGTATAGAAGGTGGAATATTTGGGTCATATTGTATCTCATGAGGGTGTTAAGGTAGACCCTGACAAAATTAAAACCATTAAGGAATGGGAAATCCCCACAATCATAAAGCATCTTCGCAGATTTCTCAGGTTGACATGGTATTATCGCAAGTTTATTAAGAATTATGTGAGAATAGCAACACCTCTAACATCATTATTGAGGAAATATGCATTGTATTTGAGCAACTAAGGCCCTTGAACATCTTAAAGAGGCAATGTGCCTAGCATTGGTATTAGCTATGCCAGACTTCACAAAAACCTTTATTGTAGAATGCGAAGGCTTAGGAAATGGAATTGGTGTTATTTTAATGGAATAAGGAAGACCCATTTCTTTTGAAAGTCATCCAATGAAAGGAAGGTATTTAAACAAACCTATTTATGAGAAGGAAATGTTGGAAATACTACATGCACTAAAGCAATGGCAACCTTACCTAATGGGAAGACATGTCAAGGTAAAAGAAGATAATGATAGTTGTAAATTCTTTTTGGAACAAATATCATCTTTAGAAGAGAAACAAAAGTGGGTCATGTTACGGTCATATAATAATAGGATTCATAATTTTGAATTGACTATGACTAGTCTTGTAATATTGTACATACTTTTTCTTTCTACAAAATGTTTTCCCATATTAAAAATAAAAAATATAAAGAGGGTGAAGTCATAAAAGAATAATAAAATGACCAAGAGAAAGAAAAATATCAAAAATATATAAAATATGAACCCCACAAAGGGATAACAATAGATCATGAAAGTGTGAAAATTCAAATGCTACTCCTTTTTACTTTACTTTGCAAAATAATATTGTGTGTAGCTTGTCAAAAATGCCAAAATCCATGATGGTCAAATAGTTTAATCTTGGTTCATTCATGCTTTAAATTTCATGTTGATAGATAGAGAATAAATATCTAGCCAAACTGTTTAATGTTGGCATATCAGTAGTTAGGTAGAGAATAATAATGGGCTCGTCAGTTTAATCTGAGCCATTGGAAGTTATAAGATTAGAATTAGATAGTTTACTTATCAAAGAAAAAGAAATAAAGGGTCAGAAAGCTCAAATGCACCCAATGAATGAAGAGAAAATGCTAGGGTAAATAAAGGGTAGGCAGAAGAAGTTTTGGAAATATACAAGGTTTCCAACTCAAATGCACCTTCATCATGCTTAATCCTATGTTTTATGTGCAGGAGGAATTATCAAGGGCAAAGGACATCCACTAAAGCTTATTCACTAATTTCCCCTCATTTCACTAAACCCTTTATTAATTTTCAATTTCTTCATTATCCCTTCATTACCTTTCTTTCCCTAATTATTTTTCCCCTTCTTCATTTCTAGGCACCATTTCCTTTCATTTCCCCTTGTAAAAATATCCCCTCCCGTTCATTTCACTTTTCCCCTGATTTCGTCCCATTTCCCCTTCCCAAAACCCCTTTTCCCTAGTGTGAAAGCCATTCCCATCACAAATAATACCTTCCCCTTTATTAATTTCCCTTCTTCCTTAAAAGCCCACTAAAACCCCTTTATCCTAAGTTATCCCCTAACCTATAATCCCGCTTTATGTATTTAACACCCCACATTATAATTCCCCGACCGTCACCAAACCTTTGAATGTATTAAACCGACCGCATTATTTATCCCCGGGCCCCACCAACCACATCCCAACTTCACCTTCACAAATCCGTCGTGCAATAGCCCTATGATCAAACACTCCCAGATCCGACGGCCCATATCCATATCGTGCACTCCCATCGTCTGACAGTTAAAATCCCAAAAGCACGCGAGATTTGCGATTTTGGCCAATCACTATTTTGCTATGTGGCAGCAGCATGTTGTATCTCGTGCTCTCAAAAAATACTGCCCTCCACCCAAAAGTGGTGCGATATTACATAAAACCACCTCCCCGCGTAAAATTAAACCGCCCGTTGTTCATTTTTTAATCTCGCACCGAAATTGAACCACAGTTGGTTAAAAACCAAAAAAGCCCCCTTTTCACTGATTTTTATCGCAAACACCTCTACAACCAGTTCTAACGCCCGGGAACTTTGTTCAACCATTTTCTACCCACTTACAACCTAAAGACCCTGCCGACTCCAAATTGGGGTAGCACACAGACAATTCAATCTTCAAAAAACTTTTCTGCTACCACATAACTCTGTCTGCAGACCTAATCGTCATTTTTCCAGGTATTCTTGAAAGAACTAGAATGGCCCTATAATTAAGCTCTGCACACTGTTTATATAAGGTTAATTAATTGAATTATTTAAAAAACCTTTCCAAACTAAAGAAACCCACTATGCATCCGAAGAAACCTTTTCCTACAGACTATATTCACCCTTTCCACTATTCCAGAGCTTTTAACCCTACTCCTAAAGGTAGAGAAAGAGTAATTTAAATAGAATAAACCAAATTATGGCTTCCAGGAGAATTCTAAATGAGAAACCCATGCAAACCCCTCACCTGGACATTGACCACCACCCATTGGCCGATAGAGATTTCCAAATTAAAGACACATCAACCTCTAGCCATCTATCAAAACTCCACTTCTAGAGTAAAGATAAATTCGCTAACCAAAATGATGACATTCACCTATGGTAATCAAATTTTCCCAGATACTTGTTCCCATAGGTATACATGTTCCCATAAATCATCCATTTTGGCCAAGCTTTCTATATCCCAATTCAAAGAGCCATAGTCACTCCTGACCAACAAATTTTATTCACCATTACTGCAGAGTCAATAAATCAAATGTTGCAGGTCTCACCAAGCCCAAATGAAACCCCATTTTCCATTGAAAACCTACTTGAACTTTAAATAAAGATGGACTTTCCTAAGAGGGCTCAAATCTTTCAGAATTTCATCCTAGAAGAGTCTCATACTCCTACAGACAGTCCTCCATACTCTACCACCATTTTATATGAGAGGGCAGGACAATGTGTAACCATGTTGTCTTGTTTCCTTGGGCATACTACTGATCAATTTGTAGATGAAATTGTACTTGCTTTCCTCTCTTTGTTTTGCCCAGGCAAGCCTCCAGCTGTAAGTTTCAATTTTGCCTAGTTTTTGGCAATCACAATCCATGATCAATTGATCAGACTGCCAAATGAAAGAGTATTCAAATAATCTTCAATATCATTCCACATGTTTGTATATGTCCAGTCAGACAAGTTTCCAATCAACATCCAAAAATTGGACACTAAGGGCTAACCAAGTCCTGTCATCTTTTGGACACCATTGATCCAAAAATATTCCATCGTTTTTAGTTATAAGGATTTCATTGATTCCTTTGTTCATCCAATTGTAAATATGCTAACGAGTAGTAATCAACCTAGGATTAGTGATGAGATAAAAATAGTTTTTCAATTGTCTAAAAATAGTATTGTAAGAGACTAGTATCTATACCAGGACCACACTAAAATCAAGATATATGGATGTCATCTCACTCCTTACAAGCTACATAGATATCTCCCTGTGAGAATATTTGCATTAGAATATTTCAGGCAGATCATAAACTCAGATGACGTCAATTTTCTATCAGCGAGGAAGAAGACATAGTTCAAGATCAAAAACTAATTGGGCCCTTTTATTTGTAATAATAGGGAAGTTGGACTAGAAGCAGAGAAAATTTTACAGCAAATGAAATTCAGTAGCAGTTTCATGTGGCAGTGTGACCCTAAGGGAGTCATAAAGAAATTAAGGCTCAAATTCAAATTAAGCCCTTTTATGCATGAGTCTAGGCTAGACATTGAAAAATATGCCAACGAGTCAGAGTGGTTGGAAAATACCTTAATAGATGTGGAAAATCATATAGATACTAGTTATTTTCTCTAGATTCCAACCCTACAGGAACAAATGGGTATTACTCCCATTCTACTGACTCCAGTGATGCAGGATAGAAATGTAGAAAGAACCAGGGAAGAAGGTTCTAGCTCTAAAATCGATACTACAGATGATAGGTTTGAAATCATGTACAGGAAGAAGCCCAAGCTTAATCCTATAAATGAGCAAGAATATACCATTGAGACAGTTGAAATCATTGATATAGACACAGTGGATTAAAAGAATACAACTCCTATAGTTTCAAAGGAAACTCATCAACCTTCCACCTCAAATACTCATATTATTGAAAAACAACTTAGTATTGAAGTCTCTTCATCCAGAAAACCAGTGGATAAAGAGACAGATATAAAAGAGAAGTACAAAGAAATCAAGTTGAGGAATGAGGCATTGAAGGCTGAAACATATTCCTAGTACTTTAAACATACTCCTAGCAATCAGAAGAGGTTGATGTCAGGTTTTGACATTAGAACTCGTACAGTTCAAATGACCTTTTTGCAGCCTACAGTCCAACAGCCTAAACAATCAACAGATTATAGGAAGACAAAGTTTAAAGTTTTGGCCAAGGATGTTCACCCTATTGATCAAATTGAATTTCATATGCAAGTAGGTGAAATGATTTACTCGACAATGACTAACAAAGCAATAACTATGTAGAAACTTCAAAGTTCTCTAGACAACATCACATCACAATTTAAGCTAGAAAAGGCATCTTCATAGGGCAAGGAGAACAGAATCAAGTCACTAGAGGACTTGGTGATTGAGATTGGATATAATCCAAATGACATCAAGGCAACAAAAAAGCTCATAAAGAATAAAAATGAGGATATTGTTGCATTGAAGAAGCAGTTAAACTTTCCTCCTACTGAACATCCATGGACCAAGGAGGTCCTAGAGAGTTAAATCTAGAAAAATGAAATGACGGATCTCATTCTTCAACTAAATGCTCAATTGAACGAAATGGAGAATGAATTGGAAAATTTAATACAGCTGAAATAGGCTAGCATTGAGACAGCTACTGCCACTAATATCCCTGCAGTCACTATAGTAGTTCCTTCCACTTTGGTAGCTTCATTGGCCCCAACATTTCTAGTAGCTACAACACTTCCAATTGCATCAAAAACTACATTAGAAACAGGTTAAACAACAGCAGAAGCTCATCCAAGTGATGAAGTAAGTAAACCGGTCAAAGTCATGGGGGACGCGTCCATTCAGAACACTAAAATAAATAAACTTAAAGAACAGAGAAAAATTCTAGAGGATGAGAAGAAATTGGCTCAAATCATGCATAAAAATGAAGTATAAAAGTCAAACAGGTTGAATTAGAGGATAAAGAACTTAGGAAAGGAATTAACATTGAAGGAGCCACTTTCCCAGGTAAAATAGAAGCTATGGGCCAATATCATTGACTCTGTCAATGATATTTGGCCATCTATACAAGTTATCTCTGAACAAAAAGGAGCCACTTTCCCAAGTAAAAGAGAAGCTATGGGCCAATATCATTGACTCTTTCAATGATATTTGGCCATCTATACAAGTTATCTCTGAACAAAATGATTTAGTCAAAGAGGCTGGTGAAGAAATTCAAAGGGTTAAGGCCGAACTTGGAAATATGCCAGAAGAAGCCTCAAGAATAATCCAATTACTTAACTCAAAGAATAAATATGAACTGCAGGAGCTTGGCATAGCTGATATAACTGGTACTATAGTAGAGGTGAAGAAGGTAATCACCAAGAGGAACTTGATGATGCATCTTGAGGACAAACGCCAAACCATGGAACTAGCTATAGGTAGGTTCATGGTCAAATTTGATGCTTTGAGGTAGAAAGGTCTGCCTAATCCATTGGTAATAAATGACATGTTAATACCACATGAAGGCTATGACAAGAGAATCAGGGAAGTGACAAAGGAGCAAGCCAATAGTTCCTCTAAGAAAGGGATCCCTACAGGAAAGGTTGTATTGGGCATGGAATCCCCGCCATGGCATGTTTTGGGGCTCAAAGCCCAAGTTTTGAGTTGATATTGTTGTAAAGCTCCGCGAATTGCGGGTGTAAAATGTATGTTAGAGTCATAGGGTTGTCCACCGTAAGTCTTGAATGTAATGTTTTCCAACCCATGGTCTGTTGACCATGGGATTGTATAAATAGAGTGAGGCTCTAAGTTGTAAAGACATCTAATAGAATGGAATAAAGAATAGGCATGAAATGTCTTAGAGATTAAGTCGAAGTGAAAAGTGTGTCTTGTGTCATAGAGTAGGGAAAGGGTCTGCAACTAAGTGTGTAGAGGCCTAGTAGACTCTATAGCTAAGTGCACGGACCCTTGCAGCTAAGTGCGTAGAGCAGAGTCGAGTCTGTAATTAGAGAAAAGATTAATAAATAAAGGTTTTGTTGCCAATTCTGTGTATGTGTTCTGATTTATTACTTGTTTGATATCATTTGCGAATATATTGTTTCTTTACTACGCACATTTGTATGAATGGTGAATATTGTTAAGTATAACTGAAATCATACATATAAGCTAAGTTAATCAGCTAATATTAGATTACTAGTAAGGACTTGGGTAATAACACTGTTCAGCCCCCGAGTAGGGCTACACAAAGGCGGCATCGCAGGCTACAGGGAACGGGTAAGTACATGTAGCAATGTGCACGCCACATACCACTTGAACTCCTCAGACATCCCCAGGGTGTAGAAACCTGGTTCTAGCACCCTCCCATACTACTTTGGGTGAGACCTCTGTCTGTGCTCTGTAAACTATTGCCAAAAGGGCCATTATTACCAAGTTTTGTTTGGCTAAATCACCTCCGAACTTGGGTCAGGCCCCAACAAGCCAACAAATGGTTCTGTTGCCGAGACCGGGATCTGCATAAGGGATGTCTGATGTCATGTCACTGGAATCCAATAAAGAGAGAAATTGAAGGGTGGCTGGATACAAAAATTTACGTGTTTGCAGCACAAGAAAACAGGAATCTGTGAGTATCAAAGGAACAACGGTTAGAGCGCTACTTATATAAGGAAATCCACGAAATTTTCTTTGCATCCTTCCCCTATAAGTTGTATGAGGGGATTACAAAGCTAGCAAACAATCAGGGAAGGTGTAGGCTTGAGAAACCAATTATGTGGACTCCAAAAGTGGTGTGCAGACTAAAAGCATCAGAAAAGAAGATCATTCACGTTGTGAACCATTGGCTCTATCAAATTATAGGAGGGTTTATCACCGAGTTCATGGTAGACACAAAAGTCATCTACAGCGAGGCGGAACGACGCTTCCTCAAAGGACCGCGAGGTAAGTACATTAAATCATTAAACACATGGAATAAAATGCCATTGTGTGAAAATCGGGTTATGCATATAAATTGATGTTTGGGGCTATGCGAAGTGGGAGGATCTATAGAAACGAAGGTAGCACAGAAATAGAAACTAGCCCCTTGATTTTGCCTCGATGAGAAAGTGAGGAAGAGCTCACGAAATTTTCACCAATAAGTGTGATCAGTCTAATAAGGCAGTGAATTCCATGCATACCACCTCCACCTAGCCACCCACTAGTCTCGCCATCTTCACCTCCATCTCTGCGCACACCACCTCTGCCACCACAACATTTCAATATGGCGAGCATGATTAAATTGCTGGTATTCAGAGGATTAGGGAATGAGGATCCGGACCAATTTTGGTTCGTGGTAAAACTTGTATGGGAAGCACAAGGAGTCGTGGATGACAATATAAAGAAGGTAACACTGGTAAGTGCGTTGGAGGATATCGCATTAAGATGGTACATTAAGCATTCTAATGACCATCCAAATGTGGGGATCATAGATACCTAGGCTGCACTGAACAGGGAGTTTACCAAGCCAAAATCAAAGACACAATCGATTATCAGGTTTAAGGAAATAGTCATGCTTCCATGCGAGACCCCATGGGATCTGGATTAGAGACTGAGAGTATGATTTGTGAAGCCAGCATGACCTTGACAGGTGGACAACACCGCGCAAAGTTTGTAGCGTCACTAACGCCGCAATTAAGGATAATGCTATCATAGAAGAAGTTATCCACCCACGTCAAAGATTTGGTGATTGAAATGAGACTACACAAGACCCAAATAAAAGGTCCTAGCTTGGGAGTCCAACAAATCCACACGCAACTAAAAATTTATGTTTCGAAACGCAGAGTTTGAAACAGGACAGGACAACTTGGCCAGAGGTGCGCAAGGAGGTATGGTGCATAAAATGCAAAGGCCAGGGGCATGAAAAGGACCATTGTCCAGTCTTCACAAACTACTTGGTGAGAGGAGGGTCGATGCCATTAAGACTAGAGGCACAACTAGGACCGAGCACAGTGCCTACATTATTATGCACGATTTCTCAGATAGGAGGAAAACATGCTATGGATAATTATCATCTATTACAAAAGTATATGCAGACATCCCAACAGTTGTTCTGTACAGTTGATCTGTAATTTCTGTAGGTTAGTAGGCCATGACGAATGCACCCGTAGAAGTTATGAACTAATGATTTATTAGACTCCTGCCTACAGAGTGTAGACCGAAACATGAGCCCTAGATGTAAATGCAGGGATGGCGCGCATTGTATTTCAGGGGTGTGAACGAGGTCGAGGTGGAATGAGACCAGGAAGGGGTCGCAGACAACTAATTTGAACAATTACAGAGGTCCATGGCATTATGCCTGCCATTGTACAAATCCTAGAGAATCATGTTTATATTGTATTCAGTTTGATCATGAGATGGAGGACTACCCTACACTGATAACAAGGTTGCACAATAAGGGAATGCTCCAGCCTCCCCTGACTCAGAACTTACAAATGATGAGATCTAAGCCACGCGAAAAGGACCCAAATGTAAACATCATACTTTGAAGTGGTATCACAACAGGAGATGAAAATGGTAAGTAGCCTGAAGAAAGTGTGTGGGTTCACAAGGCTCCTAAAAAGGAACCTGAATTTTATTTGGAGCGTGCGAAGGAGACATTTTGGGAAGTTAAGAAGAGCTTCACGAAGGTCACCACTTCAAGTAGTAAGGATCAACTAGAACTGAAGATGGATCCTTCAATGCTCATTACTTTTCTAGAGACCTGCATGAAGATATTGTGTGATAGCAAGGTGGTGAAGGGACTACAGGAACTCATCATTAGATGTGCTGGGTCAGAAGAACAGCACATAGTCTGGAAGCTTGGAAAACATACATTGCGAATAGGAAGGGAAACAAGATTGACTACGCAAATCAGTGAGTAAGAAATGGATCAAGTGATTCTGGATTTAGGATTGGACGTGAATGTACTATCAAAGAAGACATGGGAATGCATGGGTAGGACTTCTTTGCAATGGTCCCCTATTCAATTGCGAATGCAAACCAGCAGAAGATCCTACCGATGGGAAGATTACCGAGAATAACGATAGACGTTGAGGGTGTGAGTGCACTTGTAGATTTCGAAGTGATAGAGATTGTTAATGACAACAATCCCTATCCCATGCTACTGGGAATAGATTGCGCCACTGATATGAATAGAGTAATAAATCTAAAGAAGCGCAAAATGATTTTCGAGAAAACGTCACTACGCATAGTGGTACCGCTAGACCCTACGGAAGGAGCGCACTACATAGAACCGGTGTGTGACAAAGATAGTGATGATAATCTCAACTGTATCTACAAGATAACCACGTGAGAGCAAGATTGGGTCAATCCAACAGCAGATGGCAAGATTTCATGGGAGCACGAAATCTCCTGCACATTGGATTCAGTCAAGGAAATAGAATGATGGTAGAACTAGTTACACGAGGTAACCACGCTAAATGGAAACATGATGGTAAGATCACTGCACTGCATGAAAATAGAGGTAAGGGATCTACCTATTTATGATGGGTTGACAGCGGTGGATGAATTCCTGAAAAAATTTAAAGGCGAAGTGCCAGAACAACAGCGGTTCAATGCTTTGAAATGGGCAATGCACACTACACCCGTAAGATGGTGGGGTACGCATCACAAAGTTTTGAGAACTGGCGCGAATGCAGAACGGTGATGCTAATATGGTTTTGAAAGCCTCAACTATGGATGGAAGTCGAGTATGATGGAAGAAACATCCTACATGACCACCTCTCTAGATGGGTATAACCGTATGGTACGCAACCTGCACAAATGCACACCGTCCTCATGATAGAAAACAGGAACAACAAGAAGGAGTGGGCAAGACAAGGGTGTGAACAACGAAGTTGAACAAGACTAAGTGCGCCAAAGATTATATGTGGGGAAGCCTTTGATAAATTATCTGAAGTGTTGAACATGTTCCACCATGTGAGACACAATGACTAGGACCTGCACGTACCAGCGGTTCTATGGGCTTATAGGACCATGTGCAAAGCCCTGGCCACGCAAGCAATTCCAAAGCTGAAGTATGAAGTAGGGGTTGTAATCTCTATGGAGCATGCGAAGCTTAGTCCGCGAATAGTAGCACCAGTAGATATGCCAGTTTGCGAAGCCAAAACAGAAGGAATCACACAACCACGAGAAACAAAACACATAAGACTTAAGGAAGAAATCTGATGGGGAAACCTTAGACTTCGCAAACTTGAAAAATATCGGGAACAACTAGGGGAGAAAAGAACTTTGATGGACGCAGAGGTCAAGAAGTTGGAAAATGAAATAAAGGAAGAATTTCTCATCGGAAGACTAAGGATGGTAAGGCAAGATGCATACAATCATACTAAAAAATTGGAAGACTATCGCCATGAACTAGTGAGTTTGTTGCCTTGTCCTAGACCGCATATCACCAAACGTAGTGACTAGGGTAGCACATTGCAAATAGTAGAGTGTGCGATGCCGACCACAACTATGGAAAGTGGGGATTCTCTGCAAACCATGGTGAAGGATGGGATGGAGCCCCACACAAGTGGTGCGACCACCTGACTAGCCATAGGAAGAACAATCTTAGCACTCCAGGCAGTTGAAAGGGAGCACAGGACTATAAAATATTCTGCTTGGGAGCTGCATGATATTGGAGATGCGCGTAGAATCAAAACGTCACAAGGTTTGTGACTACGCACGAAGGGTTGCACTGCCGCATGAGTTGGATGGGAAGAGACCGTTGAGGTCACTATTCGTTATGGGATGTGCGATTTGAGGCCAAATGGAGTGGCCAACAGGCATTTAAGACATGATTTATGAGCAAGATTTGGGAAAATCTACCGTTAAGAAAGCATTAATGGCCTGAATTTGGGGGCAATGGTCGAATTCGAATTTGAAAGGCGTTATAAAACACAAAGGGCTAGCCAGTGAACAACACTTGGTCATTTGAGAATTGCGTGCTTGATAAAAGCACCGAGCATTGAGAGTCGAGAAATAATTGAGCCCTAAGTTCAAAAGTGATAAAATACAACCTAGCTACGATGACAGCCACTAAGGATGGTTTGGGAATTGAAGAGGTAACCACCGGCGAGGTCGCGCAGACCCAAATGATGGAGGATGTACCAGAAGGTGCGGGGGTTGTGATAGAAATCCTCAAATCACCGCGAACACCAAGGCCCAAGAAGGATAAACAGGCAATGTGTCCAATATGTGTGTCCCTGAGGAATCTATGACACAACAAACTAACAATGGTAAAGAAGGGGAATGTAGTCACAATAGAAACAGACGAGGGAGAAGAAGACTTGTAGGCCTTGATCGCTATAGTAGATGAAGAACAAGACATGGAGGAGGATATCCAACCATTATGCTCTGCAAAAAAACTACACGTGTATGTCCCTCCACGGAAGGGAAAAACCAAAGTCCCAAAGGATCTGGATGAAGAAAAGAGTTCACTCTAGACCCCGCTCCTCCCAGATGGCATTATATTTGAGGGCACGCACCTAGGCTGCATGCCAACCATGAAATTTGAAGACTGGGACCTCGATGACTGTGATAAGTTCTCGTACCTAGAAATTGGGAACCTAATGAAGTATAGCACTGAGGGGGAGGTGATAATGTTAGAGCCACGAAAATGGCTACGTAGTGTGGAAAAGGTTGGGTTGCTGCACTTATTATGGATACCGCATTTCCACCGTTGTTATACACATTTTTGGCACTGCAACCCAAGCATAAAATGTCCATAAACCAAGGGATCCTAAGTCCCTAAAAGTGTTGTTCTAACCCGTAAAGGAACAAGGTCAACTGATTACAACTTCTCCCAGAATTTCTCCATGAAAAACTACTCAGAACTGGTCAAAACAGGATCATTTCAGCTGCTCCATAGGCAAAGTGCGTTGCATCTCACCTAAGTACACTCTGTGGGTGCGTTTCATTTCAAAAAGCCCTTCTATGGGGTGCGATGGGCGAGAAGTGATAAATGGAATCTTCCAGAAACTTCTCCTGTGATACTTGCCTCTCTGAATTTGACCAAGGATGAGTAAGAGATCATCAATCTCCAAGTGGAAGCAAGAACTATCAGAGGGAAGAAACTAATCAAATCACAAGCTGACTCATCTCCCTTACAGATACCTATATATGGATCCCTCATCCCAGGGATCCAGGGTCTGGAATTTTGCATCTTGTAAGGAATTGCTATTGGTTTCTTGAGACAACATCATAGTGTTGGGTGATCTAAGCTTTGTATGAGGTGAAGAAGGGCTTACTTGCTGAGAGGATGATGCTGGGTTAGAACAACTGGTTCTAACTCCATTGGCTCTTTCTTGATTATCAATAAAAGCTATTCAAGTTTTCCTCCATACTCTTGTGTCATTTATGTTTTATGCATTTGTATGGTCAATTTACATCTGATCCTAGATTGTTTATGATTATAGATCCATGTTCTTGTATAGTGTTATGCTACTTTGATCCTACAGATACTCTATGAAGCTGGGCATACAAGGAAGCAAGTAGAGAAGGACTATCAGGAGAGAGAGGAATCGAACTAGGAGATAAGCGCAAGATAGAGGTTGGTATCCTTTGTTCTTCTCTCATCTATATTTCATAAAGGAAAAATGAAAGTAGCTTCACTTTGTTTGTTTCTAAGGTAGCTACCACACCTTAGTGGGATAAGCAGTTATGTGTAGAAACTTTTCCCTGCAACAAAATGGCAACTCCGCTGGGGAGCAACTAGGTTGTTTGTTTATCTTCCTTGTTGTTTATTTTATAAACTTACAGATGGAGCCTGAAGTCGAGCCAGGTAGCTTTCGAACTGCATTTTCTATGCAAATGCAAAGTAGATAAATGCCGCTTCAGTTAGTCTCTGGGATTTGTTTATGAATTAAACAATTGATTTACAAACTCTCTAATTGCCCTCGTGGTAGCTCTTGGAACCTCCTTAGATCTACCCCTGATTTTGGTTTACTGGTTACCATTTGGTCGGCCAAAACCCCTGAACTGAACTGCAAACTGTGACCCGGAACCCAAGCAAGGTCTCGTCTCTGGCCCATCGCAGGCTCTGTTCTGTGAATCTAAAATTCAGCACACTTCCCGAGGGTAGAAGGTGCGCTGCATTTCAATTTCACTGTGTTACAGGTGTGCTGATCAGACTAGGCATTGCTCCTCAGTTTTGGTTTCTGTGCTCATTCTTTTCAGTTTTATTCATGAGTTGTGTTGTTTGTAATCAGTATATCTCTGTTTGAAACCCCTTTCCTTGTTGATATTCCGCCTCCATTGTGCAAAAGAACTGTAAATGTTTTTGTGTATTTGTTGAGTCATTTTCAGTTCTCCTTTGCAAAAAGTATTGTAATTGTACTATCATTTCTTGATTTGAAAGTGTCGCAAGTGTCATTTTCAGTCATAGGAGAGAGTTTGGTTGCTCTTTATAGTCGATTACCTTGTTACTATTGTATTTGGTGTGCTCTTTGCTCTTTGTGAAAGAATACTGTCTCTCTTTCCTTAGTAGCTAAGATTTTCATTGCACAAAGAAGATAAAAGATTGTTTATCATCTTAGATTGCATTTTAGGAATTGTACATCTACATCTCGCAGTGAACCTGAAAGGAAAATTTCTTAAGCAAGATCAACTATAAAATAAATTTAATGAATCTAACAATGCTTTGTAACCTAACGCACAACATCTAGAAGTCTAGGCTAGAGACGTATTCCGGCATCGTAAAGCCTGGTAACTATTGTTCTCACTGATGGTTGGGTGATTCCTCCACTTTGAGACGATAAGTGCCAGTACGGACTTGTGCTCCCACGTACCATCGAGTATATTTTGGGAGACCGCAATAGGCTTGATCCTTTATCCATAGGAAGTTGTGTCTGCCGCCCTATCGATCGCAATGCACTGAACACAGCATTCAGGAAGATTGATTGCCGTACCGTAAAAAGTATTCTGCAATTTTGCGATTGGTTTGGTAATCCCTCTGCCTAGATTTCCAGAGCAGTCCCTTTCGTTCCTTTTTAGACTCCTTAACGGAAAAGGTCCATCTGAGCACTTGTCACTTCAGGCTCATTAAAAATCGAAGGCGACTAGAGTCATCTTTTGTTTTTTTTAGACTCTTAAAAATTGAAAAAACAAGTTGTGTCAAAGCGTCTAAAGTTCATCTAATTCGGAAACATACTTCCCCTTGATTTTTATTTGATCGAGTAATCCGCAATCGTGGAAGAAAGTCAATTGAAACCCCGTCATTCACGAAGGCTTACGATTCAATCGTCTTTGTCTCCGGAATCGAAGGTAACGAACAAAGCGAACTCATTTAACCGGTTCCAAATCTCCTGGTAAAGTTAGAACAAGTGTTCCAACAACATCAGAGACTCCGGTTACTCCAAACATTTCTGGTATCCCTGCCTTTATAGAAGAAGTTCAGCAACCACTGAAGGACAGTAGTACTGATCCTAGTTTGAGGGTAAACACTTGTATCACTGAACCAGTTCCATCTACAACTGGTTCAGAGAGTGTTGTTCCCCAAACATCTGTCATTGCAGATTCCATACCTTCTTCGGCAACAGAAATATTCTACGAAACTGACGGTCTACCCCTTCCACCTGGTCTGATTGCTATAGAAGAGATTGTGGAGGATCCTCCATCTAGTACTCCATCGCAATTTGGAGTCGGGATCACTCTGTATCCTTCTTCATCAGAAATTAGTCTACCACCAGCAGAAGCTCCTGTAGAATCGCTAGGTAATATTTTGGATAGACTAGAAATGTCTGAACAACCGTCAACATCTAGGACTGTGTCGTCTGACACAGCGACGGAAAAACTTCCTGCTATCACTCCAACAATGTTTGCCGGTATATCATCTGTCCCAACTAGCTCTCAATCGCTAGAAGGAGCCCACTCAGGGTCTAATTCAATGGTATGGTCCATTCCTGTTTGTTCATCCGGGAACTCTTATGTTGAGTCTCAACAAATTGATCCATTTGGAGGTCAATTTGGGCAGTTTGGTCCTCAAGGGCAAACCATTCCCTTAAGTACCAGATTACCGCTATATGGGGGGCAGTATACCTTTTCATTGTCCCCTTCGGGAGGACAACCATACAGGAGTTCACAACAAAATTTGGGTTATGTTGGAATTACGTCAAGCGGTTGGGTATCGATACTACCTCAACAACCAAGAGTTGTATATTCGATGCAACAATGTTCACCTATGTCAAGTATACCAACTACGCCAGCTATTGTGACGGTGTCGCAAGTTCAAGCGCTTCCTATTGTATGCCAACCTCAGGTTTCTCAGGTTGTAATGCAACAACCTCTTGACCCTGCAACTCAACCACAATCACCGACTGGTGGAGTGACACAGGTTCAAACGGGTACAATTACCCCTCATCTTGGTCAAACAGTTAGTATCGGGAAACAACACATGGCTTCACAACCATGGCTAGTGCAATACCAACAACCGCAGTTCCAACAACTATACCAAGGTTCTGAGCAACAAATCTTTGTAAATAGTGGGCAGCTGTATATTCAAAATGGTCAAAATCAACCATTCTACAATGGTCATGCCCACCAACCTTACCAAAGCTACCAGCATCAAATGCATTATGCTGGTATGCAAAGACCAACTGCTCAGGAAATCCCATCTTATCTTGGGTATTCTTCACCTAACCTGAATCAATAGTTACCCTTCGTGGTGACTTTAGAGTTACCTGATTTAAATCGGTTAACAAACGATCCAATCGCTTACGCCCCTTGGTGGCCAGCGATTCTGCATAAACTTCCATCAGATATTCCTAAATTTAATGGAAATTCGGGTGAATATCCGTCGAATCATGTGATGACCTTTCATCTATGGTGTTCATCAAACACCCTAAACGATGATTCGATTAGGCTTCACCTTTTTTAGAGGACGTTAACTGGTCCGGCAGCAAAATGGTATATCGAATTGCCCAGAGCTTCATTTGACAACATCAGCACCCTAGCCACAACCTTTTTAACCCATTTTCAGTTACCGATAAGGTACGAAACGGGAACGGAACTTCTTACCAATTTCAAACAAACAACGGCCACTCACATATCTGATCATATACATGAGTGGCGACGTCATCGTAGAATGGTAAAAACGTATGTTCCTGATCAGATTTTAGCTGAATGGTTTATTAAGTCATTATTGCCTTCCATCACGGAAGATGTGGCAAAAGGGGGAGTCATCACCGAAGAGCAGGTTATCGCTCGTGCACAATATTTGGACTTGATTTACACTCAGTCTGGCATGCTCTACGATAAAATACCTGATGCTCCTAGACCAGAATTCTCAGTCCCTCCTCCTCCTAAATCAAACAATGACTCTCATGTCGGCGATGGCGTGATTGGCGCAACAGACACGAAATCGACAAAGGCTACATCTAAAAAGGCCCGTAAGATTTCTAGTCAAAATGCAAAAGAGGAACTTCTTGCCTCGGAAGTAAATGTCGTATCGACAGATAAAGGAAAAGAAACCAAGCAACCAGGGGCAAGACGAAAGGCAAAGGGAAGAAGAAGAAATAGGAAGAACCATCACCTGAAAAATCTTCTACAAACCCTTCTGGAAATAGGAAACCAAATCATCCATGCTTTATATGCGATGAGGATCATTGGACATCAGATTGTCCGTATAAAGCTGAGCTTAAAAAATTCTTCAAGAATACAAAGACCTCAGTAGTATTAACTGATCCGTTTCCGAATCCAGGAACAAATCTGGTTGACAGTGGAAATGCTTCCCCGTCTCAAGTGCTGATGTTTTCGGTTTCCAAACAGCAAAATGATGCTTTTATATCCACAAGGAACAAAGATTATGGGAATCCACAGCTGTCGGAAAACAAGGATAAAGATCAACTTAGTAGTTCGACAACAACTTCGACAGAAGTTGCGCCACCCATCGTTACTGAACTGAAAATAAAACCGCCAAAGGGAGTAGTACACAAGTCGACATTTAATCCTCGTGCTAGAGCAGCACAACATTATAATATAGTGGAAGATTTTGCCCAATCGCCATCCGCTATGTCGACTCTTGAGGTACTACAAAATTTCCCATCCCAAAAGCAGGCTTTATTATCAGCCATCGGTGGGATAGACCCAAAGGATTCCAATCTTGTATCCTTTGATCATAAAGGATACGATCCTCAGTTACCAGCTCAACTGGCTTTCCTCGTTCAAGTGAAAGCCCTCAACAAAATTGTTCATCGAACGATTATTGATGAGGGGGCATCTACATGTATTATGTCGATGAGTTACTGGAAAAATTTAGGATCTCCAACCTTGTCGCGACCTTCGACGACATTAAAAGCATTTCACGGACGAACATATATCCCATATGGTATTCTAAATAACTTGAAGGTGGAACTAGGAGGAAAGACAGTAGAAATAGATGTTGAAGTAATCAACGGAAATCTTGATTACAACATCCTAGTGGGAAGACCATGGATATATGCTATGGCTTATGTTGTGTCGACCTATTTTAGGAAGATTGCATTTCCCTTTCAAGGAGGGATTACAATCGTCGATCAACAAAACTTCCTCCCCAATGGTTCTGAAGTTACGGGAAGCATTCCAATGATCCATGGAAGCCCCCATTTGCTTCAAAATATCGAAGTAGGCCTACTAAAAGACCCTATATTAATGGGAACTTTTGCCCTTCCACCTCCAATCAATTTGGCGGAAGTAGCATCGGTAGGAACCTGCAATATGATATCTTCAATTAAAAAGATCTTAGGAAACGATATCAACATGGATCATGCACAGGTATTGCCTCCAAGCCCAATAGAAATATTGTAGCAATCAATGTTCCTAGCATGGGTGGAAAACCCAAATCAATGCTCATCAAGCGTTTGGATAGATAGGTCTAAGGAATATGGCACCCCTTCAGATCCTTGGTCGCGAGTGCATGTCACCGATGAAGGAATTGTTCAATCAATTTTAATTGAAGGGGCACCATGGGAAGATTACCACCATCGTTCCCTTCTTCCAGATTGTGAAGAAAATACTCCTGATGACCTTTATCATCCTTCAGTTTTTGATTTTCTATCAAATACTGTAAACACGGTGGATTCCGAGTGAAACTTGTCCAACATTGAAGAGACTATCGCCATAAATATCTCGACCAAAATAGATGTTGTAGATAATATTTATGTTGGCAAATGTTGTTCTCCTTCAGAACTGGAAATATATAACGCTCTTTTTCGCGAGTTTGGACATGTCTTTGCTTGGTCATATAATGAAATGCCAGGCATTGACTCGAGTATCATTGAACATGAAATCAATATGTATCTAGATGTCAAACCAGTACGACAACGGCTATGGCAAGTGCACCCCAAGAAAGCTGCTGCCATTGAGGTAGAAGTTAAAAAACTTCTCCATGCTGGTTTCGTTTACCCGGTTCCTCTAACTGATTGGGTATCGAATATTGTCCCTGTTATGAAAAAACAAGGAACAATTAGAGTATGCGTCGATTATAGGGATGTAAATCAAGCTTGTCCAAAAGAAAACTACCCTACACCCTTCATCGACCAGATAATTGATGAATGTGCCGGATGTGAAATCTTTTCATTTATGGATGGATTCTCCGGGTATAATCAAATAAGTATCCGCCCATAGGACCAGTCAAATACTGTATTTATTTGTCCGTGGGGCACATTCCCGTATCGAAAATTACCCTTTGGTTAAAAGAACGCAGGGGCAACATTTCAGAGGGCAATGAATTATGCCTTCCATGACATCAAAAACACCATTCAACTATACCTCGATGACCTTCCGGCTCATTCGCGAAAGCGGACTGATCATCAGCAGCATTTAAGAGCAATATTTCGACATTGCCGACACTACAAGATACAACTCAATCCACACAAATGTGTATTTTGTGTCAGTTCTGGTCGTTTACTTAGCTTTGTAGTCTTGAAAGACGGGATTTGTCTTGACCCATGTAAGGTTCAGGAAATCATAAATTTGCCTCCACCTTCCAATTTGCTTCAGATTCAGAAATTCCAAGGGAAAGCAAACTTTCTAAGGAGGTTCATTCCAAATTACGCCGAACTTACTAAAGGTTATACGCGTCTTTTGAAAAAGGAAGTACCCTTTTTCTGGGATCAGGTTGCGCAAGCTTCCTTTGATGCTTTAAAAGAATCCCTAATGAAAGCATCATTAATGTACGCTCTTGATTACCAAAAAGACTTTAACCTGTATCTGGCTGCAGCGGATACAACCATCGCAATGGTTTTAGTTCAAGAAGACAACATAATTGAACATCCTATATATTATTTAAGTAGGAACTTAAATGATATAGAAAGCAAATATTCTTATGTTGAAAAGTTAGCGCTCGCAGCTGTTCAAGCGATACAGAGATTTTGACACTATGTCTTCTTTCAAAAAACTACCATTCTGTCATATTGCAACCCCATGACTTATATATTGTCGCGACAGTTGCTGGGGGGAAAATATTCAAAATGGATAGCAATTCTACAAGAGTTTGATCTGGAATTTGTAAAATCCAAGTCAAAGAAAGCCCTGGTTTTCGTAGAATTATTATGCGATCTCCCATCATCGTCCAACGATGAAACATCCGAAGAAACGATCGTGGATGAAAATTTGTTTCTGATATCTTCAAGCAATCTGTGGTATGGGGATATAATCATTTATCTCCAAACCCAAAAGTATAGGCCCAATACCTCTCGCTCCAAAAAAAGACGTATTCGATACCAATCAAAAGACTACATGATCGTCGGTGATACACTTTACCATCGTGGTGTCGATACAGTTCTACAGAGGTGCCTCACTCATGAGGAAGCTGAAAAAGTCCTGAATGATTTTCATTCAGGCGCGTGTGGGGGGCATCAATCCGGTTACGCTACAACACAAATTTTTTTACGAGCAGGATACTTCTGGCCAACAATGTTCAAAGATTGCATAACCGCAGTCAGAAGTTGCCATGCCTGTCAAATTTTCGATAGCAAAACCAGAAGACCACCCACACCTCTGCAGCCAATAGTTGCTGTCGGGCCATTCACCAAATGGGGCATAGATTTCATGACATGTAGCCCCACCTCGACCAAGGGGAATGGGTATATCATAGTCGCAGTTCACTATTTTACCAAATGGGCCGAGGCGATGCCTACATTAGATAATACTGGTGAAACAGCTGCCCTCTTCTTTTTCAATCATGTAGTCGCCAGATTCGGCATCCCACAAGCTATAGTCACAAATCATGGATCGCATTTTCGCAATCAGATGATGGTCGAATTAGCTGTCAAATTAGGGTTGTCTCACGACAGCTCTACTCCATATTACCCACAAGCCAACGGACAAGTTGAAGCAATCAACAAGGTCCTGAAGCGCATGCTGCAAAGGATGATTGGAGTTCACAAAAGAAGTTGGCACCTAATCCTGTACTCAGCCTTGTGGGCTTACCGAACATCGGTAAGGAATGCAACCGGGTTTGCACCTTTCCAACTGGTATATGGCCTAGAAGCAGTCTTACCAATCCAGTGTGAAATCTCATCCCTCAAACTCGCAATTGACCTTCTCCCCGAGACTTCAGAAGAGGAGGCTCGTTTCTTGGAACTAATCCCATTGGATGAAACTCGTCGTGACATCGCTTTGGCTAACGAAGCCCATAAGAAACGAGTCAAGGCGCAGTTCGACAAGAATGTCAAACCCCATGTCTTCTCAGACGGTGACTTGGTCTTGCTTTATGACCAAGAATCCGATAAATTGGGGGCAGGTAAATTCAAGTCTTTATGGATGGGCCCCTATATTGTTAAGCAAGTGTTAGTAAAAGGAGCCTACACGTTAATGGATTATGACGGGATTCCACTGGCACAACCTCGTAACGGGTTGTAACTCAAGCGTTACTATGCGTGATTCAGTATAGTAACCTATATGCTTTTGTTATGTTTTTGTTTTCACTAAATTGGTTTTGGTCAAGTAATCCACTTTTTACATTCATTTCAGATGTCAAACCTATTGGAGTCATGTGTTGGATATGCCGACGGAGCGAGTCATATTTCGCGGAACCTATCTTCCGCAGCCTGGGCCATTTTTTATCGAAGCGGTGAGTTAGTAAGTTTCAGAGGGGTATGTATTGGTCGATCAATGAATAACATCGCTGAATATAGCGCGTTGATAGAACTTCTCTCTGATGCCATCACACATGGTATACGCCGACTGATTGTTAGGCTAGACTCACAACTCGTCATACTACAACTCACTGGTATCTACTCTGTCCGAAATCCATCTATTTATCGCATGTTCCTAAGGGTTAAGATTTTGGAAAGGCAATTTGATTTTATTCAATATCAGCATATTTCCAGAAGCTTAAACACATTAACTGACTCATTGGCAAATTATGTGTTCGATAGACATTTGCAACATTTATAAAAAGAAGCATCCCATCAATATTTGCATTTGGATCATGTAACTTAACCAAAATAAAACTCTGAAAATCAAAAATATATATATAATTGTTTATGGTTTACAAATAATGTTCTGTAACCAAGACAAAATTGGTCAAAGGACCCAAAACGCAAAACGCTAGGGGACACCCTAGTCTAATGATGCTCGTGATAGCAAGTCACAGCCTGTGCGATCATGCGTAAGAGTCGAGTCCATCGTCTTGGCACACCAGTAGTATGCCGCTGTAACCTCAAAGGAAGCTCATCAGTCCTCACATCTGGAATACCCAGAGTGAGGCCCTCGACCTAGTCCTGTAATGCTGTGAGAGTCTCGGCCACATCGAGGTCACGAATGATAGCCCTTCCAACAGCCTCTCCTGCTGGGGTGGCAGTTGGCACTCTCAGGCGTACTACTGGCCGAACGGGACCAACATCTGCATGAACACATGAGTTTGATTATTCTTGATAGAATAAAGCACAAAGACATTTTAAAAGAAAAACGATAAACAGGAATATGGTCAAAGAATTTACCAATGGCACCCCACTGTTCGCCAGCCGGCAGTACTAAATCTGGGTCACCCCGGAAGTCCATACCAGCATATGGATACTCAGAATAAACCATCTCCTGATGATCAAACCACCTGAAGAAGGTATCAGAAAAGAAAATCTGAGACTGACCAGCATGCCTAGACATACGGTCGACCCATATCTGCATACGTGGTTCAGTCGGTGAAGGTAAATCGAGTGCAATATACTGCGGCTGCATCAATGGTATCTTTTCCAAGGCGAAGGCGGTCAAGATAGAAACATACCCAAATTTCTTCAACCTCCCACTCTTCACCTTGGTCAACAGTTCGTTCATCACAAGGAGTAGTGCATCGCACCAGTTGAACACCTTCGGTTGGAGACATTCCAAGGCATACTGCATATAAGATCGGTTGGCTACATGAAGAGCCGCACCACCAGCCATCCTAGCAAAAGTGAACAGAATAGTCCTGAGAGACCTGTCAGTGATATCACGGATGATGATCTTGCCATCTTTACTCAGCTGAGATCCCTCTCTGCAATACTGGCGAACATAATCTCTCACAGATTCACCTCCTCGGACCGAACCTGATAAAGAGATGGGGGCACCCCGCCTCGACAAGCCGGTCAATAAATAGATTTCCACTACAGTCAAGGGGGTAGATTTTCTCCTAATCTGGAACACCTAGCTGGTAGGATCCCAAGCATCGAGCAAATACTGCAGCAAGTTGATTTGTTGTCTCATGCTAGAAATGCGGAAAAACTTCAGCAAGCCACAGTTCCGTAGTGCATTTACTATAACCGGATCATGTAAAGCAAGCATGTCCTCTTCTTCATGCTGATGTTCTTGCCATGCAATAGTCATATTGCTCCAAAAATCTCTGAAAACAAACAAGAGAAGAGTTAGATCCTTATTTTGGTGAGAAAGAGGAAAAATTTCCATAAAAAAATGTGCTTAAATTTCCTTCCTTGCGCCCCTCGCACCTACAGTAGTGTTCTGGGTGCATTGCATGTCAGTTGGCTAGTAGACAGACTAACATACAATGCACGTTTCGATACACAAGGAGTGCGCTGAAGCCAGGGCGAGTTTTTCAAATCCTAGAGGCTCATAAAAACCAGGAATCAAGCTCAGAATGCAAAATGGAAAGCATGAAATGAAAGAGCTCAGGTTTAGCTCCTACCTGGTCCAGATGGCGCCGAGAATCGTCCACAGAACCTTCCGGAATCAGCTGATGAAAATCAAGGGGGAAAAGCACCTCCAAAGCTCCAACAAACCAAATTTCAAATGAAATGGTAAAATGAGAGGTAAAAGCACTTTTAAATTACTTTTTACGTAATTCGAGTAAAATATTAGTGTTCTAACTCATTTTTCAAACATATATTGTTCATTTCTAACTATTTTGATGAAGCAATTGAAAATGCAGTACAATCTTTGAAAGAATGAAGCTATTTATGGTAAACTCAAGAAATGACTGTTGTGTCGAGCAGTTTTAGCACATAGTTCAAGCTCATTAAAAAATAAACATAAGTCATGAGAAAATGTTTCTCCCCGCGTTTAAGCTCATTAAAAAATGAACTATTTCCCGGTAAATAACCATTGTGAATGTAGTACTTCAGCCTTTAAAGCCTGGTCGTGTTCTCATCATCACCTCCACTCTGTATTGGCCGATCATTCACCTCCATTTGATTGCTTACCCCTTTTGAGGAACAGCTACGAAGAGTGATCCCACTAGCCATCCTTGTAACACTGCCATGATTGGAAAATTCCAAACCTTACTTGGAATCAGCTGCTACCCAATTCTATCACTCGTTCCTCAAAAAAAAAAAAGAGTCTTCTTTAAGCTCATTTCAGCTGACTCGTAAAATATGAAAAGGTTGCCGAGCCATTGGCCTCTCCAGCTCATTAAAGGGACCGTAAGTGCCATCCCTCCTTTATATTTTAATCTTTTTGGACCTGAGGGATTATTACAAAAAAGATCGAGCGCTTGTTTTGTTTGGCTCGTTAAAAGTATCGAAAATTCATCCCTTCTGTATTGTTTTATACTTTTTCGGACTTAAGGGATTAGATGACGAAAAAGGAATTTTGGAGTTTCCTTTACATCCCTTTTCAGACTCTCTAAAATTGAAAAGGACCGAGCTATCTTTTTCGTTAAACTCGTTAAAACTTAATAGCGACAAAATTGTCCATCGTAGACAAGAACGAGTTTCACTATCGCTAGGCTCGTTGAAACATAGCGATGGGTTTGCCCGAAGGGAAAATTATAGAACAAGCATATGTTATCCTCCTCAAGCTTGACAAAAATAAAGAGGTACTGGTCATCAATGACTGGGGAAAAATTGGGAAGAAAACTTGAAGAAACTTTGTTGGTAGCAAGTCGCTCTTGAACATGAAACTTTCACTCCGCATCCAAGTCGGGTTGGGTTGTTTCACTCACCGGTCACATAACCATGGTCCCATCACACCATCCACATTTGGGGTTAATGCTACCAATCCATCACGTCAGTTTCGCCAATATGTTCAAGAGAAGTCATCCAGAGAATTCACCTGTATCTCACCCGCTGCAATACATTTACACTCCATTCTTTCATGACCGCCACCCTGAACCTTATATCACCAGATCGTTTTCACCTCCATTAAAATCATTTGCTCCGTTCCATGTCATTGATGTGGGATTCATTAAGGCCCTCCTATGACGGATTGCTTCTTGTTGACATCAGCTCATTATCCAAGAAGTCGATCTAGGAACACCCCGTTCAGTACTTTGAAGCTTGCATGCCTCAATGGCAAGTTTCTCACTTCCGGTGACAGGTTTACATCAATGGCCTTCGACCGAAAGATTTTGCGTGGTGTTCGACGCCAAGTCCTTTATTCACACCACGTGAATTGTAATGCAGTACCTTGAGGGTCATTATCATTATTGGTGATTCCTCTCACGCCTGTTAACAACTTACATCATTGGCTGGTAATCAGGCGATGTGTTTCCATGTTCGACTCCAGAACATCTCTCACATCGATAGACTTGTACTTCGAGTGAAGATCGAATGAGATTGAAGACCCCGGATCTAGTTTCATCCATCCGGTTTGTGATATATATTCAGGGAAATAAAGACATCAAATGTACATCATTGCTGCACAGATAATCATCCAATGAAAGGGATGATGACTCTACCAGAATCATCAGTCTACACTCAGACGATTGTCTGTCCTATGTACATGACAATGAATTTATAAAGTTGAGCATGGGAATGCCCGCCTCAGCTAGATCATGAAAATATTATGAAGATAATGTGTTTTATTGTATCTTATTATAGGTCTCCTCCCAGCTTGAAAGAACTTCGGATCCTCATAATAAAGCATTTCACCCGACATCAAAAGATTAACGACCTCATGCTTTAGGGGGCAACTGTTATAGACATTTTTGGGCACTGCAAGCCCAAGCATAAAATTTCCATAAACCAAGGCGCTCCTAAGTCCCTAAAAGTGTTGTTCTAACCCCTAAACGAACAAGGTCAACTGATTACAGCTTTTCCCAGAAGTTCTCCATGAAAAATTGCTCAGAACTGGTCAAAATAGGATCATTTCAGCTGCTCCATAGGCAAAGTGCGTTGCATCTCACCTAAGTACACTCTGTGGGTGTGTTGCATTTCAAAAAGCCCTTCTATGGGGTGCGATGGGCGAGAAGTGACAAATGGTAGTGTCAATCCGCGAGGTGGAGAGACATGGAATCTTCCAGAAACTTCTCCTGTGACACTTGCCTCTCTGAATTCGACCAAGGATGAGTAAGAGATCATCAATCTCCAAGTGGAAGCAAGAACTATCAGAGGGAAGACACTAATCAATCACAAGCTGACTCATCTCCCTTACGGATATCTATATATGGATCCCTCATCCCATAGATCGAGGGGCTGGAATTTTGCATCTTGTAAGGAATTGTTGTTGGTTTCTTGAGACAACATCATAGTGTTGGGTGATCTAAGCTTTGTATGAGGTGAAGAAGGGCTTACTTGCTGAGATGATGATGCTGGGTTAGAACAACTGGTCGTAACTCCCTTGGCTCTTTCTTGATTATCAATAAAAGCTATTCAAGTTTTCCTCCATACTCTTGTGTCATTTATGTTTTATGCATTTGTATGGTCAATTTACATCTGATCCTAGATTTTTTATGATTATAGATCCATGTTCTTGTATAGTGTTATGCTACTTTGATCCTACAGGTACTCTGTGAAGCTGGGCGTACAAGGAAGAAAGTAGCGAAGGACTATCAGGAGAGAGAGGAATCGAACTAGGAGATAAGCGCAAGATAGAGGTTGGTCTCCTTTGTTCTTCTCTCATCTATATTTCATAAAGGAAAAACGAAAGTAGCTTTACTTTGTTTGTTTCTAAGGTAGCTACCACACCTTAGTGGGATAAGCAGTTCTATGTAGACACTTTTCCTTGTAACAACCGTGCACCCATCACCATTTTCATCATCAGGCAGCTGCTCTGCCTGGTGCATGATAGGTATCTATAGCTGGAGGAGCCTATTTCCATCATGAAAAACCTCATTCAATGTATTTATCGGCTCCCCTGTAAAGGAAATGACCCCATGACCATCACCAAAAAGGGCAACAATTTGGCTCTTGTAGAAGCCATGAAGGCAAAATACAAGGTGGAGAAGAAGAAGAGGGGCTATGCCATCTCCAACATAAACGACATATAGGTACACATAGCAACCCAAATCCTGCCTAACAAAGTTATGAGGAAATGTCGCGCCAATGAGGTATCAGCGCTCGTGGTCACACTAGCTGAGAAGTGCGCGGAGGGGGTCCAGTTCAACTAGTCTGAATTCCTCTGTGAGGAATTTTTGACAAACTTTTGCGAAGCCCAAGAAGAGGGTAAAACCTTCCACTACCTATGGTTGTTTTTATACATCATGCTAGTAGTAGGGGAACTACTAGAAGACAGTCAATTCCCCAACATTGATAGAGACTTATCAGAGACCACGAAGTATGCTTCGCTTTGGGCCATAAAGAATGCCAAAAAAATTCCTGAAACTAAAATTTTTGGGTGCTCATGGAGGCGAGCATCCAGATGTGGATCATTTGAAATCCATGCCTATCACCTATGGCATACAATAGTCTACAGATTTTGTAGACTTTAAAGTTGATATGAACAACATTTATATCGGGGTGTGAAAGGATCCAGCAAAACAGTGGATGAAGCTACCATTTGTAGCCAATAACAACACAATTTTTACTGTTTTAGAGACATGGCCTCCCGAATGCTGCGCCATGGATCTGGAAAAACTAGAGAAGGCGATAGCACAGAAGAAAAAGGACGATGCCAATATGTGTGTCACTCAATTGGCAAAGAAAAGGCGAAAGGAAAAAGTAGCAACTGAGGTAGGGGTAACGCAAGAAGCGGAACAAAAAGCCACGAAGTAGAAGAAGGCCACAAAAGTAGCAGCAACAACACAGGCAACAGAGGCAGCAACAGTACAGGAAGATGAGGGCCAATCAACATCCTAGCAAGGGTAGGAGGCAGAGAAAGAAGAAACAAAATAAAGGAGTGCGGACCTAGGTTCCGCATCCACACAGTTAAAGCACCCACACATTGCAGAAAGAGCAGGACCATGGAAAAGGGTCAAGGCCTTGAAGTTGGCCATTGATCTGATCACCTTAACTGAAGGTGATCTCCAAGACATCAGCGAGACGATATGTGATCTCACAAATGAAGTGCTTCATGATTTTGTGCAGGAACATCAGACTATATTGGGGGCCCTCAAGGAATAGCTGTAGGAATCACAGGTGTGAACCCCTCAGGTGTGTACCCTGTGTACCCACCTTGAGGCAGGATTCTCGGTAGCAGAGTAGATGCTACACTCACGGATGGACAATACGATGGTATTGCTAAAGGGGGCCATAACTGCAGCAATGTGGATGATATATTTTCTCTTAGCACGTTGAAATGGTGTGGCCTTAATTTGGCTACCCTTCCGTGAGAAACATTGTATCAGCTACAGGATGGGATAATGACAGAGTTTCACACCAGGGAGTACCATGCGATCCAAGTTCTTGGTGAGCAGAAAATAAACATAGAAAATCTCAGCTTGCAGCGCGATGATTTGGTGTCACAAAATCAACATTTGGTATAGATGGTAGATGACGCTTGCCGACATGTCTCGGAGCTGGCCATCGCAGTCGATCTACCGGTAGAAGTCTGGATCCATAATTTGGCAAAAAGAGTCTGTGAGGATAGTGAATATATGACAAAGGTGCAGCTAGAGCTGAATCTCCATATCACCAAGCTATAGTTGAAGGTGCAGCCTTCCACTCCCCCAGAAATTATAGAATAGAATGTTAGTGCTACTGCAGTAGGGTTGGAAGAAATTGGAGGTGCAGTGCATGACTTTACCATCATGTTGGAATATGCACTTGAGGTCCTCACGACTTTGCAAGAGGATCCCAACATGCAGCACCTAGAGACAGAGGTGCACAAACTCCAACAACAGTACGACAATGTCAGAGGAACTGCGCATACAGTAGTCCTCACTTAGTGGCTTGTGAAGATGCAACAAGGCAAGGCATTAAAGGATCAGGTGGACGTGACACGCCATAATGAAGCAGTTCTCAAACAACACATTCATCCATGGATGGACGACGCCTTCATGATCACAGCAAATATCAAAGGGAAGCTTGCACACATACAGTGGATGCATGTGCAGACGCAGGAAAGTGCGTCGGCCATAGAGGTCTCAGAAGAATGGATGCAGTAGGTTTAGCAAGCAGCAACTCACTATGTTGCAGACATCAATCCCATTCGAGAATATTTTGAGGGACTCCAAGCCAATATCGTTGCACCAATAGAGTGACTCAAGGGCAAGTCACAATGTTTGTGTTGGGGGCCTATTCGGCATGGAAGCCCTCCCACAACATGTTTTGGGGATCAAAGCCCAAGTTTTGATTTGATACTATTTTAAAGCTCCATTAATTGTGGGTGAGAAATATATGTTAGTGTCATAGGGTTGTCTGCCCTAAGTTTTGAATGTAATGTCAACCTACCCATGGTCCGCAGACTATGGGATTGTATAAATAGAGTGAGGCTCTAAGTTGTAAAGACATCTAATAGAATGGAATAGAGAATAGGCATGAAAGGTCTTAGAGATTAATTCGAATTGCAAAGTGTGTCTTGTGTCGTAGAGTATGGAAAGGCTCTACAACTGAGTGCACAGAGGCCTAATAGAGTCCGCAGTTGAGTGCGCGGACCACCGCAGCTGAGTGCGCAGGGCAAAGTTGAGTCTATAATCGAAGAAAATATTAATAAATGAAGGTTTCGTTACCAATTTTGTGTATCTATTCTAAGTTATTACTTGTTTGATATCATTTGCGAATATATCATTTCTTTACTTCACACACTTGTATGAATGGTGAATATTCTTAAGTATAACTAAAAGCATACAAATAAGCTAAGTTAATCAACTAATATTATATTACTAGTAAGGACTTGGGTAATAATACTGTTCGACCCTCGAGTAGGGCTGCATGAAGGCAGCATCGCAAGCTGCAGGGAATGGGTAAGTACGCATAGTGATGTGTGTGCCGCAAACCACTTGAACTCCTCAGAAATTCCTATGGTGCGGAAACTTGGTTCTATCACCCTCCCATATTACTATGGGTGAGACCTCAGTCCGCGCTCCGTGGATTGTTGCCAAAAGGGCTAGTAGTACTAGGATTTGTTTGGCTAAATCACCTCAAAACCTAGGTCAAAGCCACTTTAGTGAAGTATTTTTTATTTGTCAAATTGTTATCTTCTTAGCTATTTCACATACTTACATGTTATCTAAATTGAATGAAATAACTGGAATATTATTACATAATTTGTTTAAGGACACTCTATCTTGAACAATTATTCATTTTAATGTTTTCTTCTGATAGCCAAAGTAGGGAATCCTTCATTTCTCCCTACTTTCGATTGACCTCTACCATTTCCCTCATTATCCTATTTCAGGAATCCTTAACTACTCCTTGACCCTGATTGAAAACCACTTCACCATCTAGCCTAAAAGATTTTGATTTTGTCAGCTACCTTGCCCTGTGAACACTATCTTTAGAGCTTGATTTAGTCTTGTTTTCTTGACACTTGACCCCATAGCCTAATGGTAAAATACATCCCTCTATCCATATAATTCAGTGATTCCACCACCAAATCAAAATCAAAACCCAATCAAATTTTAAATAACTAGGCTAAAATAAATTAACTCAACAAAGTTAAATCATAAAGAGAGAGCCCTCTTTGAGCATTAGGAAGGCTAGATCCTGATCTAAAAAGTAGGTTTGTGGTTACCTCTAATACTTATTTTGACACAAGATAATAGCCCTAGGGAAATTTTAGAGCGATAGCATAGTGGAGACCATAATGGGAATAGTCCTCAGTCTAATAAACCTTAAAGGAAATCTTAAAATCTAATCTCTTTGTCTTAAGGTCATTTTATGGTTGTTAAAAAGTTTCATTAAAAAATAAAAAATTAAAATTCTGGCTTCCAAAAGAACACACTATACAAGGGCACATCCAGATCCAAACCCTACTATAATAGTTGATGATCCTGACAGAATTTTAGGAAAACCAAAAAAGGTAGAAAATCATGGAAGTAGTAGTCAGTTCATTAAAGAAAATTCACTTCCTAAAGAGTTATCAAGCTTAGAGGATATTCAATTTGATTTACCATTTGAGCTTTCTTTGTTTCATACCAAACCTGAAAATTCAATTCGTGATACTATAATAGACCCCAATTTTATTCAATTTATTGAATCAAAGAAGGTTCCTATACATCCTGATTTAGATCAACATGTCTTGGATACTTTTGAGAAACTAGAAGCTTTAACCTCAACTTTGATAAGGCATATAAACGAATCCTATCTTCAATAATTAGTTGAATTGGTTGCCTTAACTACTGCTACCCCTGAAATTTCTGAAGAGTCTTAAAAAACTGTAAATACAACTTCCTTTACTACCACCTCACCTATAATATCCACCACAGTTCATTCCCCAAAACCATTCATACGTCAACTTCCTCTCCAACCGAACATCTCAACTTCATCTAGTTCTGTTGGGTCCCTATAATACTAGTGATTACCCCATTACTATTGTAGTTATACCCCTTATTTATATTGTTGTGCCCCTATTACCCCCATATTGTTATTTCTGTGCCCCATATAATCCCTCTATTGTTATTTTTGTGGCTTTATATTATTATTGTTAGGTCAGTTTGATTATATTGTGACTCCATAGACTCCTATATATAGAAATGAAGTTTTGTCATTTGAATCATCTAAGAATTGTTCATTTATGTAATGTAAAGGAGGTTGCCCCCTCGAAGAGGCTGAATTATAAGGCGTTGATCTATCCTTTCTATCTTTTCTTGAGCTGGTTTCATAACATTTGGTATCACAGCTTTGGATTCTAGGGTTTCGCTGCTCCAAACAGGTCATCGTGGCATTTTCGCTATAACTTTTTTTCTGGGATGTTTCAGAAGTCGCAACAAAAACCCATTTGAGAAGAAATCGCGAAGAACCTTGGGTCCAAATTTCAGAGCTTTGCGCATGATATTTGCGGAGATATGATCTGAGGAAGTTGGTCTTTGTGCAGACTCCTAAATTACATTCAAAACGGGTGACCTGGGGAAAATCGTCATAACTTTCTCTCTGGGGATCGGATTGAAATTTCGTAAGAAGATACAGAAAGAGGATGGACTGTAGTTTCTTGTGTGCATTTTTCAGATCCAAAGGTTGAAACAGTGACTCGTGGGATGTCGTACAAGTTCGCTCTACTGAACTAGTCTAAAAACAAGTCACTGTGGGAGATTTCACATAACTCTTCCTTGGAGAATCCAATTTGGGTCAGACTTGTGGAGTTGGAAAGAGGACACAGACGGCTACTACAGATCACAAATTCAGAACTAGATGATTTGAAAGTACAGAGATACATCAGAGGCAATATCGAGCTCCTACAAAGTGAAAAAAGGTGTGTAGATTTTCTTAAATTTTTGCTTAAGCTTGGTTTGAAAATTTATTTTGAAGGAATTCAAAGGGCATAGTAGAGAATTATTATCGGTAACTGATGCCCCGAGGAAAGAAAATGCAAACACCTAGTAAGGAACATGAAAGCTCTAGCATGACTCATGAAGAAGAGGAAGAAATGCAACATGATATATCAAAATTACAAGACCATGTGCAACAACTGTCCCTTGCACAAAAAGGAACAGAATCTAAGATGGATAGATTAAAGAAAGGTGTAGAAGCTAAGATGGACTGTTTAAAGAAAGGCGTAGAAGCTAACATGATTGACGTGGAAGCTAAGATGGATGATTTGAAGATAGATTTGAAGAAAGACATGGACGAATTGAAGATAAATATGAATAAGTTGCTACAAGAAATGGTCCCTAAGGGTGAAAGGGTACTAAAAGAAACTCATGATGAGAACAAAAGAAATGTTAATCATGATTCCATAGACGCTAATGTTGGATTGAAGAATCACCATATTCCAAAAATCGATATGAGGAAGTTTGATGGCAAGGATCCCGCAACATGGATATTACAGATGGAGCAATTCTTCGATCTCAATAATGTGCAAAACGCACAAAAGGTACATATGGCAACTGTATATTTGGAACCAAATCAGTTTGTATGGTATCAATGGCTTTGTTCTCGTAAACAATTTATCACTTGGGCAATTTTTACGGAAGAATTGATAGCACATTATGAAGATACAAAAAGCAACACTTTTTTTAGCCAATTGATAAGTCTCAAACGAAAGGGTTCAATAATGGAGCACATTGAGGAGTTCCAAAAATTGAACATAAGGGTAAAAGATATTCTAGAGGAGCATAGGATTGATGTGTTCATAGGGTCTTTAAAGGATAATATCCAACATGATGTCCGCCTTTGGGAACCTAATTCATTAGAGAAGGCATTCAAGTTAGCAAGAAAAATGGAAAGCAAAATTATGGCAACTAGGAAGCATACCACTCACAACTATAAAGACGGAAGTGTTGTTTCCCCTAGTCTTCCACAACCTACAAGGTTGACACGACAACAATTGGAAGAAAAAATAGAAAAAGGGCTTTGTTACAATTGTGATAGCAAATACACAAAAGGTCATAAGTGTGCTGAGAAGAAATTATTCTACATAGATTGTGAAGAGGAAGAAGAAAAGGAGCAAGAATGGTCAAAAGAAGAGGATATACTCCAAGAACAAAGCCTAGATGAAGAACAAATAAATCCGACCATATCTTGTAATTCATTGGCGGGAATTACCACTCCTCAAACCATCAAGATAGAAGGAAAAATCAAGAAGAAAAATGTAATAGTGTTGATTGATTCAGGAAGCACCCACAATTTTATTCATTGTAGGGTAGAAAAAGAATTGAATTGCTTCCTATATCCAACACCAGAGTGTCAAGTGATGATTGCAAATGGAGGAACAATAAATTGCTCTGGAAAGTGCCATAATATCAAGTTATCCATGGGAGAATATGTATTGAATAGCCCAATGCTTTCCATTCCAATGGGAGGTGCTGATGTTGTACTAGGAGTCCAATGGCTACAATCCTTGGGTACAATAGCTTTTAATTTTCAAGAATTTTTCATCAAATTTTCTACGGAAGGAAAGGAAGTTGAATTAAGGGGTATTGTAGGGAAACCACGAAAGATAATCAGCTCTAATGGCATGACTAAGCTTCTTAAAAAGGAGCAAAGAGGTGTAATTGCACAATTATGTTCGCTAGATGTTTCCACATTGGAATCATCTATTTCTCCAGATCTCCAAAAAGTCCTGGACAATCATTCCAACGTATTTGAGACTCCCAAAGGTCTCCCACCTATGCGTGATCATGATCATGCTATTCATCTGATTCCAGGAAGTGTTCCTCCAAACATAAGGCCGTACAGATATCCCTATGCCCAAAAAAGTGAAATTGAATGTATGGTTGCAGAAATGCTAGAGGCTGGTATAATTCAACCGAGTCAAAGTTCTTTCTCAGCTCCAGTAGTATTGGTGCACAAGAAGGATGGATCATGGCGCATGTTTCCGGATTATAGGGAGCTCAATAAGCTCAGTATTAAAGATAAGTTCCCCATTCCTGTCATTGATGAATTACTGGATGAATTGCATGGATCAATTTACTTCACCAAGTTGGATCTTCATTCGGGATATCATCAAATCAGAATGAAGATTGAAGACATTCCGAAAATGGCATTTAGAACTCATGAGGGTCATTATGAATTTTTGGTCATGCCTTTTTTCCTTACCAATGCACCTTCAATATTTCAAGGTTTGATGAATTCAATTTTCAAACCATTCCTTAGAAAATTTGTGTTAGTATTTTTCGATGATGTACTAATCTACAGCAAGTCTTGGAAGGATCATGTTGAAGATGTTGATAGGGTGCTACAACTATTGGAGGAGAAACAATTATATGCAAAAAGATCCAAATGTTTCTTTGGAGTCCAGGAGGTGGAATATTTGGGTCATATTGTATCTCATGAGTAGACCCTAGCAAAATTAAAGCCATTAAGGAATGGAAAATCCCCACATCCATAAAGCATCTGCGAGGATTTCTTGGGTTGACAGGGTATTATTGCAAGTTTGTTAAGAATTATGGGAGAATAGCAGAACCTCTAACAACATTATTGAAGAAAGATTCATTTTCATGGACTCCGGAAGCAACAAAGGCCTTTGAACATCTTAAAGAGGCAATGTGCCAAGCACCGGTCTTAGCTACACCGGACTTCACAAAAACCTTTATTGTGGAATGTGATGCTTCAGGAAATGGAATTGGTGCTGTTCTAATGCAAGATGAAAGACCCATTGCTTTTGAAAGTCGTCCAATCAAGGGAAAGTTTTTAAGAAAAGTTATTTATGAAAAGGAAATGTTGGCAATACTCCATGCACTTAAGAAATGGCGACCCTACCTAATGGGAAGACACTTCAACGTAAAAACGGATCATGATAGCCTTAAATACTTTTTAGAACAAAGATTATCCTCTGAAGAGCAATAAAAGTGGGTCACAAAGATGTTGGGTTATGACTTTGAAATCATCTACAAAAAAGGGAAGCAAAATGTGGTGGCAGATGCACTCTCAAGAAAGGATGAGGATGTGGAAGCATTGTTGTGTGCCATTTCTATTATCCAACCAGATTGGATAAATGAAGCAAGGGAGGAATGGAAGAATGACGAAGAAGTGTGGGCACTTATTCGAAAGCTACAACAAGATTCAGTAGTTCTGATACATTTAGCTGGCAAAATGATTCGTTATGGTACAAAGATCGCTTATACCTATGTAATAATTCCGAGCTAAAACAAAAGATTCTTATGGAATTGCACACTTCTCCCTTAGGAGGGTACTCAGGATTTTTAAAAACTTACCACAGGGTTAAGAAGGAATTATTTTGGGATGGCCTTAAATCAGATATTCAAAAGTTTGTGGCGGAATGTTTGGTTTGCCAACAAAATAAAGTTGAAACAATTAAGACACTGGGTCTATTACAACCTTTATCCATTCGAAGCCAACGTTGGGAGGAGGTTTCAATGGATTTTATCACAGGTTTACCCAAGTCTGAGGGAAAGAGTGTCATCATGGTGGTAGTTGACAGACTTACCAAGTACGCATAATTTTGTGCATTATCACATCCATTTAAAGCCAGTACAGTTTCTACTACATTTATGGAAACAGTTCAAAAGCTACATGGAAACCCAAAGATTATTGTAAGTGACAGAGATCCCATTTTCACTGGAAATGTTTGGACAGAATTATTTTCTTGTCTTGGTACTCAGTTAGCTCATAGCTCATCTTATCATCCTCAATCTGATGGGCAAACTGAGATAGTAAACAAATGTTTGGAAGGATATCTTCGTTTCTTTGTATCTGATAAACAGACACAATGGGTCAAATGGTTGCCTCTGGCTGAATGGTGGTATAACACTTCCTTCCATATAACAACAAAAATGACCCCATTTATGGCACTTTATGGTTATCAACCACCATCCATCACATCATATTTAAGAGAAAATTCTAAGGTTCAGGCAGTGGAACATCACATCGAACATCAACAACAAGTCCTCCAACTCTTAAAGGATAACCTCGTGTTGGCACAAAATAGAATGAAACAACAGGCAGATCAACATCGCAGTGAAAGAAGTTTTGATGTAGGTGATTAGGTATTCCTACGGCTACAACCATATAAGCAAATGTCCCTAAAGCAAGCTAAGAAGGATAATAAATTAACACCAAAGTATTATGGTCCATACAAGGTGTTGCAAAAGATTGGTACTATGGCATACAAATTAGAGCTTCCTGCAGCTTCTCGATTGCACCCAGTTTTCCATGTTTCATGTTTAAAGAAGGTTATAGGCGACAAGCTCCCAATTCAAACAATATTTCCATAACTTGACGAGGAAGGAAAATTTATATTGGAACCTGAAGCAGTCATAGAAACAAGAACTCGACAGCTACGAAATCGATCAATTTCAGAGTATCTTATCAAGTGGAAGAATGTATCCGCTGAAGATTCCACATGGGAGGATGAGAATTTTATGCAGAAGTATCCACAACTACTCAAGCATTGAGGACAACACTTTTTTGAAGGAGAGGGGCATGTTGGGTCCCTATAATACTAGTGATTACCCCATTACTATTGTAGTTATACCCCTTATTTATATTTTTGTGCCCCTATTACCCCCATATTGTTATTTCTGTGCCCCATAGAATCACTCTATTGTTATTTTTGTGGCTTTATATTATTATTGTTAGGTCGGCTGGATTATATTGTGACTCCATACACTCCTATATATAGAAAGGAGGTTTTGTCATTTGAATCATCCAAGAATTGTTCATTTATGTAATTTAAAGGAGGTTGCCCCCTCGAAGAGGCTGAATTCTAAGGCGTTGATCTATCTTTTCTATCTTTTCTTGAGCTGGTTTCATAACAAGTTCATATACAATGATTTCAAGTGCTTCTTCAAGCACCACTACTTTACCCGCCAGCCAAACCAAAGGCTTAGCCATGGTAAACAGATATGCACTTTTGGTCTTACTAGCTCAGCTACATGCCATGCCCCAAGACTACAAGAGTAAAAGATTTATGTTTGATGCTACTGGTCAGTATACCACCCATCAGCATGGGAATAAAATGACTAATTATTTTAGGTTACATGAGATTGATGAATCTAATATGCAAATGAGATTATTTTCCCAAACACTAGTAGGATATGTCAAAAAATGGTTTAAAGGTTTACCGACTAATCATATTGTTGATTTAGCTGCTTTCCATAGATTTTTTATCAATAGATGGGAAAGAAAGAAAAACCCTTTACAAATATTGTCTGAATATGAGAACATTAGAAGAGCTCCAAATGAATCTTTTCAGGGCTATTGTACTAGGTTCAAAAATATCTATAATGAAATCCCTGCAAATATCAAAGCTCCACTAGACTTGGCACTAATCAAATTTCCAGATGGTTTTGACACTGATATGTCTTACCAATTAAGAGAAAGAAACCCTGAACTATTGGAACAAATGAAAAGTAATGTTGTTCGTGTAGAAGCCAATTTATTAGCTAAGAGATCTAGGATGAGAAATGAGAAAATAGTTACCATTAAAGAGGAACCATCTACTTCAGATGGTAAGACAGACAATTTAGCTAAAACTGTAGAAAGGACAATGGATAGATTAGAAAATATGGAAAGAAAATCTTAGTGGGAAAATCAACAAGGACCCCCGATTAGAAGCCCTAACTTTAGGAAAAATCCTAATGCTAGAAAAACAACAGATGCTATACCCGATCAACAGATTAGACCACCTTTCCAGGAAAATTAATTTGAAGTTTCACAAAACCATGAAGAAGAGGAGGACACCCAGATAAACTTATTGGTGATTAAAAATGAAGATGTTGTTTTTCTTACTCAGGAAGAATAGGAATTGTACATGTTACAACAATTAGAATTAGAACCTGGAGAGTCATTTGACTACAAACAAGGGTATTAATCTGCTATCTATGAAATTCGCAAACATTATAGGCTTAGAAGCAAAAAGAATACAGAAGTTCCCACTAAGAAATCAGTCCAAAACAAAAGCTAAAAAAATAGTAGATTCTCCTGTGACCAAGTTCTACAAATTCTCCCTAGAGGAACTCAAGAGACTTCTAGCCCAAAAATTGTAGACATAACTTTAGATGAAATGCAAACTTCAACTGTCACTTAAGCTATTCCAAATAAGAAAATTCAAAACGAAATTGTTGGTACACAAACTGAGTTAGCAAGTGTTGATAAAGAAGACAAAAGTACACAGACCAAAATTTCTAATCAAGAACTCATTCAATTAGGAAACACTCAATTTCCATTCAACATTAAGACTGACATAGCCAAATTGAAAATATCAGTTCCTTTGATAGAGCTAGTGAAAATTGAATCATACAAAGCACAAATCACTGAAACAATAAATATAGGTGAAGGCGAAGATACTGTAAACCCTAATGATGATCAACCTGAGTTATTATTGGTGCATAATTAAATGGCAAACACCAAAAAGGTGGTATCCCTCCATTCTACATTAACTTAAATGTTCATGATAAAATCTTACATAATGATACGCTAGATTCAGGGGCATCCCATAACCTAATGCCTAAAGCAATCATCAAAATATTTAACTTAGACATCACCACACCCTACAAGGACCTGTTTTCCTTTGATTCTAGTCAAGTCAAATGCCTTTGCCTGATTAAATATTTATGTGTAACTCTAGTCCAGCGCCCAACAAAAAGTATTGTTATGGACATAGTAGTTGTTGATATTCCACCCAAGTATGGAATGCTATTATCTCACTCATGGGGAGAAAAATTGCAGGGATATCTATAGTTAGACATGTCATATGCTGCCATCTCTATATTTGGTCTACAAAGAAATATTTACAGAGAAACCTTGATGAAATACATGGTAAGTAGTGTAGAAAAACCATAGAATTACCCTATATACTCCATGCATTCTGATATGAACTCATTTATCTTGTATAATTTAGACAATGGCAAAAATGAAATCACAGTTGTAGAGGAAAAATACAAAGCACCTAATAGTGAAAACATAACACATGAGTCTCTACGACACATAGATTTTGATGGCTCTATAAATAGGTTAGGAGCAGGTGCATGAGTTTGGATTCATAACATGGAAAATAATCATTCTGAAGGTTATGCCTTTAGATTTAGCTTTAAATGCACAAACAACACAGCGGAGTATGAAGCTTTAATCTTAGGACTGCAAATTGTAAGAAAACTTGGAGCCAATAGAGTTTCTATCATGGGAGACTCAAAATTGATCATAAAAAAAATTAAAGGAGAGTATTCTATGAATAATCCTAGACTTAGCCAATACAGAGAAACTGCTCTAGATTTGATTAAGGAACTTCATGAAATCATTTTTGCTGCTATTCCTAGGAAACTGAACATGCAAACTCACAGTTTGTCTACTTTTTCTAGCACTTGCAGATTACCTTTTCAACCCAACCACCAGTATACTGTAGAAGTGAGACACAAACCTATTATACTTGATAATCTGAAATATTAGCAAATTTTTTCACAAGATTCTCAAATCTATGATTTCAAGAATGTTGAGGGAGAATTTCAAAACAGTAACATAGAAACTGATTGTACAATAGATAACATCATAAATAGTGAGATAGATATAAATTATTTAGATGTAAATAAACCCACTAAATTCACTAAAGTAGAAAAGATAACTTAGAAAAAGTAGAAATAGAAGAAACACTCAATGATGATTCTGAGATTTTAAACCTTAAAAATAATTTTTTGCATAAGGGATTAGTCCCATTAGAAGATTTGTTTGATTCAAATGATTTAGCTAGAAAACCAAAAAATGAGCCTTTAAGATTAGACATAGAAGAATGTAACATAGGAACAAAAGAAAAACCTAGGCTTATTAAAATATCCAAAGCATTACCTCCCGCTGAAAAGTTGAAATACATAAGTTTGTTTAAATAATTTCAGGATGTCCTTGCCTAGAGTTATGAAGACCTCCAATCTTATGACACCAACATTACCCAACATAAAATACCTATCAAAGAAGACCAGAAACCCTTCAAACAAAAGCTTAGGAGAATTAATCCAGTTCTTATGCCATTGATTGAAAAAGAAGTAAAAAGGATGTATGCTGCACAAATCATAGCACTAATTATATATTCAGATTGGGTCTCTAATTTAATCACCACAAGAAATAAAATAGGGGAAACCAGAATTTGTGTTGATTTCAGAAACTTGAACAAAGTATCACTGAATGATAATTATCCCTTCCCTAAATGTATTCTACAAAGGGTGGTAGGATCATCTAGAATCTCATTACTTGATGGATTTTCTGGATACAACCAAATTTTAGTTCAACCATAGGATCAAACAAAGACTGCATTTACCACTCCTCGGGGGACTTTCATGTATTTGAAAATGCTTTTTGGATTGATGAATGCAGGGGCTACCTTTCAAAGAGATATGGACATAGCTTTTACAAAAGAAATCCATGAATTTTTAGTTGTTTACCAAGATGATATCACAGTGTTTTTTGAATCAGATAATGAAGATCTAGATCATTTGAGAAGAGTTCTTATTAAATGTAGAAAATTTGGCATATCCTTAAATCCTAAAAAATCACTTTTGGACTGGAATATGGTAATTTAAAACTTAGGACACATAATATCAAAATATGGAATTAGAATAGATCCAGTTAGAATGGAGGCAATCCTAAACATCAACCACCCTAGAAAGATTAAATAATTACAATAATTCTTAGGTAAAATAAATTTTATTAGAAGATTCATTTTTAACTTAGCAAAATTAATTAGAGAATTGAATCACATGTTAAAGAAAGATTCAACACTTAAGTGCACACTAGAGGCTAAGCAGTCTTCTGAGGCAATCAAATAAGCCCTTACTAACACACCTATCCTCATAAGTCCTAATTTCAAAAAAGATTTTATAATTTTTTCTTTGGCTTCAGAACATACAATTGTAGTAGTCTTGTTGCAAAAGAATGATCAAGGTTATGACCATCCTATTGCATTCTTCAACACATCTTTGAGAGATGCTACACTAAAGTATAATAAAATGGAAAAACAAGAATTTTCTTTAGTGAAAGCTAAATAAAGATTTCAAAATGTACATCTTATACTCACACATCATTGCATATGTTCCAAATTTAGTAGTAAAGGACATTATAACACAAAATGGGCATGAAGGGAGAGACGCAAATGGATTTCCACTATTCTGTAATATGACATTGAAATAAAGCCTACAAAACTTATCAAAGGCCAAGGTTTTTCTAAAATCATGGTTGAATTGAACAATCAGGCCTTAAAAATAAATTTCATTAGTGCCCTATATGATTAGGAAGATATGGCAACTCCACATACCAGTGAAGCTTTCATAGATTCACCATAGTATGCAGATAACATATTTGTTTTACTAAATTTACAAGCTCCTTTTTGGTTATCTAGAACTAAAGGTAGATTCTTGAAAATGAAATCAACGAAATATTGTATCATAGAAAATGCTTTATTTTGGAAGGATAATGGTAGCATTTTGTTGAATTGTTTATTAAAAGATGAAGTTGACAAAGTTATGCAAGAAATTCACGCAATAGATTGTGGAGGACACCTATACTGGAAAAAAACTGCTGATAAGATTTAAAGGGTAGATTTCTACTAGCCCACCCTTTTTTAGACGTCAAGAAATATGTGACCTCTTGTCACAAGTGCCAAATATTTGAAGGAAAAAATAAACTCTTACCATTACCTCTCAAACCCATCTCCATAGAAATTCCTTTTCAACAATGGGGTTTGGACTTCATTGGGAAAATTCACCCATCCTCCCCAGCCTATCATAAATGGATTTCGATAGCTACTGACTGCTTTACTAAATGGATAGAAGCCATCCTTTCTAGATAAACTACAAACTCTGTCATCATTTCATTCCTTGAGAACAACATCCTTTCTAGGTTTGGATGCCCACAAAACATCATTACTAATAATGCATCTGTCATGCGGAAAAAGTCAATTTTGCAGACAAAACCGACCTCCCTAGGAACTAAAGCTTTTCTAGTGACAAACAAAACAATCAAACACTATCTTTCCCTAAATATGCATTTAAAATAAAAGCAACCAGGTGTTTAAGGCTTACCTTTAGTTCAATGCTGTTTGTAGCGGCCAAGCCTCTTCGATCCAGATGAGCTCCTCTCCTTGAAGCCTGCATACACAAACAAGCAAACGATTACATATCACCTGAATAACTCATATAATAAAACATATTCATCATAAAGACCAAGGAGTTTATGAAACAAATTATATATAACAACTTGTTGAGAAAAATGAACTTAATTGTATTAATTGGAAACAAAAGAAACCTTACAACCAACGCCTTAGTGTTGTCCAGGTCCCTCCCAGGGTCCAGCAAGAGTTCTCCTCTACCTTGATCAGCTCACCCACTTCCAAATGAAGCTAAGAAAGGAATGTGATCTCTCCTCTCAAGCTCTATAAGGGAGTCCTAATTTCAGCAGCATCTACCCTTAGGAATGTTCAGCTTTCAACCTCCTTTGCCTCTGGCCCAATGCCTGTATTTATAATGCTTTGGAGGAAGTTAAACAGGTCCACCATCAACGGGATAAGCCGCTCTTTCAAAGGGATAGCTCCCCTCTTCATGGGATAAGTTCCTCTTTCATTGGGATGCATGAACCATCTAGAGGCGCTCAATCCACGTCAAACCATCTTCTAGAATGCTCTAGAATCGATCGCAAGTAATTTTTTTGAAGTAAAACTTGCGCCTTTTGACTTTTACAGGGGTACGCACCCAACCCTTTATAGATAGAGCATACAAGTATGAGGTATTATGTACTTGAGGTGCGTGCCCGCAGGTAAGAGTAAGAGAAAGTGCGGAACCAGAGTTATATTGATTTTTTAAAGGCTTTCTCTCTTTTTTGGAGTTTGACATGAGGAGCGGAGGTATAAAACTTGCCAAGGAGGACATTATGGTTATTGATGGAGCCATACTGACTGCAAATAGTCACGGTGACAAATTTTAGTGTAACAGATTGCCCCCCTAAAGTGCGAGGTCTGTAGTAGATCAGGGTTTTATATCATCTAGGAAGGGTGAAGCACTTTATCATTTCGAGGATTATCTTGTGCAGAGCCCAGTCGGAACCTGCAAATATTCAACACAAAATACATATATGAGATCATATCATCGCTGAGGTAGGCATTCCCATACTCAGATCAAAAACTTAACTAACAAACTAACTACTGCTTTGATATAGGAATGATTTCGCAATACATCATAATCATAGACACATGTAGACATAGTATGGACGCAACCATCTGTTTATAATTAGTCTACTGTATAATGAATACAAAACTCCTCGCAGCCTGGATGGCGGAAACTAGATCCAGGGTCTTCATTTCTGCTTCCCGAAATAGTACGATTCTACCCATGCGAATAAATGAGTTGATGTCGAACATGGTAGAAACCACTTGATTACCAATCAATGATGTAAACTGTTAACAAGTGTGAGAGAGACCACCAGTGATGTTAATGGTTCTCAAAGTACCCAGTACAATCCATGAGATGTGAGTAGATGTGTTGATGTCGAACATGTCACAGAATCCTTCGATCGAAAGTCAATGATGTAAACTGTCATCAAAGGCGAGAAACCTGCCATTGAGGCATGCATATTTCAAGGTACTGATGATTCCTAGATCATCTTTCTAGATAATGTGCTGATGTCGATAGAAAGTGATCCGTCATAGGCAAGCCCACAACACGAAATCATAGATCAAGTTGAAGAAATTTAGTTGCAAGGACTGACTCAGGAATGGTCAATATGGATGACAGATATTTTTCAGATGAATGGCTTATTGGGAGTGACCTCTTGAACACATAACGACACAACAGATGGCTTGGTGACAATTGACCCAAAGTTAATACCCAGAAACCGGCTGAGGACATTCAATGTGGTTCGATCAACTGTTAGGCAAGGATTTCCCAACCCAGGTGAATAAAAGTGTCGTGTTCAAGAGTGGTTACAAAGTATGACAAACAAACTCATTTTCATCTCTTTTCCCCCGCCATTTCTGGCAAGTACCTCTTTATTTTTTACAAGCTTGAGGAGGATAACATTTGCTGGATTATAATCTCATCCTTCGGATGAGCCCAACTTAGTTTAGATTCGAACCCTAAGAAGGAGTGGTTCGTTCCTGTTTGTAATTGAACAGGTCCTTTACTGTGAAATTTTAACGAGTCTAGTATAGGAGAAACTCGGTGTTTTTCAATTTTAGGGAGTCTGAAAAAACTTAAGAAGACTCCAGGGTTGACCTTTTTCGTAAATTTGTGTCTCCCAAGCCCGAAAAAGTATAAAATAATACTTGAGAGAACCGCTTGATCTTACGACCAAGGAGTACTTTTCGTTATTAGTGTCACTGAACCGAAAAAGTAAAAAAGCAATCAATGACACGTCGTTTTATAACCAATATCGAATTTGAAACGAAAAAAATCCAGCAATCTTTTCATGTTTTTTACGGTCGGAAAAGAGCTGTAAGTGGACCGTCTTTTAATTCCGTTTTAATGAATGTAAAAGAAATGCTCGGCAATCTTTTCATCTTTTAGGAGTCAGAAAAGGGCCTAAAAGATGACTCTAAGGTTTCACGTTTTCGTACATTTTAACGAGTTCGAAAAAATGATAAAAATGTACTCATGGTTTTTATTTTTTCGTAAGTTTTAATGAGTTCGAAAAAATGATAAAAAATGTACTCATATGGCCGACTTTCAATTTAATTTACGAGCAGGAAAAGACGGAAAGAACTCAGCATTTTCATTTGTTTTACGAGAATGAAAGATAGCAAAATAATCTCGGGATTTTTATGAGTTTAACGAGTCTTGAAAATAACTGAAATTGACTCGAGATAGGTTTCATTTTTACAAAAGCTTGAAACAGAGAAAAACTATGCTTCAAAGTAGTTTCATTTTTACACAAGCTTGAAACAGAGAGAAAACTGTGCTTGATGCCCCCTAAGCGTAATTGCTAGAGTGCATGCCCCCCAGCTTCATTTCATTCAACTAGTTTGATGAAATGAAGGTTTACTTTCGAAATCTTGGAAAGACTCGTGGGAGTTGTTTCATTTTTTAGTGGGGTTGACACAGGAAAAGAACTATCCTCAAAACCCTTGTTTCATTTTTTAAACGAGCTTGACACAAGACAAGGAACTATGCTCATGACTACTCTCTATAATCTACCTATATAACCTACCCTTGTTTCATTTTTTAAAGAGCTTGACACAAGACAAGGAACTATGCTCAAGACTCCTTGTTTCATTTTTTAACGAGCTTGACACAAGACAAGGAACTATGCTCCAGAAGTTCGCATGCCCCAGCATAATGATGCAAAGCGAGGTACATGCTCCCCAAGCTTCATTGCATTCAACCAGGTGAATGGAATGAAGGTTTACTTTCAAGATTTAACTTGAAAAGGGAGTTGTTTCTTTTTTTAAAGAGGTTGACACAAGAAAAGAACTATCCTCATGGCAGCCTGTTTCATTTTTTAATGAGGTTGATATAGGAAAAAACTATCCTCGCACAGCCTGTTTCATTTTTTAACGAGGTTGATACAGGAAAAAACTATCCTCGTGAACACCTGTTTCATTTTTTAACGAGGTTGGCACAGGAAAAGGAACTATCCTCGCTACATTGATCATGGCTTCCAACTGGAAGAAAGACATGTCAATGGACACACCTTGATCATGGCTTCAAAGAGGTCTTCATCAGAAGGAAGAATACTTCTCTAGAAGGAACACATGTCAAGGGACTCAAAAGGGATAAGAACATCGTGTTCAAGTAATCCCATAGAGTTTTCCATGTCAATTACCGGATTTAAATCAAAGGAAGATGAGCAAACAGTGAGAGGCTCACTTACATCGGTAACTGAAAGCATGGGACCAGTTGCCACATAATTAACCCGTGGTAGGGTAGATACCACTTTAGAATCAGGAACATTTAGGGGTGTCATATTATTGGTAGTTGAAACAAGACTAGGGAACGAAAGCTGGTCTACAGTCACAATACTGCCATTGTGAGGGAAAGACATCACGCGAAAGAGTGTCGATACGACAACTTTCATTGCATAAACACAGTCTCGCCCAAGGAGTAAATTGAAATCCAAGGGACCTCGAACTACCATAAGATCAATACAGACAGTCTTACCTTCCAAGGTAATAGAAAACTTAGGAAGGATCCCTAAAGGTTCACTAATGGTTCTGTTAAAAGCTTTCAGATTCTGCGTAATAGGCACAAGCTGAGGGAACCCAAAGCTTTCCAAGCAATTGAGGATAAAATACTAACAGAAGCACCTTCATCTACCTGTGTGCGATGCATGTCCCTACCACCAACCTTGACAATGATTTGGAAAGGGATGGAGGAAGGAAGACGAGTTTCTGTCAGTCTATTCCAATCAAAGGAAAAGACTTCAGTACTTGGAGGGGGTTCTGTAGAAACAGGTGAAATGCCCCCCGACGTAGAAGAATCTGATTTAACAAAAAGAACCTCAGCGGTATAAAGTTCACTCTCTAAAGGGAAAGTGGGATCGAACGAACATGAAATTGAATCGACCACTTGATCAACTAATGGATCATCAACCTGAGTGACATGAGTTTCACTCTCCAATGGAAGAGTGTGATCGACTGTACTTGAAATTAGATCAATCACTCTGTTAGTTGACAGTAGGTTGGGAGAAAGTTTATGGTAACCAGTTGGAAATTGTTGCTGTGGAATGGTAAGTTTTTCCAACAATGTTGAGGCTTCATCCATGTGAGGGCAAATATGAGTTTGATGACTCCCTTTGCATAACTTACAAGGAAACCTAACTTTACCCTTTTTCCCAGGAACCTGACTATCACTAGTTGATGGATCAATGGAAAGTTGATGAGATTTTTCTGACCATACTTCCAAGACCTTTGGAATACCGGGAGAATTGATAAGGAAGTGGTCACCCTTACAAAGCCTGCAAGGGTATTTGGGTTTAATTCATGTCGGAGTTTTCCTCAACACAACTAACACTTACAACCGTGGTTGGTTGGTTGACTTCTTTCTTATCTTGCTTCTTCTTCTTCTTCTTCTTCTTCTTCCCTTTCTTCTTCTTCTTAGCCACCTAGTTACTAGCATCGAGGATTTTACCAAGCGAAGAGGAAGAAATGGAGGAAGAAAAATTAGGCGAAGAAGGTAAAGGGCCAACAGAAGTTTGGTGATGTTGAGATGGTGAACTCTGTTGAGGTGAAGCATTCGGTTGAGGTGGAACAATGGGAGTATTTGGGGCCAATGAATTTGAAAATAACTATATCGGTAAACCTATTGTAAATCCAGGTAATGACAAAGTAGCCATATAAGGAGGACCAACATTTCCAAAGAAAGGAAAAGTACTAGGATCCTCGTTAAGAAGGGTTCCTTGGTTGGTAAATTCCGGAACACTTGCCATTATATTCAACTTCAGTGAATTTAATTAACAATTTTAAAACTAAAATTCACAATTCACACCTATGGTCTCTAAAAGTAAAAACCAACAAATTAACACCCGCTATCAAATCTAGGAGTCAAACCACACACAAACAGTAACTTCCCGTACCGAAAACACTAGTTGGTGATGAAATCCAACCTCGCAGAATTCAATACAGAAATGGCGGTTGGAACAGTTACCCCGGCAACCTGGTTAATGAATAGACTGGAACAAGTTCCTCCACTTAATTGTCTCGAGTGAAGAGAACCCCCCAGAAAATCCAAGTGAGTCTAGCTGACGTCTGCTCCAGTTACAGTGGGATCTTCCCACCACTATCACCTCAGGAAGAATCCTAAAGAATATGGCCACTAAGGTTACCAACTGAAACAAATATACCTGGGGGAATAGTCTACGATCCGATACGCACGCAAGGGCAGAGTAGCAAACTCAATCCCCTTGAAGGCTCCTTGACATAATCCAAGGTTTACCAACAAGTGACCCCAGGCTCCTTGACAATGGTTAATCCGAGGTTTACCATTTTTAATACTTGAATATCTGGCGTCATTCCCAATGAGGAAGGATTGATTCCCACACTGGTTCGGACACGATCTCGTGCTTCTCCTTTAAGAGGAGCTTTCCTAGAGCATAAATGCAACAATTGGATTTCTTCCTACCACAAGATACAGCTACTTGTTTGTTTTTACTGTCTTGGAGAGTTAATTACTCTCCTACTCCAAGACACTAGCCTAAGCTAAGTTGGTGTATCAGAGCCCTAGAAATGTAAAAATTACTAGATAAATTTTAATTAAGCGCTGTGTTATTAAGGCTGTTATTACTCAAAGGGGTAAATGGATACGAAACCAATGGTGTTATGACCCGACGCAAAACTGAATGCAATCGAATATGATAATGTAATCCTTTCAATTCAATGAATCCTAACTAAAGTAAGGAGAAAGTTTCCATTCACTTCCAACAATGCAAAAAATTGATCACTAAGAGAAAATATAACAAATTCTATAATGCACTAATTCCATCAAGAAAAACTAATGCAAATCAATTCCAAAATAGTTTTTTTATTTTTATTTTTGTGTAAATTCAAATCAAAGAAAACTAATCTAAATCTACGATTGATTTTTTAGAATGTAAACTATGCAATTGTAATCTATGCACAATTCACTTGAAAAGTATGCAAATGTAATCTATGCACATTTTTCATTCATATTCTGAAAATGAAAATTCTAATTATGCAAATGTGATCTATGCAAGAGAATTCTCAAACACAAGATGATTCTAATGTAATCTAAGAACCAATCAAGTGCAAGTCGAGAAAATTGGGTGAGAGTTCCAAAGATCAAAAAATAGAAACACTCAAAGGCGATTAACACTCATACACTATTTAGCCCCCCCCGGCGAATGAATGGGAATTTTTTTTGCAAAAACAAAAGCAAAAAGATGCAAAATTGTGAAAGGACTGAGAGAAACCTCCAAGTAATGACCAAAGGAAAACAAATCAAGAATTTCTCAAAAAGAGACTCAAAACACCCAATTGATAAAAGCTTAGAGCAGGAATGCCAATGAAATTAACCAAGGAAAGTTTCTGACAAGTCACAAGCAGGTCTGGGCAATGGCTAAAACCTATAAACAAATTCTAAACTGATAAAAACAAATTCTAAACATTGGCCACCTCCCATTGGCCGACAAATATTTCCAAATTAAAGACACATCCACCTCTAGTCATTTATTAAAACTTCACTGCTGGAGTAAAGACAAATTCCTTAACTAGAATGTTGACATTCACCTATGGGAATCACATTTTCCCAAATACTTGTTCCCATAGGTATACATGTTCCCAGAAATCATCCATTTATCCCAAGCTTGCTATATCTCAAGTCATAGAGCCACAGTCTCTCCTGACCAACAAATTTTATTCACCATTACTGGAGAGTCAATAAATGAAATGTTGCAGGTCCAGTCAATCCCAAATGAAACCCCATTTTCCATTGAAAGCATACTTGAACTTTACATAAAGTTTGACCTTCCCAAGAGGGCTCAAATCTTTCAGACTTTCATCCTATATAAGAGTCTCGTACTCCTACAGATAGTGCTCCATACTCTGCAACCATTTTCTCTGAGAGGGAAAGACAAATTGCAACCATGTTGTCTTGTATCCTTGGGTATACTACTGATGAATTTGTAGATGAACCTGTACTTTCTTTCCTCTCTATTTTTTTCTCGGGCATGCCTCCAACTACAATTTTCAATTTTGCCCAGTTCTTGCCAGTCAGAATCCACAATCAATTGATCAAATTTCCAAATGAAAAAGTATTAAACTACTTTTCAATATTGTTCCACATGTTGCTATATTTCCAGTTAGATGAGTTCCCAGTTAGCATCCAAAAATTGGACAGTAAGAGCCAACCAAGACCTGTCATGTTTTGGACACTGTTGACCCAAAAATATTCCACTATTTTTAGTTATATGGAGTTCATTGATTCCATTGTTCATCTAGTTGTAAATATGCTAACCAATAGCAATCAACCCAGAATTAATGATGAGATAAAAAGAGTTTTGCAGTTGACTAAAAATAAAAGAGTAGGAGACATGTATCTATACCAGGACCACAATGAAATTAGGATATATGGGTGCCATCTCACTCCCTACAATATGCTTAGATATCTCCCCATGAGAATATTTGCATTAGAATATTTTAGGTAGATCATAAACTCAGATGATGTCAATTGTATGTCAGCTATGAAGAAAACATTGGTCAAGATCAAAAACTAGTTGGGCCCTTTTATTTGTAATAATAGGGAAGCTGGACAAGAAGCAAAGAAAATTTTATAGCAATTGAAGTTTAGTAGCAGTTTCATGTGGTAATATGACCCTAATGGAGTCATAAATAAATTAAGGCTCAAATTCAAATTAAGCCCTTTTATGCATGAGTCCAAGCCAGACATTGAAAAATATGCCAACCAGTCAGAGTGGTTGGAAAATACCTTAATAGATGTGGAAAAGCAGATAGATACTAGTTCCTTTCTATAGATTCCAATCCTACAGGAACAAATGGGTATTATTCCCATTCTACAAACTCCAACCATGCAGGACATAAATGTAAAAAGAACTAGGGAAGAAGGTTCTAGCTCTAAAATGGATACTACAGATGACATGTTTGAAATCATGTACAAGAAGAAGCGCAAGCTTAATCCTGTAAATGAGCAAGAAGATACCATTGGGACAGTTGAAATCATTGATACTGATACAGTGGTTAAAAAGAATATATCTCTAGCAGTTTCATAGGAAACTCGTCAACCTTCCACCTCAAATACTCAGATTATTGAAAAACATCTTAGTATTGAAGTCTCTTCATCAAGAAAACCAGTCGATAAAGAGAAAGATATGAAATAGAAGTACATAGAAATCAAGTTGAGGACTGAGGCATTGAAGGCTGAAACATATGCCCATTACTTCAAACAGACTCCTAACAATCAAAAGAGGTTGATGTCAGCTTTTGGCATTAAAAGTGGTAAAATGAAAATGACCTTTTTGAAGCCTACAGTCTAGTAGCCTAAAACATCAGCAGACTATAGGAAGACATAGTTTGAAGTTTTGGCCAATAATGTTCACCCTATTGATCAAATTGAATTTCATAAGTAGGAAGGTGAAATTATCTACTCGACAATGACTAAAAAATAAATAATTGTGTAGAAACTTCAAAGTCCTCTAGACAACATCACAGCACAATTTAAGCTAGAAAACACATCCTCACAGGCCAAGGATAACAAAATCAAGTCACTGGAGGACTTGGTGATTGAGATTGGATATAATCCAAATGACATCAGGGCAGCAGAAAAGCTCATAAAGAAGAAAAATGAGGATATTTTTGCATTGAAGGAGTAGTTAAAATTTCCTCCTTCTGAACATCCACAGGCCAAGGAGGTCCTAGAGAGCGAAACCCAGTAGGATGAAATGATATATCTCATTCTTCAACTAAATGCTCAATTGAAAGAAATGGAGAATGAATTGGACAATTTAATACAGTTGAAACATTCCAACATTGACACTGCTACTTCCACTACTATCCCTATAGTCACTACAATAGTTCCTTCCACTTTGGCAGCTTCATTGGCCCCAACAGTTCTAGTAGCTACAACAATTGCAACTGCATCAACAACTACATCAGCAACAGTTTCAACAATCACAAAAACTCATCCAAGTGATGAAGCAAGTAAACTAGTCAAAGCCATGGAGGACATGTCCATTCAGACCACTGAAATAAATAGACTTAAAGAACAGATAGAAAGTCTAGAGGATGAGAAGAAACTGGCTCAAATCATGCATAAAAATGAAGTACAGAAGTCAAACAGGCTGAATGAGAGGATAAAGAACTTAGAAAATAATTAACATTGAAGGAGCCACTTGCCCAAGCAAAAGAGTAGCTATGGGCCAATATTATTGAGTCTGTCAATGCTATTTGGCCATCTATACAAGTATCTTTGAACAAAATGATTTAGTCAAAGGGGTTGGGGAAGCAATTCAAAGGTTTAAGGCCGAACTTGGAAATATGCTAGAAGAAGCTTCAAGAATAATCTAATTCCTTAACTCAAATAATAGATATGAATTGCAGGAGCTTGGCATAGCTGACTGAACTGGCACTATACTAGAGGTGAAGAAGGTAATCACCAAGAGGAACTTGATGATGCATCTTGAGGACAAATCCAAAACCATGGAGCTAGCTATAGGGAGGTTCATGGTCAAATTTGATGCTTTGAGCAAAAAGTTCCGCCTAATCCGTTGGAATAAATGATAGGTTAATGCCACATGAAGAATATGAAAAGAGAATCATAGAAGTGGCAAAGGATCAAGCCAATAGTTCCTCTATGAAATATATGCCTACAGGAAAGGTTCTTTACCAGGCTTTTGAGAACCTCTTTTACCTCCAGCATGAGGTAAAACATATTTTTGTAAACAATCCCACCTTTTCAAAATACATAGAAGCTGATGAAGTCTACAGAAGAATGATAAATATTAAATTACTAGATACAGGGACTTGGGAAAAATTAAATGATTTACTATGAAAATGCAAGGTAAACAGTGGACACAGAGCATTGAAAGAAAAGCAGTAGATCAGCTAAGTCAAAGAGTATCAGTCAAAAGGAAGAGTACAAGAATAGTCAGCATGGAAGACAAACAACAAAAGAGAAAAAGTAGTGTAATATCAAAGAAGAGCCAACTACAAAAAATAAAAGAGGGATAGCTTGCTTTAGTTACATATCTGTCTTTATCTTCTTGCATGAATATATTTCCTTTTCCTTGAATAATTCCTAAATCAGCTTAGGATATTTTTCAGTAATTTTTTGTATAAATACTTCATAATTCGAAGTATTAAGCATGGATTGCTAAACATTTCTATAGTTGTATTGATCTAAAACCTAAGGGTTCATTGTACCATTTTTCAAGTCAGCAGACTGGACTAAGTATTAAAGGCATTGCATTACAGGATTCATATGTTGGGCCACTTTAGTGAAGTATATTTTGTTTGTCAAATTGTTATCTTCTTAAGTGTTTCACATGCTTGCATGTTATCTAAATTGAATGAAATAACTAGAATATTATTACAGAATTTGTTTAAGTACACTCGGTCTTGAACAGTTATTCATTTTAATGTTTTCTTCTGATATCTAGAGTAGGGAATCCTTCATTGCTTGCTAGTCTCGATTGACCTCTATCATTTCCCTCATTATCAAGTTTGAGGATTCCTTAACTACTCCTTGACCTCGATTAAAAACCACTTCACCATCCAGCCTAAAAGATCTTAATTTACTCAGCTACCTTGCCTTGTGAACACTATCTTTAGAACTTGCTTTAGTCTTTTTTTCTTGACACTTGACCACATAGCCCAATGGTAAAAGACATCCCTCTATCCATATAAGTCAGTGATTGAACCACCAAATCAAAATCAAAACCCAATCAAGTTTAAATAACTAGCCTAAAATTAGTTAACTCAACAAAGTTAAATCATAAAGAGAGAGCCCTCTCTGAGCATTATGAAGGTTAGATCCTGATCTGAAAAGTAGGTTTGTGGTTACCTCTAATATTCCATTTGAGATAAGATAACAACCCCAGGGAAATTTTAGAGTGATAAAAGTTCACGAAGAAGTTGGGTTATGACATGTAAATCACCTACAAAAAAGGGAAGAAAATTGTTGTTTCAAATGCACACTCAAGAAAGGATGAGGATGTGGAAGCATTGCTTTATGCCATTTCTATTATCCATCCTGAGTGGATAACACAATAAAGGGATTAATGGAAGAATGATGAAGAGATGTGGACACTCATTCAAAAGTTGCAGTAAGATCCTAGTACATCTGATATATTTAGCCAGAAAATTGATTCACTATGGTATAAACATTGCCTATATCTTTGTAGGAATTCCCAACTCAAACAAAAGATTATTTTGGAATTGCACACCTCTCCCTTAGGAAGGCACTCGAGATTTTTAAAAACTTACCATAGGGTCAAAAAGGATATTTTTGGGATGGCCTTAAATCTGATATTCAAAAGTTTGTGTCATAATTTTTTGTTTCCAACAAAATAAAGTTAAGAAATTTAAGGCCTCAGGTCTATTACAACCTTTAATCATTCCAAGTCAGTGTTTGGAGGAGGTCTCAATGGATTTTATCATAGGTTTACCCAAGTCTAGAGGAAAGAGTGTAATCATTTTTGTAGTTGATAGACTTACCAAGTATCCATACCTTTGTGCATTATTTCATCCTTTCGAAGCTCGTACAATTACTACTACATTTATGGAAACAATTCAAAAGCTTCATGGAAACCAAAGATTATTGTAAGTGACAGAGATCCCATTTTCACTCGAAATTTTTGGATGAAATTATTTTCTTGAATTGGTAGTCAATTATCTCATATCTCACCTTATTATCCTCAATTTGATGAGCAAACTGAGATAGTGAACAATGTTTGTAAGGATATCTTCGTTACTTTGTATCTGATTAAAAAACACAATGGGTCAAGTGGTTGCCTCTAGCTGAATGGTGGTATAACACTTCCTTCCATACTGTAGCAAAAATCACCCCATTTATGGCACTTGATGGATATCATCCACCATCCATCACATCATATTTAAGAGAAAAGTCTATGTTTCAAGTAGTGGAAGATCACATCAATCATCAACAATAAGTTATCCAACTCTTAAAGGATAACCTCACTATGGCACAGAATCGAATGAAACAACACATAGATGAACATCATAGTGAAAGACATTTTGAGGTAAGCAACTGGGTATTTTACGGCTACAACCATACAAGAAAATGTCCCTTAAGCAAGCTAAGAATGATAATAAATCATCACCCAAGTACTATGGTCCTTACAAGGTGTTGCAAAATATTGGTACTATGGCATACAAAATGGAGCTACATACATTTCCCGAGCACACTAAGTTGTCCATGTTTCATGCTTAAAGAAGGTTATCAGTGACAAGATTCCAGTTCAAATAGTGTTGCCAAAACTTGACAAATAATGAAAATCATATTTGAGCTTGAAGAAGTCATAGAAACAATAACCTAACATCTATGGAAATGATCAATTTCATTGTATCTCATTAAGTGGAAGAACTTAACCATTGAAGATTCCCAATGGGAGGATGACAATTTTATACAGAAGCATCCAAAACTACTCAAGCATTGAGGGCAACACTTTTTTTGAAGGAGGGGCATGTTAGGTCTATATAATACCAGGCTAGCCCCCTTATTTTTATTATTATGCCTATGTAGCCCCCATGTTATTATTGTTGTACCCCATAGAAGCCCATTATTTTTGTTGTTGTGCCCTTACATTATTATTGTTATGTATGATCTAATTATATTGTGACCCCTTAGACTCCTATATATACAAATGAGGTAATTTTATTTGTATCATCCAATAATTGTTCATTTATGTAATGTAAAGGAGGTTTCCCCCTCAAAGAGGATAATTTTTAAGTCGTTTATCTATCTATTTGTGAGTTGGTTGCATAACATGGATGCTTTTCAATCTCATCTACCTTGTATCCATGAAACCATGTTGCCTCTTTGAGAGGAAGGCTTGGGATTGTATGTGGTTATCCATACCTAAGTAACTATGTCGAGATATTAATTTTTCTTGCAACCATTGAATCAAGTGAGGTTGTTGTAGTTGTTGGGTTGCTCCATGACACACTTAATGATACATATATGGACTATGGCAGGTTGTTTGACATCTTTAGAAATGAAGTGCCAGATTTAGTACAAGTGGTATGCATCCTCGTGATCAATATCCACTGCTAGTTTCATTTCATACATACTTCACTCTATGTTAATCATTTAGAGAAAATGTGTCATATGTTCCATTTGGGTCTCTTCAATTTCGAGAGAGGCATTTATATATAATATCAATGTTTTACTAACATTTTTGTTCCTCTTGTAGATGTCACTTGCCTCTGTATATTATTTTCCTTTTTTCGTGTTAGGTCCATTTGTTCTGGTCATTTAGGTTGTTTAAATTTCACATCTTTAATTAATGGTCAACTTCATTTTCACACGTGTTTAGAATAAGTTTGTGTTCAACAGGATTTCCTGTGACAACAACAAAAGAAGTAAAATTGTCGAAGTAGACCATCTCCATGCAATGTTTTTTCAATGATGAATGTAAGGTTAGTCTTGGTCAAATTAGCAGATAAATTTTATAACATGGGAACCTTGGGATTTATACCTTTTCCAAAGCAACAACAATTTGTAGAAGAGAAACTAGAGATTTTTTCTCCCTTAGCCAACCAACTTGGAATTTGGAGTTGAAAAGTAGAATTAGAAGACCTATGCTTGAAATATTTGAAGACAAGCGAGTATGGAGATATTTCTGCCAAGTTTGCGGAAGGCTTTAGGGAATCAACTATCATGTCTGTAATCCAAAAGTTGGATAAAACTATGAAGAAGGAAAAAATATCTTATTCTGATTTATATGGCAAACCTAAGATCCTGTATAGCACTCACGGTAAGATGTTGAAGTAGGATTTCTCTATTCTTTGCACAAAATGTTTTGTAAGAATCCATTTCATTTTTAACCTTTAAACTTAATTAATTATAACATTTATTGCTGATTAGCTCTAGTTCATTGGCCATTTTCATGAATTAGTAGAGAATTGATGAAATCCATAACCTATGTGATCTTTGATTTATTGTCTTGGAAGAGGTTGACTACTATGCTACACTGTGTATTATTCACCATTTGTGGTTGAGTATTCCTAGGAAGCAAAAGGATTATGTTAAGCACCCAAAAATTAATTGGCATGCTAGTGTTTACCAACTAGAGTAGTTTGTTTTGATTATTCAAGCAGAATAAATCATTCAACTCTATTGAAGTTTTTCCATTTATAGATTAAGTTAGGCACAAACCAATGCAATTTTTTGGGTTACTCTCCTAACACTTATTATGGTCCAAACACTTTAGGTATCAATATTTGCATATTGTTTTTTGGGGGATGATGGTTTTTCACTAGAAATATAAATACATACTAATTAAATGCATCAACAAGTTGAGTTAGGAGTTGTTGCAAACTGGAGGTATAAGGAGGGTGAAGCAACACACTCTTCCTTCATTTTTCAGAGGGTCAAGTGGAAAATATGGGTGCTAACATGGAACAATGATATTATGGACGCTAAATTTCTGTTATCTCCCTAAGATGCAAACAGGAGACCACCTTTCCCTTTCCCTTCCCATAAAGATGGTTGCCTACATATGGACAAATTCTGCAACCCACCATGTGGTACAAATGATAGTATCCTTGTAATTATGTTGGAAGATGATAGAGTGAGTATGCTATTCTTAAAAACACCATATTAAGATGTAGTTTCTTTGTAATTTTCTTGTTTTGAAATTCATTTTCTAATCTTTTACACAATTTTTTATGTATTTTGTTTGAAATTTCTACCATCATATCAATTTCATGAATGAAGGATTATTTATTGTTGTTAAACATATGACTGTGCAATAACTACCTCCAAATTCGAATATGAAGGATTTTTTTAGACAAAATAGCTTATGGGAATTCAATTTTTACATCATATGGTTTGCCAATACAAGAGGAGTTGAGGCCAAGAGTGAATCACAAAATTGTTAGTGATCCTTGACAAAAGTGGAAAATAGGTGATTTAGTTCAATTGACTCTGTCAATACCACATAGGTTTTTGACTGAATACATGAAAGTAATAAGTAGAATGTTTTGGAAAGGAAGATGAATGCCAAAATGAAACATGCCATATGCTAGGAAAGAATTCACCAGTTGTAGTTGTGACATCACTTATGTAGTAACCACCTAATTGTTTTTGGAGTGAATTAGAAAGAATGGCAACTTATAGATTTACCTTGTTGAATGCCAGTCAACAACAAGGTTTAATGTCACTAAACCAATACACTTGTTATGAGCTCAACACGTCACTCATGGAAACTAAAACTTGGTGGGAAGGATAACAATAATTCCTCCCAACCACCAAAGATAAACCCCATTGACAACTTTCTTTATGGATCTTATAATCAATATCATGATAATCACAGTTTTTTTGTAGAAAATTCATTCTACTCTTTAAATAATTTAAAACTCACTATTTTAACAAGGCTAAGAGATAGGTATTGATAACCATGAGAGGAAGGTTTGGGAATCTCTAGGCTATTTAGATTCTCATCTTTCTATCTCACTTCTTTAGAGGAAACTATATATTCAAATACAAACTCAACTCTTATCAAACTAAAATAAATAAGCCTCATTATAAAGATGTTTCTCCCTCCACTACCTTGCAATGATGTTATTTTTCTTAATTATATTTGAATTTCATTGATAGTAACCTAGATTTATATATTTCTTTTAACATGAAATTGAGATCACGGCAAACATACACATATCCCATTAAGTATGATCTAAAGATGATTCAAAGAATCACACCTTTAGCCTAAGCACGTGACAGAGTGATTTCTGAGGTATGAAATTTTATTAGAGGCACTGTTTATTTGTTTGTTTTGGTTAGAAAAGGGTTTTCCCTTTGTTTTATGTGACTTTCAATTTATCATTTGTAGCATGTTGAGAAATGAGAAAGAATAATGGGTGACATTTATCTTGAATAAATTGATGCTAAATGAAAGCATATCAAGTTTAACCAAGCTATAGTTTGCTTTGGTAAATCTAGAGGAACATATTAAAAGTTGCCTAAGAATACACCATATATAGAGTTTCAACACAAGTAATATATGGCTTTTTCTTTGCAGATATGTTCTTTTTTCTACCCAAGAAATCACAACAAGAAAAATATTGATATTGTAGGAATTGTTCGAGGACCTCATTGAGATCATTGTTTCTAATGTATTACTTGATTGATACCCTCTAATGATAGGAGGGCTTTAAATATGAATGAATATGTTCCTGAAACAAATCAAATATAAAGATAAAAATAAATGCTAATGCATTCATTTTATTGTTACTTGACTCTGGTGTGGGTAGGTTATAGAAAATGTGGTTGAAAAAGGATGGGGAGACAATTCATAACATGTCTTGGATATTATTCATCTATTGTTAGAGATCCTTTAGGCACCTTAGACATTGACTTTGGAAATGTTTCACTGGGGATTCCTATGGTTTTTAATGTTGTGATTATTTCACCTCATGGTTATTTTGGGAAAGAAAATGTTTTAGGAATGTCATACAAGACACCGGTGGATAGATGAATATATATTTTTTAATTGAAATGTCCATTCCATGATATCCTCTCTTTATTGTTTGATTGCATTTTGAAGTTTCCATTGGTTTTGTTTTGTCTTTTAAGTGTGAAATTCAAAATACTTGGTATCATGCCTATTTAAAAAACATCCAAATCTTGAATATGAGATTAGTATTACACGATATTAATTGAAATCATTTTAGTTGTTTTGTATTGAAATATTTTTGTGACTATTAGAAAATTTTACTTTCGTGTTGTTATTTGAGCACGGGTTGTATACATACTTGACCAAGTTCAAGTGTTAGAGAATGAAATGTTGTTGCGAATAAAATGACAAGGATTAGACATGACACCTCTGATTATATTATTTCACAAGTTATCTACAGCCTGAGCTTTTTAGCATGTAACTTATTTGGAATGACTGTGCCTAAGTTTTATATAAAGGTTGAATACAGTTACTCATGTGTTCTTTTCTATGGTGACATTTTATTTTATTTGTTTATATAGGTCATCTAGCCACATAGTGGCCACTATCACCAAACCAAAGAAAATGTGATCAAGTTTCTTTCTTTTATGGGGAAAAATGGCATTGACATTGTTTTTGTTGAGGTATATGACGTATAAGTATTATATACTCTACTTTAGTTTATATTCCAATGTTCATCATATTTCATGTCTTATACTCTACATTGTATCTTCTTTCGTTTTCAGGAGAGGAACTCAGTGTTGACGGTAAGAAGCAAGAATTGTAGAAAGAGGAGAACAATAGCACTGGAGCAATAAATGCAAAAAGAGAGAGAAGATAATCGATATAGTGATACCCTTAGAGCCAATATCCCACATAAGACACACACATAGAGACTAATGGTCAAGTCTTCAAAGTTGGTGGATTCACTTGCAATGCCTTGGCAACACAATGATAATCTTTTGAAGTGATGAAACAATATCTCATGTGTAAATTGTAATCCAACCAATATTAAGTTGGAAACTCATATTGTAATACTTAACATTTTATATAATATAATTTATGTGGCTGAAATAGATTAAAGTTTCACTTGATATTATTTAGTATTGTAATTCACATATGTAACTTTGTGTTTTCATATTAGATGAGCATGCACATTGTATGACATTTTTTTAAAAATTTAGTCACAAAATCATATTAATTAATTTATGTAGATTAATAATGAATACATAAAATCAATCTAAAACTATTAAATTAGTAGTTTATATTGATTAATTATGAACACGAATAAAATGAATATATGACTAAATTAGTTGATTATAATGATTATTAATGAAAGTAAATTAAATGAATATAAACTATTAAATTAGTCATTTATATAATGAATATACAAATACCAAAAAAAGATAAATGACTACTGCAAATAATAAGTTTGTTATTACAAATGATGACTAAATTTTGCATATATATGACTATTAGTAACTAATTTATAGTATCTTATAACATGACTGAAATTGAGTCATATTTCTTTAGTCATTAATTAGTTTCAAATGATGACTAAATTTTTCATATATATGACTATTAGTAGCTAGTTTACAATATCCTATAACATGACCAACATTTTGGTCATATTTCTTTGCTCATTAATTGGTTTTCTCGGGTGATGATATAGTAATATATTTTGTTGTACATTTGATCATTAATTGTGGAAATTAATTGATAAATAAATGACTAAATTAATGGCCAAATTTATGACTAAATATACTACTACATGATAAAATTGAGACAACCAATTAATGATTAAGCTAAAAACGACTAAAAGTTGGTCTCCTTATAAGATACTGTAAATTATCAACTATTCGTCACCGACTAAAAAATGGTCATTTATAAGAAAATTTTAGCCCTTTTCTTAGTAACTAATTAGCCATTTTGTACAAGTGGGATAAAGTTACATATTCAACTATAGGTTTAGAATGAGTTTTTTATTTCTTTCTAGATAATTCGGTCCATTCTCCAAGGTTGTCTTAACATACAATGTTTAGATTCCTCATAGAGGTGATTTCTTCTTCATCTTCTGTATGGATAGTTTTGTCTCTTGGAGTGGTTGTTGGATTATCCATTGAAATCTTGATTTAATTATTTGTACATAGTAGGTTCCTTCTTCCTTAGATATCTGTCCTACCTTGACTTGTTAGGTTTTTTCTAGGTGGGTATTGCTTCTAAATGATTGATCATACTTAGAGTGCTACATATTCAAAGGTTACATCTTGGCTAAGATCTAACTAATTTTTTCTATACATTATGAATCTATCAACTAGTGTCCTACATTAACACTTTTCTATCATGTTGGCTTCCAATTATATTTCCTTTTGAAAAATGGATTGGCATGGTTCCGTTCCTCCAAGTCATGAAAATTTTTGAGATTAGGGAAAGAGGTGATTGTGTCCAACTATGAAATAAGGTCCATAATGGTAATTGACATGGCCATAGTTTAGCTTCCCCTTATTTTTGTCAGTACAAAGCATTTCTATTTATTAGAAAGATAGATATAGAGTCCAAATAAGTATAGAGCATGGACATATATATAGGGTTATTTTCCAAACCACAAATAATGTTCATCCCATAGAGTATGACTTCTTGGGAATGAATGACACCTAATCTATACAGTTAGAGATCTAAAGGCCTACCGTATAGAAAACCATATTATCCAAAATATTAAAAAGTTTTTAGTGGACATATACATTTTTCAAAGTAAAGATTAGGCCTTTTCATAACCAGAAAAAAGACCCCCTAATTCTATATGTTATGGAGCCCTCATTTTCCACTGCATCATATTCTATATAAAATCCATTCACCTGATCTAGTATGGAGAGTTATTCTTGAGTGATTTATAAGTAGAGAGATCAAATATTTTCACAAAAATTAGAGTTCTAGGAAGTATTGATGCCTTATTTTATGAGCTTAAGTATTGCATTAGCTAGATGGTCCATAGGATTATTTTCTTGTTGAGATACATGAGAAGGTAGAAGGGCTTGAAATTTTTTTGAGGAATAGATCTATATTTACTTCTAATCTCCCATGAATTTAACTATTACCTAGTGTCTGACCATGTTAAAGCTTTTTTATCATTGAGATTATAAGGTAAGAGTATCCATCCACAATAATTTAGGGAGGCCCTGTTATGTTTCCAATTTGAGACCATATATGAGGGTGCATAGTTCAACTTTATTTTTGTAGGTGACTCCAATAATTTTGTTATTATTTAGATAATTTGACTTAAATAGTTTTTTAAGATGCCACCATATCCTACAGGGATTTGATTTCCTTTTGCAACACCATAAAATTTGAACTTGATAAAACCCAAGGGAGTGGGATACCAAGAATAGGGGGATGGAAATATTGAAGGGAGAGAGGGGGGAAAGGGGGGAAACAAGGGAGAGAGATGTTTTGATGAGAAATAAATCCAGACTCGAAAGGTGAACATTAAAGATCGTTTGTTGTCCATTTGAGAAATCTTAGAGATGTCAGACTTATTGATTTGATTTCGTTCGAGACATCATATTGCTCCTTTTCTTCATTTTTGAATATGTGACAATTCCTTCCTTCCGTATTTTCCATATCATGAAACCTAGAAATAGGATTTGAATTTTGTTGCAGAAGGGATTTTAACAAAATAGTTAATGTTAGGAAGAGAGAGAAATACTATCATTCCATTAATCATATTGTAAGAAACTAATACCTACTTAGTCCCCTAAGAAATTAGTGTATGTGTAAGGATTGAATAGATGTTCCATTGACTCCCCTTTTTGTTAGAATAATATACAAAAGGCAGACCCACGATATCCTCTTTGTTACAATTGGTCTCAAGTCAAAGAGAATTGTGAGTAATCGAATACAGGAAAGACGCTATCTTTGGACATGTTTGAGCTACCCATATTTGATTCCAAATATTTTCTAAGTGTATGCTGGAGTGTCCCACAACTATACCATAGGATTATTTTACATTAAATATTCCTTTTGGATGATTTCCATATCTCAAATTGTTAGGTTAATGGGATAAGTAGAACCAATGTTTCCCAAGCTCAAATTTCATATAAAAAAAGTCTCTCCATAGCTATATAGGAATGTGGAATGCGAAGAGCTTTCAAATTCTTCAATATTGAGAAGAATGATCGATATTCCAAAAATGACAGAGCTAGACTTGAAATTCCCTTAATTGGAGGTTTTGTAATGCTTGAAACCTTTGATTATCCTACGATATGAGTAATTGTCACGATGAGCCTTTCCAGAATATCATTGTTCCCCATTTATGACCTCCTAGAAACTTTGATATTGAAAGAGAGATTTGAGCTTATAATCCATGTTCTAGATTAACGATGTTGAAAGTTGTCATTGACGTCAAAGGCTATCAAAGAACAAGAGAATTTCATACCCTTTATTTGAATGAATTTATACTCCACTCACCTATATCACATGGAAGTAGAACATATATGGTTGGAAATCGTATTTCGAGATCTTTACAATGGCATATGGAACACCCTCTAACTCCTCATGGTTGAGGAGAAATGATTCTTGGATTTTTGATGCTCCATTTGGATACCTATATTTGAATGCATCTTTACTTCATTTTCCTAGACAAATGGAAGCATAAAATATATGGTTGAAAAGCTTATTCTAATACTTTTCCAATGGTAGATGGAACTCCATCTAGCTCCTCATGGTCCAGAAGAAATTATTTGTTGAATATTCTCTATACATTCTCCTAATTGCACAAGTGATTCCAACCAGTGGACAAGTCAGCCCATCTAATGGATAAGTTGACCTAGTCTAGACCCTGAATGCACTATAATTAGGAATGATAAATGTAGGTTTTAACCCCATATAGAAATTACCTACATACGAATTCTAAAACATAGAAAATAAACAATGCGAGAGTATAAAAAATAAAACACATATACAGAGAGATTTTCTCTTGGATCCCAAAACCGGGACTATGATATTGACTTTTCATTATGTTCCTTTCAATGTTACAATACATATTTATACATGCTGAAGAATCCAATACCATGGAACAAAACCACCGCGTTAGAAAATTATATATTACCGAGCAATGGAACACATAAAATATTGTAGAAATATAAACACAGAAAATGCGTAAAACAAGAGAGACATGGATATACATGGTTCACCCAATTTTGGCTACATCCACGAAAAATCAACTAGTCCTTCTTTTATATTATCCAACAAACTGAAGAGATACAACCTACAGAAGATCCATTGTAATCCCCTCTTCACTCTCAATCTCCACTCTCTTCCTCACTCAAAATATAGATCTACATAGGCACAATAAAGTTCCTTCATATATAGTGAGGGGTTGCCTTCTAGGGAAAAAAAACCCTAAATTAAAGATAACTTCTACCATCATATCTCCACCTAATGAATGGCCCAGATTGACTATAAAATTACAACATTTTACAAGGTAATTTTACATATATTTTTAGCTTCGGGGACACCTCCCCCGATCCCCCAACCAGGGGGGGCTCCCAAAGGTCATAGTCACACCCCCTAGACCCCCCCTACAACGAATATTTTACGGGCAGTGTTGCCGCCCCATTACAAACTTGGGTATGATGCAGTGATACATTTGAATACAGAAGATAATCAGGCTCTACAACTAACAATCTCCCACTTGGAAACTGATTATAGCAACTCCACCACTGCTTCAATTGCTGGACAATGAATCCACTTTGGACCTAGATGTTTCTCACCTTCTTCATCATACTTAAAGACCAATTGAAACTGAGCAGATTATCGGTTTATTCCTGGTTACAACTTTTTTTAACATATCTGCGGGATTCTAGCTAGCGTGTATCTTTTCCAGCTTCAACTGTCCATCTTCCAACGCTGACCATATGAAATGGTGCTTGAATTGTATATGTTTAGTCTTGGAATGAACTATAGAGTTCTTTGCAAGATGTATGGCACTATGGCTGTCACTATATAACTTGCGCAACTCCTTCTTCTTACCTAATTCATCTAGAAACCTTTGTAACCAAATCATTTGTTTACTAGCCTCTGTAGCAGCAACATACTCTTCTTCTATTGTTGAGAGTGCAACAACACTTTTCAGTTTTGAGACCCAACTAACATTTGTTCCACCTACAGTAAACACATACCTTGTTGTGCTCCTCCTATTATCTCTATCACCTGCCATATCTACATCAACATATCCCTGTAAAGAAATGTTTGAACCACCAAAGCATAATTCTTGATTTGTGGTACCTCTCAAATAACTGAAAATCCACTTCACCACCATCCAATGTTCTTTTCATGGATTGTTCATGTACCTGCTTACAACTCCCACTACATGTGTAATATTAAGCCATGTGCAGACCATTGCATACATTAAGCTTCCAACTCCTGATCCATATCAAACTTTAGACATATGAGCCATTTCTTCCTGAGTCTTGGGACACTCCTCCTTACTTAATTTGAAATGGCTAGCCAAATGTATACTAATTGTTTTTTCATTCAGCATATTAAACATTTTCAACACCTTTTCTATGTACTCACTTTGAGACAATGCTAAATTTGTGATTCTTCATGTCTCTAGTTATTCTCATACCAAGGATTTGTTTTGCAGCACCCAAATCCTTCATTTCAAATGAGTTCGCCAATTTCTTTTGAGCACATTTATTTCTTACATGTTAGAACTTGCAACAAGCATGTCATCTACATATAATAACAATATAATATAGTTGCCATCATTTTTCCTTTTGAGATAAACAAAATGATCAGAGTGACATCTATTATAACCTTATTCAGACATAAACCTGTCAAATTTTAGATACCACTACCTTGGAGCCTATTCGAAGCCATACAACCTCTTCTTCAACATGCAAACTAGTTTCCCCTTCCCTTTTACCTTATATCCTTGTGGCTACTGCATATATATCTCTTCCTCGAAATCCCCATGGAGAAAGGTTGTCTTTACATCTAACTGATCAAGATGAAAATCTTCAGTTGCTACTAGACTTAAAATACTTCTGATTGAAGTTATTTTAACAAGAAGAGAAAATATCTCATCAAAGTCTATATCCTTTTTCTATGCAAACTCTTTCACAACAAGTCTAGCCTTATACCTTTTTCTACCTCCATCTTCTTCCTTCAACTTGTAAACCATTTATTCTACAATGTCATTTTACCTACATGCAACCTTACTAAGTCCCAAGCCTAGTTATGTGCTAAGGATTACATCTCTTCTTTCATGGCTTGCTCCCACTTCTTCCTGGTTTCTACATGCACTGCTTCTTCATAACATTCTGGTTCACCATAATCAGTCAAAAATACATAATATAATGAAGGAGAGTACCGTTCAGGGGGTCTACTTATCTTGGTAGAACTTCTAACACCACTTTCAGGTGTTTGAGGTGCTTGTTGCTGTTGTGGTTGTTGTTCTGGCCATTGTTCATTATGATTTTCAGGCACCATCACTTTTTCTGTGATCTCTTCAAGCACTATGTATTCTTTGTTTTTTTTTTTTTTTCTGTTTCTTTTCCTATAGTTGATCCTTATACAAAACCTTTTCTTTGAATATGACATGTCTACTCCTAATGATTTTGTGTTTTTCATAATCATAAAAGAAATAACCAAAATCATTAACAACATATCTAATAAAGGTACATTTCTTTGATTTTTCCTTATGATTTGTTCTATTTTCTTTATTAATGTGGACAAAGGCTTCACAACCAAAAGTCTTTAAATAGAGTAGTTTCCCTTTTTACCTGTCTACGCCTCCTCTGGAATACCACCATCCAAGGAACTTAAATGCCCTCTTTTTATTAGATAAACAACAGTATCTACAACATCTACCCAAAATTGTAAAAGCAATCTTGAATGCAATCTCATGCACCTTGCACGCTCCACGAATGTCCTATTTATCCTTTTTGACACACCATTTTCTTATGGTATCCCTGGAACTATCTTCTCTCTGCGAATTCCATTCTCTGAACAATACCTATCAAAATCTTTGCTGCAATATTCACCTACATTGTCTAATCTGAGACACTTCAACCTTTTTCCTGTCTCATTTTCAACCAAATATTTTCATTTCTTGAAAGTATCAAATACGTCAGATTTATTTTGAATACAATAAATCTAGGTTTTTTTGGTTGCATCATCAATAAAAGTAACATAATAATGAGAGCCACAAAGAGATGATACTTGAGTAGGTCCCCATACATATGTATGCACAAGCTCTAATTTTTCACTCTTCTTTTCTTTCCTAACTCTGAGGAATCTGACTCTATTGTGTTTTCCATAAACACAATTCTCACTGAATTTTAAATAAACATGCTTCAAATGTGGAAACAAATTTCTTGAGTTAAGAATCTGCATCCCCTTCTCACTCATGTGCCCGATCCTATGATACCACGATTCTGTATCTTCCCCTGTAGAGGTTAGAGCATTAACATAATTAGAAATACAATTGTATAAATACAATGTACCAACCTTTTCTCCTTTTCCTATTACTAACTGACCTTCCAGGTTTATCGGTAAAAGTAGTCACACAACCTTCACCACCCAGCTACACTATTGAAATAAAATTTTTCTTCAGACCTGGAACATGCCTTACCTCCTTCAATAGCCATTGGTTTCCATTCTATTGTTTTATGAAAACTGTACCCATTCCAATGATTTTACAGGGTTTATCATCACCCAATCCAACTTGTCCAAAATCTCCTTGAACATAATCATTGAAATGTTTCCTATCAGGTGTGGCATGGAAAGAGGCCGCTAAATATACCACCCATGCATCAATAATGTTTTCTAAAAAGAGAATCAAAGCATCTTGCAACACATTACCTATGACATTCGCTTCATGATTGTTTTCATGTTGCAAGTCTCCTTCTTTTCCCTTCCGAGACTTGTAGTCTTTCTGCAGGTGCCCTTTCTTCCCACATTTCTAGCACACTATCCCTGATCTGGACTTGGATCTGCCTTTTCTTAACTTACTACAATATCCAGGGCTCTTTCCTCTTTCCATTTTTCTTCCCCTAGTCTCTGTAGTCAAAGCATTACCTGATGTCTCACCAAAGCTTTTCTGTCGCATTTCCTCGCTAAGGATTGCACCAAAAAAATCATCAAAATTTCAAGTGCTAGATCCAGAGACAGTGTTACAATGGCCATAACTTAACCATTCCAACTTTCTGGCAATGAGCATAGAAATAACAAAGCCCTAACTTCATCATCAAAAGTTACCCCTACAAAACTTAGTTGACTGGTAACTGTATTAAAATTCATTTAAATGATCAACAACAAATCCACCTTCAGATATTTTCATATTAAATAAATGCTTCATAATAAATACCTTATTTGAGTCTGAGGGTTTTTCAAATAGTTTGGCCAATGCCGACATTAAACCCTTTGTTGTCATTTCCTTTGAAATATTAAACACTACCGATGCTGCTAGGCATAGCCGTATTGTTCCAAGTTCCTTTCTGTCGAGAATATCCCATTCTATGTCTATCATACTCATTGGCTTCTTCGCCTTTCTGATAAATGGTTGGCATATATCTCTCTGATATAGATAATATTCCATCTGCATCTTCCATAGCTGTTATTTTTGACCGTTAAATTTTTTGACCCTAAACCTACCATATTCCACCATTGCTCCAACTCGAACTAGGAACCCTTCTCTCCTGTGAGTTTATCATCCAAATAGACAGCTTTCATACCAGTTGTTAGAAAATTATATATTACCGAGCAATGGAACACCTAAAATATTACAGAAATATAAACATAGAAAACACATAAAACAAGAGAGACACAGATATACATGGTTCACCCAGTTTGGGCTACATCCACAGAGAAACAACTAGTCCTTCCTTTTATATCATCTAACAAACTGAAGAGATACAACCTACAACAGATCCACTATAATTCCCTCTTCACTTTCAATCTCCTCTCTCTTCCTAACTCAGAATATATATCTACATAGATGCAATACAATTCCCTCATATATAGCGAGGCATTGGCTTCTAGGGAAAAAAACCCTAAATTAAACATAACTTCTACCATCAGATCTCCATCTAATGAATGACCCAGATTGACTACAAAATTAAAACATTTTACAACGCAATTTTACATCTATTTTTAGCTTCAGGGGTGCTTCCCCCAATCCCCCTGCCAGGGGTGGGGCTCCCAAAGGCCGCATCCGCCCCACCCTGGACCCCCCTGCAACGAATATTTTATAGGCGGTGTTGCTTCCCCATTATGATCTGGGGTCCAATGCGGTGATACCTTTGAATACAAAATATAATTGGGCTCCACACCAAACACATTGTGTCCAAAACCATGGACTGAAAATCATGGCATCCAAAATCATGTGCAAAAAACCATGCACAAAACCATAGGTAGGTCTGCTCAACCTAATATAGGGTCCAAAAAAAAATTCCCTGGGGCACTGGTTTGGAACCTATAGAGGGGGCCTACTCGCCCCCCTCAAAACCCCTGTGATGCCCCCGTTGGCAATCAATGCAAGGAATGGGGGGCTTTGTCCCCCATCTAACCCTCCTATTATCTACATAGGTTAGTCGTGGAAAGAATATAACAAAACCCAACATTCTCCCACTTGTTGTTTTCTTTCCATAGGGGCCACAGGAGAGCTTAGTCATTTATCTAGCCCTGAGACACCCATTGTATCTCTACACCAAGAGAACTTCTTAGGGCTCATAGATTTTGTCAATGCATCTCCAGTTTTCTTCAAAGTGTCCACCTTGTACCAAAACACCTTTTTGTCTTCTGTCATATCCCTCACAAAGTGATACTTAACATTAATGTGCATTGTCTTTGAATGATAAGCAAGGTTCTTTGCCAAGAAAATTGCACTTTGGCTGTCACAATCTATCCTTATAGCTCCCTGTACTAACCCCATACTTGAACACAATCTTTGAAACCAAATTGCTTCCTTTCTTGTATGAGTGGCTGCCATGTATTTTTCCTCTATAGTTGATAGTGCCATTACATATTGTTTCTTACTCATCCAACTAACTGCACCGTCAAATAGGGTAAACACATACTCACTTATAGATATTCTCTGATCGAGATCTCTAGCCCATTCTGCATCAACAAAGCCACAAATATCCAACACTCTGTCCAATCCTGCTCTTCCTTGGTAGCACAATCCATAATCACTAGTGCCACGTACATACCTGAAAACCTACTTCAATGTTGTCCAGTGCTCCTTCCCTGGTTTTGACATAAACCTGCTCAATACTCCCACTGCATGTGCAATGTCTTGTCTAGTACAGACCATCACATACATACGGCTACCGATTTCACTTGCATATGGAACATGGGCCATGTCCTCTTCCTCTTCTTATTTCTTGTTACACTATTCAACAGATAACTTTACACCTACAGGAATAGGAACCTTCACTGGTTTACTATCTTGCATATTAAGCCTCTGCAATATTTTCTCGACAACATCCTCTGATTTAAGTAGAGCTTCCTCTTTGCCCAATATCTTTTAATTTCCATGCCCAAAATATAGTTTGCACCACCAAGATATTTCATGTCGAATTTGGAGGACAATTGGTTCTTCAATTCCTGGATAATTTCTTTGTCATTTCCAACCAGCAACATATCATCCACATACAAGACCAGATAAATAACACGGTCACCAATTAATTTAAAATAGACATAGTGATCTTCGTTTCTTCTGGTGAACCCAAGTTCTCGTATAAATGTATCAAATTTATGATACCACATCCTTGGTGAATGTTTTAACCCATACACAGAATTCTTTAACTTGCATACCAGTTATTTCTTACCCTTCACTGTAAAGCCTTCAGGTTGCTTCATGTAGATTTCCTCTTCCAGATCCCCATTAAGAAATGTTTTCTTCACATCGATCTATTCTACCTCAAAACCAAAAGCAGCAGCATCAAATAAATGTAATGTAATAGAAGCTACCTTGGCAAGAGGAGAAAAAGATATCACGAAAATAAATTCCCAGCATCTGGGAACAACCTTTTGCTACCAAACGAGCTTTATGTTTCTCCACATTTCCTTCTACATTTATCTTCTTCTTGAACACCCATTTGCTACCAATGGGCTTCCTTCCAGCTGACAACTCCACTAGATTCCATGCCTCATTTTTGTGTAAATATGTCATTTCATCAACCATGGCCTCTTTCCAGAGTTTGCGATCCTCTGAATCTATTACTTCCTTTAAAGTTCTTGGATCATCGTTAGTAATAGATAAAGAAAAATTTGAACAGAAAGCAGATGGACTATATCTTTCTGGTTGGCTTCTTTCTCGAACTGGTCTTCTCACACCTAGAGTTTGTAGCTCTTCATCTTCTGATTCCTTTTCTGTTGTAGAGTCTGATTCTTCCTCCTTTAGCTCAAAATCTATCGTCTTAGGTTCCTTTGGTTGGACTTAATGTTTAATACATCTTTAACCTCTCTGAACACCGCATCTCGGTTGTACACAACCTTCCTCATTACTGGGTTCCAAAGCTTATAACCCTTTAAACCATCATTATACCCAGTAAAGAAGCACTTTTTAGATTTACTATCCAACTTGGTTCTTTTCTCCTTTGGAACATGTACATATTCATCACATCCAAATACCCTCATATGTGAAAGAGATGGTTTCTTACCCATCCATACCTCGTGTGGAGGCTTATCCTCCAACGCCGATGAAGGTGATCTGTTGACCAAGTAACATGTTGTCTCCACTGCCTCTACCCAAAATTCATGTCCTAACTCGGCACCACTGAGCATGCTTCTTGCCCTTTCCATCAATGTCTTGTTCATTCTTTCTGTAACTCCATTTTTCTTACGTGTGTATGGAGTAGTCTTCTGTCATGCTATACCACACTTCTTACAGAATTCTTCAAATTCCTTACGACAAAACTCTCCACCGTTATATGTCCTTAGCACCTTTATCTTCTTCTTTGTCTGCTTTTCCACCAGAACTTTAAATTCTTTAAACCTGTCAAAGACTTCAGATTTATTCTTAAGGAAATATATCCATGTATTCCTTGAGAAGTCATCTATAAATGATACATAGTACACAAACCTACCTAGTGATGGAACTTTCACAGGTCCAAACACATCACTATGCACGATCTAATATGTTTCGCCCTCTTACCATGAAAGGGGAAACTCAGCCGTTTATGCCTCCCATATACAAAATTTTCACAGAAATCAAAATCCAGAGAGCTATTACTCATACCTTCTACCATACCTTTACCATGAAGTATTTGAAGGCCCTTCTCTCCAATATGTCCAAGCCTTTGATGCCACAACATGGTCTTCTATCTAGAGACCACTAGATTTTCTGCTCCACTTTCAGGAACCATAGAACTATTGCACCCATCAACAACAGTGCTACCTTGCAGCTTGTACAGAGTTCCAATCCAAACTCCCCGTATCAATACTAGTGATCCCTGAACCATCTTGTAGGTATCCTTCTCGAACACTGTTTTTACACTTGCATCATCCAGCTTGCTTATAGAAATCAAATTTTTGGCCAATGTATGAATATGAAGAACACCCAGAAGTGTTCTAACCCTTCCACCTTACAACTTCAACTTTACTTTTCCATGACGAATGATTTTAGCCTTCCTCTCATCCCCCAAGAATACATCACCACCATCATATTTCTCATACTCAGGAACCTCTATGGGGAGTGAAGTGAAAGGATGCATCTGAGTAAATCAACCATGCCTCATGATCTATATGTGTAGTTTAAGAAGCCAAGTACACATCCACTCCTTCATCTGAGGTGGTTTTTGCCTCTGCAGAAGAAGGGTGTCAGGAGCTTTAGATTTATAGTCCCTTTTGTAGTGCCCTTCCTTTCCGCATTTCTGGCACACCACCTTTACAGGTTTTCCTGGAGATTTAGATCTCTAACTAGATTTAGATCTCCCACTCGATGACTTATTTTTGTTTATGTTCTGGGAACGTCCCCGTACTGACAAGGCATCACCATTCTAGCTCTCCATAATTTTCCATCTCATCTCCTCTATCAGCAAGTATGAGACTATTTCATCAAACTACAAGGTAGTTGCATTGCTACCTATTGCAATAAACAAACTATCCCACGAATCTAGTAGAGAACACAAAAAATTGATGCACTCATCTTCATATGAAATTTTAATATCAACAGATAATAACTGACCTACCATAGTATTAAATGCATTCAAATTTTCTGTCATCAAGTCTCCATCTTTCATCCTCATATTATACAACTTTTTTCATAGGAATAGTTTATTCACCGGAGACTTAGATTGGTACAAAGTCCCTAACTTATCCCACAAAGCCTTCGTGTAGCTTCCCCTAATACATTCAACAATACTGAATCTGAGACACAGTCATACTGTGCTCTTAGCCTTCCGATCCAACTTCTTCAATTCTTCATCGAACACTCTCATTGGTTTAGTACCTGGATCTACCAGGATCCACTGATCTTTATTCACCAACAGATCCTCCATCTTGAATTTCCATCTCTCAAAACTTTGACCATGAAATTTCTTGATCTCTACCTTTCCACTGCTTACCATCTTCTTTCACCACCAAAATGGATCCCGCTGATCTCCGGTAAACAGGGCCTACCACAGGCCTAAGCGAAACCCCTTAGCAACAAAGGCTTCCCCTTAAAGCCAAAACAACTCTGATACCAAATGTGGGTTCTAACCCTATACAAAAAATACCTGCATATGAATTCTAAAACAGAGAAAATAAACAATGCAAGAGCATAACACTTAACACACATATACATAGATATTTTCCCCTTGATCCCAAAACTGAGACTACCATATTGATTTTACATTATGTTCCTTTCAATTTTACAATACATATTTATACATGCCGAAGCATCCAATACCATGGACTGAAAATCATCACGTCCAAAACCATGGACCGAAAACCATTGCGTCCAAAACCATGTGTGAAAAACCATGCACAAAACCATAGGTAGGTCTACCCAACCTAATATAGGGTCCAAAAAAAATTTCCCCAGGGTGTTGCCGCAGAACCCATAGAGGGGGGCTACCTGCCCCCCTCAAACCACCTATGACCCCCTCCCCCCACTGTGCAATCGGCGCAACGAAGGGGGATCTCCGCCAACCCCCTATAACCCCCCGGTTAGCTACGTAGGTTAGTCATGGAAAGAATATAACGCAACCCAAAAATAGAGAGAATTTCAGGTTATTCACTAAAACAAATTCATATGTGTTCAAGGGCACATAGAAAAGAAGTGTTTCTAAGGTTCATATCTGATGAACCAAAATTCAAGAAGAGTTGATTTGAAGTGACTCTTCTGGGGAACATATTTGGCACATGCTTAAGCAATTTTAGGCTTGTTTTAGACTAATTTTAGCATTGTCTTGCGGGAATGATTTCTTGGGATGATAAAAACAACCTTACAACAACTTGGATTGGAGTATTTCATCACTATATTGTAAGTCGAGTTGTTTCTCTTGTGCAATTCATTTGGAAACCCAATATCCCTGGTATGAAAGTCCTTAATTCTCTTTATTAAAGCAAGGGTGGTAGGGTGTTTCAATGAAAGGGAGTTGTAATTTCCTTCAGGTGTAATATTCTAAATTAGGGGGTTGTTGTCTTCTTCTAGTAGGTGATGGTAAACTAGGGGGTCGTTGACTTTTCAGGTTGGTACTTGTAAAAATTGAAACCATTTAAGATAAGTTTTATGCATAAATTAATGTGTTGTTGATAAGTATTATTTTCATGTTTGAAATTTAAAAAAAAAAATAGAAGTGTCCAATGCCAATTCAACCCCCCTCTCAAGATTGGAAAATTTTTCAACAATTGGTATCAAGGAAGGTTACCTTCATAACAATATAATCACTAGAACAAAGATAATGAAAAATATGGATAAAATGGAAGGCCTCTCTCCAAACACAATTCAAGTGTTTGATGGAAATGATTATGAATTATGGAGAAATAACATGGAAATTTACTTGAAGGATTTAGGAGTGTATGTTTGAATCTCTATTGCTAATGGCTACAAAGCTCCAAAAAATACTCCAACTGATCTTGATGAGAATAAATTATTTACCTATGATTCAAAGGCTCGTCATCCTATCGCATGTGGATTGTCAAAAGCATTTAAGACTAAGGTGATGTGGCACAACACAACTAAAAAAAATTGGGATAAAAGTAACTCTTTATGAAGGATATGAAAAGGCCAAACAAGTCAAGCTTCAACGACACAAAGCATAGTTTGAAAATTTTGAGATGAATGAATTAAAAGATATTGCAACCTATTTACTCAAACTAGATGAATTTTTCAATCCTATAAGAGGATTAGGATAATAATTCCAAGAATATTGGATCTTTTATAAATTGTTTAGATCACATTCTTTGAGATATGATTCTAAGTAATCTTCCATAAAATAAACTATGGATTTCACCAAAATGACAATGGATGAACTAGATGGTACCCTCACAACATGTGGAATGATAATAGATACAAAATATGGACAAACAAATAGATAAGAAACCTTTACAGCCTTGAAGAAGAAAAGGAATAAAGAAAACACGCTAGAAGGAGGACCATACAATGAATCAGATGAAAAAAAACAAAATGTTGTAAGGGATCTCAAAAGGGGAACCAAAAGATCAAAAGTAAGTTACGCTTTAAATGTTTCAATTTTGGTAAAATTGGACATTATGCTAAGAAGTGTCCTTTTGAAGAAAATAAAAGCTTATACAAGAAAAAGATTGTTTACTCCAAAGAGGACAAAATTACTTTAGATGAAAGTGATGGAGAAGAAAGCGATGTAAGGGAAATTCACTTCATAACTCAAGAGACCTGAAATGGAAACCATAAAACTTCTAAATCAAATGATATCAGTTAGGAATAAGTGTTAATAAAAAATATACTTAAGTCTGATACAAAATAAAAATATGGAACTAGACACCATTTGGAGAATCAAAGATGATATAGAAATCGAACAGGAAGATGAAGAGAATCTTGAAGAAAAATTGAAGTATGATGAAGAAGAAAATATCAAGATCCTAAATAAAAACAAAGAACTATAAGGACAACTAAAAAGTTGTGAAAACAAGATTCATGAGCTTGAAAAGACAATGAACAGTTTGAAGGAGTATTCAGATAAAGCCAAATATTATGAGGAATTGAAAGTGGAATTGGATCACACAAGAAAGGATTTGATGTAACAACCTTGGTTTAAAAGTTAATAAAGGTTAATAAAGGAAAAATAAGACCAAGTTCAAGGGACACATATTCCAAGATGAATGTTGGGAACAATATCCTAGTGGGAGTCACTTGTTGTGTGTCTGGCTAAGAGGAAATTGGCAAAGGCAATGGAAAAGGCATTGAAAAGGAAAAAAGAAATTTGTGGCGTTTTATCTATGAAATAATGGAAAATTGGAGAAATAGAACGTGAAAAGTCACAAGTTGAATGTGAGGAGGAAATTGAATGAAAATAAAGGCCTCAATGATAAAAAAGGCTTCTAAGGATCAGTTCATGGATTTTGGTCAGTAGATATTTTTCTCAGTTTTTTTTTGAATTACTCTCAAAGAGGAGAAGAGAACCAAGAGGAGAAGGAAATCAAGCAATAAAGGGAAGGACAAGGAAAGAAAATGAAATACAAGCGAGGCAAAGGAAAGCAAAGATCAAGCAAGGAAATGTTGGATCAAGTAGCTTCAGCAAGAATACTTGCAGCTAACAGATTGCATGTATGATTTCATAGATAGTTCTATCATGCATGGTATTTTCATGTGTATATATGGTTTATTTGTTGTCAATGTCATGGATTTTGTTGTGTTTTGGCAGTGGTTTCAGCCGTTTCTTGCCATTTCTAGATATCCATGGTGTGATGGGATTATTTCTTAGTTGAGCTTCGGATTTCCGAAAGATTTTGATTTGGGTGAGGTGGTCTCAACAAAATTCCCAAGGGCCTAGGAATCCATTGAATAGTAATGGCAGGATACATGATAAAGCCTGAGGATGGAGACAGGAAAATTCCTCACGGTATTAGTGATGAAATTATGAGGCATCCAACCTTAGTTTGGTTTTGTGATCTCGAGATCGGTTTAGGTGAGATCATGGTGTGGTGATGGTGGAGGTGGTTTAACCTATGGATTCCCTTGGTTTTTTATCGATTGGTATATCCCAAGTGATCCACCATTCATTCTTACAATATGGCACGGGGGTGATTGGTTTAAAGAAAGATTTGTTTCAACTCAATCTATGGTCAGGTGGTACATGAAAGTCCCTCACTTGGTTGGATTTTGCATATGATTAATAAGAGCTACGTTTCTCTTTCTTTTGATGAATAAATGTACTTGTATCTATTTGGATTTAATGGTTGTTTTGTCATTGTTATCTATGTAGTTATATCTTGGTTATAAGCATGGTTACTGGACAGATATAAGTATGGTTCCTATCACAATTTCATTAATGAATGTCTGGTTAATGAATGCATGAAATAAATGTTGTTATGAAAGCTATTGTGAGAAGGAATTGATCCTTCTGGTTAAACCTCAGATAAGTTTCAGGTCGCTATGTTCATATATGCATTCATGAACTACAGGTTGCATGTTTACCATGTGTTTGAAGGAATGTTGGTCTTGGTTGGGAAAGGTTGTGTCAAGTTCTGGTTCAAATTTTTGGTTAGTACCTTTTTCTCTATGTTATATATCATTCATGGAAGCTTCACTGAGTTATGGGTAGAGCCCTACATCCTAGCCTTGAAAAAGTGGCTCAGAATTTAGGTTCGCTAGCATAGAACTGATTGGAAAAGTCCATAGTCATTGGGAAGTGGGCTTGTGGGAGTGACTAGAGGGTTTTAACTACTTGGAGGCCTTGGAAAGGGAGTTACAGAGGCTCTAGGTCAATGAAAAAGAAATTTAACTCAGGGGCTAGACACTAGTAGGGGTGGGGTTTCTTCTGTAGGTCCTGCAACACCTGAGGGAAGTTAATAAGGTTTTAAATTATCAATTCCATTCCCTTAAGGTCATAAAAGAGGTTGAGTCTTATCATAGTAACCTGTCAAATCATGTTTATCCTCGTCAAGCCAGTTAAAGTGGGAAGATATGGGAGGAGGAAATGTTACATAGTTGTATCATTGCACGGTTCAATACTTTGACTGGACGAGCTAGATGCATGTTGTTATGTATGCATTGTCATGGTTAAGGTTGTCACTCATGAGGCCATTGCATGCAGTTTATGTCATAATGATGCCATTGATATGGTATGAGGCTGACATTTTTCCAAGATAGAGCAGGAGATGCAGATCATTGGAGTGAAATTGCAAAACTATACAGGTTTGTATGCTTTAATGTCGGTACATTGGTTTATGGATTTTATATGCATTAGGGTTATGAACATGTCTGTCATTCTATTGTGGTTATGATTACATGCATGATAGATGTTAGTTAATTAGTATGGTCATATGCACATGTGACAGATAGTCATGAATGGTAGTAACATGTTGTTATGTGCATTGCAGTCACATGCATTGCAGTGATGTTATTGTTATTATGGTCATATGCATGAGTATTATTGTCATGACGATGTTTGTATGGAATTTATTTCTTGATATTATCATTTATTGTGCTTATCTAGATTGACTTGTGTAGATGTGATAGCTTCCCTTGAGGTGCATTAAGGTATGAGTTTAGTTATGTCATATATTTGGTTTTTGAATGTTTGATTATGCTATCTATTTGGTGTTTGAGTATTTGGTGTCTATTATTTCATCTATATGTAGTTCGATTGTTTGATTAATTGCATGATATGAGTATGGTTTGATAATATTCCCTGAACGAATGATCTTGTTTTAAGACATTGGTACTAACACATTATGTGCTGATAACAATGATATGTGCTTAAGTGCAAGTGGGTGCCAGTTGTATTATTATGAATTATGACTGTCAGTTGAGTATGCCATGGTTGTAGTGTTAGTAAAGGTTAATTTCAAATTAATAGAGATAATGTCTTGATCTTGGAACATGTGACTGAAATGTGTGGACAGTTGTAGGGAAACATGCTTGGTAATAACACAACTAGGTAACAATCGCTTTGTTTATATAACTAACGGCGAGATGATGTGACATGACATAGTGAGACTCAATCACAACAAGGTAAAGAGGTAAATGAATTGAATGAGAATTCCTTTGGCTATGTTTGGAAACCATAATTCCAAACGAATGAGTATTTTGCATATGGTAATTCTTCTTAACCTTTATTTTTTCTAACATTATGAGGATATGTGTTATATTCATAAACATATATTTGACAAGTATAACAGTTGGTTCTAGTTATGGATGGATTCTTCAAGGATTTGGAGTCCCTTGAGAGATGGTATGGGTGTGTTCAGTTACAAGGCAACGTGCTTGGAACAATAAGGAAAGGTATATGATATAGTGTTATATTTATTTATATAGTGACAGTTTTGTGTTTATGGAAGAATGATGTAGGGGATTGCATAGTAAAATAGACTGCCATGAAATCTTGAATAACGATCAAGTTCAGCTTTCCCTTGGAAGCATTGGGAAACCGCGGGGATCGAGTTATGGTGTTGTTTCTATTTTTGTGCTTTCAGTCTTTTGTGACTTGTTTTCTTTTGATTTGTAGTTTGTTTTATGTCTGGTGCAAGGGCTTGCCACTTGTTCGCAATGTCATATTGTTATTGGTTTTCATGGTTTTCTTCTTGTTTTTCTTTTTCTTGTCTTTTATGTCATGAAGGTATTGGTATTTGGTTGGGGAAGGAGGACGGTTATTACATCTCGGGGAAAGCTGAATGTAACCCCTAACAGGTAATGGAAGACCCAGATGAAGCTTCGTTCATGAGTAAAGGGCACCTCAAGGTGATAATATGACAACAAATTGGATTGATTGGGTCCATTAGTGTAAATGGATAGTGGAAGTACAATCATGAGAAATGAAGCATAAAAGGTGAAGAAAATATATTTGAGGCATCAAATGCCTTGGCTATGTTGGGAAATGTTGTTTTGAATGTTCTACATGTTATGCACAGATAAAGGAAGTTCTCTTAACCTTGACATTATGATATCTGGTAATTACGTTGTGATCATGATTATGTTGATTTCCATATATGTATACATGTATGCATGTATGTCGTTGTTTGACGAGGTAATCAGGGATCATGATTGTTTTATGCAGATGTTTATATGTATATATGTATGTGTGTATATCGTTGTCTGACAGGGTCATCAAGCATCATTCGTGTGGAGGAATGATTGCTTATGCAGGTGAATGTCATGAAGAGGTTCCTTGGCCTTATGAGGAATCAAGTGGGAAGAGTATCTTTGACGGATTTATAAGATCAGTATCATGTGGATATGGTTTGATATGGTTTTGTATATATTGTGTTTTGCATATGTTGTGCAGGTGGTACGTTGTACATGTGTTGTTATGTACACATTGTGTGGGTGGTGTTGTGTACATCGGGTTTTGTGTACACATTTTGCAGGTGATGTTTTGTACACGTTGTGAAAACAGTATTGTGTACACATTGTGCTGGTGGTGTCATGTACATGTGGTATTGTGTGCACATCATACATGTTGTGTCATGTATATTTGGTATAGTCTTACAAGTATTATGGAGTCCTTGTATCACGACACATGTATTTCTGTTATTGTATGGTACCGTGCGTATATGTATTGCGTTGTACACAAGATGTAGGTCTATGTTTTGTGTTGTACAACAAGTGTAGGTGTATGTGTCGTGTTGTACACTGGGTGTAGGTGTATGTTTCGTGTTGTACACTAGGTGCAAATGTATGTGTGGCGTTGAAAATTAGGTGTTGTTTTATCTGTTGTGTTGTACACTGTGTATTTGTATGTGTAATAGAGTGTGATGGGATAGGAAGTTATGGGATTGTTTAGGCCCTTGTTATTGATATTGAGGGTTGAAGCAGTTTAGTCTCTAGATGCCCTTGTCGTTGATATTGAGGGTTGAGGCAATTTAGTCTCTAGATGCCTTTCTTATTGATATTGAGGGTTGAGGTGGTTTAGTCTCAAGATACCCTTGTTGCTATTGAGAGTTGACGAGGTTTAATCTCTGGATACCCTTGTTGTTGATATTGAGGGTTGAGGTGGTTTAGTCTCGGGATACCCTTGTTGCTGATATTGAGGGAGGAGGAAGTCTAGACTCTAGATACCCTTGTTGCTTAAAGAGAGGGCATTGGTTGTTTGCTCGATTTGGAAACTAATTCAGTTTTTGTATAGAAAGGACAAAGAACAAAGGAAAAATTAAAGAACCATTGGAAACATAAGTATCAATATTTTATTTTGGTTTTTAATTATGAATTTGATCTATGATTTTGATTTATGATGGTTGTGTTTTGAGCTAATTGGATGTGATATGTTTATACATGATGATTTGGTGAAAGATCTGGTTTGACTTTTTGTGACAAGAAGTAAAGGAAATTGCATGTGTACTTTATTGATGGGCTACCAATGAGGTATGATTTGAATTAGTTTCAATTCCTTTTAGTCTAATGGAAATTATGTGCTTTGTACAAGAAAGAAAGGTAATGCCCAATTTGGGTGGTTAAAACTGATCGCAAGGATTGGCAGCTGTGGTAAAAGGAAATTGGAACAGGAAGCAATATGTTAGTAAAGCATTCAGGAGCAGGGCCATTATGGGACACTAGTACCCAATAGTTTCCATTGATTTCCATGATCATGTTATGACCTGTATGATTACTTTGAGGTAGGGATATGCCTTGTTTTTTGGACATTTCGATGAAAGGAAACCTTGCCATGGGATGGATCACCCGGGAAAGCGGCTGTCAGGGAACTTGGAAGGTGAGTGATAACACAGAAGGGGATGACCAGATTTCTCTAGGGACTGTGTAGCAAAGAAGGGAAGGCTGGGGGATGGAATTTTTTTTTGTCATTAGCATTGCCATATGGAATCATATGCACATTGGGAGTGTTCCATGGAACGATGGGACGGTAACTATTCAATGAGGGAACAAGAAGTGGAAGGATCATAATGTTGGACATTGGATATGGGCTTGGCTTTTGCAGTGGATTATGGACTTCCTAGGAAGGAGGTGAATCCTGGTATTACATTTATTGTGGAGGTGTGAGCCTATGGAATCCCTTGTTGCCGATCCAAGAATCATATCCTTTTATTTCCTGGTTAAAGAAAATGTGCATATGTATATATGTATATTATTGTAATTATTGTATTGAGTTGTGGTTATAAATCTCCATAGAAAATATGGTTATTCATTGGTTGAAGCAAATGTGTATAAGTATATGTGGTTATTAATGTAAATACCGTAATTAGTTGTGTTATAAATCTCCAGTAAACAGTACGAGTTCCATATCTTTAGTAGTGATCATTATAAGTATTGCAGCGCGCTGGTTTATGAAGTTACATGGGTAGTATGTTTTGGTTTTCAACAATCTTGCTGGTTGTAGATGTCATCGAACACCGAGGACGGTGTTACCGCAATAGGGAGGGGTCTATAATAGTCTCGGGTTAAAATTTCATGTAATAAAGGCTAACAAAGGCAAAATAAGACCAAGTTCAAGGGACATGTATTCTAAGTTGAATGTTGGAAAAAATATCCTAGTGGGCATAACTTGTTGTTTTTATGGCTAAGGGGAAATTGGCAAAGGAATTGAAAAGGAAAATGCATTTGTGGCATTTTATTTATGAAATAATGGAGAATAGGAGAAAAGGAAGGTGAAAATTCACAAGTTTCATGTGAGGAGGAAATTGAAGGAAAAGAGGCCTTAATGATAAAAATGCTTTTGAGGATCAGTTCATCAATTTTGGTCAGTTGAGATTTTTGTTAGTTTCATTCTGGGATTACTCTTAGAGAGGAAAAGAGCACCATGAGGAGAAGGAAAGAAAGGAAGAAAATGAAGGACAAGGAAAGAAATGGAATGACAAGGTGTTAACGGTGTTGAACCCGCCAACATATCAAGGGATCTATTCGGTAAGAAGTACCTGTTAGCTCTACTATAAACTGCAGCATTTGAAGGTCAAATTCAGGATTGATGGTTGGATTGTGCCGAGAGGGGTGCTCACAACAGTCTCTTTTTCCTTCCTCCTTCAGTTTCCTCACATCCTCTTAACTTTCGTTGTCTCTATTTCTTCTATGAAAATCTGCATTCCCCGCTTTCCTCCATTCTTTTATAGAACTCTTAGAAGACCTATCCCTTCATTCGATCCTCGAATTAACCATCTCACATGCACCATAACCTGTGCCTACCCTGCTATTCCTCCGCTTTTATCTCCACCATCGATCGCATCTTGATCCGATGGTGTCTGCCGTTTCTACTGCGCGTTAAACATCGTTCACTTCCACACCATTGATCGCGTCCATCGCATGATCTAATAGTAGTCACAAGCCCCGATCGTGCGACCTCCACACACATTAACCCATCGGGGTGGCAGTTTTCGTCCGCCACGCGTCGTAATCTTACAAGATCGCGCCATCGCCTATAGAGGAAGCGGTGCGATAAAACCACTTTCCGCCACGGTACCCTTCTCCCCCCCATTAATCTCTATGCGTCTTCTGCCTCTGTCAACCATCAAATCTGCCACATCTAGATCCAATGACCTTCGTTCCTCCATCCATATTTTCCCCCGATAGCTCCTTCCTATGTGATCTCCGTCGTTCATCTGTGGATCAAACGACCATTAATTGTTCTCATCCTGTGCACGCCTCCGCCATACTGTCTTTACTCCTTTGACTGTCTTGAGCTCCCAAAGAATGAAGCCATATGCTACGAAGTACCCTGCATAATAAAGCTTCAACAACTGCAATTAACTAGTAGCTAGGCCGAGAAGAAAAGGGATGGCCTCGAGCAATCAAAGGGATTTATCAGTCATGGAGATCCATCCATACATGAATCCATCTCACTAAGAAGGACTAAAGAGCACCAGAGAATGTCTAAATCATCCATTAAATTAGGCAGAGTGTAGCAGAGGCCCATTTTAGAGAATTAATGTGGTTGGTGGTCAGCTATGAATCTCCACGCATAATCTGGAAAAGTATATTTGTAAACAAACTCTATATATATCCAAAATACAGAATATAATGGGGTTGATGGTTGATGAATGTTATTTGATGTAAAGTTCAACTTCTGGAGACAATAACTATTGTGATACCTGCAGCTTCTGGTCTTCATTTTCAGCTATTGCAAGCTTCTTTTGCTGTTAATTGCTCACTTTCCACTTCTTGTTCTTTGTTCCATGTTGTGCCTGTTATGCATTTATTCATGTGTTGTAGATGTATAACACTAGAGGGGCTGTCATCCCACCTCTGTGTTAGAATCTAGCTTATATCATTGAATTTGTATGTAGGTTTCTATTGTTTTAATGTCAGAGAGTTGTCATCCTATCTGTGCATTAAGAAATAGATTTGCAGACCTTCTTACTGGTTGCAGTTGGCCATCATAGGGTCCTGTGCATCTGCTAGTTTGATCAGTATTCTCCATCATCACATTTTCCTTAAACTATGAGTAATTGGTGGTCTAAATCCTTGTAGTCTGGGGGTGTTCACCCATGTCTGGGGTTAAGCATAGTAGAAGTGGTTATCTAGCTTGAATATGCAACATTTCTTTCATTCATCCACCATTTTCCAACATTTGTGTTGAGTTTTTAATGTTCCCGAGCATCTCTGATATACAACCTAGGAGAGTTTCTTGGGGTGATAACAATAATTGGCGTCGTTGCCAGGGAGAGGAGATTGAAGCTTAGCTTCCCAGGGAGAACGAAATAGTTCCAAATTTTGATGATAGACAAGGTTTGGGCACATAATTTGGTTTCAATCATCTATCTGGTGACTCCAGTAGAGGAAGACCAATATTTGGCAACTCCACATTGAAGTTCTAGCGCAGCTGGTGAGGCATGCTCAGAGAAATCCTTAGAAACCATCAACTGAGCCAGTGCCTGATCTTGAGAAGATCTCTCAGCAAAAGAAAATATCACTTTAAGGAGCATCAGGACCAAGTAAGCCTTATAAATTCCATGTATCTTTGATAGTGAAAGTCACCTTCAGAGATTCATTTAGGATCCTTAGTCATTCATTTCCCTTCGGACCTCACTTCAATGAAAGAAGCATCCATGTTGTCGATCATATTCCTCTGTTTCTATCATTCTTTTCAATGATTCATACCACTCAGTCCACCAGTATCCTTTCATATACCCTAGTCATGGCAGGTCAGAAAGCTCTCACGAAGATAGAAAGAATAGTTGATGCTAGGTATGGACCCCTAGTCTCGCCTACCCCTTTGAATGCCATGCCTATAGGAGATTATCAAGAATTTATGCCTATGTTTATTGGTGGAGAAGGAGTAACAACTAAAGAGAATTAGAGGCCTTTTATAGCTATGCTGATAATCTAGATATTAATGAAGAGGATGTCTGGATGAGGGTTTTTGTTCAAAGCCTAGATGGGGAAGCTAGAAAATGGTTCAGAGAATTACCCCCTAGGTATATTGTAGACATTGAGGCCTTAGATGATGTGTTCCTAAAGCACTGGGGGAATAATAAAGATCTGCTCTTTTATCATACTAAATTTGGGAACTTGCATAGAGAAGATAGTGAGCTGCTGTCTGACTTCAACATCATATTCAATCATATTATAGCAGAATGCTAGCTGAAGTAAGACCCACCCCTACTTCTACTATGATTACTTATGCCAATGCCTTCGATTCTTAGTTCTTCCTACTATTAAGAGAAAGGAAATGAACTTCTTTAGCTGATATGCAAACTGCAACCTTTGAAGTAGAAGCAAGCATCATTGCTGCAGAATGACTCAAAGGTTATGCTGAAAGGAGAAGACAGGGATGAGAGTCCTCATCATCCTCAAATCTTGGGATCGATGAATTAGCTAGGGTGATAGATTTATTAGCCTTTGAAGTTTCCAAATTAAAGGCTGAGTAGTATTCTGAGGAAGCAGGAGTTCCTTGTTCCTTTACTCTTTCAAAGCCAAATCCATGTAGAGGAACACAGGAGCAGTTGCAGATTTTGCAAAGAAATAGAGATGCAAATGAAGATCAAAGGGTGAAGACCCTTTGTCAAAATTTAGTCATGGAAGAAAAGCACCCTGAAGAAGAGGAGGAGGTCCATGGTTTGGGAGGTGCTCCTTTCCTAACCAAAGCTGCCTATGAAGAAGAATTTTCCAGAGGCACTGCTTACGAGTCTGATATAGCTACAGAACAAAAAGCTGATTAGCAACAACAACCAGCAGAAGGTCCCTTCATCCGCCAAGAATCTGTGCTCAAAGCCAGCTCATATTCGCATGGCTACGAAGATCTGCAAATTTTCCAGCTTACTTTGGTCCCTAGTTCAACGATTAAAAAGGGAGAGGAATGCTCCCCATCATCTTTTCTCCCTCTACCTGCTCAAATGAAAATCCCTCACAGTTTCCCCTTAAACACTAAGGCAGAACAAAATTCAAGGCTCAAGGCTAAAACTGATCATCTCAGTCTTGATATTCTGATGCCTGCCCAGGAGGTCTCCACACAGATTGAAAAGGCAGCTTGTCAGATGACAGAGGAAGAGCATGCACAGTTTTGGAACTCATCCTTGGGTGAAGACTGTTCAAAGCAAGATTCAGGAGCAGATAATGTTTATGTGTCCCCTGCACAAGAATACAATGGTGCATCATTCATATTAGTTGTGCAGATCACAGATAACACAGACAAGTACACAGCAGCCATGATTATTCAACAGGTGTACAAAGGCTCTCATAAAGAACATCCAAGGAGGAGAGCACACAGAAGGGAGATGAAATTTGATCCATATCTACCTATTAAGCTCAAATGTCCTAAACTGTTTGAGGTAGATGATCAAATAAATCATGTTTTGTGGCTCTATGTTGAATGGGCCGAGAGCAGGAGAAACAATTTTGATGGCCCATTAGTTGGAAATTTTTTGAATAATTATGTTGTCTAAGGTCCTTTGGCCTTAGTGATTGCAAGCAGTTTCTTTTTCAGATTTTAGAGTAGACTTGGTTTGACTCCATGCCCAATGGATACTAGGCATAGTTTTTAAAGCAGGTTTTGCATGAAGGCATTGGTCTATAGTTCTTGAGACCTCACAAGGAGGATCTCATCCCCAGAAGGAGCTAGTGTTAGCTCTGCTATAAACTGCAGCATTTGAAGGTCAAATTCAGGACTGATGGTTGGTTTGTGTCGAGAGCGATGCTCGGAGTAGTCTCTTTCTCCTTTCTCCTTCAGTTTCCTCATAGCCTCTTAACTTCCATTGTCTCTTTTTCTTCTATGAAAATCTCTATTCCCCGCTTTACTCGATTCTTTTACAGAACTATTTGAAGCCCCATGCCTTCATTTGATCCTCGAATTAACCATCTCCCGCGTTCCATAGCCCGTGCCTACCCCACTATTCCTTTGCTTTGATCTCCATCGTCGATCGCATCTTGATCTGATAGTCTCCGCTGTTTCTACTGTGCCTTAAACATCATTCACTTCCCCACCATTGATCGCGTCCATTGTGAGATCTAACAGTAGTCGTAAGCCCCGATCACGCAACCTGCACATGTGTTAACCCACGGGGGCGGTAGTTTTCATCCACCAAACGTCGTAAACTTACATGATCGTGCCATCGCATATGGATACCGCCTCCTTCGATAAGCGGTGTGATAAAACCACTTTCCGCCACCATACACTTCTCCCACATGTTAATCTTCGTGCATCTTCCGCCTTTGTCAACCATCAGATCTGCCGCATCCAGATCCAATGGCATTCATTCCTCCATCCATATTTCCCCCCAATAGCTCCTTCTGATGTGATATCCGTCATTCATCTGTGGATCCGACGACCATTAATTGTTCTCATACTGTGCACGCCTCCACCATACTGTCTTTACTCCTTTGACTGTCTTGAGCTACCGAAGGATGAAGCCATCGCCTACCAAGTACCGTGTGTAATAAAGCTTCAACAACTGCAATTAACCAGCAGCTCGGCTGAGAAGAAAAATGGCGGCCTCAAGAAGTCAAAGGAATTTATCAGTCACGGAGATCCATCCATACATGAATCCACCTGACCAAGAAGGACTAAAAAGCACCAGATAATGTCAAAATCATCCATTAAAGCAAGCAGAGTGTAGCAAAGGTCCATTTCAGAGAATTAATGTGGTTGGTGGTCATCTATGACCCTCCATGCATAATCTGGCAAAGTATCTTTGTAAACAAACTCTATATATATCGAGAAGATAGAATGTAATGGGGTTGATGCTTGATGAATGTTATTTTGATGTAAAGTTCAACTTCTGGAGACTGTAACTATTGTGATACCTGCAGCTTCTGGTCTTCATTTTTAGCTAATGCAAGCTTCTTTTGCTGTTAATTGCTTACTTTCCACTTCTTCTTTGTTCCAGGTTGTGCCTATTTTGTATTTATTCATGTGCTGTAGATGTTTAGCATTATATGGGTTGTCATCCCACCTCTGTGTTAGAATCTATCTTGTATCATTGAATTTGTATGCAAGTTTCTATTATTTTAATGTCAGAGAGTTGTCATCCTGTTTGTGCATTAGGAAATAGATTTGCAGACCTCCTCACTCGTTGTCATTGGCCTTCACAGGGTCCTATGCATCTTCTAGTGTGATCAGTATTAACCATCATCACATTTTCCTTAAACTATGAGTAATTGGTGGTCTAAAGCCTTGTAGTCTAGGGGTGTTCACCCATGTTTGGGGTTAAGCATAGTAGAAGTGGTTATCTGGCTTGAATATGCAGTATTTCTTTCATTCATCCACCATTTTCCAACATTTTTGTTGAGTTTTTAATGTTCCCGAGCATCTCTGATATACAACCTAGGATAGTTTCTTGGGTTGATAATAGTGCCAATTGGACCTCTTACCATTTGCTTTAGGAGTCCCAGCAGTGAGTCATATGGTAATGCCTTGATCGTGATTTCAGACAGAGGCAAGTAAGATAACCTTGTTGGTAGCAAGGGCATGCATGCTGCAGTGAGTGAAGGAAGGTGCATGAGAGGTTCTAACACACAAGGGTTAAGATGAGTGCGCCTCTTGGAAACCTGTGATAGAACGTAGTTAAGAAGGGAAAACATGAGCAAAGACGCATTAAAACATTGAAAGCAAGTTAGTTAGCAATCCAAAGTGATGGTTAAACCAACATCACATTTTAGAAATATTTGTACATACATACACAAATAGTTATACATGACTGCGTAAGTAAACAAATACCTATATCATTTAGAGTAAACTAGATAACACAGAATACAATACAACATATGCATGAAATGTGTAGGATCTTTTTATATTAAGAAATGTAATTTACAGTTATACAATACATCCATGTCCAACCCCTAGTTCAGACAGCGGAACATTATAGCCACAACCACCTGCTCCTCCAAAGAGATGTACTAGCACTATGCAGTGGAGAAGCCAAGGCTCATTACAATACTATCCAAGCTCTCTCCAAGATATTTTTGTCAGAAGTTTGGCTAACCAAAAGCCTCTACATTGAGTTATGAGAGACTATTTATAGCAAAGAGTGGGGTGACCCTTGACATTCTCCTTTGTGACAGTTCATCTACACTCATGACTCTTTATCTACTCTATGACTGTTACATCCAACTATCGACACTTGACTTACACTTGACAAGAAATTACATTACAACACATGTACCCATGTGAGAGAAAAATGGCTTGAGCAAGCCATGATAGACATCACTATGACTTAGAAACCATGGAAGTCCAACTCCTCAACATCCTCACAATGATCAATAGTAATGCACTAATGCCAAGATCGATAATCTGTGATGGCATCCATGTGGTCCGAGATGACATCTTTCGCGAACCTGACTCTTACCTCCATAGCATCCAGGTACACTACTCGGGCTCCTCTGTCCAACTTGTCTGAAATCATGTGCATCATCGTCTTCAATGTAGTTGAACTAGCAACATACTTGTGCATCATGTCTACATTGATGGGAAAGTCTAGGCGGGTGGCAATGCACATCAACTCGTTGAAGTATGAGTCAAGCTCTAGTCAAACCTGTGCCTTTGTCTTCGTTTGGGTGAGAGTCCCAATAGATGGGATCACATTTGTGTGCCTGTATACTAGTGATAAGTTGCGGGAGCTCTTCATAGTTCTAGGTCTGAGTCTGGATACTTGCCTTCAACTCGACCATACTGGTCTTCATCATCTTACACAAGTGATGTGGGGCTCCCTTTTATCTCATCATCCATGTTTACATGTAAGCAACATGAGCATGCAAGTTTTCCAAGATATGTGCTCTTCTAGCACATCGCTGCTGCCATTCGTTGAGATGGATGAATGCATTATGCACGGTACCAAACATGGATTACAACACTCAGATCACTATGTCAAGGGAGAATACTTCATCCAATATTGCCTTCTTCAGTTCAGCTTGGGCGGACGCTCCCATAAACTCTCCCCCTTGCTTGGTCGTTTGTAATTCCTTAGCCATTCGCTCATTCTCAGCTATCAGAAAGAGAACAATTAACCTAATGGCTTCGACATACACTCTAGTAGCATCGTCCAAGACTGATCGATGTTTGTGAATTTCAGGAATGATCACTCTTTCCTCAACTTGCATAAGATATGTACGATCATCTGGAGTCGACAGTCTACGAGAGTGCACAACTCTATGTTGGGACTCGTCGAATGAGATGTTGTTGATCTCTCCTTCTAGCTAATCTCCAAGGATCTTAGTGCCTCTTTAGTCGCTTGAGACTTTCTCATCTTCTAGAAGTGGTGAAGCGAGTAAGTCGACCTCTTGGTAGTGAGGCATGAGTTCAGTGCCCTGTTCGAATTCATGTTGCTCCATATCGTTATCGAAATTTTGAAGTTCTTTCTCTATCTCATGAGCAAAGTCCTGCTCCTGTGATGGTTCACCTTGTCTGCCTGATGCCATCTGCTCTAATGAGTCCACAACTTGTATGGACACTATTTCATCCATTTGCACATGTGGCATGCCCTGTTGTACCTATTTTTGCTGCGCTTCCCTCTCCTATTTGCGCAACTCCTGTTCCTTATGAAGTTTCTCCTTTAGCTCATGCAACTCCCTCCCTGTTTGCTCAATTCTTCTCTTCTCCTTCTTCCTTTGCATGATTATCTTGTTGCGATGTTGCCTCTTTGCCTCTATAGCCAAATATGCTTTCTCCACAATTGGATCTACACGGAACTTGCAACTTTTCTCTTCCTCGATGTGATCTAGAGTCTCCCTCTTTCCCTTGTCGTGCACTAGTATTCCTACTTCTGCTGCTACTGTTACTAGTGTTGGTGCTCTCTGGGATATTGCTTCGCATTGCTTCACTAACCACCCCACAGCAAATTCCACCTATTCATTGGGTCTGGAGAATCTGTATAAATATCTCCATGGGCTTCCTCAGCCCAATGACATGCCTCGTGGATCCACTTGAACTGTAATCTCACGTAGTGATCTTCCACAATACAATGTGGGTCATACGAATTGTAACATTGGAGGTCGAATGGATACTTCTTCATTAGTTATGCCTCGACATCTGCTTGCTTGAAACTCTGAATCTTATATAACCCAATCCATAATGGAAGATCTGGCCAAAGTGCCCTCTTCTTTCGGTGCAGTCTAGTTGTCAATCCTACAAAGATGTGATATGTTAATTCCTGCATGATGAATATGTCCAGGGAAAAAATTGGTAGAACATGCAAAGGCTTCTCTGTGCTAAACATTCAGATGAAGGTGTCAGACGATGAGGCATACCAATCAACAATGTCTATCAGTGCTTCCATTTATTCCTTTGACATGCAGGGTGGATCCTGTTCGAATATCATCATCCAGACTAGGGTGAAAAATGATCAGTCGTGTGATTACTCCTCTGAATATGAATTTGGACAACAACTTACAATATGTGTTCACAACAGTCTCCTCTAGTGACCATGCCCACTCCAAGGCTAGGAACTCCTATCGGACATAGATTGCATCTAATATGTATGCAGACATGTAGGTCTCTACTTGCATACCTCCGTGTGACCATCAAGACTTCATTACCTATTCATTCATCTGATGAGTCAACATGCCGCACCAGTTACATGGTTTTCCCTCTCTGGCCATTTGGTCCAACGCGATCACGCAACTCGATGGGAAGGTTTTTGTGCCTTCTTGGCCACATAGTCAACATGAAAATATGAGCAAGTATTGCTACACCTTCTACAGTATCTTCATCCTATAGATCTGTTTGGATGTAATCTTGAATTTGGCCATCTCATTTAACCAGTTCTTCATAACGTCCCTGGTATTGGCACTGCTACTAGGTAAGCTGAAAGGAGTCTCCATGATAGTCACAGGCTTCGATATCGGATACATCTCATCATAATCCTGTGCCCAGAAGGTGCCAAGCTTCGTCCGAATGACACTACTCAAGGTAATTGTCTCAAGATCAGTGTGCGAGATGATTGAGTGTATCATGTCCACTCATGGGAATGCGGGGTATCTACATGCAATCCAGTACAAGCGAGAATTGTGAATGTTGACATACACTTGATGGTCTTCAAGGTATTCCCCAAAATTTCTTGCATATGCTTCTATGACCTCTTTCCACTTCAACTTGATGCCCTTGTCTAGAAATAGTTTGTTATGTTCATAGATCAGTAGACATGTGAACACCTGCTCAACTATTGCTCTGGTTGCACTTCCTTCTGTGTCCTTTGATCGTGATCTCTTGGAAGCCATTGATCCTGTACTACTAGGAGGGGGATGAACATCTAGAATATCTGGAGATGAAGCAACATGCATGGCAAGAAATCTGTTAGTGAAAACCAAAGCATACTCAGCGAATGACTTAACACATACCTGGGGAATGATAGGAGAAGATTACACAATTTCTGTTGGGAGGCTGGGTGACTGGTTGCCAAAACTGTACAAGAGGCAGTCTGGGTTGTTTGGGAGGCAAGGTTGGCTACTAGATTTTCACAATGCGAAATCCAAGATATACGTTGATTTCTAAGATTATGCGTTATGCAATTCCAGTTGGCAGTGATTGTAGGCTCAGGGACTGCATTGTGCAATTTTCTAGGCTAGCAGTCACTGTCCCTCAGAAATGCACAAAATAGTCCTTGAGGATAGTTTCTATGCAGAAATGTGCATTTCTAGAGAGGAAGACAGAGCCTTCCTTCACCGGATTACGCAATGTTGTCTGCATGAGGCAGAGTCTGAGCCAAGGCCGCCTAGAGCCACTGATGGGAAATTGTAATAAAATATGAAAGTGAATGCATGGCGACACTAAGTTAAAGAAGAAGTGATTGCTCATGCATGCAAAAATTGAATGAAATATTTAGTAAAAATATCAACATGCATGTGGGTGAAGCAAGTCATTGAATCGACGACTGTTCATGCATAATAGTTTCATGCATGCGACAACAGTGAGATAGCAACAAAAACTGAAACGATGCTTGTAAAAGCTAGTATGTATGTAAATTACTACAAGCGTTAAATAAATCAAGAAAACATCACTCACACAAATGAAAACACAAAAAGCAAAAAAAATGCTCAAAAAGACATGTTGAGACCACTTATCCATGAATAGCTGATTTGGATGTGTCAGAGAGTCCTAGATATGATGTGGCATGTAAGAGATCCAAGATCGATGTGAAATAATGAGGTTTGATGCATCGAATAAATAAGTTTGAGCTCAAGATGCGCATGCCACAAATCTAGGAAACAACGACACTTGGAGGAAGGTTTCCATAATGAACTTTGCATGTAACCTCTGGCTACTAAAGATAGCTCCTTAAATCAAGGGATTCTTTTTAAATGTTTCCTTTTTTATTCCAAGAAAAAGCATGTCATGCATGCAAGTCAAGTTTCATTAGTCTTGGGTGGAACTAGTCAACCCAATTGCTCATGCATGAGGCTACTCAACTGCTGGGAGGAAATGCACATTTATGGCTAGGAGCTAGGGTGGTTTCCCAAGATATTTATGCAATTTCTGGGCAGAGCAGCTGACTACTGCCCAATATTGTGCAATTCCTGGGTTGAGCAGGCCTGTTGGGAAGGATTGTGCAGTTTTATGTGTCAAGCCTGATTGGCAGGATTATGAAATTATGGAGCTCAATAGGCTTCCAAACAGAATTGTGCAATTTCTAGAGGGAAGGTTGGTTTCCCTCCATAATTATGCAATTTCTTGGGGGAGCTACTCAGCCTGTAGCTGGACCATGTACGGGTGATCATCCTATGAGGGGAATGCATCGAGCTTTGATCAACAGGTTGCCTTTATGCAAGAAAAACACTGAAGCTTATGTACTTGATGAAGCAAGACAAGGCATTGTGAAAGGTTGGTAGGGAGGCTCTAAAGCGAAGTTAAGAGAAAATTTTGGAGGGTGGTTTTAACTGCTACAACACTTGGCGATATAGTAATAGAACTCCAGCTCTCTGAATAGACCTTGTTCATGAAAATTAAGTCTAACAACTTGAGAAGTATTGTTCAATTATCAGTTCATCTTTGTTTCATACTAGCCTAATTGTAAGATGTAGCATCTGCCAAGCTCTTGGACGATTGACACACATCCAAGCCAAGGCAACACAATTTTTTCGATTGGGGTTAAGGGATATATTGATGCACAAGCATTACAGTTGTCAAAGTCTTAGCTTCATATTTGGTGTTGCTCCGCTGCTAGCAGACATGGACAGTACCCAAGCCGAGTCACATTGGAACACAAGCATGGCTCTACTGTGAACAATCTTGGGAAGTACCTCGATAGAATTACTTGCATCACATCTCTGTGCAGGAAGCCTTTCTCTTCTTTCGCCTTATTCATTTTTCATTTTGATTTTTTTTTTTTATACTTTTCATTGTTTTTTCATTTTCATTTTTCATAAATTTTCATCGTACTTATTCATTTCAAAGGCAGAAGAGGGATCCCGACTTATTGAGAGAAGAAGAGGTTGTTCTACCAGAGAAGTAGTTTATTATACCTCTGACGTGCCTGTTAAGGTTCCCCCCTCACCTTACTCTACTTCACTGAGCTGACAAGGGTTAACCCAAAAACAACCGACTAGAGTAGGTGACACTAGTTAGTGCACAAGCATTGTGATTTAACAAGGTTCACTTTGATCAGTATGTATTTTCCTTCAACGTATCATGGACTAAAAGTGACAAGTTCTTCATATAGAGGCAGGATGATAGATACCAAGTAGCGATATCTGCACAAGGCCTCTTGTACTTTACCCAACTTATTTCAAGAGTTATACATGGTTTCATATGAAACTAACCTATGAACAAAACAAGCAAACAAACAAACAACAAAGTATAAGTAGAAGCTCAAGAAAAAGCAAATCTAGTAAGCAAACAAGCAAGCAAACAACCAAATAAACAAACAAATAAAGTAAGCAAACAAGCATGCAAGAAAATTGACTGAAAGAAAACACTACTTCTACTCCTAATCTAATGGCACATGGGCCTAATCATGTGAAGTGATATTTCCAATGCAGGCACCAGCGCATTGGTTGGCCCATGTTGTTGAAGGCCTGGTCCACGAGCAACCCAGTTGCACGAAACAGCCAACAAGAAAGATATAACAATGAAGACAACCACAATTCATGTTTCAAATTTCTCATGGAACATAAGTGAGTGAAAGTGGGTAAAGAGAAATCCGTGGACTTACCATGGTGTTGTGCGACACTATGTGTGGTTTTGAAGCATAAGCACACTCTTGATTGTGACATGCAAGCAAACGAAAGAAGAGAAGACAACTTGTGTCATGCACGTGTGCTTGCAATGTAAGATTCCTCCAATGCATGAGCGATAGGATCGTGTAGTTCAAGTAGAGGAAGTATGTCTTGTGTGTGAGACTGATCTTCAATGCATACATATGGGTGATGAGGAGCCTTGGGTGATTGAACAATTTCCTGATCGAAAGTGAGATTAACTCCAGGAGACTGAGGGCCTGACATAACCATCAGCATGGGTTGAAATTCCTTGACAGTCTTGGGTGTTTCAACTTCATCGTCAGATAGACCATCATAAACCGGTGGCTTCGAAAAAATCAACTACAATAGAAACATGATCGTGATCGAATATGGAAGTAAATGAATCACGATAGCGATGATCGGAAAAATCAATGATTTCATCAGCATCCTCATGATCTAATGAACCAAAAAGAGGAGTAGATGAGAAGTGAACAAATTCATCATCTATGTTTCTAGAAAAGACAGATGAAATATCGAGTGGATTTTCAATGAATAACATATCCTCTCCATTGTTGGATGATGGACTGACATCTGGGGTGGCATGCGAGTGATCAACGATGGGTGCATTCGTGGATGATGATACAAATGCGAAATCATGGATGGCAGGTTCACCAAGTATGTAAGGAAAAAATGGAGGAGGCTCGGACGGAAGGGAGTCATCCTTCACTGAGTGTTGATGCTCAAGCTCCCACTCATACTCTTCATGATGACAACGCATGTTGGTTGTGCAACACCAACTCCATCAGTGGCTTGTTCCTGGTTCAAAACAAGTGTAGAGTCCAAAATGGAAGAACACAAGACAATATCATCCGGAGGAATAGTCGAGTGCGAAGACAGAGGTTGTGGAATAGAAGGCATATGACAACTTGATGGACTCACAACCAAATCTGCACGAAAATTAAGTGAAGTGATGTTGGGAAGATGTGACAGCTAAGGCAATGTGTGAGCATGATTGTTAACATCACTATGTAGTGGTGGATCTGTTTGATGAGGGGATGGCGGATAATCACTTGTGATAGTGACAATCTGCATCTGATATTGTGTAGCTCCATCACTAAAGAATGTTAAGCGAGGGTTGATTTCAAACTTCTTTTTGGGATGAGCATATTTCTTAACACAATACTCAAACTGGTCCGAAAGATAGAAAAATTTCATCAGGATCTTCAGAGCATGAAGCTATAAGTGATGGAAGCACTGCCAAAAATCCATGTTTGATTGATGTGGAGCCTTCCACTGTTGTAACACTTTTTGGTCAAGATGGTCTAGATCAAAATGAGAGAAAGTGTATTCAATGAGATCACATAATTGCTCGAGTGAGTGCACGTTGTCAGTTGGTAGGCTGCACAACCATTGATGTGGAGATTCACGAAGTGTGTATGCAAGTAGCAAGCTGGCATGTTCTTCAGAACACCCATCTTCCTCATGAAGCATGGAAAGAAATTCATGTAAGAACTCAGGCCAGGCCACTTCGCCTTAACCACCATACGTTTAATTTGACAAGAGATCAAATAACTCCCTCATGATGGTGAAATTTTCATGATTCAAAAAAATATGTGGAGGGAGCAGAGTGCAAGAGTCCATGACAGATATGCAAAGGTTCAAAACTGGATGAGAGGACACAGCTTGTCATCTAGTCCTCCTTCTAGTGCCAGAAATGTTGACAGTATTGGCCCCGCCAACATGTCAGGGGATCTCTCCGGTAAGAAGTCCCAATTAGACCTCTTACCATTTGGTATAGGAGTCCTAGCAATGGGTCGTATGGTAATTCCTTGACTGCGATTTCACATAGAAGCAATTAAGATAAATTTGTTGGTAGCAAGGGCATGATAGTTGCAGTGAGTCAAGGAAGGCACATGAGAGGTTCTAACACATAGGGGTTGAGATGAGTGCACCCCTTGGAAACTTGTGATAGCTCGTAGTTAAGAAGGGAACACACGGGCAAAGATGCATCACAACATGGAAGGAAAGTTAGCTAGCAATCCAAAGTGATGGTTAATTCAACAAGACATTTCAGAAAGATTCATACATACATACATAGATATACATCCATGCGTAAGTAAATAGATACATATATCATTTAGAGTAAACCAGATAGCATAGAATATAATACAACATATGCATGAAGCACATTGGCTATTGTTATATTAATAACTGTAAGTTCTAGTCATACAATACATCCATGTCCAACCACTAGTTCTGATAATGGAACGTTAAAGCCACAACCACCTGCTCCTCCAAAGAGATGTACTAGCTCTGCATAGTGGAGAAAAAAAGGATTGTTACAATATTGTCCAAGCTCTCTCGAAGATAGACTTATCAAAAAATTGGCTGACCAAAAGCCTCTACAATGAGTTATGAGGGACTATTTATAGGAAGGGGTGGGGTGACCCTTGACATTCCCCTTTGTGACAGTTCATCTACCCTCATGACTCTTCATATACTCTATGATTGTTACATCAAGCTATCGACACTTGACTTACACTTGAAAATACATTACATTACATTTCACATGTACCCATGTGAGAGAAAAAGGGCTTGAGTAAGCCATGCTAGACATCACTATGACTAAGACAACCATGGAAGTCCAACTCCTCAACATCCTCCAAAGTTACATCTTTCTGGAAGCTAACGCTTGCCTCAGTAAAAGTCGGGTACACTGCTCAGGTTCGTCTGTCCAACTCGTCTGAAAGCATGCACATCATAATCTTCAATGCAACCAGACCAACACCATACTTGTGCGTGAAGTTTGCACTGATGGGCAAGTCTGGGCTAGTGGAAATGTGCATCAACTCATCGAAGTACGAGTCAAGCTCTTGTTGTACCTGTGCCTTTGCCTTTGCCTAAGTGAGAGTCCCAACAGATGGGATTGCATGTGCGCGCAACACAACATCCATACTCTTGAATACACGTGCATGGGAATCCTGTATACTAGTCATGAGCCACAGGAGCTTTTCATAGTTCTAGATTTGAGTCCAGATATGTGCCTTAAGCTCGATTGCACTAGCCTTCATCATCTTAGGCAAGTGAATTGGGGCTCCCTTGTATCTCATCATCCATGCTTACATGCAATCAACAATAGCATGCAAGTTTTCCAGGATACGTGCTCTTCTAGCACATTGCTACCGCCATCCGTTGAGATGGATGACTACCTTATGCACAGTACCAAGCTTGGAGTACAACGCTCGCATAAATGTGTCAAGGGACAATGCTTCATCCAATATTTCCTTCTCCAGTTCAGCTCGAGTGAACACTATCACCAACTCTCCGCTTTTTTTGGTCGTCTATAGTTCCTTAGCCATTCGTTCATTCTCAGCTATTAGAAAGCGAACAATTGAGCTAGTGGCTTTGGCATACACTCTCGCAGCATCATCCAAGGCTGTTGGATGTTTGCGCACATCAGGAATGATCACTCATTCCTCAAATTGTGCAGGAGATGTATAAACATTTAGAGTCAACACTCTATAAGACTGCAAAACTATATTTTGAGACTCGTCGAATAAGATGTTATTCATCTCTCCTTCCAACTGATCTCCAATGATCTCAATGCCTCCTTGCTCACTTGATACTTACTCATCTTCTGGATGTGGTGAAGTGGGTAAGTTGACCTCTTGGTGGTGAGGCATGAGGTTGGTGCCCTGTTCCAATTCCTATTGCTCCATATCCATATCCAACTGTTGAAGTTATTGCTCTATCTCATGAGAGAAGTCTTGATCCTATGATGGTTCACCTTGTCTACCTGATGCCAGCTATTCCAATGAGTCCTCTACCTATACAGGTGTTGTTTCATTCATTTGCACATGTTGTGACCCCTGCTATACTTATTCTCATTACACTTCCCACTCTTGTTTTCACAGCTCTTGTTCCTTCTGGAGTTTCTCCTTCAGCTCCTGTAACTCCCTCTGTGTTTCCTCCATTCTTCTCTTCTCCATCTACCTTTGCACGATTCACTTGTCACATTATATCCTCTTTGCCTCTATAGCCAAAGCTGCTTTCTCCACAAGTGTATCTACTCAAAACTTGCAACTTTTCTCTTCCTCCATGCGATTAACAATCTTCCTCTTTCCCTTGTTGTGCACTGGTATGCTTACTTCTGTTGCTACTGTTGTTGGTGCTAGTGCTCTCTAGGATATTGCTTCATGTTGCTTTGCTAACCACTCCACAATGAAGGTGACCTGTTCATTAGGTCTGGAGAAACTGTAGCAATATATCTGTGGGTCCTCCTTGGCCCAATGACATACCCCATGGATCCAGTTGAGTTGTACTTTCATGTAGTGATCTTTCACAAGACAATGTGGGTCATACAGATTGTAACTTTGGAGGTCGAGTGGATACTTCTTCATCAGTTCTACCTTGACTTCCACTTGCCTGAAACTCTAAATCTCGTATAACCCAATTTGCAACGAAAGAGATGGCCACGGTGCCTTCTTCTTCTGGTGCAGTATAGATCTCAATCTTTCTGAGATGTGATATGCTACTTCCTGCATGATGAGTATGTCCAAGGAAAACTTCGATAGAACATGCAGAGGCTTCTCCATGTTGAACATTTGGATGAAGGTGTGGAATTGTGAGGCATACCAATCAAAAATGTCTATCAGTGCCTCCATTTCTTCCTTCAACATGCAGGGTGGATCCTGTTAGAATATCATCTTCTAGACTGGGGTGAAAAAATGATGGATAGTCATGCGATTACTCCTCCGAAGTTGCTTTCGAACAACAACTTACAATATGCGTTCACAACAGTCTCCGCTAATGACCATGCCCACTCCAAGCCCAAGAACTCCTGTTGAGCATAAATTACATCTAAGATGTAGGCAGACATGTATATATATACTTACATACCTCCGGGTGACTATCTAGCCTTCATCACATGTTCATTTAGCTGATGAGCCAACATGTCAGACTAGTTGCATGGTTTTCCCTCTCTGGCGAGTTGGTCCCCTGCAATCACCCAACGCTGTGGGAAGGTTTCTGTGCTTTCTTGGTCACATAGTCAACATGAAAATATGAGCAGGTATTAATACACCTTCTACAACATCTTCCTCTTATAGATCTAGTTTTGTGTCATCTGGAATCTGGCCGGCTCCTTTACCAGTCCTTCAAAATGTCCCTGGAATTGGCACTACTATTCGGTAAGCTGAAAGGAGTCTCAATGATAGTCATGGGCTTCGACATCTGATACATCTCATCATAGTCATGTTCCCATAAGGTGGCAAGCTTCATCCCACTGACACTGGTCAAGTTCATCATCTCTGGATTAGTATTCGAGACGATCGAGTGTATCATGTTCGCGCATGGGAACGCGAGGTATCTGCATGAAATTTGGTATAAGACAAACTTTCGAATGTTCACGTACACTTGAATATCTTCGAGGTCTTCCCTAAAAGGGCCTACAAATGATTAATTTACCTCTTTCAATTTCAGCTTCATATCCTTGTCTAGAAACAATTTGGTATCTTCATAGATCGGTAGACATGCAGATACCTGCTCAACTTCTGCTCCAGTTTCACTTCCGTCGGTGTACTTTGATCCTACTCTCTTGGAGGCCATTGATCCTATACTTCTAAGAGGTATATGGACACCTAAAATATTTGGAGACAAAGCAACATGCATGGCAAGAAATATGTCAGCAAAAACCAAAGCATATTCGGGGAATGCCTTAACACATACCTGGGGAATGATTGGCAAATATTGTGCAATTTCTACTGGGAGCTTGGGTGATTAGCTATCATAACCACACAAAAGTTAGTTTTGGCTATCTAGGAGGCAAGATTGGTTGTTATATTTGTGCAATGCAAAATCCAAGTTAACTTTTGATTATTGTGATTGTGCAATGCGCAATTCTAGCTAGCAATGATTGTAGGCTCAAGGACTACATTTCACAATTTTTTGGACCAACAGTCACTGCCCTAAGAAATGCACAAAATAGTACTAGAGTGTAGTGTTTGGGCAGAAATGCACATTTATGGAGTGGAAGACAGAGCCTTCCTTCCCCAGATAGCGCAATCTTGTTTGGGTGAGGTAGAGCTCGGACCAACGCTGCCCAGACCCACCGACGAGCAATAGAAAGAAAATCTAAAAGTGAATGCATGGTGACACTAAGTGAAACTAGAAGTTATTGATCCTGCATGCAAACATTGAATGAAAGATTAAATAAAAAGATAAACATGCATGTGGGTGAAGCGAGTCGCCGAATCGGCGACTATTCATACAAATCAGTTTCATGCATGTGACAATAGTGAGATAGAAACAAAAGCTAAAATGGTACCAGTACAAGCTAGTATGCATGTAACTAATAGAAAGTGTTTAAAGAAATCAAGAAAACAACACTCACATAAGAAAAAACACAAAAAGCAACAGAAATGCTCAAAAGGACATGTTGAGACCGCTTACCCATGAATAGTTGAGCCAGATGTGTTGAAGAGTCCTGGATATGCTGTGGGATGTCAGAGCTCCAAGATCGATGTGAAAGAATGAGGTCTGATGTGTAAAACAAAGAAATTTGAGCTCATGACGCATATGCCACAAATTTAGGAAAAAGCGACACTTTCAGGAAAGTTTCTAAAACGAACTTTACATGTAACCACTGGCTGCTAAAAATAGCTCCCTTAATCAAGGGATGCTTTTTGCATGTTTCCTTTTGCTATTCTAGGAAAAAGCAACTCATGTATGCAAGTCAAGTCTCCTAGGTCCTAGGTGGAACTGGTCAACCCAATTGCTCATGCATGAGGGTGTTCAACTACTTAGAGAAAATGCACATTTTTGGCTAGGCGTTGGGCTGGTTGCCTAGGAGATTTGTCCAATTTCTGGGCAAATCAGCTGATTGCTGCCCAGGATCGCACAATTCCTGGGCTGAGGAGGCTTGTTTGGAAGAATTACGTAGTTTTCAGGGTCAAGTATAACTGATAGGATTACGAAATTTTGGAGCCCAGCAAGCTGCCAGACAGTATTGTAAAATTTTAGGAGGGAAGGCTAGCTACCCTCTAGAATTTTGCAATTTCTTGGGGGATTTGCTCAACCTACAGCTGGACCAAGTTTGGGTGATCAACCTGTGAGGGGAATGCATCAAGCTTTGATCAACATGTTGTCTTTGTGCAAGAAAAACACCGAAGCTTGTGTACTTGACTAAGCAAGACAAGGTGTTGTGAAAGTTTGTTAGGGAGACTCCCAAACAAAGCTAAGGAAAACTTTTGGAGGGTGGTTATAGCCGCTACAGCACAAGGAAGGAAAGAGAAAGTAAGGATAAAGAAAGGAAAGGTTGGATCAAGTAGGTTCAACAAGAATAATTGTAGGTAACATATTACATGTATGATTTCCTAGCTGGTTATAGAATGCACGATATTTGCATGTGTGTATTTGGTTTATTTGCTATTGATGACATGGATTTTGTCAGGTTTTGACAGTGGCTTCAGCCTTTCCTTTCAATTTTTGGATCGCCATGGTTTGATAGGAGTATTTCTCAGTTGAGATTTGGATTGTTAGAAAATTTTGGATCTGGGTGAGGTGCTCTCAAGAAATTTTCCAAGGGCCTAGGAATCCCTTGACTAGTAATGGTGGGATACATGGTAAATCCTGAGGGTAGAGATGGGAAAATTCCTCAAGGTATTGGTGAAGAAATTTTGAGGCATCCAAGCTCGGTTTTCTTTTATGATCTTGAGAATGGTTTAGGTGAGATAACAGTATGGTGAGTGTGGAGGTGGTTTAACCTCTAGGTTCCCTTATTTGTTTACAAATTTGTTTATCCAAAGAGATCCCACATTCATACTTGGAATATGGCACATGGGTGTTGGTTGAAAGAAAGATTTGGTTCAACTCAATCTATGGTCGGCTGGTACATGGAAGTCCCTGAATTGGTTGGATTTTTCATATGATTAATAAGATCTAAGTGTTATTTCCCTATAATACTGGTGTGGCCCCTTATTTTTTTTGTTGTTCCCATGTAGTCCGCAAATTGTTATTATTGTACACCATAGAAGCCCACTATTGTTATTCTTGTTCCCTTACATTATTATTGTTATGTAGACTCTCATTATATTGTCAACCCTTAGGACCATATATATAGAAAGGAGATTTTTTCATTTGAATATCTAAGAATTGTTCATTTATGTAATTTAAATGAGGTTTACCCCTCAAAGAGGATAATTTTTAATCCGTTGATCTATCTATTTGTAAGCTGGTTGCATAACATTTGGTATCAAAGCTTTGGATTCTAGGGTTTCACTACTTCAAAAAGGTCATCGTGGTATTTTATCTATAATGTTTTTTTCTACAAATATTCAGAAGTTGAAATTGAAACCACGTAGATCTAAAATCTTGATGAACATCATGTATTAATTTCAGCTCTTTTATCACTACATTTTCGGTGATATGATTTGAGGAAGTTAAGGTTTTTGCAGGCTCCACAATTCCATATCAAACATGTAACCTACAAAAAATCAACATAACATTCTCTCTAAGCATCACATTTCAATTTCATAATAAGTGATGAAAAGAGGAAGGACTTTAGTTTTTCAGGTATCATTTTTAGGGCCAAATGTTGAAAAAGTGACACATGGCACTCTGTATAGGTTCACTCTACTAAACCAACCTATAAGCAGGCCATCGTGGAATATTGAGCATAATGATTTCTTGAAGAATACAATCTTGATCTGACTTATTGGTTTGGAAAGAGGACTCAGAGGTAAATTAAAGGGTGAAATTTCAAATATTGTAGATTAACAATTATAGAGATAAATAATTGCAATATCTAGCTCCTAAAAAGTAAGAAAAATGTGCGTATTTTTTATATTTTGCATAAGTTTTGTTTGAAAAACCTGTTTGAAGTGATTCAAAGGGCATAGTGAAGCATAGATATCATCGTTTGATTTCAAAATATCTCAAAACAAAAAAATGGACACACCTAGTAAGCAACCAGAAATCTCTTCTATGACACACGAAGAAGAGGAAGAAATGCAAGATGATATATTAAAATTATGAGACCAAGAGCAACAAATTTCGCTCTTGCAAAGAGTAACCAAAAATGAAATTAAAGCTAAGATGGATGGCTTGAAGAATGGTTTAGAATTGGACATGGAAGATATGAAGGATGGCATTGAAGCTAATATGGATGGTATAGAAGAAAAGATGAAAGGCAACATAGAAGATTTGAAGAATGGTTTAAAAGTAGACATGGAAGATTTGAAGGAAGGTTTGACGAAGTTTCTACAAGAAATGTTTCTTAATGGAGAGAAGGTATTACATGAAACTCATGATGATAACAAAAGAAATGACAATGTTGATTTTATAGACTCTAAGATGGGATTGAAGAACCACCATATTCCAAATATTAATATGAGGAATTTTGATTGAAAGGATCCAGTAACAAGGATACTAGATATGGAGTAATATTTTGATCTCTATAATGTGCAACACACACAAAAGGTATGCATTGAAACTTTATATTTAGAACCCAATCAGTTGTATGGTATAGATGGTTTTTCTCTCATAAAATATCTGTCACTTGATTATTTTTTATGGAGGAAATGATAGCACATTATGAGGATACAAAAAGCAACACCTTCTTTAGCTAATTGATAAATCTCAAACAAAAGGGTTCAATGATAGAGAACATTGAAAACTTCCAAAAATTAAATATAAAGGTAAATGATATTCCAGAGGAGCAAAAGATTGATATTTTCATAGGGATTTTAAAGGATAGCATCCAACATGAGGTTTGCCTCTAGGAACATGATTCATCGGAGAAGGAATTAAATTGGAAAGAAAAATGGAAAGAAGAATTATGGCATCAAGGAAGCCCGCCACTCACAAGTATAGATATGGGAGTGTCTCTACTCCTCGCCTTCCACATCCTACAATGTTAATACCACAACAATTGGAAGAAAAAAGAGCAAAAGGGCTTTGTTATAGTTGTGATGGAAAATACACTAAAGGTAATAAGTGTATTGAAAATATGTTATTTTACATAGATTGTGAAGAGGAGGAAGAAAAGGAACAAGAAACTTCAAAAGAAGAGGATATACACCAAGAACGAACCCTAGATAAATAAGAAATGAATCAGACCATATCTTGTAATGCATTGGCATGAATTACCATTCCTCCAAATCTCAATATAGAAGAACATATCAAGATGAAAAAGGTAATAGTGTTGATTGATTCGAGTAGTACCCATAATTTTATTCATTGTAAGATAGCCAAGGAATTGAAATTCTTCCTATATCTAGCACTAGAGTGTCAAGTGATGGTTACAAATGGAGGAACTATATATTTCTCTGGAAAGTGCCATAATATCAAGCTAACCATGGGGGAATATGTATTGAATAATCCAATGCTTTCCATTCCAATGGGTGGTACTGATATTGTACTAGGAGTCCAATGGTTACAATCTTTGGGTATGATAAATTTTAATTATCAAGAACTTTTCTTGAAAATTTTTTGGGAAGGAAAGGAAGTTGAATTAATGGGTATCAAAGAAAAACCAAGAAATAAAAATATATCTAATTGCATGACAAAGCTTCTATAGAAAGAAAAACAAGGCATAATTTCACAATTATGCCCACTAGAGGTTCAAACATCGACATCATCTATTTCTCCCTATATAAAAAACGTTTTGGACAATCATTCCAAGGTATTTGAGACTCCCAAAGGCCTCCCACCTATTCATGATCATGACCACAATATTCATCTAATTCCAAGAAGAAAACATCAAGATATCCCTATGCCCAAAAGAGTGAAATTAAATGTATGGTTGAGGAAATGCTAGAGGCCCGTATAATTCTGCCTAGTCAAAGTTCTTTCTCTATTATAGTAGTATTGGTTCACAAGAAGGATGGATCATGGTGCATATGTCCGAATTATAGGGAGATCAAGAAGCTCACTATTAAAGATAAATTTTCCATTCCTATCATTGATGAATTATTGGATGAATTACATGGAGCAATTTATTTTGACACCAAGTTGGATCTTTGTACATGTATTCATCAAATTAGAACTCATGAGGGTCGTTATGAATTTTTGGTCATGCCTTTTGGCCTTACCAATGCAACTTCTACATTTCAAGGTTTGAGGAATTCCATTTTGAAACCCTTCCTTAGAAAATTTGTGTTAGTAATTTTTTATGATATATTAATCTACAACAAGTCTTGGAAGGATCATGTTCAACATGTTGACAAGGTATTCAAACTATTGGAGGAGAAACAATAATATGAAAAAAACCTCAAAATGTTTCTTTGGAGTATAGGAGGTGGAAGATTTGGGTCATATTGTATCTCATGAGGGTGTTAAGGTAGACCCTACAAAATTAAATCCATTAAGGAAAGGAAAAGCCTCAAAACCATAAAGCATCTGTAGGGATTTCTTAGGTTGATAGGGTATTATCGCAAGTCTGTTAAGAATTATGGGAGAATAGAAAGACCTCTAATAACATTATTGAAGAAAGATTCATTTTCTTGGACTTTATAAGAAACTAAGGCATTTGAACATCTTAAAGAGGAAATGTGCCTAACACCAGTCTTATTACGCCAGACATCACAAAACATTTATTGTGGAATGTGATGCTTTGGGAAATGTAATTGGTGTTGTTTTAATGCAATAAGGAAGACCCGTTGCTTTTGAAATTCATCAAATCAAAGAAAAGTATCTACACAAACCTATATATGATCAGGAAATGTTGGAAATACTACATGCACTAAAGTAATGGTGACCTTACCTAATGGGAAGACACTTCAAGGTAAAAATAGACAATGATAGTCTTAAATACTTTTTAGAACAAAGATTATCTTTAGAAGAGAAGAAAAAGTGGGTCGCAGAGTTTTTTTGTTATGACATTGAAATCATCTACAAAAGAGGGAAGAAAAATGTTGTTGTAGATACACTCTCAATAAAGGATGTGGATGTGGAAGCATTTCTTTATCCCAATTCTATTATCCAACCATATTGGATAACCGAAGCAAGGGATGAATGGAAGAATGGTGAAGAAGTGTGGGCTCACATTCAAAAGTTGCAAGAAGATCCCAATACATCTGATACATGTAGCTGGAAAGATGATTCATTATGGTACAAAGATTGCTTATATCTTTGTAAGAATTCTCAAATCAAACAAAATATTATTTTTGAATTCCATATCTCTCCCTTAGGAGGGCACTTTGGAATTTTAAAAACATACCATAGGGTCAAGAAGGATTTTTTTGGGATGGCCTTAAATCTGATATTCAAAAGTTTGTGGTGGAATGTTTTGTTTTCCAACAAAATAAAGTTGACATAATTAAGACACCCAGTTTGTTACAACATTTATCTATTTCAAGTCACATCGTTTGGAGGAAGTTTCAATGGATTTTATCACAAGTTTCCCAAGTCCAGAGGAAAAAGTGTCATCATGGTGGTAGTTGGTAGAATTACTAAGTATCCACACTTTTGTGCATTATATCATACATTTAAAGCCAATACAGTTGTTGTTGCATTTATGGAAACAATTCAAAAGATACATGGAAACCCAAATATTATTGTAAGCAATAGAGATCCCATTTTCACTCGAAATTTTTGGACGGAATTATTTTCTTGTTTGGGTCCTTAATTAGCTCATATAGCTCATATCTCATATTATCATCATCAATGTGATGGGAAAAATGAGATAATGAACAAAGGTTTGGAAGGATATCTTCATTGATTCGTATCTGATAAAAAAACACAATGGGTCAAGTGGTTATCTCTGGCTAAATGGTGGTATAACACTTCCTTCCATACTGCAACAAAAACAAACCCATTTATGGCACTTTATTGATATCATCCACTGTCCATCATGTTGTAGCTTATATTGTGTTTAAGCTTATTTATCACTTTTGTCACAATGCGTGGTCTAAAAATCATTCCAGGGGTTCAACCTTAATGAGGCTCTCTTATTTTCTTTACATCCACAGAGTCTAAGGGAAATGAAGTATTTTGTTTATTATACATTGAAATCGCAAAAGAAACAAGTATAAGAGAATCGTCCCCCGTATACCCATGCGATCAAGTTAAATCATATTATAAATGGTTATATGGAGCCATAACTAAAATATATATGTATATGTCTTAAACGATGTAATCAAATCGCAATCGCAAACCGTAGTGGCAACTATATGAAATCACCCTTGGCTGAACCTGAAGGTTATATACATCATGGTTTAAAGTCTAGTTGGGTCCGCTGCACCGCAAATCTATGGGCGTTGGGATCTTCTGATTGCGACTTGCAATAGCGAACCCAATATATATATATATATATATATATATGTTTTGTTGTAAAGTCCTGGCGGATCCGCGATCATCGCATAACACTTTATATATGTGTATATGGCTATGCCGATTTTGATTTGTGATTGCGGGCCGGACCCAAAAACATATATATCATGTTTTATAAGTGCGTCAGGTCCGACATATCGCATAACATATTATATATATATATATATATATATATATGGTTTCACCGATTGCAATATGCAATCCAGACCCGATAGTTTACATGTTACGTTTTATAATTATGGCGCATCCGTTATATCATGAAATGTTAAGGGTCAGGTCAATATAACAATGGAAAGCATTGATTGCTATTGCGATAAAGGTATGCCTCGATAGTTGTGCAAAGCCCATGTTGAAAGCGGAAGAGGCATGTTCATGGTGTATTTCTATTATAAAATAGATATAATAGAAATAGTGCAAATATGAAGGATTTATGCATAAGTCCAACATTACATTGAATAACCATGGAAAGGGTCAATTTTGATATGCGATGGGAGATCCGATGGAGTTATTAAATTGGATTAATTCTTTTTCAGTTCCGCTTTTGTGTGCTTTGCATTATTTTTGCTGTGTAAAAGGAAAAAATAGCGTTCAAGCCGAATCTAAAGAGGAAGGCAATTGGGCATGTTTTCTTTGTATTTTGGCCAATCAAAATCCCAGATACATGCGTAAGTATAGATTTAGGCATAGGTCGAAGTCAAACACTGTTTATTATGGTGGAAGCATATTAATCATTATTAAGGCATACACAAAAGAATTCAGCAGTCGATTAACAGAGCAAGCCAATAGTTATTCTCATCTTCTAGTTCAGTTATTTCTTGTTATTGTATGTTCTTTGAGGTGTCTTTTACCCTTTGTAAAATTCTATAATAGTTTTTATTTCAGATAGTTAGAGAAGCAGTTTAGTAGTTTGACAGTTTCAGAGATCAGCAACTATTTCACAAAGTATAAAAAGAGGAAAATTTACAAAGAGGGGGTTGGTGGTTCGAATTTTTGAGAACCCGGAGACTAGGCCACTGTATTCCTGATATCATCATTGATTAATGAAAGAATCATAAGTTTCCATGAGTTGTTGGGTATAATTTTGTAACCTTCTTTGTCAGGTGTCATGTTATGTTTTCTTCTTTCAAACATAATAATGAAGCTGCAGGTCTTTATTTGCTTATGTAGATAAAGTTAAAATTCCTTAAAAAAGTGCTCCTATACTTGAAGTTTCCACCTTCCTATCTAAGTTATAGATAATAGTTTCTGTGAAAGACTAGCATATTATCTTTAACATCTCCAAGAGTCACAGATAGTATTTTTCGTGTTAAGCAGCATATTGTCTATGATTCAGTTCTCATTTTCATAATTCTTCTAAGTTACGAATAGTAGTTTCTGTGAAAAACATCATATTATCTTTAACTTCTCATTCAATCTTTCTTCACTCATCATTTATATCTAGCAACAAATGGCATTTTGAGATTTTCTGGTCATACATGTATTAAGGGTTAACTACCAAGTTTTCCAGGTCCTTCATTTGAGAACACAACAAACAATAAGTGATAGTAAATAATATTTATTAATGTCTTAAGCACAATTTCTCTATAGCCAGGAAATTGGTTTCTTAAGGTACAACACATCACATCATCTTTAAGAGAAAATTTCAAGGTTCAAGATTTGGATGATCACATCGAGCATTAACAACAAGCTTAAAGGATAACCTCACTTTCACACACAATTGAATGAAACAACATGTAGATCAACATCATAGTGAAAGAATTTTTGATATAGGCGATTGGGTATTTTTACAACTACAACCATACAAATAAATGTACCTCAAGCAAGCTAAGAAGGATAATAAATTATCACCAAAGTCCTATGGTCCTTACAAGGTGTTGCAAAACATTGGTACTATGGCATACAAATTGGCGCTTCCTGCATCTTCTCGAGTGCACTGAGTTTTCCATGTTTCCTTCTTAAAGAAGGTTATAGGTGAAAAGCTTCCAGTTCAAACAATATTTGTAGAACTTGACAAGGAAGGAAAAATCATATTGGAACCTGAAGCAATCACGAAAACAAGAACTAGACAGCTATGAAATAGATCAATTTCAGAGTATCTCATCAAGTGGAAGAAATGACTTGCTGAAGATTACACATGGGCAGATGAGAATTTTATACAGAAGCATCCATAACTACTCAAGTGTTGAGGACAACACTTTTTTGAAGGAGAGGGGCATGTTAAGTCCCTGTAATACTATTGTAGCCCCTTATTTTATTCTTGTGCACATGGAGTCCCCATATTGTTACTATTGCACCCCATAGAAGCCCACTATTCTTATTGTTGTGCCCTTACATTTTTACTGTTATGAATTCTCTGATTGTATTGTGACCCCTTAAAATCCTACATATATAAAGGAGGTTTTGTTGTTTGAATCATCCAAGAATTGTTCATTTATATAATGTAAAGGAGGATTTCCCCTCGAAGAGGATAAGTTTTAAGTCGTTCATCTATATATTTGTGAGTAGGTTTCACAACACTAATTTCTCTTGATTTTGATGAATAAATGTACCTCTACCTATGTAGATTTAATGTCTGTTCTATCGTTTTTATCTATCTGGTTATATGTTGATTATAAGCATGGTTAATTGATAGATCTAAGTATGCCTCTTATAAAATTTTCATTAATGAATGTCTGGTTAATGAATGCATGACCTAAGTTGTGTTATGAAAAATATTGTGATGAGGCATTGATCCTTCTCGTTAAATCTCAGATATGTTTCAGATCCCTATATTAAGATATGCATTCATGACCTGTAGGTTGCATGTTTACCATGTGTTTGACAGAATGTCGGTCCTAGTTGGTAGAGGTTGAGTCAAGTCCTAGTTCAGATTTTTGGTTTATAACCTTTGTATATATGCTATTTATCATTCCTCTAAGTTTTAGTGAGTTTTGGGCAGAGACTTGAGTCCTAGCCTTGAAAACATGGCTCATAATTCAAGGTCGATCGCATAGAACTGACTCCAAAAGTACACATTCGTTGGGAAGCAGGCCTAGGGGAATGAATAGAGGGTTTCATCTGCTTGGAGTCCTTGGAAAGGGAGTGATTAAGGCTCTAGGTTAGTGAAAAGGAAATTTAACTCATGGGCTAGACACCTAGAGGGATGGGGTTGCTTATGGAGGTCCAATAATAGCTGAGGGAAGTCAGTAAGGTCTTAATTTGTTGACTCCATTTCCTTAAGGTCTTAAAGGAGGATAAGTCTTATCATAGTAACCCCTCAGCTCATGTTTACCCTAGGTAAGCCAGTTAAAGGGGGTATATATGGGAGGAGACGATGTTACAATTGATTTTGAAAGTAACAAAGTTAAATTATTACTTCAAATTTGAAACAAGTACTGAAATATTAGATTAAATCATCAAAAAACAGATACCACCTACTAATAAGATGGGATTTGGTTATGATAACATTTTAAAAGAAACTATCATAGATATAGAAGGAATAAATCCATCAAGGGAAGATGAAGGAAATTCTAGAAGCTATGCCAATGATTTGAGACGTGAAAACATCAAACAAAAGGAGTTGAAGAACAACAGGAACATGCCACCACTAGTTGGAACAAAAGAATAGAATTAAGGAAAATTGAGCAACCAATAAGGTTCATTCATACCAGATATAATTTTTGTAGTCACTATTATTCTTGCAAAAGCTTTGGACATAAAGAAATTCTTTGTAAAATCAATGCAAGAAACAACTATATAAGAAACATAAATGATTATGGATATACAAAGGACGACCATAGACTTAGAAATGCTCATGAATTTTTTAACATAAATTACAATCCATTTGATCCACTGATGGATCAGAACATTATATTCCACAAATGCAATAATATTGGTCACAAGGTAGAACATTGCAAAAATATATAAGATGTTCATATAATAAAGAAAGGGAAACCAACTAAAATATGGGAAAAGAAAAAAAACAAGGTTGTAAACCAGCATTTCTTGTTCAAATGAAAAATATGGATTGTACATAGATAGTGGGTGCTTGACACACATGACTTAGGGCCAAAAACAATCATCAGTTTGGAGAAAATAAAGAGTGGTAACGTTTCATTTCGAAATAAATCCTCTATAAAGATACTTGGGAAGTGTGTAGTAAGTCTTAGAAGTGAAAATATAAAAGCAACAAACATTTTACTAGATGAATATTTGAAGCATAATCTCCTTAATGATAACAAAATGTGTGATCAAGGATACAATCTCATGTTTGATTCATAAAGATGTAAAATCATAGAAGAAGACTCAAGAAGATTGGTTGCAACAACAACAAGATAATAAAATAACATATAAATCCTAGAAAAAAAGGAGAGAAAAAGGATTAAATCCTCACAAAATAGCTCCAAGGATAACATGGAAGGAAAGGATAAGAAGATAGAAAAGAAAGGCAAAGTACTGTTGAGCACCATCAGTTTAGAAGAAGTAGCCCCAAAGAGAAGAATAACCCATTTCTATTGATTTCAATGGGGGAGAGGCAGACTAGAAAGCATGGAGACGGGGGGAGTATGTTGGTATTGATCAATTACAAAGGGGAGATTGTTGAAAGAAGTTCTCATTGATGTCAAAGGCTATCCAGGAAAAAGAGAATTTGATACAATTTATTTGAAATAATTTTTGATCCACTCACCTATCTCATATTAAATCATAACATACATTGTTGGAAACCTTATTCCAAGACCTTTCCAAATAGTATATGACACTCCCTTTAACTCCTCATGGTTGAGGAGAAATGATTTATTTATTTTTTATGACCCATTTCTATACCCTATCTTTGAATGCATTTTTAATCCATTTATATAGCTCATATGGAAGTATCCAATATATGTTTTGAAATCTTATTCTGAGACCTTTCCAATGGTATATGGAACTTTTTCTAACTCCTCACGGTTCATGAGAAATGTTTTTTTTTAATATTCATTGTACATTCTGCCAATTACACAAGAAATTCAACTAGTGGAGAAGTCGGTCCAGTCTAGACCCTAAATGAACTATAAATAGGTGTGCGAAAGGGGATTTAAAGTTATTCAATAACATAAATTTGGATATGTTCAAGGAAGCATGAAATAGAAGGATTTTTAAGGTTCATATCTCATGAAACAGAAGTAAAGAAGTGTTGATTCGATGTGATTTTCTTGGGGAACATTTTCATCATATGTTGAAGGGTTTTTAGGTTTGTTTTATACTACTTTAAAGACTTTATTGTGGGGCGTATTTCATGGGAGGCAAAAAACAACCTTAGAGTAAATTGGATTGGACTCTTTCATCACTATATTACAAGATCGAGTTGTTTCTCTTGTGCAGTACATGTGTGAGGGCCAATATCCTTGGTACATGAGTCCTTATTTTTCTTTAAAGCAAGGGTGGTAGGGTGATGCAAGATAAGGGAGTTCTAGCTTCCTTCGGGTTGAAGGCTATAAATTAGGGGGTTGGCACCTCGTTTCAATAGGTGTTGCTAAACTAGTGGGTTGTTGCATCCTTCAAGCTGGTACTTGTAAACATTGAAACTATTTAAGATAGGTTTTTTACATAAATTAATGTGATGTTGATAAGTATTATTTGCATGTTTCCTTTGGAGTTCTAAAAATTTGTTAAAATTTTCCAATACTCATTCACTCCCTCTCTCAGTATTCGTAATATTTTCAACAAAGGATCCAACCCTTGTCCTATACATTCATATGATATTTTGAGTGGCAAGTCATGCACATACTTGTGTTTCCATAGCATAATTGATAATTACTCTTTTACTCTGAACCATATCCACCAAGTTTTATCCCACATAACAATGTTAGGGGCCTTAGGATCACGAAGACTATGGCCACTCTTGTTTTTGGGGAGATAGATGATTTTATAGGATATTAGAGCACATTTTGTGATATTTTAGGTTCCTTATCAGAGAAAGTTTCATTGAAGCTATGAATGGATTTAAGGACATTTTTGGGGGACAACAAAGTAGGAAATATGTAGAAATGGATAGCCTATTAAAACATATTTGTGAAGGATAATCTTGGGTACTAGATTGAGAACAAAAGAGGTCCAATGAGATTATATTTGAGGTAATTTATTGAAAAAATACTCCAAACTTGCTACACGAAATAGAGAGTAACAGAGGTTCTCCTAGATATTTGGACAAAAGGGAGCCCTTAGAGAAGTATAAGGTTATGAAAAATAAAATTTGATAGGAAAAGGGGTGTTAAAAAACAAGTTTATGTTTTCTTATGGTTTATGAAAGTCCCTGAGGCTTGTGTGAAATCATCTAAGAAATATTTGATAGACCACGTTTCTTTAGATGTGGGAGCTCCCTTTAACATGGTATCATAAAAAAATTGGTTGTGGGTAACGAGATGGGGCATCGAGTGTTATGCAACCAGCTCGCAAAATAGAAGAAAAGATAGATCAACTACTTAAAAAATAACCTCTTCAAGGGTGAAACCTCCTTTACATTACATAAATGAAAAATTCTTGGATGATAGAAATGACAAGACCTCCTTTCTATATATAGGAGTCTAAGGGGTCACAATATAATCAAAGCCTACATAATAGTAATAATGTAAGGGCGCAATAATAACCATAGTGGGCTTCTATGGGGCATAATAATAATAATATGGGGGCTACACTAACAATAAAAATAAGGGGCTACACTAGTATTATAGGGACCTAACATGCCCCTCTCCTTAAAAAAAGTGTTTTCCTCAATGCCTGAGTAGTTCTGGATGCTTATATATAAAATTCTCATCCTCCCATGTGGAATCTGTAGCAGGTAAGTTCTTCCACTTAATGACATACTCTGAAATTGATCGATTCCATAGATGTCAAATTCTTGTTTTTGTTACTGCTTTGGGCTCCAATATGATTTTTCCTTCCTCATCCACTGTTAGCAATATTGTTTGAAATAGAAACTTATCGTTGATAACCTTCTTTAAACATGAAACATGGAAAACTAGGTGCACTCAGGAAGATGTAGGAAGCTCCAATTTGTATGCCATAGTACCAATATTTTATAACACCTTGTAAGGACCATAGTACTTGGGTCATAATTTATTATCCTTCTTAGCTTGTTTGAAGGACATTTTTTTGTATGGTTGTAGCCGTAAAAATACCCAGTCGCGTATATCAAAACTCCTTTCACTGTGATGTTGATCTACCTATTGTTTCATTCTATTTTTGCGCTAGAGTGAGGTTATACTTTAAGATTTGGAGAACTTGTTGTTGATGCTCGATGTCATATTCCACTACTTGAACCTCAAAAGTTTCTCTTATAGATGATGTGATGGGCAGTGGATGATATCCATATAGTTCCATAAATGGGGTCATGTTTTCCATAGTATGGAAGGAAGTGTTATACCACCATTCAGCCATAGGTAACCACCTGACCCATTTTTCCTGTTTATCATATACAAAGCATCGAAGACAACCTTCCAAACATTTATTCACTATCTAATCTTTCCCTTCAGATTGAGGATGATAAGATGAGCCATGATCTAATTGAGTACCAATATAAGAAAATAACTCTTTCCAAAAATTTCTAGTGAAAATGGGATCTCTTTCGCTTACAATAATCTTTGGGTTTCCATGTAGCTTTTGAATTGTTTCCATAAATGCAGAAGAAACTTTACTATCCTTAAAAGGATAGGATATTGCACAAAAGTGTGCATACTTGGTAAGTCTATCAACTACCACCATGATGACACTCTTTCCTTCAGAATCAGTAATTGTGTGATATAATCCATTAATACCTCCTCCCAACATTGACCTGGAATGGATAAAGGTTGAAACAAACCGATCTTAATTGTTTCAACTTTATTTTCTTGGAAAACTAAACATTCTACCACAAACTTTTGAATATCAGATTTAAGGCCATCCCAAGAAAACTCCTTCTTGACCCTATGGTGCATTTTTAAAAATCCTCGAGTGCCCTCCTAAAGGAGAGGTGTGGAATTCCAAAAGAGTCTTTTGTTTGAGTTGGGAGTTTGTACATAGATATAAGTGATATTTGTGCCATAATGAGTCATTTCTCGAGAGAAATGTATCTGATGTATTGGGATCTTGTTGCAATTTTTGAATGAGTTTCCATACCTCTTCGTCATTCATCCATTCCTCCCTTGCTTCAGTTATCTAGTTAGGCATAATTGAAATGGCATAGAGAAATGCTTCCACATCCTCATCCCTCCTTAAGAGTGCATCTATAGTAAAATTTTACTTTCCTTTTTTTCAATGATTTCAAAGTCATAACCCAACATCTTAGTGACCCATTTTTGTTGCTCTTCTGAAGATAATATTTGTTCCAAAAATTATTTAATATTATCATGATCCATTCTTACCTTGAAGTGTCTTTCCATTAGGTAAGGGTGCCATCACTTCAGGGCATGTATTATTTCCAACATTTCATTATCATAAATAGGTTTGTGTAAATAATTTCCCTTCATTAGATGACTTTCAAAAGAAATGGGTCTTCCTTCTTTCATTAAAAGAACAACAATGCCATTTCATGAGGCAACACATTACGCAATAATTTTTTTTTGAAGTTTGGAGTAGCTAAAACCAGAGCTTGGTACATTACCTCTTTAATATGTTTAAAGGACTTAGTTGCTTCCAGAGTCCAAAAAAATGCATATTTCTTCAGTAACATTGTTAGAGGTGTTTTTATTTTCCCATAATTCTTAACAAAATTGCGATAATACCCCGTTAACCTTAGAAATCCCCGAAGATGCTTTAGGATTGTCGAAATTTTCCATTCCTTCATGGCTTTAATTTTCTTAGGATCTACCTTAACAACCTCTTGAGATACAATATGACCCAAATATTCCACCTCTTGTACTCCAAAGAAACATTTGGAGGTTTTTGCATACAATTATTTCTCCTCCAATAGTTTGAGCACTTTGTCAACATGTTGAACATGATCCTTCCAAGACTTGTTCTAGATTAGTATATCATCAAAAACTATTAACAAAATTTTTCTAAGGAAGGCTTTGAAAAAGGAATACATTAAACCTTGAAATCTGGAAGGTTCATTAGTAAGGCCAAAAGGCATGACCAAAAATTCATAATTACCTTCATTATTTCTAAATGTTGTTTTCAGAATGTCTTTTGTCTTCATTCTAATTTGATGATATCCTTGAATGAACATACAACTTGGTGAAGTAAATTGCTCCATGCAATTCATCCAAAAATTCATCAATGACCAGAATGGGAAATTTATCTTTAATAGTGAGCTTGTTGATCTCTCTATAATCTAGACACATATGCCATCATCCATTCTTCTTGTATACTGGTACTATTGGAGCAGAGAAAGAACTTTGGCTAGGTTTAATTATACCTTCCTCGAGCATTTCTAAAACCATACCTTCAATTTAACTCTTTTTGGCATAGGGATATCTGTAAGGTCTAATGTTTGGAGAGACACTTCCTAGAATCAAGTGAATAGCATGATCATGATCATGAACCAGTGGGAGGCCTTTGTGATTCTAAAATAATTTGGAATGGTTATCCAATATTCTTTGAATATATGGAGAAATATATGATTTTGATGTTTGAACATCCATTGAGCATAATTGTACAATTATCCTCGCACCTTATTCTTTCTTCAAAATATTTGTCATGCCAATAGAGTTGATTATCTTTCCTCATTTTCCTTCGATGCCCCTTAATTCAATTTCCATTCCTTCCCATGAAAATTTCAAGAAAATTTCTTGAAAATTGAAAGTTATCGTCCCCAAAGATTGTAACCATTGGACTCCTAATACAACTTCAGGACCACCCATTAGAATGGAAAGCATTGGACTATTCAATACATATTTCCCCATGTTTAAATTGATATTATGACACTTCCATCAGCAATTTATATTTCCTCCATTTGCAACCCTCAATTGACACTATGGTGTTGGATATAGAAAGCAATTCAATTCCTTGGTTATCTTACAATGAATAAAATTTTGGGTACTACTAGAATCGATCAGCACTATCACCTTTTTCTTCTTGATAAAACTTTCTATCTTGAGAGTTGAGGAGTGTTAATTCCCACCAATGCATTACAAGATATATTTGGATTCATTTATTCTTTCTCTTGGGTTGCTTCTTGGTGTATATCCTATTCTTTTGATGTTTCTAGTTCCTTTTCTTCCTCCTCTTCATAATATATGTAAAATAAATTCTTCTCAGCACACTTATGACCCTTAGTGTATTTTCTATGACAACTATAAAAAATACCTTTTGCTCTTTTCTCCTCTAGTTGTTATTATGTCAACCTTGCAGGCTGAGGGAGGCTAGGAGCAACAACACTTCCATATTTATAGTTGTCAGTGGTAGACTTCCTTGTTGCCATAATTTTTCTTTCAACTTTTCTTTCCACCTCGAATGTCTTCTCTAGGGAATCAATTTCCCAAAGGTGAAGCTCATGTTGGATGTTATCCTTTAAAGCCCCTATGAAGACATCAATATTATGCTCCTATGGAGTATCATTTACCTTGATATTCAATATTTGGAAGTCCTTAATGTGCTTTACCATTGAACCCTTTTTTTTGAAATTTATCAGTTGTCTAAAGAAGGTATTTCTCTTTGTATCCTCATAATCTGATACCAATTCTTCCACAAAAATTTTCCACATGAAAATTTATTTACGAGAACAAATCCATATATACCACACAAACTGATTTTGTTCTAAATATAAAGATGCAATGTGTACCTTTTGTGTGTGTGATACATAATGTAGATCAAACAATCACTTCATCTATAGTATCCATGTTACCAAATCCTTGCCATCAAACTTCCTCATATAAATATTTGGAATGTGTTTGTTCTTAAACCTAAAAGTGGAGTCTCTAAAATCATAATTTATATTCCTTTTGTCCTCATCATTATTTTCATGAATTAACTTGTCACCATTGGGAAGCCTTTCTTCTAGCAACGTTTCCAAACCTTCCTTCCACCCTTCTATGTATACTTTTAAACCATCATTCAAAACTCCTCTGTCTCTTTTGATTCCATATATCTTAACATTCATCATGGCTTCCAATTCATTTTTTGTTCCCTTTTGCGAGAGAAAAACTTGTTGCACTTGGTCTCGTAATTTTGATATATCATGTTGCATTTCTTCCTCTTCTTCATGCGTCATAGTAGAGCTTTCTGGTTTCTTATTATGTGCTTCCCTTTTATTTCTTCGAGTCATTTTCGAATAAAATAATGATATTTATGCTTCACTATGCCCCTTGAATCACTTCAAATTGATTTTTTTAAACAAAATTTAAGCAAATGTTTAGAAAAATACACTCCTTTTTCTTGCTTTTTAGGAGCTTGATATTGAAGATTTTGGATCTTTGTAATTTCAGATATCCAAGGTCTAAAATTGCATCTTATGGTACAAATCTGTGTCTTCTATCCAACCCCACAATTCATACTAAGATTCGATTATTCAAGAAAGCATTATGCCAAATCTCCCACTATGACCTAATTATAGACTTGTTTAGTAGAGAAAACTTGTACGGAATTCCACATGTCATTGTTTCAACCTTTAACTCTGAAAATGATACAAGAAACGATACAATCCATTGAATTTTAGGAACAATTTACAAAATTAAAATCCGATGCTCATAGAGAAAGTTATGACAATTTTCCCTAGGTCAGTTGTTTGCGACTGAATTATGGAGCCTGCAAAACCCTAACTTCCTTGGGTCATATCTATAAAAATATAGGGAACCAATTTCTAAAATCTGTACACGAAGTTTACCAATATTTTGACTCTATTTGGTTGCAATTTCAGCTTCTAAATCTTAGCAGAAAACACATTATTACAAAAATTCCAAGATGTATGGTTTTAGACTGAATTTCAGATCCTCCAAAAACTCTAATTTCCTCAGATCATAACTCTAAAAATATAGCGAACCAAGATCTGAAATTTGTACACGACGTTCACCAAGATTTTGGTTCCAGGTGGTCACAATTTCAACTTCGGAAGTCTCATATAAAAAATTTTATAGTGAAAATTCCAAGATGACCTATTTGAAGAAGTGGAACCCTAGAATCCAAAGCTTTGATTCCAAATGTTATGCAACTAGCTCAAAAAATAAAAGGAAAGATAGATTAACAACTTAAAAAGTATCCTCTTTGAGGGGGAAACCTCATTTACATTACATCAATGAACAACTCTTGGATGATACAAATGAAAAGGCCTCGTTTCTATATATAGGAGTTTAAGGGGTCACAATATAATCAAAGCCTACATAACAATAAAAATGTAAGGGCACAACAATAACAATAGTGGGATTCTATGGAGCATAACAATAACAGTATGGGGGCTACATGGGAATAACAATGACAATAAGGGGGCTACATTGACAATAAAAATAAGGGGATACACTATTGTTATAGGGACCTAACATCGAGTGCAATTTAATTCCATAGAGCTTATGACAATGGAAAATAACTTTATATTTCTAATTAAGCCCTAAACTATGAGAATGAAAAGTGAAGAGCATATGGGGTATCCATGGAAAATTCCATGAGAGGGAGAGAAGGGGAAATTGGTAAACCATCAATAATAATATAGAATAAAGGAGAGGAGATGAGGCTATGAATCTAGTTGACCCAATCCGATATAAATCATAAGGTGATGAGAATTGATAATATGTAGTGTCAAGTTAGCATGCCAAAGGATTTGGACATATCAATCTTGATCACCCTTCCCATGGATGTAGATATTTTGGGAGAGTGATACACCTCATTGGTTATAATGACGATATCTTATATTTATTACCTTCTACATATTCATATTTCTCAGAAGAGATGATAATGGCTAGAAGGGGTTTTACATGATTAGCAATGATTTTCTAGATGACTTTGTGGATAAAATGGCAAAGACATATAGGGAAAAAATTGATGGGATTGGAGGTTTCATGTTCTTTAGGAATGAGGGTGACGAAGTTTTCATTGAGCATTGTTAGCATGCCTTGGGTTTCCCTCGATTCTTTCACTGAAGCCAAGACTTTGTTTTTTACTGTGTCCCAATATTAATAGAAGAAGTATGAATTAAATGCATATGGTCCTAGAGATTTTCTAACTAATAGTTGCATTATTTGTAACTTCTATAGAGTTGTTTTTTTAACATCAAAGAGTAATATGTTTTTATTGATATGCACCTATTTGCAGAAAAAATAACAGGAGGTTTACAATTCATGTACATTTTCATCCATGGGCATCGATGTATGCAGACTAGTTGTCCAACCCCAATTTACTTCCAAACCTATAAAATACGACTGATCTATTACATGATTACGAGTATATATGTTACATAACTACATTAAAAGAAAAATGCATTAAATTTTGACATAAAAAATAGACATAAAAACAAACTAGTCATCCATGGCAGAAGGATGGTTGAGGTTAATTCCATTTGTTTGATTCGCAGTATGAAAGTTTTTCCTTGGCAAATTAATTTGGAGTTCCTCGATTTGATTGTGCAGAGCATCAATTTCATCTTACAACTATTGAAACATTTGATTCTTCTCAATTTTCCTCTCTTCCATTTCTTACGCTTCCTCATCCTAGTGTTGAAGACACCTTTGGAGATCTGCCAAGCCCTCCCATAGTTTGAAATGCTCTCTTTCAAAGGACCCATAGTCAGTAAAACTGTATCCTTCTAGAGTTGGGAACCTTTCCCACCTCCTTTCTGAATGGCCCACCTTCCTACCCAAGCGTGGGTGTCGGTGGCCCCAAGTACTAGAGTATGAATCCTCAACGAGAATAGTATTCATCGTGGAAATGAACTCAGAGGGATTTTTCTCAGAAATTATTTGGGATCTATCCCAGTGTATCAATTGACCCAGAGGAACAAAGAACCCAACAACAACTAGATGAAAAGACAATAACATAATTGATCCCAGTCACTAGCAATTAACTCTCCTTTCTCAACCAAACACAAATTTGACACCCTCACAAATAGTTGGCACACTCTCCAGAAGATGGCATTTCCCCAGCTTGAGTGAAGGGGTTTCCCTCCACAACCATAATTATCTCTAGAATACCCTGAAACTGCCAATGGATCCTTGCACTAGTGACCGTAAGGACAAAGTTAGAATATTTCATATTGCAGAAGTTAAGACCATTATGCCACCATTTATAGAATTTTCCAATCTTAAACCTCATGGGAAATTGAAAGATTGCATGCTTATCTCCAAGATCCCAATTCTCCACCACGATTTCCCTAATGTCTGAAATTACTCTAGTATTATGAAAATTATCCTTTCCTTTTGAAAATGAATGCTCCAACCCAGAGGGAGTAAATGGGCACTCGTTCTGAGATATTTCACATGGTGATGGCTTTCTTGCTCCTGCTATGGATCCAGATACGAAGAGTGAATTGCACAGTTACCACACTTATCCTCTCCACCCCGCCAAGTGTATCGAATTTCTGAGGATTGCAACCACGGGTCAAGTGAGAGGGAAATAATATGCTCTGATGACATCAAATGTGAGGGGAGAAGGGGCACATAAACAGAGGATGGATGTGATAGGATCATGGAGGTCAGGAGGAGGGGTGAAGGAGGGGTAGTTGCGATGGTGGGAGAGGTGGTTGGGAGAGGGGGGTTAGAGAGGGGTGATGTGGAGGCTAAGGTGGGGAAGGGGGAGATAGGGGAAGGGAACCATGAAATAAAGGGTGGAACCCCACAACGGGAGGGCATGGGTAATAAAGATTAATAATAACGTTAATTCCATGACTTTTTACTCATGTGTCCATTTTTGGAGTAGGATGAGAGAAATATCATCAACTTTAGGACTTTAATGAAAGAAATTACGGAATGGGAAAATAATTGTCTATTTGAGTGATCTTGATGCACCTGTCTTCCATTTGGATGGCCTTGTTGGCTTGCATATCAGCATCCTTGTTTTGACCTCTTAGGATGTGAAATAAAAGTATCTTCCCAAAGGGGGAAATCATGCCCTTGGCTCTCTTGAGTATCTAATTCATTTTTTTGTTATGAGCTATAGATTTGATGTGTTTGATGACCAAGAGGGAATCCCCCAAGACATTCATTTCCTTAATACCTTTTTATAGAGCTAAGGTAAGACTAAGATACAATCCATAAGCCTCCGCTTGGTTACTTGTCTTCTTTCCTAAACCCCAGGCATAAATATATTCAATTATTACTTTGGGATTAATGAGAATCCCTCCCCCTCTTGCCACCCCATTGTACCTTCTAGAGGGTTATAGGTCACACTAAGCTATCACTGTGAGCATAAAATATAAGGTGAGGAATATGTCCAGTGATTTTAAATATGGTAAGGGTTTGATTAGGTTGGGGTTAATCCAAAAGGGATTTAAAGAAATTTGTTGGCTCAAATTCAATGTTTGCATGAGAGGAAACAAGATTACCTTGAGTTCCCTTGATTACACTAATATTATTGCTATGTCTTCTCTAGATGATGGTTATGTGAATAATTTAGCGTTGCGCTCACCTTCTTTTAAACATTGAATGCCAATGTTTTTCCTCCATATTGTTTTCTCTTGTTGGTATCTTCCTTCAATCTTTTGGAAGATTATTTTCATTATGAGTTATAATTTTGAGGATCTACCATGTAAAATTATTTCTTGTTATGTTTTCTTCATTTTCATTTCTAGGTCATTTTGGGCCTAAAATGTATTACCAAAACCTATTTTATTACAAATCTTGAGTCCTTTTTTTTTAAGTTTTCTAGTTGTTACTAGACTCAACACATAAGAGTTCCATGGGGAATCTCAACTTCTTCCCTCTAATTATTGATGTTTTTCTTGAAATATAGATTCTCTAGCTAGAATATTTCAAAGAAAAAGTGTTGCTTCATGCATTGTAGAATACATGTATTTTCCAACATTAAATTTATATTCCATTATGTAGTTCCTTTCCATAGCATTGAAGCTTTTACATTCACATTACTTTTAGCAATGTGGTTTATTTTCTAGGCAGTTATATGGTTCTATAGGACTAACCAATAAGGGATAAGGAATTCTAGGTTTGGATTACTTTTCTATGGATTTATAGCTCCATACCATGGGAAACGACACATAACTTGTACAATTTTTACTCTTTAAAAGGAACATGATACAAAGTTCATTTTTTACCACTTATCTTTTTTTATCAGGAGATTTTGTAACAATTATCTACACTTGAAGATTACATAAAAATTCCATAATACTTCACAAGTCTATGATTCCCTTAATTGATAGTTTAAGTGTTATTATCCAAGATTGAATAACATTTATTATTGTAATCCTTGAGTTCCTTTGTGAGATTTCACACATGTGTTTTGAGTATTTGTTTCTTATTACATCTAGTTAGGGATTCTAGGGGTGGTTAATTGGAGGCGTAGATGAGTGCGATAAATGGCTTACCTTACTATGGCTCAGATGGGATGGATGGGTATGAAGCTTATTAGACCTCTTTGGAGATTTTGCCTCCCTTATATGTGCTTCACATGCTAGTTTGGTTGTTCAATAAGCATTTTCAAGGGTATAAGTAATGTCCCTTTAAAAAGTAGACAATAGGAATTCATTCCATTAGTTATTTTCTCTCATAGCTCTAAAGCTAGGAGGGAAAAATGTGTTTCACCAAGAAATATTTTTGCTACTTTGCTTCCAATAATGGTTTGAAGTAAACCCTACGATCTATTTATATTTTGTTTTCATATCTTACTATTGAGAACAATTGACAAGGTTTATTTTTTGGATAAATTTTGGATTGTTATGAATGTCCATGTGCCTTTGTGGGCTAGTCCTTGACGTGTTGGCATATTTAATTTGTATTATTTCTTTAGAAATATTAGAATGGCCCCTTTGAAGTGGTACGTACTGTTAAAGCTTTGAAATTTCCAATGTAGTAGATTTAGTTTACTTTGAAAAAATAAGAATTGTTTTCTACAACAATGATGTTTTTTTCTCGTTAGTGTGTTTGTGACTTGTTAGACTAGGCCATGGTTTAAGAAACTATTACACAATGGAATCTAAGCCATACAAATGGCTCAAGGGTTTCACCTAGCCTATGCCACACCAACTCTTAACATGGATGGATTTTAGGTTTCTTCTGCCAACTACCACAAAGTTTCGAATGTGAGTTATCGTATAGAATGAGGCCTTTAGAAACTAATAGTGCTAATGGGATTTGGAAATATTGTATGTTAATTATAATCATAAATATTTATTTGAAGTGGTGTAAATGAAATTTTGTGTAGAAAAATTTAATGGTAGTTTTGATTGATTGGACATCGACAATTAACTATTAATTTATTGATAATTGCACTTAATTAATAATTAATAATTATGTAAAATAATAATTTTTACTTATTGATTAATGATTAATGATAAATAATATAATTGTGTTCATTGTCATCATAAGTTAATTTACATCATTGTGAACTCAAATTTTTATGGTAATGTTATTTTATTTTTTATTGATTAGACATCTACAATTAATTACTAATTGAATTTTTTTTATTCGTCACTATACATTATGATTTAATGCTAATTTAATGATAGACATCTACATTAACATTAAAATTTCCATAATATCAATCAAACATAAATAATGTGAATAAAACATCTGTAATACTACCAAGCTACATAAAGAAACCCTATAGATGATAATAAATGGATGTAATATCAAATAATCTCACTAATAGGTGTAAATGTTAGAAAATTATATATTACAGAGCAATGGAACACATAAAATATTGCATAAACACAAACACAGAAAACACATAAAACAATAGAGAGACAAATATACGTGGTTCACCTAATTTGAGCTATGTCCACAAAGAAATAACCATTCCTTCCTTTTATATTATCTAGCAAAATGAAGAGATACCACCTGTAGAACTTTTTCTACAAAACCTCGCTCACTAATATCATGTAGAAATTTCACTTGCAAATCAAACTGATATATGCAATGTACTAAAGCATAATACTAGATCTACATCTACCATAAACTTTGCGAAAGCTTAATTGAACATGAGCAACATCAAGCATGAATAGATATAACTGAGAATCAGAAGTAATCAACCATAACACAGAAGATATAACCTAGGGAAATCACCAGCCTAAAACCCCATCTCTGTATTATAAATCAAGTGGAAATCCTCAACAACATACAAAAAGAATCAACTCAAAAACTATCCTGCTCTCTCTGTACTCTAATGATCAAGCTCATGGACTACCTAGGCCTGAATATATAGGCTACACAATTCCTGCGATCTCCTATTTCTTTCCGCAGTTTTGATTGGGGTCCAATGTCATAACATGTGTGAATTGGCCACATCATACCTACTGTAACCTCAGCTCCAACTACGCAATCCATAAGGAATAATATTCCTTTTGCATGCAAGGAATATTCACCAGGAATATCCTAGCAATTGATAGTACATTGTCCCTCCATCTGACCTCAACTGGGTCTCTGTTTGAACTGACATGCATGAGTTATCTTTGAGTGAATCTTCAATTATCTGGAAATACCAGTTGTTACACGCATGCAAGCATTAACAAACTGAATCTCATTAATTTAACAACTTGTTAAATTAATCTAACTGGACTTGACTCAGTTAACTGAGCCAACTAATTACAACTCAAATTAGAACTCATGCTTATCCCTTTAAATGATGGATAAATTCCTCAATTAATAGATAAATTGTTGCATGTCCTCACATAGACTTCAAGTTTGATTTTCCTTAACTAATTAACTCAAGATGAATTAATTAATTAATTTACAAACTGTCGTTAATATCAAATTCGAATTTTATTTCCTATTTTTAGTCGAGGGACTGACAAAAATAGGAATCCACACTGAATTGCTAAAAATAGAACTTCTATTTTTAGCACTTTCATTTTTTATTCCCTATTGCCCAGTCCAGCACTAGTACTCAAACTTCTATTTTTAGTAGTGTTACTTTTAGCAATTTCTTCTTGCCATTTTTGTTGGGTTGTGTTATATTCTTTCCACGACTAACCTATGTAGTGAACCGGGGGGTTAGAGGCGGGGCGGAGCCCCCCCTTCATTGCGCCGATTGTGTAATGGGGGGGTGGCAATCCCCCTGTTCGAGGGGGTCGGGTAGCCCCCCTCTACAGGATCCGGGGCAGTGCCTCGGGAAAATTTTTTTTGGACCCTATATTAGGTTGGGCGAACCTACCTATGGTTTTCGATCCATCATTTTGGACGCGATGGTTTTTGGTCCATGGTATTGGATGCTTCGACATGCATAAATATGTATTGTAACATTGAAAGGAATATAATGAAAAATCAAGCTGGTAGTCCCGGTTTTGGGATCCAGGGGAAAATCCCTGTGTATATGTGTTTTATGTGTTATGCTCTCGCATTGTTTATTTTTCTGTGATTTAGAATTCGTATGCAGGTAATTACTGTACGGGGTTAAGACCTACATTTGGTATCAGAGTTGTTTTGGCTTCAAGGGGACACCTTTGTTGCTGAGGGGTTTCGCTCGGGCCTATGGTAGACCTTGTTCAGTGGGGGATCTGCGAGATCGATTCTGGTGGTGAAAGAAGATGGTGAGTAGCGGAAAGATAGAGATCGAGAAGTTCAATGGTCAGAGTTTTGAGTTGTGGAAACTCAAGATGGAGGATCTATTGGTGGATAAAGATCAGTGGATCGCAGTAGATCCAGGTACTAAACCAACGGGAGTGATCGATGAAGAATGGAAGAAGTTGGATCGGAAGGCAAAGAAAACAATATGATTATGTGTCTCAGATTCAATACTGTTGAATGTATCAGAAGAAGCTACGACGAAGGCTTTGTGGGACAAGTTAGGGACTTTGTACCAATCTAAGTCTCTGGTGAATAAATTGTTCCTGCGGAAAAAGTTGTATAACCTGAGGATGAAAGATGGAGACTCGGTGACAGAGCATCTGAACGCATTTAATACTATGGTAAGTCAGTTGGCGTCTGTTGATATTAAAATTTCAGATGAAGATAAGTGCATCAGTTTGTTGTGTCCTCTACCAGATTCGTGGGATAGTCTGGTTATTGAAATAGGTAGCAATGCAACTGCTTTGCAGTTTGATGAAATAGTCTCAGCCTTGCTAACGGAGGAGATGAGACGGAAAAATATGCAGAGACAGAATGGTGATGCCTTGTCTGTATGAGGACGGTCCTTAGAATAGAAGCAAAAATAATTCATCGAGTGGGAGATCTAAATATAGAGGGAGATATAAATCTCCAGGAAAACCTGTAAAGGTGGTGTGCTGGAAATGCGGAAGGGAAGGGCACTTCAAAAGGGACTGTAAATTTAAAGCTCCTGATAAAGGAAAGGGATCTGATGATGCTCCTTCTGTAGAGGTGAAAACCACCTCAGATGAAGGTGGGGATGTGTACTTGGCTTCTTCAAGTACACATGTAGATCATGAGGCATGGTTGATTGACTCAGGTGCATCCTTTCACTTCACTCCCCATAGAGAGTGGTTCTGCAAGTATGAGAAATACGATGGTCGTGATGCCTTCTTAGGAGATGATAGGAAGGCTAGAATCATTGGTCGCGGAAAATTAAAGTTGAAGTTGCAAGGTGGAAGGGTTAGAACACTTCCGGGTGTTCTGCATATTCCTGCATTGGCCAGAAATCTGATTTCTGTAAGAAAGTTGGATGATGTAGGTGTAAAATTAGTGTTCGAGAAGGATACCTGCAAGATGGTTCGGGGAGCACTGTTATTGATGCAGGGAGTTCGGACTGGAACTTTGTACAAGCTGCAAGGTAGCACTGTTGTTGATGGGTGCAGTAGTTCTATGGTTCTTGAAAGTGGAGCTGAAAATCTAGTGGTCTTTGCAGAGAAGACCATGTTGTGGCATCAAAGGCTTGGACATATTGGAGAGAAGGGCCTTCGAATACTTCATTGTAAAGGTATGGTAGAAGGTATGAGTAACAGCTCTCTGGAATTTGATTTTTGTGAAAATTGTGTATATGGGAAGCAGAATCGGGTGAGTTTCCCCTCTGGTGCTAAGAGGGTGAAACAAATATTAGAGCTTATGCACAGTGATGTGTTTGGACCTGTGAAGGTTCCATCACTGGGTAAGTCTATGTACTATGTATCATTTATAGATGACTTCTCATGGAATACATGGATATATTTCCTTAAGAAGAAATTTGAAGTCTTTGACAGGTTTAAAGAATTTAAGGCTCTGGTGGAAAATCAGACAAAGAAGAAGATAAAGGTGCTAAGGACAGATAATGGTGGAGAGTTATGCAGCAAGGAATTTGAAGAATTCTGTAAGAAGTGTGGTATAGCATGGCAGAAGACTACTCCATATACACCTCAGCAAAATGGAGTCGCAGAAAGAATGAACAAGACGTTGATGGAAAGGGCAAGAAGCATGCTCAGTGGTGCCGGGTTAGGACAGGAATTCAGGGCAAAGGCGGTGGATACTGCATGTTACTTGGTCAACGGGTCACCTTCATCAGCGTTGGAGGATAAGACTCCACAGGAAGTATGGACTAGTAAGAAACCATCTCTTTCACATCTGAGGGTATTTGGATCTGATGCATATGTACATGTTCCAAAGGAGAAACGAACCAAGTTGGATAGTAAATCTGAAAAGTGCATATTTATTGGGTATAAGGATGTTTTAAAGGGTTATAAGCTTTGGAACCCAGTCACACAGAAGGTTGTGTATAGCCGAGATGTGGTGTTCAGAGAGGTAAAAGATGTTATTAAACATGAATTCCAACCAAAGGAATCTGAGAAGATAGAGTTTGAGCTAAAGGAGGAAGAATCATACTCTGCAGCAGAGGAGGAATCAGAAGATGAAGAGACACAAACTCCGGCTCTGAGAAGATCAATTTGAGAAAGAAGGCATCCAGAAAGGTATAGTCCATCTGCTTTCTGTTCAAATTTTGCTTTGTCTGTTACTGATGATGATCCCAGAACTCTGAAGGAAGCAGTGGATTCAGAGGATAGAAAACTCTGGAAAGAGGCCATGGTTGATGAAATGGCATCTTTGCACAAAAATGAGGCTTTGGATCTTGTGGAGTTGCCAGCTGGAAGGAAACCCATTGGTAGCAAATGGGTGTTCAAAAAGAAGACAAATGCAGAAGGGAAGGTGGAGAAATACAAAGCTCGGTTGGTAGCAAAAGGTTATTCCCAGGTGCCGGGAATTGATTTTGGTGATATTTTTTCTCCTGTTGCTAAGGTAACTTCTATTAGGTTACTTTTATCTGTTGTTGTTGCTTTTGATTTTGAGGTAGAACAGATGGATGTGAAGACAACATTTCTTCACAGGGATTTGGAAGAGGAAATCTACATGAAGCAACCTGAAGGCTTTGCGGTGAAGGGTAAGAAAGAACTGGTATGCAAGTTAAAGAAGTCTCTGTATGGGTTAAAACAGTCACCAAGGATGTGGTATCAGAAATTTGATACATTTATACGGGGACTTGGCTTCACCAGAAGCAAAGCAGATCACTGTGTGTATTTTGAATTAATTGGTGACCGTGTTATTTATCTGGTCTTGTATGTGTATGATATGTTGCTGGTTGGAAATGGCAAAGAAATTATCCAGGATTTGAAGACCCAATTGTCCTCCAAATTCGACATGAAAGATCTTGGTGCTGCAAACTATATTTTGGGCATGGAAATTAAAAGAGATCGGGCAAAGAGGAAGCTCTGGTTAAACTAGAGGAAGTATGTTGAGACAATACTACAGAGGTTTAATATGCAGGATAGTAAACTGGTGAAGGTTCCTATTCCTGTAGGTGTGAGGTTATCTGCTGAACAGTGTCCCAAGACACAAGAAGAGGAAGAGGACATGTCCCATGTTCCATATGCGAGTGCAGTCGGTAGCTTGATGTATGCAATGGTTTGTACTAGAACAGACATTGCACATGCAGTGGGAGTATTGAGCAAGTTTATGTCAAAACCAGGGAAGGAGCACTAGACAACAGTGAAGCGGGTTTTCAGGTATTTGCGTGGCACTATTAATTATGGTTTTTTCTACCGAGGAAGACCACGATTGGACAGAGTGTTGGGTATTCATGGCTTTGTTGATGCAGACTGGGCTGGAGATCTAGATTAGAGAATATCTACAAGTGGGTATGTGTTTAACCTATTTGGAGGTGCAGTCAATTGGATGAGTAAGAAACAATCTGTAGTGGCACTATCAACTACAGAGGCAGAATAGATGGCAGCCACTCATGCAAGCAAGGAAGCAGTTTGGTTGCAGAGATTGCGTTCAAGTATGGGGTTAGTACATGGAGCTATAAGAATAGACTGTGACAGCCAAAGTGCAATTTTCTTGGCAAAGAACACTTCTTATCATTCAAAGACAAAGCACATTGATGTTCAGTATCACTTTGTGAGGGATATGATAGAAGACAAAAAGGTGTTGCTAGCAAAGGTGGACACTTTGAAGAATAATGCAGATGCATTGACAAAATCTATGAGCTCTGAGAAGTTCTCTTGGTGTAGAGAAACAATGGGCATTTCAAGGCTGGAAAAATGACTAAGCTCTCTTGTGGCCCCCTGTGGAAAGAAAACAACAAGTGGGAGATTGTTGGGTTGTGTTATATTCTTTCCACGACTAACCTACATAGTGAATTGGGGGGTTAGAGAAGGGGCGGAGCCCCCCCTTCGTTGCGCCGATTGTGCAGTGGGGGGGTCATAGGGGGGGCGGCAGCCCCCCCTGTCCGGGGGGTTTGAGGGGGGCAGGTAGCCCCCCTCTACGTGGTTCGGGGCAGCGCCCCGAGAAAATTTTTTTTTGGACCCTACATTAGGTTGGGCAAACCTACCTATGGTTTTCGGTCCATGGTTTTGGACGCGATGGTTTTTGGTCCATGGTATTGGATGCTTTGGCATGTATAAATATGTATTGTAACATTGAAAGGAATATAATGAAAAATCAAGCTGGTAGTCCCGGTTTTGGGATTCAGGGGAAAATCTCTGTGTATATGTGTTTTATGTGTTATGCTCTTGCATAGTTTATTTTTCTGTGATTCAGAATTCGTATACAGGTAATTTATGTACGAGTTTAAGACCTACAATTTTCAACACTACCTCTCAACAAGAAAGGCTTCCTCTCGAACCCAATCTTGTACCTTTAGAATGTTCTACATGCAACACTTCTACCAAGTGAGGTTGCTCTAATAACTCTCGGAACAAAAAAACCCCCAACTAACCTCTCTGTTGGGCTAGAAACATACTCTAATGTTGAAGCTCTACCTGCTGTTGACAAGTGTTGCCTCTCTGAACTTTGCGCTACTGCAACATCTCCATGCATATCGCTCCATTGCACACCTCTCTGTGCTACCCTGCACTGGTGTAACACATTTTTGCCTCTCGCATTGTTGCAGCCTGCTAGCTCTATGCTGCCTTGGGATTCCTTGCACTATTACTCTTTCTACTGCTCCATACGCATCTGTCTCTACCCAATCAATCAGTTCTGCTACTCCTCATCGAGGCTCTTGTAGCAAAGTCAAATTAAAGAGGTTGGGTACCTCAAGGATCCTACCCCTCCTACTTTGGACGATCACTCCACATCGCCCCACCTCCTACCTAGAGGTATGGCTGCATGTGATCCCTCAACCCCCCTGGCTTGAAATTCCCCCTACTAGAGGTCTCTGCATGAGTAGATGTCTCTATTTGATCTCCTCTCAACTTCCCCTGTTGTGGTTGCTCCACAACCTCCTGAAGCTACTTCACCAATCATGGATCCTACACAATCGTCTGAGACTTCTTCTGGCGCTACATGTTGAGAGGTAATATACTCTCCCTCTCAACCACCAAGTCTCCATCAGTTACCTTGCTACTCAAGGCTTTGCATGCATCTTGAACCTCAAGAGAATACAAGTTCTTGACCCGTGAACCAACCTGCTTCACCTGTCTAGTGATGATGTGTCTAAGGAAAACCTTTCCCTTACTGAAGACCACATCATAGCCTCTATCTTCCAGCATCGCGGTCGACACCAAGTGTCTCTTTAGTCTTCATACATACTTGACATTGGTCAAGGTAAGGCGAGCTCCATGCTCCCCCTTAAGAATAACCATGCCTACAACTGAGACACCGTACTTCTCATCATTACCCATCCCTATGAGTATCTAGAGATCTTTCTTCTCCAAAGTACTGAACAAACTCTTATCGCCGGTCATGTGGAAAGAAGCTCCATTGTCAGGAAACCAACCACTTCCCACCATGGATGAAACCATGCATGTGAAGAATGTGAAATCCAACTTGAACTGTGAAGCAAGTGCCTCACCTTGAGATCCTTCCCCAGATCCCTTCTTGGATTTCCTCAGTGCACAATTTGTAACAAAATGGCCCACCTCATGATAATGAAAGCATCTCACTTTTGATTTGTCAAACTTCTTCCCACCATGGGAAGAACTGGACTTGAAAAGAGAAACCTTCTCCTTCCCCTTCTTTGCCTTACTCGCTAAGGCACAATTTTCTTCATTGTCCATGGATGAAGAACAATCTATGGTGCTTCTTCTTATCTCCTCCTACATCAAATCCAACCAAAGTCATTCCCAATCTAGTAGTTTCTCTCTTCCATTAACCGAGTACTAGTAGCTATGCTAGCTCTTAGGAAGACCGAGAAGTGCAAGACACACCATGTCATCATCAAAGGTCATGATCCCTACACTTTCAAGCTCATCCCTACATGAGGTGAGCTTGTTTAAATACATACAGATCGTTTCCCCACTTTCACACTTCATCTTTCGAAGTTTTTCCTTCAGTGCCAGCTTCCTCTGATCATTGCTATTCTGATAAAGATATTTCAATGTTTTCCACATAAAAAATGGAGTCTCCTTCCCATGGAAGCTCGAGAAAATGTGATCTTGAACTCCCTCTAGAAGGATTCTCCTTGCTATAGCCACACACTTGTTTCATTCAGCCAGTTAAGTAGCATTAGTTGGCTTCGGGACTTCTTGATTAATGAAGTCCTTAAGTCCATTATCTTCTAATACTGCTTCCATGCAATCCTTCTAGGCTATATAATTGGAACTGCCATCAAGGTCATATTCGAGTCTCAAACCATAGAACACCGTCGGTGAAATAGATGTGATAAGAAATTAATTCAATATTCAGAAACCACAAAATTCAAATTCTCCCTTCTTCTATATTGTTCTTCCTCAATCACCTATGCTTTGATACCATGTAGAACTTTTTCTACAAAAACTCTCTCACTAATATCATGTAGAAATTTCACTTTTAGATCAAACTGATATATGCAATGTACTAAAGCATAATACTAGATCTACATCTACCATAAACTTTGTGGAAGCTTAATTGAACATGAGCAACATCAAGCATGAACAGATATAACTGAGAATGAGAAGTAATCAACCATAACACATAATATATAACCTGGGGAAAGCACCAACCTAAAACCCCATCTTTGTATTATCAATTAGGTGGAAATGCTCAAGAACATACAAAAAGAATCAACTCAAAAGCTCTCCTACTCTCTCTGTACTATGATGATCAAGCTCATGGACTACCTAGGCCTGAATATATAGGCTACATAAGTCCTACAAGCTCCTATTTCCTTGTGCAGTTTTGATTGGGGTCTAATGTCATAACATGTGTGAATTGGCCACATCATACCTGTTGTAACCTCAGGCCCAACTACGCAATCCATAAGGAATAATATTCCTTCTGCATGTAAGGAATATTCACAAGGAATATCCTAGCAACTGATAGTACATTGTCCCTCCATCTGATCTCAACTAGGTCTCTATTTGAACTGACATGCATGAGTTATCCATGAGTGAATCTTCAATTATCTGAAAATACCAGTTGTTACATGCATGGAAGCATTAACAAACTGAATCTCATTAATTTTGACAACTTGTTAAATTAATCTAACTATACTTGACCTAGTTAACCGAGCCAACTAATTACAACTCAAATTAAAACTCATCCTTATCTCTTTAACTAATGGATAAATTCCTCAATTAATAGATAAATTGTTGCATGTCCTCACATAGACTTCAAGTTTGATTTTCCTTAAGTAATTAACTCAAGATAAAGTAATTAATTAATTTAAAAACTATTGTTAATATCAAATTCGAATTTTACTTCCTATTTTTAGTCGATGGACTGACTAAAATAGGAATCCACACTGAACTACTAAAAATAGAACTTCTATTTTTAGCACTTCCTTTTTTCATTCCCTGTTGCCCAATCCAGCACTGGTACCCAAACTGCTATTTTTAGCACTTCTATTTTTAGCAATTTCTTGTTTCCATTTTCAACACCACCTACAGCAGATCTAATGTAATTGCCTCTTCTCTTTCACACAATCTCCTTTCTCTTTCTCGCTCAGAATACACATATGAACAACAAAAATACAATTCCCCCATATATAGCAAGGGGTTTCCCTCTAGGGAAAACACTGTAAATTAAACATACCTCTACCATCAGATCATTTTCCTAATGAACGACTCAGATTGAGTATGAAATTACAATAGTTTACTAGGCAATTGTACATCTAATTTTAGTTTCGATGGCACTTCCCCCAAAGGGGGGGCGGGGGGGAGGTGATTAAACAGGCGAAGTTTCCACCTCGTTAGGAACTGGGGTACAATGCAGTGATACCTCTGAATAAAGAAGATAATCAAGCTCCACACCCAACAATCTCCCACGTGGAGACTAATTATTGCAACTCCACTACTACTTCATTTGTTGGAAAATGTTTCCACTTTGGACCTGGTCATTTCTCATCTTCATCATCATACTTGAAGAGAAATTGAAACTGGGACGAATATGAGTCTCTCCCTAGTTACAACTTTTTTTAACATATCTGCAAGATGTTGGCTAGTGTGTATCTTTTCCAACTTCAATTGTCCATCTTCCAACACTAAATGTATGAAATGGTACTTGAGTTGTATATGTTTAGCCTTGGAATGAAATGTAGATTTATTTGCAAGATGAAGGGCACTCTGGATGTACCTGTATAACCTTCATATCTCCTTATTTTTACCCAATTCATCCATAAACCTTTGTAACCAAATGATTTCTTTACTAGCCTATGTAGTAGCAACTTACTCTGCTTCTGTTATTGAAAGTGCAACAACACTCTACATTCTTGAAACCCAACTAACAGTGGTACCACCTATATTAAACACATACCCTATGGTGCTCCTCCTGTTATCTCTATCATCTACCATATATGCATCAACATATCCATATAGAGCAATGTTTGAACCACCGAAGAATAATTCTTGATTTGTGGTACCTCTCAAATACTTGAGAATCTATTTCACTACCATCCAATGTTCCTTTCCTGGATTGTTCATGTACCTTCTTACAACTCTGACTGCATGTGCAATAGGCATTGTGCAAACCAGTGCATACATTAACCTTCCAAATACTGATGCATATGGAACTTTAGACATATAATACATCTCTTCCTGATTGTTGGGACACATCCCCTTACTTGGTTTTAAATGGCTAGCCAAAGTTTTGGTAACTAGTTTTGCGTTGCGTATATTAAATCTTTCCAACATCTTTTATATGTACTCACTCTAAGATAATTATAATTCATGATTTTTCATGTCTCTAGTTATTCTAATACCAAAGATTTCTTTTGCAGAACCCAAATCCTTCATTTCTAATGAATTTTCGAATTTTTCATTGAGCACATTTATTTCCTGCATGTTAAACCCTGCAACAAGCATGTCATCTACATACAATAACAATATAATATAGTTTCCATCATTTTTTCTTTGAGATAAACAAATTATCATAGCTACCTCTAGTATAACCTTGTTCAGGCATAAACTTGTCAAATTTTAGATACCACTACCTTGGAGCCTGTTTTAGGCCATACAAGCTCTTATCAATGTGCACACTAGTTTCTCCTTCCCTTTGACCTCATACCCTTGTGGTTGCTGCTTATAGATCTCTTCCTCAAAATACCCATGGAGAAAGTTCATCTTTACATCTAACCTCTCAAGATGCAAATCTTCTTCTGCTACTAGATTTAAAATAGTTTTGATTGAAGTCATTTTAATAACGTAAGAAATATTCCATCAAAGTCTATACCTTCCTTTTGTGAAAACCCCTTCACCACAAGTCCATCTTTATACCTTTTTATACCTCCATCTTCTTCCTTCAACCTGTAAACCAATTTATTCCGCAATGTTCTTTTACCTACAGGAAACCTGACTGAGTCCCAAGTCTGGTTATGTACTAAGAATTCATCTCTTCTTTCATGCCTAGCTCCCACTTCTTCCTAGTTTCTACATACATTTCTTCTTCATAACATTTTGGTTCACCATAAGCAGTCAACAATACATAATATAATGAAGGGGAGTATCATTCATGGTGTCTAATTACCCTGGTATATCTTCTGACACAACTTTCATGTGTTTGAGGCGTCTGTTGCTATTGTGGTTGTTGATCATTATGATTTTCAAATAACTTTACTTTTTCTTTGATCTCATCAAGCACTGTGTATTCTCTGTTTTCTTTTTCCTGTCCCTTTTCCTACATATGATCTTTATACAAGATCCTTTCATTGAATATGACATATCTACTCCTAATGATTTTGTGATTTTCATAGTCCTATAAGCGATAACCAAAATCATTAACACCATATCCAATAAAGGTAAGAAAACAATATTTTGCCTCAAGCTTTGTTCTATTTCTTTATTAATGTGGATATAGGCTTCACAACTGAAAGTCTTTAAAAATGAGTAGTTTACCTTTTTACCTATCCATGCCTCTTTTGGAATACCTCCATCCAAAGAACTTGAAGGCTCTCTGTTTATTAGATAAACAACAATATCTACAACATCTGCCCAAAATTGTAAAGGAAAACTTGCATGCAATCTCATGCACCTTTCACGCTCCATGATTGTCCTGTTCATCCTTTCTGACACACCATTTTCCTGTGGTGTTATTGGAACTGTCTTCTCTCTACGAATCTCATGCTTTGAATAGTACTTATCAAACTCTTTGTTGCAGTATTCACCTCCATTGTTGGATCTAAGACACTTCAACTTCTTTCCTATCTCATTCTCAACCAAAGCTTTCCATTTTTTGAAAGTATCAAATTCATAATATTTATTTCGAATACAATAAATCTAGGTCTTTCTAGTTGCATCATCAATAAAAGTAACATAATAATGAGAGACACAGAGAGATAATACATGAGCAGGTCCCCATATATCTGTATGCATAAGCTCTAATTTTTCGCTCTTTTTTTCTTTCCCAACTCTGAGAAATCTGACTCCCTTTTGTTTCCCATAAACACAATTTGCATATAAATCCAAATCAACATGATTGAAGCCTGGCAACAAATCTATTGAGTGAAGAATATGCATCCCCTTCTCATTCATGTGCTTGAGACGATGATGCCACAATGTTGGATCTTCTTTTGTGGAGGTTAAAGCATTAATAGAATTAGAAATATCATTGAATAAATACAATGTACTAACATTTTCTCCTTTTTCTATTACCAGGGTTCTTTTAGTGACCTTCTAGGTTTTATATGTAAAATTATTTATGCAACCTTCACCTCCCAACTACCCTATTGAAATTAGATTTTTCTTCAGATCTGGAACATGCCTTACCTCCTTCAATAACCATTGATTTCCATTCTATTGTTTTATAAAAACCTTACCCATTTCAATGATTTTACAGCGTTTATCATCACCTAGACAAAATTGTCCAAAATATCCTTGAACATAATCGCGAAAATGTTTCCTATTAGGTGTGACATTGAATGAGGCCCCTAAATATACCACCTAAGCATCAATAATGTTTTCTAATGAAAGAATTAGAGCATCTTGTAACATGCCACTTGTTACATTCACTTCATGATTGTTCTCTAGTTGTGCGTCTCCTTCTTTAAACTTCTGAGACTTACAGACTTTATTTAAGTGTACTTTCTTCCCTCATTTCTAGTACACTATCCCCGATATTGACTTGGATCTACCTTTCCTTGACTTACTGTGATATCCGAGGCTCTTTCCTCTTTCCATTTTTATTCCCCTAGTATTTGTAGTCAAATAATTACCTGATGTCTCACCAAAGCTTTTCTGTTGCATTTCCTCACTAAGGATGGCACCGACAACATCATCAAACTTTAAAGTAGTAGATCCAGAGACGAAGTTAGTAACTATCATAACTAGACCATTCCAACTTTATGGAAACGAGAACCGAAATAATAGAGCCCTGAATTCATCATCAAAATTACCCCTACAAAGCTTAACTTATTGGTAACCGTATTAAATTCATTTAAATTATCAACAACAGATCCATCTTTTGACAACTTCATATTAAATAAACGCTTCATAATAAATACCTTGTTTGAGGCCGAGCGTTTTTCATATAGTTTGTCCAATGTCGTCATTAATCCCTATGGTGTTGCTTCCTTTGAAATACTAAAGGTTGTCAACACTGCTAGGCACAACCATATTGTTCCAAGTGTCTTTCTATTGAGAATATCCCATTTTGTGCTTGTCATACTCGATGACTTCTTTGTTTTTCGTCTCAATGGTATGTACAAATCTTTTTGACATAAATAATCTTCCATCTACATCTTCCACAAAAGGTATTTTTGGCTAGTAAATTTCTCGACCCTAAACCTACCATATTCCACCATTTCTCCCACTTGAACCAAGAACCCTTCTCTCCTGTGAGTTTATCATCCAAAGATACCTTCAAATCTGATACTCGTTTTTAAAAAATGATATATTATAGAGTAATGGAACACATAAAATGTTGCAGAAACACAAATATAGAAAACACATAAGACAAGAGAGACACAGATATATGTGGTTCACCCAATTTGGGCTACTTCCACAGAGAAATAGACAGTCCTTCCTTTTATATTATCCAGAAAAATGAAGAGATACAACCTACAAAAGATCCGATGTAATTTCCTCTTCGCTCTCACACAATCTCTTCTATCTTTCTCACTTAGAATACACATGTACACAGTCACAATACAATTAGTTCATATATAGCGAGGGGTTTCCTTCTAGGGAAAAAAACCCTAAATTAAACATAACTTCTACCATCAGATCATTTGCCTAATGAATGACTCAGATTGACTAAGAAATTACAATATTTTGCAAGGTAATTTTACATCTATTTTTATCTTCGGCGGGTCCAACGTGGCGATACCTCTAAATAAAGAATATAATTAGGGTCCACACCCAACACAAAATGCAATCTCTCAAATATAATTGAAATTTATTAAAAAATAATTAATATACAAACCCATCAACTTGATTACCACTGTACCTAGTGGTAACTATAGCATTAGTCATAGAGTTAATGATACTAACATGCATAGAACGGTAAATGTAGTAAGAATAAAAAAATAAGTAGGTCGCTATCATGGCCAAGACCCTCAATATCAACTAGAACATGCTAATATTAAGGCAACCTCCCACAAAATCAATGATAACATGGGGAATATCAAGTTTAGCTCCCTTGGTATTAAGAAAAATATGATGAACATCAAGGGAAATGCCCTAAATAGAAATAACAAAAATAATAAAACAGATGTCAAATGGATGAATGGGACCAAAATTAATGAAACTATAATATTATGAGAATTAGGAATAAGAGAACTATGAGAAGGAGAAATATCAAGAGGGAATGAGGAGTAGCATCAATATGATAACATGAACATTTGCTACAATGTTCAAGATGAAAACTCTCAATTCACAATGTACACTTTTTAAATCATACAAAAACTTTGTTATTTCTCAGGATACATATGTATGGACATGTTTATGAAGAAGATATCTTTGGGTTCTACTAATTTCAAACCAAAGTAAAATAAAACTTCATGAAGATGTTTACAACCTCAAACTTATATTGTGTCATGGGGCTTGTTAGCCTTGAAGGAAAATGGCCCAAAAATGGATCCAAATATGCCCCAAAGCCTCCAAAATTGCTTTAAAAAGATGCCAATGGATCCATTAATGCTTTAGAAATCTTCAATTTATGCTTAAAGACCATTCCAATTCAAAATGGTCGCAAGAGGAAAGCCCTTAGAAGGGCTGAAAATCACTCTCAGAAGGAAAAAAAAACAAAGGAAAATAGTGAAAAACCCACAGGCGCAGGCTTGAACAGTCATTGCACAACCGCCGTTAGATCTATCTTATCAATGACCAAGATATAGGTGGAAAATTGCATATCGGCCGAGCAGAGGGGATAGACATAGGGAGGGTGCATGACACCGCTGATCAACGATCACCGATGATCGGATCGGCGGGTCGCATCGGTGCTATACCAAGGGATGGGGCCTACGCACATATAGACAGGCGACCCGATACCCAGACCCGACCATGGTATATATAAGAATTCATATATTTTGAGATCTGCGCCCATGCAGTTTTCATTGTTTTATTGCATTTTCATTATATAATGCAAATACAAAGGGAGCCTAGACAACACTGACAGAGATAAAACCCCGGACCTGATGGGCTCTAAAATGATATATTATAATATTTTAGGTATGGGGAAAGTCATTTTTCAATGATTTTTTGTGTATTTTCGTTGTTATAACGAAATATGAAGGAAGCCTAAGGCAGTGCGGTAGTGATGGAACCCGGACCCGATGGGTTTCTGGAATTAAAATATATCATATTTGAAATCCGTGTAAAGCCCATTTTAAATGTTTTTCATAGTTTTTTATGTATTTACAAAATACACAGGCCAGGCCGAATGCGACTTGCGATGGCGACAAGGCCGGATCCAATGGATAATTAAATCATATTTTAGGACTTTGGAAGTCCAGAATGAACAGTAAGGGGCAGGAATTCTCAGAATTGCTATGCTTTCTGTTCATAACAGAAAGCAGTCACTATCTACATTTTAAAGAGATTTCTTAGGCCCGAAGAGCCATTTCACCACAGAGCAAGGGCCGAATCCACGACAAAGCAGTCATGGAGCCACAACATGCCACACAACCAAATCAAACAAGATCAGGGAATTCCAATAGCACAGAAAGTGCAACAGCCATCCTAACAAACATTATGGGCATCTCTGGCACGAGATACCTCCCAGGCATCACAACAAGTTGCCCAAAATATCTGAATATGGTTATTATTCTTTCAAAAGAAGAAACTGCCAAGCCATGCTTGCCTAGAGGGCATCAAATCAGTTAAACAATGCATATTAGGCAGATTAATACTCTGAGCCTTCTAGAGAGCTCAGGACCATTGTAAACATGATATAAATAGCTATTAGTGAGATGTAATAGGGGTTCAACTTTTGGAGACTGTTGCTACCTTGTTCATTCAAGATTTTCATCTTTATTCTAGCAATACAAGCTTATTTTGCCATCATATGTTAAACATCCATTCTCTTTACTATTCTATGCTTGCACTTGAACAGTTTGTTCATGTTTCCTTTGTGTCTAAGGCTAGATAACTATTATCTTATCTATGCTTTGATAAATTATATTTGCAAGCTTCTTTCTTGCCTTTAGCTAGTCATTCATTTATGTTTATATATGCAATCTACTGATACAATCAGTATTCTCCATCTATCCATTAAATCTACAAATTATTGAGCATTAGCGGTTTAAAGCCTCGTGTTGTTGAGGGTGTTCATGCATGCCTTGAGAGGGAATAAAGTTGAAATGGTCATTTGACTTGATCTAAACCATCATCCATTCCAATAGTTCAGAGAACAAATATTCAAGATTATATGTCACCGGGCATCTCCAAGCTTCAACTTAGGAGACTTTCCTAGAGTGCTAATATAATTGGCGCCACTGTCGGGGAGAGGAAATTGAAGCACAGCTTCTTTCGGAAACGACATAGATCTAGATTTGATGATAGATGAATTTTGGGCGCATTTTTGGTTGTAATCATCTATTTGGTGACTCTACTGGAGGCCGAACCTCTAGACAACTCCACTTCATAGTTCTAGCACAGTTTGTGAGGCATATTCGGAGAAATCATCAAAAGCTACACGCTGACCCAGTGCCTGACCCTGAAAAAACCATCAAAGAGAGAAACGTATTGCATAAAGGAGCATCAGTTTTAGGTAAACCTAAACAATCTTCTATATCTCTTCAAGAAATGCTTGTAATAGATCAAATACATGTTGAGACTATAGCATCTAATAATAGCAGTGAAGAAAAACACTCAAAGATTCATAAAGCTCCATTTTCTTTAGGTTCTCCTTCTTCTTTAAGCCGTAAGGAAACCTCACCTCCTATCCATCAGACTCCTTTAGTCCTGTCAGTCACCCTTTAGCCCTCTATCATTCAAACTGCCAATACTCTTTTAGTTACCACAGCTATGGCAAGTCCACAAGCGCCTACCAAGATGGAAAGAATCATAGCTGCTAGGTATGGGCCTCTAATACTACCTACTGCTTTAAATGTCGTGCCTACTGGAGAATATCAGAAATATAGGCCTCAGTTCACTGGGACTGAAGGTGTTACTACTAAAGAACATCTTAAGTCATTCTATAGCTATGCTAATAATTTGGACATTAGTGAGGATGATGTGTGGCTGAGAGTCTTTGTCCAAAGCCTAGATGGAGAGGCTAGGAAATGGTTGAGAGAACTAACCCCAACATCTATAGCAGATATCGAAGCTTTAGATGAATCATTTTTGAAGCATTTGGGGGATAAAAAGGACCTCCTCTACTACCACACTGAGTTTGGAAACTTAAAGAGAGAAAATGGTGAGATGTTGTCTGATTTTAACAAAAGGTTTAACCATATGTACAACAAGATACCAGCTGAAGTAAAACCCACTACTACCTCTACTAAACTCACCTATGCCAATTCTTTTGATTCTAACTTCAGCCTACTATTGAGGGAAAGGAGATTTGCTACTTTCACTGACATGCAAGATGCAACCTTGGAGGTGGAATCAAACATAATGGCTGCAGAAAAGCTCAAGGAAAATGTTGATAAAAGAAGACAAAGAGGCGAATCTTCATCATCCTCTAATCCTAAGATAGATAAAATGGCCAAAATGATAGAGTCATTAGCCTCTGAAATCTCCAAATTAAAGGTTGAGCAGCACCCGGGGAAAGGGAGAGCTCCTAATGTCTTTGCTCCTAGAAATCCAAATCCATATCCATATAGAAGAACTAATGAGTAGTTGTAGATTTTTCAAAGAAAAAAAGATGCTAATGAAGACCAAAGGGTGAGGGTTCCGTTTCAAAATATAGTCATGGAAGAAGAGTAGTTTGAAGAATAGGATGAGATCCATTGTCTGGAATACAAAGGCAATGCCTCCTTCTTGACCTCAACTTCCTATGAAATGTCATTATTCAAGGACTAGATTAACCAAGAATGGGATGGTGAAGCTTCTTTACAAATTGTAGATCAGCAAAGACATAATCTGAGGTCAAAGGTAAATGATGCCAAGGAAACTCCTATTCAAAGATCTATTGTCCCTACAGTACAAAAAGCTACTAAGCAAAAACAATCGGTAGTTGATCCCATCGTTCTCCAAGCTCTAGCACATGAGGTTAGAGGTGTTGAAAAGTCTTCTCCTCTTTTCAATTTTCAATCAGAAATTCAGAAGATAAATATACCCATGCCTCTGGTTGAACTATTGAATAATGAGTCCTTCAAAAGATCCATCCTTGGAGCCCTTGAGCCTAAGGCCATCCAAGCCTCAACTAATTGTCTAAATCTGCAAGATGACAAGCCGACTGTTATTCTTAGCCCAATGATTAAAAATTATGAAGACAAATCCCCATCATTCTATGTCTCTCTAACTATTCATGATAAAATCCTTCACAAATGCCTTCTAGACACTGGAGCCAACCATAATCTAATGCCTAAGGTTGTCATGGATGAGTTGGGCCTTGACATCACAAAGCCTTATCATGACTTGTTCTCTTTTGACAAATGTCTGGGATTAATCAAGGACCTAGCCATCACTTTGTCCCAACTGCCTATGAAAAGCATGATGATGGATATTTTGGTGGCAGATGTACCCCCCAAGCTCAGTATGTTACTTTCCAGAGTTTGGATCAAGAGACTAGGTCGATCATTACAAAATGATCTGTCTTATGCTACTGTCCTAGTTTTCGGAGGTGAGAGCAACATACTTTAGAGAGAGGTGCAATTGGCTTATATCATTAGCAATGAGAAGAATCCCACTAATCATCCCATTTAAGTTTTTGACACTGATTTTGGAGCATGTATTCTTCAAATTGAAGAATCTCAGTTGGCCTCCACACAGCTCAAGAAACTACTTTTCTAGATCGCAGAGGAAGAAAACTCACAGATTTGGGAAATGTTTTTTGATGGGGCTTGCTCTAAAGAAGCTGCAGGGGCAGGCATAGTCCTTTTGTTGCCAACACAGGAATATGTTCATTTATCATTCCAATTAACCTTTCATGTCACAAACAATATCGCAGAGTACGAGGTTTTAATTTTGGGCTTAAGCGCTACTAAAAAAATGGGTATCAAAGGCCTAAAAGTGTTTGGAGATGCAGATCTCATTATTCAACAGGTAAATACAACTTTTCAAGCGAAGCATCCAAGGCTGGAAGCATACAGAGATGAGGTATGGAGGTTCAAGGATTCTTTCAATAATTTTATCATTTCTTATATTCCAAGAATGAAGAACCAACTTGTCGACTCCCTTGTTGTCTCTGCTAGCATATTTATTCCTCCGTTGCCTCCAAAATTGACATATGAAGTTCAGATAAGATACAAACCATCTCTACCTAAAAATGTCAAATACTGGAGGGTTTTTGAGGATGATGAGAAAATTAATAGGTTTTTTCAAGTTGTCAGGGAATTTTCTGAAATGCTCATCGAACAGGAAAACGAAACCATGGAAGAATGCAGCCAGTCCAAGCTGAAAAGCGAAATCAGCCAAAGAAGCATCGTCCAGCTGCCCAATAATCATGTAACAAAAGGATTGGTGCCTCTAGAGAGGCTTTTCAATCATAATGACGTGCCCTATAATGCAGCCAAAATAGAGAATGAGTCTGATGTTTGTAAACACAATATAGGCAGCCCAGCCTATCCAAAAAACATAAATTTGTCAATGCATTTATCCTCTGCCTAGAATTCCGACTATTGTACCCTCATGAAGAAATTTGTTGAAATTTTTTCCTGGGAATACAACAATCATAAAACCTATGATGCAGACATCATTCAGCATAAGATCCCACTGGAAAAGAACACCATCCCTTTTAAGAAAAAATTAAGACCTATCAGCCCTCTCTTATTACCTTTGATTGAGAAAGAAATCAAGAAGTTGTTGGCTGCCAAAATCATAGTTCCCCTAAGGTATTCAAAGTGGATATCCAACCTTGTGGTTGTAAGAAAGAAAAATGGAGAAATCAGGCTTTTTTTCGACTTCATAAATCTAAATAAGTGCTCTAAAAAAGATAACTGTCCCTTGCCCAAGATGGAACACTTGCTGCAAAGAGTTTTAGGGGCTAAAGTCATGTCTTTCTTAGATCAATTTTCAGGTTACAATTAGATAGTTGTACATCTTGAAGATCCGGAAAGACTGCTTTCACTACTCCTTGGGGCACTTTCATGTACTCCAATATTCCTTTCAGATTGATGAATGTTGGGGCTACCTTTCAGAGGGCCATGGACATAGCCTTTGTGGGAGAAAAGGACAAGTTTGTCTTTATTTATCTTGATGACATAACAGTCTTCTCCAGCAGCCACAAAGACCATTTACAACATTTAAGGAAGGTCTTCCTAAAGTGCAAACAGTTTGGGATCTCAGTAAACCCAAAGAAGTCATAGTTTGCTCTAGAAGAAGGCAAACTTCTAGGACATATTATTTCTGCTGAAGATGTGAAGATTGATCTAGCAAGGGTTCAATCCATTTAGACATTATCCATCCCAAGGTCAAAGAGGGACATTCAATCCTTCCTGGTTAAGATTAACTTTGTAAGGAGTTTCATTCCAAACTTTGCAGAGCTAGTAAAGAACATCACTTCCATGCTGAAGGAAGGATCAGAAATAAAATGGATAGCTACTTCAAGAAGTTCTTTTGAAGCCATGAAGCAAGATATCATGGAAGCTCCCACTCTAATCAACCTAGATTACACTAAGGAGTTTGGCATCTTCTCTTTTGCCTCTTATGATACACTTGCAGCAGTTCTGTTGTAGAATAATGATGAAGGCATAGAGCACCTCATGGCCTTTTTCAGCAAAACTCTAGGGATGCTAAAGTAAGGTATGACCTTATTGAAAAACAAGCTTATGCTCTCATTAAATCTTTAAAAGCATTCAGAATTTATATTCTGCATTCCAAAGTAGTTGCATATGTACCTTCAGCCTCAGTAAAGGATATCTTAACTCAGCCAAATATTAATGGAAAGAGGGAGAAATGGATTGCAAAATTCATAGAATTTGACATAGAGGTGAAGCCCACTAAGCTTGTCAAAGGCCAAGGTCTGGCTAAACTTATGGTTGAAGAAAATTATAGCTTGTTAGACATGAATTCCATGAGTTTAAATTCCAATGATGAGCAGATAGAGGGAGAACTAGAAAACTGAAGGCAGAATCATTCTTTCGCTGAAAATATGGCCACATGTGAATGGTATTGCAACATAGTTCATATATTGCGAAAGCTAGAAGTCCCTCTAGGTCTTAGCTCAAGTCAAGCTTGTGACATTAAAGTAAGATCAACATAATTATACATTAATAAGAATCTATCTTATTGGAAAGACCCATCAGGAATCCTCTTGAGGTGTCTGCATAAAGAACAATCTGTGGAGGTCATATGCCAGCTCCATTCTAGCATCTGCGGAAGGCATCACTACTCGAAAACCACAACTCACGAAATCTTGAGGGCTGGATATTGTTGGCCTACTCTGTTCTCAGATGTGTTTTCCTTTGTAAAAGCTTGTGACAAGTGCCAGAGGTTCGCAGGAAGACAACAGCTAAAATTTATGCCTTTAAAGCCAATACATGTAAATGGTCCTTTCTAGTAGTGGGGCTTGGACTTTATAGGCCAGATCAGCTCACAATCTAGTGGCCAACACAAATGGATCTTAGTAGCCATTGATTATTTCACCAAGTGGACTGAGGTTATACCCACTAGGAATGCCAATCATCAAGTTGTCATAAAGTTCTTAAATGAGAATATTTTCACTAGATTTGATTGCCCAACCAAACTAGTCACTGATAACACAACAGCTTTCAAAGAAAAAGAATTGGTGGACATGACTGAATCCATGGGTATCCAAGTGGTGCATGCTACCTCATATTGTCCTCAAGGAAATGGCCTAGTAGAATTATCTAAAAAAATTCTGATAAGGGTCATCAAAAACCTGTTAGAGGACAACAAAAAGAGTTGGGATTCCAAGCTAAAATTTGCACTATGGGCTGACAGAATTACCATCAAAAAATCCATAGGGAATTCTCCATTTAAATTGGTTTATAGTGTTGATGTTGTTTTCCCGATCCAGCTAATTCCCCCTGTGGCTAAATTCTTGCAAGAAGAACATGAGGGAGAGAATGACATGGTAAGAAGAATGAATAATCTAGTTGAATTATAGTAGATAAAAGAGAATCTGGTTGAGAAATCAAAGGCTCATTAGAAAGCAATCAAGGAAACCTTTGACAGGAAGGAAAAAGAGGACAATTTCCAAGTTGGTGATTGGGTGATTAAATTGGATGCATTTAAGGAAAAGAGAGGTAATCATGGCAAGTTTGACTCCTTATGGATAGGTCCTTTTGTCATCGCTCAAGTTCAGTAGAACAATACATTCATTCTGCATAGTCTGGAAGGAGGAGATACTTTTGGTAGCCCAGTAAATGGGCGGTTCTTGAAACTTTATTTCGTTTAAGGCCTTAAAGCCTTGGTATTTTAAATATGTTTTTCTTTCAGTTTTTATTTTTATGTTAAAAAGAATCCATGCCTAATGCAAGACTAGGAGGAATATTTAATTTTGGTTTTACAGGAAAGGCATTGATCTATGGTTCTTGAAACCTCACAGGGAGGATTTCATCCCCAAAAGGAGCCAGTGTTAGCCTTGAAGGCAAATGACCCAAAAATGGATCCAAATATGCCCCAAAGCCTCTAAAATTGCTTAAAAATGATGCCAATGGATCCATTAATGCTCTAGAAATCTTCAATTTATGCTTAACAACTGTTCCAAGTCAAAATGGTTGCAGGAGGAAAGCCCTTGGAAGGGCTGAAAATCACTATCGGGAGGCAAAAAACCAAAGGAAAACAGTGAAAAACCCATAGGCGCAGAGGGGATAGACATAAGGCGAGTGCACAACACTGCCAATCAGCAATCACCGATGATCAGATTGGGAGGTCGCATCAGCAAGAGGCATATGTTACATATATATAAAGGGTCCCGGGCATTGAGCGATCAGTGATTGCGACTATGAGATCTGGCCGATCAACGGCCATGATCTAGGCGGCAAATCACATGTCGGTCTAGCAGAGGGGACAGACATAAGGCAGGCACATGACACCGCCAATCAGCGATCATCAATGATCATATCGGCGGGTCGCATCGGCAGGAGGCATATGTTATATATATATGTAAAGGGGCTCGGGCATTGAGTGATCAACGATTGTGATCGGATCACATCGTTGTATCGCATCAGCACTATACCAAGGGGCGGGGCCTGTGCACATACAGACGGGTGACCCGATACCTAGACCCAACCGTGTATATATAAGAATTCATATATTTTGAGATCCACACCCATGCAGTTTTCATTTTTTATTATATTTTCGTTATATAACGAAAATATGAAGGGAGCCTAGACAACACCGACAATGATAAAACCCCAGACCCGATGGGTTCTAAAATGATATATTATAATATTTCAGGTTCAGGGAAAGCCATTTTTCAATGATTTTTTGTGTATTTTCATTGTTATAATGAAATATGAAGGAAGCCTGAGGCAATGTGGTAGCGATGGAACCCAGACCCGATGGGTTTCCAGAATTAAAATATATCATATTTGAAATCTACGTAAAGCCCATTTTAAAAGTTTTTCATAGTTTTTAATGTATTCACAAAAGACACAGGCCAGGCTGAATGTGACTTTCGATGGCAACAAAGCTGGATCCAATGGATAATGAAATCATATTTTAGGACTTTGGAAGTCTGGAATGAACAGTAAGGGGTGGGAATTCTCAGAATTGCTATGTTTTTTGTTCATAATAGAAAGCAGTCACTATCTGTGTTTTAAAGAGATTTCTTAGGCCCGAAGAGCCATTTCACCACAGAGTAAGGGCCAAATCCATGACAAAGTGGTCATGGAGCCATAACATGCCACACAGAGAAATCAAACAACATTAGGGAATGCCAACAAAACAGAGAGTACAACAACCATCCTAACAAACATTATGGGGCATCTTTGGCATGAGAGAGCTCCCATGAATCATAGCAAGCTACCCAAAATATCTTAATATGGTTAGTCTTCTGTTAGAAGAAGAAATCGCCAAGCCATGCTTTCCTAGAGGGAATCAAATCAGTTAAACAATGTATATCAGGAAAATTAGGACTCCCATCCTTCTAGAGAGCTCAGGAGCATTGTAAACATGCTATAAATAGCTGTTAGTGAGATGTAATAGGCATTCAACTTTTGGAGACTATTTCTACTTCGTTCATTCAAGATTTTCATCTTTATTCTAGCAATACAAGCTTCTTTTGCCATCATATGTTCAACACCCATTCTCTTTACTGTTCTATGCTTGCACTTGAACAATTTGTTCATGTTTCCTTTGTGTCTAAGGCTAGATAACTATTATCTTATATATGCTTTGATAACTTAGCTTTTCAGGCTTCTTTGCTACCTGTAGATAGTCATTCATTTATGTTTATATATGCAATCTGCTGATATAGTCAGTATTCTCCATCTATCCATTGAATCTAAAAATTATTGAGAATTAGTGGTTTAAATCCTTGTGTTGTTGAGGGTGTTCATGCATGCCTTGAGTGGGAATAGAGCTGAAATGGTCATCTGACTTGATCCATACAATCATCCATTCCAATACTTCAGAGAACAAATATTGAAGATTATATGTTACCAAGCATCTCCGAGCTGCAATCTAGGAGAGTTTCCTGGAGTGCTAATAGGGCCCCAATCCATTGTATGTTATTTCATCATCATCAACATTAGAAATGTGGACATACTTCTACACACCATAAATAATATTCTTATTGAGTGTGATTTACACTTCACATTGGAGAATTTAAGTTAACGGGGAACATCAATGTTGAGGTGAACATGCACTAACACATTAGCATTAATTCATGTTTTCTAATGCATGTGTTTCATATTGATAATGGTGGAGTTGTTCAACATAAAGGCACCACAGAATCCATCTTAATGTGATTTATGCTTTTCGGCATGTTTATGATAGCTAAATGCACCCTTTTAGGTCTAGGGAATGGGCATGAAAGAAACTATATCTATGCCATTAAACATTTATTGTCGACAAAGTTGATAACAATGCATCCAGTCAATTGTAGGCATCATTACACTTGCATTGGTGACAATTGATATCTATTATGTGTTTAAGATAAAGACACTCCACCATTAATTTTTTTGCACTAGTATTGTTGTGTATAGAACTTATCATTTATTGTTAACTTTGCTAATATCAATGTGGCATTGTTATAGTTGGGTATACTAATACTTGGCCTATATGATGCATCTAAATTGATGACAAGTTGAAATACTAATAATTTGTGTGCACTAGCCTTGACATTGATGTATGAATGGTTCTACTATGGTGTTGTGATCAACTTGATGTTATAAACTTCCATTAGTGTCTCTTGTGGGTGCACCATTGATGGTGCATGAAACAATATTTTGTTGCACCACCTTGAATTTTAAAAATTTAAATAAAATAGCAATTATTTTTACACTAAGATATGAAAAATCATTAAAGTAAAAATGAATAAACAATACTGTAAAATACATTGGTTTATTTTTATTAATAATAAGGCATGGCCAAGGATACTTCTTTGGATTTTTTATTTTAATTTTTTTGTGAAATTATAGATACCAATCCACCATGGATGAAGTTTGGGGGCTAAAAATTGGAGTTAAATGACTATTCTTTGGGATTTTCGTAATGCTCCTGAACAAGAATACAAGTGATAACAAGCAAATAATATATGCAACAAATTACAAAAATGAAATATTCAACAAACACCCACATAAAAGTTGCAAATGTAGAACTTCTAAGCCATTTTATTTAATTCTTGCAAGTGAAATACAATAGATGATGGAATGGTGCACCTAGGCTTGTCACAATGGACAAATAGTACCAAACCCAGGTAGGAAAATTGTTGAGCTAAAGGCTGCCCAACTGCTACACCAATCTCCACTGTGTTGCCTAGAACACTACTGTTGTCCAGAAGTTCAAATGGCTGGAAAGTGCACTAAAACTACCCAGAAATTTATATGCTTTTAACCCTGGAATCCTTGCACAAAACCTAGAAAAACCTAGAAGGGATTTTAGCTGGTATTGATTTCTGATTTTTGACCCCCTTGGAGCCTCCCCTCAGCTGTAGCTACAAAACTCGGCCTACTGGAAACTACCTGTAAATCAACCTGAAAACTCCTCCAAAATGTCGATTTCACCACTGCTATGATCTCTTGGCCCAAATTAGCTGCTCCCAAGCACCACAAAAATCTGTTGAGTGGCCTCTTCACCGTCCCTCAGCCCAACAGTTCGACTTGCTAGAATGCTGGCTCATCTAGCTATAAATCCCAGCAAGAATACTGGTCTAATGTTGCTACCTCAGATCCCCAACTCTGAGACAAGCAATCAGATCCCTTGTTGCCTCAATCTCTCTCTGTGTGTTTTCTGGCTGCCCAGAAATACAAACTCCTTACTTTGCATTGGCTTCTGGTGTATGTCACTACTCTGGAATTCCTGAAAACTCTTGTGGAACAACCTCCCTAAGGTGAGCATGGATGGTCCCCTGAAGTAGAGGTTGAATCTCCCACTTGAGAGACTCATGGCTAAATAGTAGGTAGACTCGCTAAACAACAGAATGAACAGATGAGTAGTTGTTTGCAAATGTCAAAGATACGAAACAGAGGCCTCCAAGATCTATTTATAATCGCTAGTCCTCTCCCTTCATGGACCCCACCTCCCACTAATAAAATATTACTTTTCCACCCTTCTTCATTAAAATAATAATTTCCACTTTTCTCCCACAAAATAATATTTCTCCTTTTTATTTAATATCTCCAAAAATTGGCAAAACTCCTTAGTGAATTTTGCACTCAAAAAAATTAGGAACATTACAGTCCTCCTTGCCAAAAATTTCTTCTTCTCAAGCAATATCTTGCATCTCGAAATGTTGGCCTAGCCAATTCTAGGGTCCAAAATATGCCACTGAACCACTACTCGTTGTTGAAAATCCTTCCATACTAGTGACAATCCCCATGTCAACAACGAATCACTAGATTCCAATGGAATATCTGAATCATCTCCCCCTATAGAAAGTAGCTCACACCTTGTTACACAGTAATTTGTCACTGTCTCCCTGTCAATCTTCCTACGATGTCATGAGTCCAAGTTAATCATGGTCATGCTCTCTAATGTTGCCAAATGACCCACTTTGCCAAAGTTTTTGCTATCAGCACGACTGTTGTCAAAATAAACGCACTGACGAGCGCTTCATAACGGACGGAATAAGTTGCCAGCGAGGAAGCAAACGACTTTCCCGCGCTGGTCGAATTTCATGTGACAGCGCGTCTGTTATTCATATATGATCGCGCTGACATGACCTTCTTTGTTATTCAGCTGCGATGTCAGCGCTCCAGTGCAGTTATGGACCCGCGCTGATCTAGTTTGGGCGAGTTTGTTCTAACATCTGGCCTTCCAGATGACTCCAGACCTGGTTGTTGGCCTTGTAAATGTCGCCCTCCCTTCTATGGCATGTCTGTTTCGCCATTTGAGCTACCTTCCTTGGAGATAAGCTCATCCTTCCACCATTCATGGAGACTCCTTCCTATTTAAGCCTCTACCATTGCCATGAGCAGCTAGTTTGGAATTGATAGTGCTTGGAGTGTTGCTGCTAGTGTGTGAACTTGATAGGTAGTTGGTGTGACAAGTGTGGGATTGCTAGAGAGCTTAAGGAAGGTTGTGAAGTGTTTCTTTCTTGTGTAAAACTTGTGTGAGAGAGAGTTTTTGTCTTGGGATATCTACCTCCAAGGGTGAATGCTTGAGAGACTTGCTGGCTGGACCCTCTTGAGAAGGATTCGACGTCAGAACTTTGGTTGTACTCTTCTCTGTTATTTATTAATAATAGATGACTATCATTATGGTTCCACTCTCATTGTTTCATGTTTGATGTTGAGTTATATCTTTTCTGACTGATATATAATTGCATTTACTAGATTTTACGTTTATTTTCGTGTTGTTCTTTGCATGTTCAGGTATCTAATCATGGAGATCATGTGGATCGTGACCGGCCAAAACAAAGGAACGAAGGCGACATCTCTTCGACGAACACTAGTGTTGGAATCCAGGTAGGTTCTCACCATCTACTTTTTATTTGCAATTAGGAACTTGCGTGATAGCATTGTGTGATTGTTGCTAGACCTGGTGTAGGCTAGTAGGGATCATCTCTGTCCGCAGAGAGGATTTACCTCTACAACAATTTGGCGACTCCGCTGGGGAGTTTCTTTACCTTGTTGTTTTATTTGTAAACTTTGGACGGAGCCTGAAGCACAGCCAGGTAGCCTTCGAAACGCTATTGCTCTGCATTAGCGAAGTAGATCAAAGCCACTTCAGTCCATCTCCAGTTTGGTTTACAAACTGAACAGCTTGGAGCTGGCTTTTGTCTCTTTGTGTTCATGTTTTGTCCTTAAGTTTGATTTTTGCTCTCTTTTCAAAGATTGGGGATTAGTTTCTCTGTTTTTCGCTTTCCTGGTTCAATCTGGGAGGTGCCTTCATTGTTTAAAGAGTGATTGCCTTGGGTTGGGAGCTTTTGGCTTGATTGTGCCTGTTTTTTAGCCCCAGCACGGTTTATAATAAAACAGTCACGTTGCCATCGTATAGCTTTTTCTTTGACTTCGTGATCATCGCGTTTATACACTGAACAATCACGACGGTTCTGAAAAACAGACCAGCGCGGTTAAGCCGTGTACTTCCGCGCTGACAGCGCTTTGTTTCTACGCGTGGTTTCTGATCAGCGCTTTGTTGCTGTGTATCACCCGCGCTGATACCTGTAGAATGAATTTCTTCAATTCTGCCTCCCGAGCCTATTGTTTTTGCTATCCCCTGCTTCTTTCACTTGGTTTATGACTTGATTTCTATTGTCTGAAGATTGAAGCACTTTCTTTGGAAGTCTTGTTGGGCGAATCTTGTTTTTGTGTCTTGTGACCTGGTTTTATCATCCCAATTTCGTTGGATTGATTTTGTTTGGTTACTCGTTCACAAAGATTCGTTTACTGCTTGCCTTTTAGTTTTGTGAAAACCTTCCTCTTTGCTTGCTTTGGTTGGTTGTCTAAGAGATTGTTATTGAACCAGTCTTTGTATTGCTTCGATTACTTCTCGCTACCCAGACATAGATTACAGTTTTTTGGGGTCAACCGGTTCTTTTCATTTTTGTTTGTTATTATTTCTCAGAAGTTTGTTTAGTGCACTTTGCCATTGAAAAGAAAACGAACAATCTCTTTTGCGTTGAATTAGTTAATTGGAATTAGAAGCTTTTTATTGATTAAGCAATTTAAAAAAAAGAAAAGTTTCGTTTATTGGTCATTAGCTGCATTAGAGTACCTCTTGTTTGTTTGTGGTCATTTTGTTTGAAAAAATCCTTAACTCTCTCGTAGTTAGTATTCATCGAACGAAATGATATTCTTTGGCATATAGTTTGCATTCAGGAAATTGTGAGAGAATACATACGGTAGGACTTAGAAATTGAAACTTAATCGTAGATCAACCATAAAATGAATTGAATGAACTTAAAAACGCGTTGTAACATAATGCTCACTAATTAGAGGTCTAGGCTAGAGACGTGCTCCGGCGTCGTTAAACCTAGTCACTGTTGTTTCACACTACGGTTGGGTGATTCCTCCTTTTGTGACTCGATAGTGGTCTAGCACGGACTAGAGTTCCCACATACCGTCGCGTATATAGGGGAGACCCCACTAGATTATCATCCTTTATCCACAGGAAGCCATGTCTACCGCCTTACAAGCCGTAACACACCGAACACAACATTCAGGAAGATTGACTGCTGTACGGGAAATCCTTGGTTTTCATATGACTGCCAAGGTGTATATGCAGTTTTACGGATTTGTTTGGTAAACCCTTTGCCTAGTCTCTCCAGAGTAGTCACTTTCGATCCTTTTCGGACTCCTTAAAAGAAAATGCTCACTTGAGCAGTTTGTCACTTCAGGCTCACAAAACATTCGAAGGCGACTAGATTCACCTTTTTGTCCTTTTCTCGACTCTTAAAACATGAAAAGGTCAAGTTGTGTCCTTGCTTCTTAAAATTCATTTGTCCACGATAGACATTACCTGGTTAGATCTTCTGTGCGTTAGTTTGAGTAGGGTCCTTTATCGTTAGACTCCCTTAGGTCTCGTTTGAATTTTGTCATCCTGGCTGAACTGTCGACTCTCGTTCCAAGTGATCAAGGGTCTTTGTCTTCCGCTGCTCCTGAGGCACCGGTTGTAAGTGATACTCTTCCCGTTATCCCGAGTATCCAACCGATCAACTCTCGCGCTCCGGACGACGAAGGTTACGAAATTCATTGGAACCCCATTTGGGAGCCTGACGAGGATGATATTCCTTTTACCCCCCCTGGTGTTCTATCTCCAATGTCTACCTCCCACATGGATGAGACATCTCCTAGAGTGAATGAGACACCTGTATTGTCGAATATCAACACTCCCATCCCAGCTACTTCTCCGCTCCCCCCACGCTATCAGTCGTTGAGGGATAGGGTAAGTGCCAGGACCCTTGCTTCGACCATGTGGGATCCCCATATCACTCCCACCACAGGATCTTTTATTTGACAAGTCCACACTACACCTGTCACTTCAGTTCTGATGAATCCTACTGTTTGTGTAGCGCATTCAACTCCGGTTGTTAGTGCCGTAACAACGTCTTCAACCTTGAACACTGCTGCTGGTCCCCCTCACGGTCAAGTGAGTAATGGCCAGCCGGCACTCTCGCCTAGAGTTGTCCACCCTGCACAAAGTGCTCCACCCTCTTCTGGTCCTATTCCAGGAGGGGGGCCATATGATGCCTATGGACAAGCTGTTCAGGATCCGAACGCGCAAGGCCCACTCTTTTATTATGATTCTACCAGTCAATACCTTCAACTTTCTCAACCCTTGCCTACTCAACCTTTTGTTGAGGTTTCGGTACCGTTATTCATTGCTTGGGACCCTAGTACTCACTCTTTTCATGGAGGCCAAGTAATGCCTGCACAGCTTCAAGGACCGCCTAACCAAGGCTAGCCACCCTATGTGCAAGCCCCCCAAGGGTAGCAATATTATGGCCAGTCTTACCCAAGACAATCTGGGGGCCCACAAGGACAACCCTATCAGGGAAAACCTTCGGCCGCTGGTGGTCCATCGTTTACCTATCTGAGTCAACCTTCTGGTTATCCGGGGCAACCTGGAACCCATCAAGGTTTCCCGTCTAGACAACCAGAACAACCTTACGTCCAACAAGGCCAACCTGGTATCCAACGGGGTTACCCCTCTGGACAAGCTGGAAAAACTTATACTCCTCATGGTCAACCGACAGTCCAACAGGGGTATCCTTCTGGGCAAGGGGGGCAGCCTTACGTATAGCAGGGCCAACCCACTGCTCAGCAAGCACATCCTTATGGGCAAGCGGGCTAGCTTTCTGCACAGCAAGGCCAACCCACTGCCCAGCTTAGTCATCCTTCTGGACAGGCTGGCCAACCTTAGGGTCAATCGGCCGTCCAACCCGCTCAACCATCTGTTCCACAAGGACAACCCCTGGTTGCTCAAGGACAACCTGGTACCCAGCAAGCACATCCTTCTGGGCAAACAAGTCCATCCCAAACCCAACCAGGCCAACCTTCCGGCCAGATGGTCCAAGCTCAACCCGTTCAAGGACATCCTTCTGGGCCCCAGACTCAAATTGGTTATCAAATGCAAGGTGGGCCACGACCCCAACCTTCTTACCAAGCGCAACCTTCTTATCAGGCTCAGTATGGAGCTCAGCAAACGTATGGCTACCAGCAACCCTAGGGGCAAACTCAGTTTACCCCTTATCAAAATTATCAACAGATGCAGGTCACTCCTTACCAGAATTATCAGCAGCAGTATGTTGCACCTGCAGGTCAAGTTGCTAATCCATGGGGTGCTGGGGGGCAGACCCAGGGTCAACTGTCTGCATATGGACAGAATCCATATGGACAGAATCCTTATGGACAGAATCCTTATGGATAGAATCCATATGGACAGAACCCCTATGGACAAAATCCCTATGGGCAGAACCCTTATGGGCCTCACCCGTCTCGACAAAGTCCATGGGGGCAACCCCCACCTGGTTGGAACCCTGGTACTACCTCTCTTCCATAGCCACAAATGTCCTTTAATCCTCAGTTGCCCTTCTTAGCGACGTTGGAACTTCCAGATGTGTCCAAGTTAACGAATGATCCCATTCTTCATAATCCATATTGGCCACCAGTTCCAACTAAGATACCCAGTGATTGCCCAAAATTCGATGGCAAAGCTCGTGAGGACCCTCAAGCCCATGTCATGACCTATCACCTTTGGTGCTCATCCAACTCATGGCTTGATGACTCCATCCGGCTCCGCCTCTTCCAAAGGACTCTTACCGGCTCGGCCGCTAAGTGGTATATTGAGTTGAATCGCGGAACATTTCAAGACTTTAACTCGTTGGCTATGGCATTCCTAACTCATTTTCAGTTACCCATTCAGTATGAGACAGGGACACATCTCCTTACGTCTCTCAAATAGGACACGGCCATGCACATATCTGATCATATACATGAATGGAGATGGCGTCATCGCTTGATCAAATTCTGGATTTCTAATCAGCTCCTCACCGATTGGTTCACAACTTCCTTTGTCCCTTCGATCGCACGAGACATCGCCATGGGATCTTGTGTAACTGAAGAGCAAGCTATCACGCGTGCTCATTACCTTGACTTAGTATACTCTCAGTCAGGTACTTTATATGATTATTTACCAACGCCCCGAGACCCGAACATACAAAGCTCCGCCAAAACCATCTGTTGACGGAGTTATTGGCTCTGTAAACGCATTTTCAAATAAATCATCCGCGAACCCTGGGAAGCAAAAACAGAATGTTTCTAATGGAAATTATTCTCAGGGTCAGTCTAATTCTGGAAGTACCTCCGAGGTAAATGCCGTTCAGTCCACCACGGCAGATAAATCCTCGAAAGGGAAAAAGAAAGGGAAAGCCAAGAATAAATCCGAACAGCCCAAACAGGACTCCCCTAAACCTCCACCTGAGGAAGGAGCCAAATGTAAACCTAAGTATCCTTGTCTTATCTGTGATGAGGATCACTACACTAAAGACTGCCCTAGGCAGTCCGAAGTTAGTCGATTATTGAAAGGTGCTCCTGGGACTCCCGCTGTGCTTAAAGAACCTTTCCCTTCTATACAAACTCAAATGGTGGCAGATCCATCGCAACCTTCTTCTTCATTTGGATCTCAAGTCTTCATGGTTGGGACGATTCCCATCCATGTCACCACTCGAGCAAAAGAATATCCATGTCATGCCGGGAAAGAGCCGGAGGTCCCCTCCAGCGCTCCTCCGTCCAGTTCTGGTCCACTCCACATCGAACGACCCAGCACTGAGACGACAATCCGACCCCCTCCAAAAGGTGTACTCCAGAAGTCTTCTTACAACCTGAATGCTCGTGCTGCTCAGCACTATAGCATTGTTGAGGACTTAGCCCAGGCTCCGTCTACTATGTCCGCTCTAGAAGTCCTCCAGAGCTGCCCCTCCCAGAGGAAGTCCTTGCTATCGGCCATCGGTGGAATAGACCCGGCTGACTCGGATCTGATTTCTTTTGATCTCGAGGGCTATACGCCGAGACTGCCTCACCAAATTGATTTCCTTATACACGTCATCATCAATGGTAAAACGATTCATCGTACAGTCATTGATGAAGGTGCCTCAACTTGCATCATGTTTTTTGCTTGCTAGAAAGCTATTGGTTCTCCAAGATTGAGCCAGTCTCCTACGACGTTAGAAGCCTTTGATGGAAGAGAGTCCCGTCCTTACGGTATCCTCCAACGCTTGCCCATCTCCTTGGAAGGAAAGACGGTAGAAGTGGAGGTCGAAGTTGTTAACACTAATCTTACCTACAACCTCCTCCTCGGACGTAGCTGGACATACGCCATGCAAGCCATGGCTTCCTCCCTTTTCCGTGTCATTCGTTTCCCTCATCAAGGGAAGATTGTCACGGTGGACCAGCTCTCCTTCTTCGCCTATTCTTCCGAAGGTAATGTGCCGTTCATGGAGCATACCTCTAAATCATTCGAGAGTGTGGGAGCTAGACTCTTCAAGGATCCCACCCTAATGGGTGTCTTTCCACTCCCACCTCCGAATCTCGCCCCTATTAACATGATTTTCATGCGTTCTGATCCGTGGATCCTTCCTCCCGCTAATCAGGTAGAAGCATGGGGTGATATGATGCCGTTGAGTCCTGCTGAGCTCAACTATGTCGAAATCGTTGCTGCATCGGCTCCCCCTCCTGCACCTGCTCTTCCGAGTGGTGTTCCCGATTCGTATGTTCTTTCCCTTGGCTTGGCGATGATGCTACTTCGGATCCATTAAAGGAAATATTTCCTTCCGATGAATCCATCATAGAGACCATGTCTCTTGAAGAGCCCCCTTGGTCAGATCATCACCACCGCTCTTCTTTTCTCCCTGCCCATCAGGAAATGATCGCATGTCTCGAGCGGTTTACTTCGTGTGTCCCATCTTCGCCCCTTCAAACACCTATTCAAATCTACCAAGTATCTTCTAAGGGCAATATGGGAAACATTACGCAAACCCAACCCATCGACATCTCTGTGAGACCAGGGATTGTCGAGCACATTCATATTGGAGTCACTTGCACTCTAGAGGAAGTTCAACACTACACTTACCTATTTCGCGAATTTCGTGATGTCTTTGCTTGGTCCTATGAAGAGATGCCTGGCATCGACCCTAGTATAGTGGTGCATGAGATAACTATGTACCCAGGTGCTAAGCCCGTTCATCAGCGCCTATGCCCTGTGCACCCCCGAAAGGCCGCAGCCATCAAAGCAGAAGTCGAAAAGCTTCTCAAGGCTGGTTTCATTTACCCCATTCCACTTACGGATTGGGTCTCTAATATAGTCCCTGTGAACAAAAAGCAAGGTACTATTCGAGTCTGTGTTCATTACCGTGATATCAATCGCGCCTGTCCTAAGGATAACTTCCCTACACCCTTCATCGATCAGCTCATTGATGAGTGTGCAGGAAGCGAAATCTACTTGTTTATGGACGGTTTTTCTAGATATAACCAGATCAATATTACGCCCGCTGATCAACATAAGACCGCTTTCATCTGTCCTTGGGGCCCTTTTGCCTATAAGAAGCTCCCTTTCGGTTTAAAGAATGCCGGCACCACCTTCCAGCGTGCAATGTCCTATGCCTTTCATGACATTCGTCACATTGTACAGCCGTACCTGGATGATCTTCCAGCTCATTCAGTCAAGCGTCAGGATCATCCTTCCCATCTTCGTGAGATCTTTCTCCGCTGTCAACACTATCGTATTTGGCTCAATCCTCATAAATGTGTCTTCTGCGTTGAATCAGGCCGACTACTCGGGTTTATCGTCTCCCGAGAAGGCATCCGTCTGTATCCCCTCAAAGTCGAGGCCATTCTGAATCTTCCTCCCCCTGCTTCTTTGCAGTAGTTCCAAAGCTTGCAGGGCAAAGCAAATTTCCTCAAATGATTCATTCTGAATTATGCCGAAGTGGCTAAGGGTTTCACACGGTTGTTGAAGCGACACACACCCTTTCATTGGGGTGATATCGCTCAGGAGTCTTTCGAGCGACTCAAGGGCCTCCTTGTCTCTGCTCCATTATTGAGACCTCCAAACTACCATCGTGATTATACTCTCTATCTGGCCGCCGCCGATACCACTATCGGCATGGTTCTAGTACAGGATGATGATGACGACAATGAGCACGTTATCTATTATCTCAGCCGCAACCTCCTGGATACGGAAACTCACTACGCTTACATTGAGAAGTTGGCATTGGCCGCTGTCTGCGCCATCCAACGTTTCCGGCATTATATCCTGTTGCGCACCACGACCGTGATTTATGACTGCAACCCGATGACGTACATTTTGTCGCGTCAGTTGCTGGGGGGAAAATACTCGAAATGGATCGTAATACTCCAAGAGTTTGACTTGGAATTTACTGTTGCCAAGTCTAAGAAGTCTCTGGTCTTTGCTGAATTACTTTGTTCTTTGCCATCTTCTTATGCACCCTCTCTTTCAGAGGATCATATCCCGGACGAAACTCTTTTTCTGATCAGCACCCTCGATCCCTGGTACGGGGATATTATCGTTTATTTACAAACGACCTTTTTCCGCCCGCTGTCTCCAAAGATGCACGGCGGTGGATCCGCCATCAATCTCAACCCTATCGGATCATAGGGGACACCCTGTACCTTCTCGGCGTTGACTTCATTCTTTGCCGATGTCTTACCCTCGAGGAGGCTGATAAAGCCCTGAATGACTGCCACTCTAGCGCCTGTGGTGGCCATATGTCCGGATATGCCATAGCTCAAAAAATCCTTCGCGCTGGCTATTTCTGGCCCTCCATCTTTAAGGATTGCATTCTTGCCGTCCGCTCATGTCATGCATGCCAGATATACCAGCGAAAGATGCGTGCGCCACCGGCCCCGCTGCACTCTGTACTGATAGTAGGCCCTTTTTCCAAATGGGGCATTGATTATACAACCTGTAAGCCTCGCTCGGCCGGGGGGCATGGGTTTATTATCGTTTCCATCGATTACTTTACCAAATGGGTCGAGGTGATGCCCACACTAACCGAAGACGGTCATATAGCGGTGCAGTTTTTGTTCAATCATGTTATTACGCAGTTCGGAGTACCACAGGCCATCGTCACAGATCACGGAAAGCATTTCCGTAATCACATGATGACTGAATTGACAACCCAACTAGGCTTACGGCATGATAGTTCGACCCCGTACTATCCTCAGTCTAACGGACATGTTGAAGCCGTGAACAAGATTTTGGTTACGATGCTTCAACGTACTGTTGACATGCATAAGTCTAATTGGCATTTGATGTTGTTTCCCGCGTTGTGGGCCTACTGGACCTCTGTGAAGGATACCACCAGTTTCACTCCATTTCAACTAGTTTACGGACTGGAGGTTACCCTTCCTATTGAATGTGAAATTCCTTTGTTGAAAATAGCCGTTGAGTTGCTTCCCAACACCACTCCGGTGGAGGAATGGCTTCTCTATCTAGAACGGTTGGACGAGACCCATCGCCTAGCCTCTCTAGCCATCGAAGCTCAAAAGAAGAGAGTCAAGACTCATTTCGACCATACCGTTCATCCTCGTTCCTTTGTTGAGGGAGACCTTGTCCTGCTATACGACCAAGCCAATGACAAGCTGGGGGCAGGCAAACTCGAGCCCATGTGGCTAGGCCCTTATATTGTAAAGAGAGTATTGTAAAAAGGGGCATACGAGCTTGACTATGAAGGTAATCCTCTTGATAAGCCCCGCAATGGGCTTTACTTGAAAAAGTACTATGCATGATTCATGCACTTCAATTTATACATGCGTGTGTCTTAGCAAGTGTGTGTGTGTGTATGTATGTTTACATGTTTTTTGGCTTGGTGTGAAAAGCGTGATTGCTCCATATTGTGTTTTTGCTTCTTGTGCAGATGTCGGGTGCACCTTATATTGGTTTCGCTGATCGTGCGTGCCGCGGCACTCGTAATTTGTCCTCTGCGGTGTGGGTGATATACGATCCTCACGGTGAGTTGATAGATCTTCAAGGTGTGTGTTTAGGTTGTACTACAAATAATGTCGCTGAATATAGTGCTGTTATTGAATTATTAGTTGAGGCGATTAATCCCAATATTCATACATTGGTTGTTAACCTAGACTCTCAACTTGTCGTCCATCAGCTCAATGGGCGATATTCCGTCAGAGACCGTCACATTTTGAGGTTGTACTTACGTGTTAAATTGTTATAAAGGAATTTTGATTTTATCACATATCAGCATATTCCACGACGATTAAAGACATTATCTGATGCATTAGCTAATCATGTATTAGATAGACATTTGCGTAATTTATAATCAAAACATCATACAAGCAAGCACATAAAAGCACAATAATAAACCATAGGAATATGTATATATATATATATATATATCGTGTGGCGCACCAAGGCTCTCAAAAATAAGTGTATATGTCTAGATAAGGCCTGTGTTCTTGGTACATCTGAGACACATGTCTCTAAAAAACCATCAGTAGGAAATAAAGACCTAGATGTCTACTGTGGTGGGTTATGCTCTCTGTATTTTGCAGCCGCTCGTGCCACCCGCCTCAAAAGGCGGTGCATCCTGGGTTCTACCCCCACTGTATGGATCTGAGATGCTATGGGGACCTCCTCTATCCCCTGGTAATCTGGAATCCCTGCCAGTAAACCCTCGAGGTTCTGTATCACAGTCTCCATCGTATTGACTCCCGGAGGAGCTAGGGCTAGAGCTCTGATGCCCTGAGCATCCCTCCGCGCCTCTGGGGCCAAACCAAGGGGTCTTTCTAGTCCTACATCTACGTACCATAGAATTCATCGTTAAGACATGTACATGAAAAATCAAAAACATTAACAAAAAATTAAAAAAAAATCAAAAATAGATCAAGTGGCTTACCACCATCGTCCCACTGCTCTCCAGTAGGCAGCGGCATGTCTGGGTCTCCATGGAAGTCTATGCCAGCATATGGCCAGTCCTCCACAAAAATAACCTGCCGATCCAGCCACTCTCGGAAATATACTCCCCATGCCACTGGTCGGCCGCCACCTCCTCGTGGCATGACATGGCCCCATTGACTGGCCCTCGTCTCTCGAGGATCTCTGGGTGGATCCACGACCATGTCCTGTAGCTGTAATGCCGGTAGCCGCTCCAGCATGAGCGGGACTAAAATGGACCCATAGCCAAACTGCTTCGACTCACCACATCAGCAGTTGCTTAGCTGTCTCTTCATACTGGTTGTTACTGCTGCTGCCTAGTTGAATATAGTGGGATTTAAACATTCGAGAGCCAATAGAAGATGGTTCTTCGAAGCCTCGTGATTGGCCAAGGAGCCCGCTGCCCCAGTCACCATGAAGAGTATGGTTTGAAGGACGATGTCCTCCACCATAGGAATAGCTACCTTCCCACTCCGCGTCTTGCGTGCCTGTGGGCACACCCTGGCCATCAGCATATCTAGAGTTTCACCATTGGGTCGCTGCCCCTCCAAAATGGGCATCTCACCTCGACGTGATAACCCGGTCAAAAAATAGATATCTATATAATCGAACTCGATATCTCAGCCTCGAATCACAAACTTCCCATCAACGTGATTCCAGGCTCTGATTAGGAACTCGAGAAGATCAGGTTGTGCTCGTAGGTGCGGAGTTAGGAAGAGTTTGAGCAACCCGCATGCCCGCATTGCATTACGGCACCCAGCATCGGTGAATGCCGCTATATCCTCATTATCATGAGCTCGCTCTTGCCAAACAAATGCCATTTTATCTTGCATGGTCACAAAAATTCATTAGGGCCCTGTCCATGAAATGTTTTACGTTCAATTTGTTAAAAAACTTGTTTCGTGGCGTCAGCGCGACTATTTTTAAAACAGTCGCGCTGATAATGGCGCCCTTTGATATTTTTCTTGGGTCAGTGCGGAAGCACACGTGTTTTCCATGCTGATCCGGGGCTAGTCTGTGTAAATATTTTTCGATCAGCGCGGACCCAATAAGCAAATCCGCGCTGACCGAGAGCGAATTGAAGTTTAAAAAATTCGCCCAAACTAGCACTTCCCACCGCGAAAATGCGGCTAAAATGTTTCAAAATGTAGCGCAGAAGAGGATGAACTTACCTGGAATAGATTGCAGGGTGGTTGATGTCCGCACGGGATGGAATTTGGGTCGTCAACCTCGCAGCTCCACAACGTCCTCCACGGCTCAAAATGGTAACAATGGTAAAAACTTCTTTTTACCCCCCCTATTTATGGTAAAATTTTATAATTAACTATTATTTTTCATAAATGTGGGTTTTTGTGATGTTTTCTACCATGTGCTTGGTGCCAAATAGATTTACTATGTTTTTTATGTGTGTGGTACATATTATCTCGAACAGATTTACGCGTGCGGTGTTTCTTGTGCAGATTCTCATACCGGTGGAATCACGATGGTCCTATACACACTTGATCCCGAAACATCATCTTTAAGCTCTTTTTCGACGTAAAATAAGAAAAGATGGCCGAGCCCCCCTCTCGGCTCGTTAAAAAGAACGAGTAGCGGTCACCTTTAAAGCTCTTTTTTCGACAGTTTAAACTAAAAAGATTGTCGGGTTTTGTCGTTTTGAACTCGTTATTGGCTCCAAAACGACGTACTTCTTACCAATTTTCTACTTTTTCGGGTCAAAGTCACTACTTACGAAAAGTACTCCTTGATCATATCGGTCGGGCAATTCTTTCGAGCATTGTTTTATACTTTTTCGGGCTCGAGAGACACAACTTTACGAAAAAGGACCCCCCTGGAGTTTTCTTTTCTGTTGTCTTTTCAGACTCTCTAAACAGGAAAAGACCCCGAGTTCTTCCTTTGTCAGACTCGTTAAAACTTAATGACATTGGACTTCGTCGAAATGACGCTCTCCGAGCATATGCTATCCCCGTCAAGCTTGTCATCCAAAAATAATCGGGGTACCTGCCAGGAATGGTGGGGAAAATGGAATCATAATTATTGTCGTGTCGGCAGTTTGTCGCTCTTGAACATGGCACTTGTCTGCATTCGTGTCTGGGTGGGGACATCTCATTTTGTTTTTACACTAGCCTCCGTGGGTTTGGGTTATCCTGTTTGACCTCTCATCTACTCATTGCCTCGTCACGATGACCTTTGATTCATTGATATCAAATACTGCCAAGTCCACAGTTGTGCCGCTGATATGTTCAAGAGAAGCTGACCTCTGTAGAATTACAACCTCTCTCTAATACCTCACATAATTTTGATTAACCACAACATTCTTCCTTTGTCTCGTGAGAATGATGTGGGAAACACTATGACCCACCTTTGATCAAGGTCACTTCCTGTCGACTTCAGCTCATTATCCTGGAAGCTGATCTAGAGACTCCCTTCGTTTCCTTAGAGCTTGCATGCCTCAATGTCAGGTTCTTCATGTTCGACGCGAGGTTTTCATCATTGGCCTCCGATCGAATGATTCTGCGGGTGTTCGACGCCAGCTCATTGATTCACACGCCGTGGATTGTACCTATAGTACCTTGAGGACCATTGTCATTATTGGTGGTCCCTCTTGCGTATGTTAATAGTTTTCATCATTCACTGGTAATCAGACGATGTTCTTGCATGTTCGACTTCAACTCCCATATTCACATGCTTGGACTTGTACTTTGTTCGGGTCGAGATGGAGCGCAAGACCCTGGATTTTGTCTATTGTAATCCAGGTTGTGATTTTGTGGATTATTATAATCATTACATGACTCATTGATGGATGGCTGCACCCATGCCTGGGTCTTCATGGATGGCTGCGACCATACCTTTATTATCATCATGGTCTCTTTAGCTGGGTGGCTGCGTCCATACCACAGACCTCCTTCGTATGTCTTTTGGATGGCTGCGCCCATGCCTGGACTACATGTAATTGATTATCTATCAGATGTACATACGTGCAGGTTCTTCCTGGTGGTGTTCCAGTTTAGCCAGTTTCGTAAAGCATTTCACCCCTCCCACTCTCTCGGGCTTCATGCTTTAGGGGGCATCTATTACACAGTAATTTGTCACTGTCTCCCTGTCAGTCTTCCTACTGTGTCATGAGTCCAAGTTAATCATGCTCATGCTCTCTAATGTTGCCATATGACCCACTTTGCCAAAGTTTTTTCTATCAGCGCGACTGTTGTCAAAATAAACGCGCTGACGAGCGCTTCATAATGGACGGAATGCGCTGCCAGCGCAGAAGCACACAACTTTCCCGCGCTGGTTGAATTTCATGTGACAGTGCGTCTGTTATTCATATATGATTGCGCTGACATGACCTTCTTTGTTATTCAACTGCGATGTCAGCGCTCCAGTGCAGTTATGGACCCGCGCTGATCCAGTTTGGGGGAGTTTGTTCTAACAGCCGGCCTTCCAGATGACTCCAGACCTGGTTGTTGGCCTTGTAAATGTCGCCCTTCCTTCTCTGGCATGTTTGTTTTGTCATTTGAGCCACCTTCCTTGGAGATAAGCTCATCCTCCCACCATTCATGGAGACTCCTTCCTATTTAAGCCTCTACCATTGCCATGAGCAGCTAGTTTGGAATTGATAGTGCTTGGAATGTTGTTGCTAGTGTGTGAACTTGATAGGTAGTTGGTGCGACAAGTGTGGGATTGCTAGAGAGCTTAAGGAAGGTTGTGAAGTCTTTCTTTCTTGTGTAAAACTTGTGTGGGAGAGAGTTTTTGTCTTGGGAGATCTACCTCCAAGGGTGAATGCTTGAGAGACTTGCTGGCTGGACCCTCTTGAGAAGGATTCGACGTTAGAACTTTTGTTATACTCTTCTCTGTCATTTATTAATAATAAATGACTATCATTATGGTTCCACTCTCATTGTTTCATGTTTGATGTTGAGTTATATCTTTTTTGACTGATATATAATTGCATCTACTAGATTTTACGCTTGTTTTCGTGTGGTTCTTTGCATGTGCAGGTATCTAATCACGAAGATCGTGTGGATCGTGACCAGCCAAAACAAAGGAACGAAGGCGACATCTCTTCGACGAAAACTAGCATTGGAATCCAAGTAGGTTCTCACCATCTACTTTTTATTTGCAATTAGGAACTTGCGTGATAGCATTGTGTGATTGTTGCTAGACCCGGTCTGGGCTAGTAGGGATCGTCTCTGTCCACAGAGAGGATTTACCTCTACAACAATTTGATGGGTTTATTATTGTTGCCGCCGATTACTTTACCAAATGGGCCGAGGAGATGCCCACATTAACCAAAGACGGTCATACAACGGCGCAATTTTTGTTTAATCATGTTATTACGCAGTTCGGAGTACCACAGGCCATCGTCACAGATCACGGAAAGCATTTCCCTAATCACATGATGACTAAATTGACAACCTAACTAGGCTTATGGCATGATAGTTCGACCCCGTACTATCCTCAGTCTAACGGCCAGGTTGAAGCCGTGAACAAGATTTTGGTTACGATCCTTCAACGTACTGTTGACATGCAGAAGTCTAATTGGCATCTGATGTTGTTTCCCGCCTTGTGGGCCTACCGGACCTCTGTGTAGGATGCCACCAGTTTCACTCCATTTCAACTAGTTTATGGACTGGAGGCTACCCTTCCTATCGAATGTGAAATTCCTTCGTTGAAAATAGCCGTCGAGTTGCTTCCCAACACCACTCCGGTGGAGGAACGGCTTCTCTATCTAGAACGGTTGGACGAGACCCATCGCCTAGCCTCTCTAGCCATCAAAGCTGAAAAGAAGAGAGTCAAGACTCATTTTGACCATACCGTTCATCCTCGTTCCTTTGTTGAGGGAGACCTTGTCCTGCTATACGACCAAGCCAATGACAAGCTGGGGGCAGGCAAACTCGAGCCCATGTGGCTAGGCCCTTATATTGTAAAGAGAGTATCGCAAAAATGGGCATACGAGCTAGTTGACTACGAAGGTAATCCTCTTGATAAGCCCCACAATGGGTTGTACTTCAAAAAGTACTATGCATGATTCATGCACTTCAATTTATACATGCGTGTGTCTTAGCAAGTGTGTGTGTATGTATGTTTGCATGTTTTTCGGCTTGGTGTGAAAAGCGTGATTGCTCCTTATTGTGTTTTTGCTTCTTGTTCAGATGTCAGGTGCACCTTATATTGGTTTTGTTGATGGTGCCTGCCGCAGCACTCGTAATTTGTCCTCTGCGGCGTGGGTGATATACGATCCTCACGGTGAGTTGATAGATCTTCAAGGTGTGTGTTTAGGTTGTACTACAAACAATGTCGCTGAGTATACTGTTGTTATTGAATTATTAGCCGAGGCGATTAATCTCAATATTCGTACATTGGTTGTTAACCTAGACTCTCAACTTGTCGTCCATCAGCTCAATGGGCGATATTCCGTCAGAGACCATCACATTTTGAGGTTGTACTTAGGTGTTAAATTGTTAGAAAGCAATTTTGATTTTATCACATATCAGCATATTCCACGACGATTAAACACATTATCTGATGCATTAGCTAATCATGTATTCGATAGACATTTGTGTAATTTATAATCAAAACATCATACAAGCAAGCACATAAAAGCACAATAATAAACCATAGGAATATATATATATATATATATATATATATATATATATATATATCGTGTGGCACACCAAGGCGCTCAAAAATAAGTGTATATGTCTAGATAAGGCCTGTGTTCTCGGTACATCTGAGACAGATGTCTCTCAAAAACCATCAGTAGGAAATAAAGACCTAGATGTCTACTGTGGTGGGTTATGCTCTCTGTATTCTGCAGCCGCCCGTGCCACCCGCCTCAAAAGGCGGTGCATCCTGGGTGCTACCCCCACTATATGGTTCTGAGATGCTATGGGGACCTCCTCTATCCCCTGGTAATCTGGAATCCCTACCAGTAAACCCTCGAGGTTCTGTATCACAATCTCCATCGTATTGACTCTCGGAGGAGCCAGGGCTAGAGCTCCGATGCCCTGAGCATCCCTCCGTGCCTCTGGGGCCAAACCAAGGGGTCTCACCTGACCTACATCTGCGTACCATAGCATTCATCGTTAAGACATGTACATGAAAAATCAAAACAATTAACCAAAAATAAAAAAAAAACAAAAAGAGATCAAGTGGCTTACCACCATCGTCCCACTGCTCTCCAGCAGGCAGCGGCATGTCTGGGTCTCCACGGAAGTCTATGCCAGCATATGGCGAGTCCTCCACAAAAATAACCTGCCGATCCAGCCACTCTCGGAAATATACTCCCCATGCCACTGGTCGGCCGCCACCTCCTCGTGCATGACATGGCCCCATCGACTGGCCCTCGTCTCTCGAGGACCTCTGGGTGGATCCACGACCATGTCCTCTAGCTGTAATGTCGGCACCCGCTCCAGCATGAGCGGGACTAAAATGGACCCATAGCCAAACTGCTTCGACTCACCACGTTGGCAGTTGCTTAGCTGTCTCTTCATACAAGTTGTTACTACTGCTGCCCAGTTGAATATAATGGGATTTAAACATTCGAGAGCCAACAGAAGATGGGTCTTTGAAGCCTCGTGATTGGCCAAGGAGCCCGCTGTCCGAGTCATCATGAAGAGTATGGTTCGAAGGATGATGTCCTCCACCGTAGGAATAGCTACCTTCCCACTCCGCGTCTTACGTGCCTGTGGGCACACCCTGGCCATCAGCATATCTAGAGTTTCATCACTGGGTCGCTGCCCCTCCAAAATGGGCATCTCACCTCGACGTGATAACCCAGTAAAAAAATAGATATCTGTATAATCGAACTCGATATCTCGGCCTCGAATCACAAACTTCCCATCAATGGGATTCCAGGCTCTGATTAGGAACTCGAGAAGATCAGGTTGTGCTCGCAGGCGCAGAGTTAGGAAGAATTTGAGCAACCCGCATGCCCGCATTGCATTACGGCACCCAGCATCATGAATGTCACTATATCCTCATTATCATGAGCTCGCTCTTGCCAAAAAAATGCCATTTTATCCTGCATGGTCACAAAAATTCATTATGGCCCTATCCATGAAATTTTTTACGTTCAATTTGTTAAAAAACTTGTTTCGCGACGTCAGCGCGACTGTTTTTAAAAAAGTCGCGCTGATAATGGTGCCCTTTGATATTTTTCTTGGGTCAGCGCGGAAGCACACGTGTTTTCCGTGCTGATCTGGGGCTGGTCTGTGTAAATATTTTTCGATTAGCGCGGACCCGATAAGGAAATCCGCGCTGACCGAGAGCGAATTGAAGTTTAAAAAATTCGCCCAAACTAGCACTTTCCACCATGAAAATGTGGCTAAAATGTTTCAAAATGGAGCGCAGAAGAGGTTGAACTTACCTGGAATAGATTGCAGGGTGGTTGATGTCCGCACGGGATGGAATTTGGGTCGTCAACCTCGCAGCTCCACCACGTCCTCCACGGCTCAAAATGGTAACAATGGTAAAAACTTCTTTTTACCCCCTATTTATGGTAAAATTTTATAATTAACTATTATTTTTCATAAATGTGGGCTTTTGTGATGTTTTCTACCATGTGCTTGGTGCCATATAGTTTTACTATGTTTTTTATGCGTGTGGTACATATTATCTCGAACAGATTTACGCGTGCGGTGTTTCTTGTGCAGATTCTCATACCGGTGGAATCACGACGGTCCTATACACACTTGATCCCGAAACATCGTCTTTAAGCTCTTTATCGACGTAAAATAAGAAAAGATGGCCGAGCCCCCCTCTCGGCCCGTTAAAAATAACGAGAGGCGGTCGCCTTTAAAGCTCTTTTTTCGACCGTTTAAACTAAAAAGATTGTCGGGTTTTGTCGTTTCAAACTCGTTATTGGCTCCAAAACGACGTACTTGTGACCGCTTTTCTACTTTTTTGGGTAGAAGTCACTACTTACGAAAAGTAATCCTCGATCATACCAGTCGGGTGGTTCTTTCGAGCATTGTTTTATACTTTTTCGGGCTCGAGAGACACAAATTTACGAAAAAGGACCCCCCTGGAGTTTTCTTTTCTGCTGTCTTTTCAGACTCTCTAAACAGGAAAAGACGCCGAGTTCTTCCTTTGTCAGACTCGTTAAAACTTAATGACATCGGACTTCGTCGAAATGACGCTCTCCAAGCATATGTTATCCCCGTCAAGCTTGTCATCCAAAAATAATTGGGGTACCTGCCAGGAATGGTGGGGAAAATGGAATCATAATTATTGTCGTGTCGGTAGTATGTCACTCTTGAACATGGCACTTGTCTGCATTCGTGTCTGGGTGGGGACATCTCATTTTGTTTTTACACTAGCCTCCATGGGTTTGGGTTATCCTGTTTGACCTCTCATCTACTCATTGCCTCGTCACCATGACCTTTGATCTGTTGATGTGAAATACTACCAAGTCCACTGTCGTGCCGCAGATATGTTCAAGAGAAGTTGACCTCTGTAGAATTACAACCTCTCTCTGATACCTCACATACCTCTGATTCATGACAACATTCTTCCTCTATTTCGTGTCAATGATGTGGGAAACACTATGGCCCACCTTTGATCAAGGTCACTTCCTGTCGACTTTAGCTCACAGGAAGTTGATCTAGAGACTCCCTTCGGTGCCTTAGAGCCTGCATGCCTCAATTGCAGGTTCTTCATGTTCGACGTGAGGTTTTCATCATTGGCCTCCGATCGAATGATTCTTTGGGTGTTCGACGCCAACTCATTGATTCACACGCCGTGGATTGTAGCTATAGTACCTTGAGGACCATTGTCATTATTGGTGGTCCCCCTTGCGTCTGTTAACAGTATTCATCATTGACTACTAATCAGACAATGTTCTTGCATGTTCGACTTCAACTCCATATTCACATGCTTGGACTTGTACTTTGTTCGGGTCGAGATGGAGCGCAAGACCCTGAATTTTGTCTATTGTAATCCGGGTTGCGATTTTATGGATTATTATAATCATTACATGCCTCATTGATGGATGGCTGCGCCCATGCCTGAGTCTTCATGGATGGCTGCAACCATACCTTTACTATCATCATGGTCTCTTTAGCTGGGTGGCTGCGTCCATACCACAGACCTCCTTCATATGTCTTTTGGATGGCTGCATCCATGCTTGGACTACATGTAATTGACTATCTATCAGATGTACATACGTGCAGGTTCTTCCTGGTGGTGTTCCAGTTCAGCCAGTTTCGTAAAGCATTTCACCCCTCCCACTCTCTCGGGCTTCATGCTTTAGGGGGCATCTGTTACACAGTAATTTGTCACTGTCTCCCTGTCATTCTTCCTACTGTGTCATGAGTCTTTCCCGCGCTGGTCGAATTTCATGTGACAACGCGTCTGTTATTCATATATGATCGCGCTGACATGACCTTCTTTGTTATTCAGCTGCGATGTCAGCGCTCCAGTGCAGTTATGGACCCGCGCTGATCCAACTTGGGTGAGTTTGTTCTAACAGTCGGCCTTCCAGATGACTCCAGACCTGGTTGTTGGCCTTGTAAATGCCGCCCTCCCTTCTCTGGCATGTCTGCTTCGTCATTTGAGCCACCTTCCTTGGAGATAATCTCATCCTCCCACCATTCATGGAGACTCCTTCCTTTTTAAGCCTCTACCATTGCCATGAGCATCTAGTTTGGAATTGATAGTGCTTGGAGTGTTGCTGCTAGTGTGTGAACTTGATAGGTAGTTGGTGTGACAAGTGTGGGATTGCTAGAGAGCTTAAGGAAGGTTGTGAAGTGTTTCTTTCTTGCGTAAAACTTGTGTGAGAGAGAGTTTTTGTCTTGGGAGATCTACCTCCAAGGATGAATGCTTGAGAGACTTGCTGGCTGGACCCTCTTGAGAAGGATTCGACGTCAGAACTTTGGTTGTACTCTTCTCTGTTATTTATTAATAATAGATGACTATCATTATGGTTCCACTCTCATTGTTTCATGTTTGATGTTGAGTTATATCTTTTCTGACTGATATATAATTGCATCTACCAGATTTTACACTTGTTTTCGTGTTGTTCTTTGCGTGTGCAGGTATCTAATAACGGAGATCGTGTGGATCGTGACCGGCCAAAACAAAGGAACGAAGGCGACATCTCTTCGATGAACACTAGCATTGGAATCCAAGTAGGTTCTCACCATCTACTTTTTATTTGCAATTAAGAACTTGCGTGATAGCATTGTGTGATTGTTGCTAGACCCAGTCTGGGCTAGTAGGGACCGTCTTTGTCCGCAGAGATGATTTACCTCTACAACACACCTCGACGTAGATGAACTACGAAATGTGGTTGTACCCAAATCCCATGCTAGTCTCAATAGTTCCACCATGCTAACGTTGTGCCACTCTAACTATGACAAGGTTTCCATCATGCTCAGATTGTATCCTCCCCTCCCAAAACCTGATGGGGGGATATCTATGAAGGCCAATCTTATCCTGCCCAGGGCTCTCCATGATGTCAATTTCTAGCCATCCACTGTAAATCTCAATCCTAAGAAGCAACAAGATAACTATACCTCGCCATATAATGTAGGTTTCAACAATCTCCCATGTGTCACACCCAAGGTGAACTAGATCATTCTCTCCCATGAAACTACTCATCATAGAATGGAGTGTCCTATATATCTACTCAATCCATGGGTTCCATACCCAGACCTGCTATGGTGTAACTCTAACAACTACTGGAATATATCTCTTCCTTGTCCCTAATCCCTGCATGAAACCAACATATAGGCCCCATATATCATGAACTAATCTGATGCATGCTAAACTTCCTTGTGCCTGCCACTATGTAGTATCGATGATTGTTGGCAGCCACATGTACCAAATAAATATCCCTTGAAGGCAGTCAATAGATGGATATCTGATACTTGCAATCTACTTAGTGTATGCAGACCCATCCCGCTCCTGCCAACCGTCACCACTGAGTCTACCATCTGCCTTCTCAATAATGTTCCAATACAATGTCTAGAGGTCAGGCACGTACTAGAAAGTTGCCTCAATCGTACATAGTATCCTGTACTCACGCATGGTCCTGACATGCCCTATGGAAAGAGTGACACATGTCTCCCTCATGACCTACTCCCCAAGTGTAGGCTCATTGATGAATGATATGCCACCCTTGCAGGTTATCACCTCATCCCCCAACCTATGGTTGTCAACTCGTGCACCAACCCAACATCGCCACTAAGAAGTCTCTCCCCTAGTGTGTTGAGTGTCATCCCATTTATCTCAAGTGAGCTCCCTGTCCCCATTTTCTTGTGCCTAGAGTGTCAAAGGACAACAATCAAGTCATTTATGTCTATAAGTGATGTATAAGAGGCAGAGGCATGTGAGTCCCCATGGATACCATCGAGTATCGCTCATTTGCGTCCCTATTGATCCTGGGTGAGGTACACCCAAAGGTATGCCGAGTGTCTTTGTCCATAAGTATCCTTAGAGGCAACCCTCTAAGGCCTCATTGTGTAGCACCATATGCCCCTGCATCCCACCGAGTATCCTTGTAGTCCTCAACCTAGCACTGTACCCTGCAGCGTATTGCTGTACACCATTGGATATCTCATGCTACTTTTGTACCATCCTATATCGTCTCGTATCCTGCCTATGTCACTGTATCTGGCTCTCCCCATGTGTACTTGATGTGATGTGAGTCACTCAATGCAAACCAACATGGTACATCAAGAAACCACACATCTTTGTGCTCCTCTGCAAGCCACTACCCATCACTACATACCTCTATACAACGTTGGATGCTAGGTTCTAAAATTGGGTTGGTATGCATCAAGTCACATCCCTCTGCATAAGACTGGACTCTACGACATATCCTTGTGCACCCCTGGGTACCACTACCTACTATCGTACCACCATGTATCATAGTCCATCCTCCATGTGCCAACATTCACCACTCTACTAGTAATCCCCCCATGATGTGGGCTACATCTCCCCATCTTCCTTGAAAGACTTGAGGGGTCTGAATCCTCACATGCCAATGGGAATGACACTATTGTGTGTATCATAAGTAGCTCTAGTGTCCAATGTACCAATGAGAGAGAACCGTCTCCATGTAATTCCCTGTCTGGTGGTTCGCCATTGCCATCTCCTCCTACTAGCTCCTGCGAGAGTAGGATAATCAGCCTGTGACTCCATGCACAATCGATATGCCATGACAACTCATGAAATTTCCCTGCTCCTCTACCAATCCATCCTGTCACTAGTGTTGTTGGGAACTCTGAAGGGGATATGAAAAGGTGTGTGCACCCAACCACCAGGTCCATCACGTAGTTGCTAGCATGACCTACCAACTCCACGATGTGATGGAGAATCCCACCAGGATCCCAAAAATATTCTGGCTCTCGAACCCCTCTGGTAATCTACAGCCTTCGCTCAGCTGTGACCACGGATGCATATAACCTCTTAGCAAGCTCCACCAGGTACCAACTCAATATCTCTCGCCATCCAATGCCACGGGAATGATTGAGAACATAAACTCCCATACATGGAACTAACCCTCCATCCTACCAAGGATGCCCCCTACACAACTCATGTCACCTCATCTCACCATCCTGGTCAACACATAAAATATGTCAAGGTGACTTTGCCTCTCCCTCTCCAAAGTGTAGTGGTAACATGCTAGTGCTACTAGCCTATAATGTTTGAGTTGGGTTGCCCCATCTCTCCAATGTGCACTCCAACCAAACAATTAGGGAACCCAATCGTTCCCCAACACAAGTCAGTTTGGCCTCTGACTTAGCACAAATAAATCTCATGCCCTCAAAATCCTCGTTTTGTTGTAGAATGGCCTCTTGAACTATCATGGCCTTCTTTCTCAACACTAGAAGGCTAGCCTAGAACTGATGAAAATGTGGAGGGCGGTTATCCTCTGTCAACTCGGTCACCACTATGGACCCCTCCGTCTCTTATGTTACCTCGTCAATGACAAGTATTCCTCCAGGCACCTTATCAACCCACTGTGGGCGGTCATCATCTAGAAACTGAGTCACATCACTGGGTACCTCATCAACCATTGGCTTCTCATCAATAGATGGCCCTCTGAGTGTATGCTCTACTCCCTCAACTGAGGTGTCAACTAGAGCTACCAAAGAGGTTTCCAACAATGGTGACTCCTAAGCCACACCAGGCATATCGATGTGCCCCTCACCATCCTATTTTTCCTCCTGCTCAACCTCCTCCTTGAGCTTCTAACATCTAGATCTCAGTCTCCACTAGTATAAATGCCGCCTAACCTCATCCTCTAGCTTTCCTCGTCCTATCCACTCCCTTTGAGGGGGGTTGGTGTCCTCTCGGTGAAATCTCTACATGATCCTCTATGTGAATCTTTGTAGGATATGATACATACATGACCCAAATGGATCAGCCCTTGGTACCACAATTCCATAGAATCTCCATCCAAGTGCAATGTGGGATGTCTAATAGCGTCCACCTCCCTCATGGTGTTTAGCTGGAAATATGTGTCCAATTCTTGTACCCATTTTTTGACAAAACTCCTAGTTGAACCATCAAAGTGGGTGAAGGTCATTTTTCCCTCAATGATACCCACTCTCCCTTGAGCCATGGGTTTGTTTATAGTTCACCCATCACAGTGCATACATGCCCAAATTTTCCATGATCTTGTTGGTTACTCCACAACTAGCCAAGATCATGATTTGATACCACTGTAAAGATCCTAAATAGGAATACAAGCGATAATGAGAAAATAATATATGCAACAAATTAAAAAAACGAAATATTTAGCAAACACCCATATAAAAGTTTCAAATGAAGAACTTCTGATTCATTTTATTTAATTTCTGTAAGCCAAATATAGTAGATGATGGAATGGTGCACCTGGGCTTGTCACAATGGACAAGCAGGACCAAAACCAAGTAGGAAAATGGCTAAGCTGAAGGATGGCCAGCTGCTACACCAATCTACACTACATAGCCCAAAAATTTTATGTTCTCCTGGTGTTTAAATGGCTCAAAAGTGCACTAAAACTGCCTAGAAATTTATATGCTTTTAATCTCAGACTCCTTGGAAAAACCCACAAAAATATAGAAGGGATTTTAGTTAGTTTTGACTTCTAATTTTTGACCCCCTTGGAGCCTCCCCTTAGCTATAGTTACAAAACTCAGCCTGCTAGAAACTGCCTGAAAACTCCTCGAAAATGCTGAGTTAACCCCTGCTATCCAATCCCTAACTTCTCGAATGATATCTTGGCCCAAATTAGCTACTCCCAAGAACCACAAAAATATTTTGAGTGGCCTCTACGCTATCCCTCAGCCCAATAGTTTGACTTGATGGAATGGTGGCTTAGCTGGCTATCAAACCCAGCAAGAATGTTGGTCTAATGTTGCTACCTCATCTCCCCAACTCTCAGATAAGAAATCAAACCTTTTCTTGCCTCAATCTCCGTCTATGTGTTTCCTGGTGTTATAGAAATTTTTGGGCACTGCAACCCCAAGCATAAAATGGTCATAAACCAAGGGCTCCTAAGTCCCTAAAAGTGTTGTTCCAACCCCTAAAGGAACAAAGTCAACTGATTACAGCTTCTCCCAGAAGTTCTCCATGAAAAACCACTCAGAACTCGTCAAAATTGGATCATTTCACTTGCTCCATGGCCTGGGTGCGATGCATCTCACCTTGTACACACAGCAAGTGTGTTGCATTTCAAAAAGCCCTTCTATGGGGTGCGATGGACGAGAAAAGACAAGTGGCGGAGAAAGTTTGTGAGGTGGATGATCATGGAATATTCTAGAAACTTCTCCTGTGACACTTGCCTCTCAAAATCGTGCAAGGATGAGTAAGAGATCAATGAGATCTCCAAGTGGAAGCAAGAACTATAAGAGAGAATACACTAATCAAAAACCCAGAGCTGACTCACACCTCTACAAATATCTATATATAGATCTCTCATCCCAGAGATCCAGAGGTTAGAGGTTGGAATTTTGCATATTGTAAGGAATTGTTGTTGGTTTCTTGAGACAACATCATAGTGTTGGGTGATCTAAGCTTTATATGAGGTGAAGAAGGGCTTACTTGCTGAGAGGATGATGCTGGGTAAGAACAAGTGGTTGTAAATCCCTTGGCTCTTTCTTGTTTATCAATTAAAGCTATTTAAGTTTTCCTCCATACTCTTGTGTCATTTATGTTTCATGCATTTGTATGGCCAATTTACATCTGATCCTAGATTGTTTATGATTATAGATCCATGTTCTTGTATAGTGTTATGCTACTATGATCTTACAGGTACTCTGTGAAGCTGGGCGTACAAGGGAGCAAGTAGAGAAAGAATATCAAGAGAGAGAGGAATCAAACTAGGAGATTAGCGCAAGACAGAGGTTGATCTTATTTGTTCTTCTGTCATCTATATTTCATAAAGGAAAAACAAAAGTAGCTTTACTTTGTTTTTTTCTAAGGTAGCTACCACACCTTAGTGGGATAAGTAGTTCCGTGTAGACACTTTTCCCTGTAACAAAATGGCGACTCCGTTGCAGAAGAATTAGGTTGTTTGTTTATCTTCCTTGTTGTTTATTTTATAAACTTACAGACGGAGCCTAAAGTCGAGCCAGGTAGCTTTCGAACTGCATTTGCTATGCAAATGCAAAGTAGATAAATGTCGCTTCAGTCAATCTCCGGGATTTGTTTATGACTTAAATAACTGATTCACAAACTCTCTGATTGCCCTCGTGGTAGCTCTTAGAATCTCCTTAGATCTACCCCTGATTGTTGCATTACTGATTACCATTTGCTAGGCCAAAACCCATGAACTGAACTACAAACTGTGACCCGGAACCCAAGAAAAGTCTCATCTCTTGCCCAGCGCAGGTACTGTTCTGTGAATCTGAAATTCAGCGCACTTCCCGAGTGTAGTAGGTGCGCTGATCAGACTAGGCATTGTTCAGTTTTGGTTTCTGTGATTCCTTGGTAGCTAGGATTTTCATTGCACAAAGAAGATAAAAGACTGCTTATCATCATAGATTGCATTTTACGAATTGTACATCTACATCTCGCGGTGAACCTGAAAGGCAAATTTCTTAAGCAAGATCAACTATAAAATAAATTTAATGAATCTAACAACGCTTTGGAACCTAACGCACAACATCTAGAAGTCTAGGCTAGAGACATATTCCGGCGTTGTAAAGCCTGGTAACTGTTGTTCTCACTGATGGTTGGGTGATTCCTCCACTTTGAGACGATAAGTGCCAGTACAGACTTGTGCTCCCACGTACCGTCGAGTATATTTTGGGAGACCACAATAGGCTTAATCCTTTATCTATAGGAAGCTGTGTCTATCGCCCTATCGATCGCAATGCACTGAACACAGCATTCGGGAAGATTGACTGCGGTACCATAAAAAGTATTCTACAGTTTTTCGATTGGTTTGGTAATCCCTCTGCCTAGATTTCCAGAGCAGTCCCTTTCATTCCTTTTCAGACTCCTTAACAGAAAAGGTCCATCTGAGCACTTGTCACTTCAGGTTCATTAAAAATCGAAGGCGACTAGAGTCATCTTTTGTTTTTTCTCGACTCTTAAGAATTGAAAAAACAAGTTGTGTCAAAGCATCTAAAATTTATTTTAATCAGAATAACATCATTGTTCCCTCATTGGTCTTAGAAGTTAGTCTCTCTTCATCGCAAGTTATTGTAGAACCGCTAGAAAATCTTTTGGATAGACTAGATATGTCTGAACAACCGTCGACATCTAGGACTGTGTCATCTGACACAGCAGTGGCAGAGCCTCCTGCTGCTACTCCAATGATGTTCGCCGGTATACCATCTGTCCCGACAATTTATCAACAACAAGCCGAAGTCCAATCAGGGATTTCTTCGATGACATGGTCAGTTCCTTTTTCTTCATCCAGATTATCATCTGGTATTTCTTATGTTGAAACTCAAGAAATTGATCCAATGTGTCTTCAAATGCCAATCTTCCATTTAAGTACTGGATTTCCACCATATGGAGGGCAGTATGCCTTTTCATTGTTCCCTCCCGTAGAACAACCATATGGGAGTTTACAACAAAGTTCAGGTCAAACTGGAATTACATCCAGCGGTTGGGTACCAATACTGCCTCAGCAACTAAGGGTTGTATATTCAATGCAACCAGTCCACCCTGTGTCGAATATTCCCACTATACCTGCTATGGTGACTGTATCGCAAGCACAAGCGCTACCTGTTGCATGTCAACCTCAAGTTTCTTAGGTTACAATACAACAGCCTCTTGTCTCAACGACTCAATCACAACCTAAGGTTAGTGCCTCCTTATCAGGAGCGACTCAGGCCCAAACAAGTACTATGACTCCTCATCTTGGTCAATCATCCAGTATTGGGCAACAACAAATGGTCCAACAACCATGGCTGGTTCAATCTCAACAACCGCAATTCCAGCAATCATATCAAGGACCTGAGTAACAAGTCTTTGTAAGTAATGGGAAACTGCATTTCCAAAGTGGTTATCAACGACCATATTATAATGGTTATGCCCATGAACCTTGTCAAAGTTGCCATCATCAAATACATTATGCTGGTATGCAAAGACCCACTACTCAGGTGATTCCATCTTATCCTGGGTATGCTTCGCCTAACCTGAATCAACAGTTGCCCTTTGTAGCAACTCTAGAATTACCAGACCTAAACCCACTGACGAATGATCCAATTGCTTATGCCCCTTGGTGGCCAGCGATTCCTCATAAAATCCCGTCACATATTCCTAAATTTAATGGAAATCCAGGTGAAGACCCGTCGAATCATGTGATGAAATTTCATCTGTGGTGTTCATCAAAAACCCTAAACGATGATTCGATTAGGCTTCGCCTTTTCCAGAGGACGTTAACTCGTCCGGCAGAAAAAGGGTATATCGAGTTACCCAGAGCTTCGTTTGACAACTTCAGTACCCTAGCCACAACCTTTTTAACCCATTTTCAGTTACCGATAAGGTATGAAATGGGAACAGAACTTCTTAGTAATTTCAAACAAACAACGGCCACTCACATATCTGATCATATTCATGAGTGGCGACGTCGTCGCAGAATAGTAAAAACATATGTTCCTGATCAGCTGCTAGCTGAATGGTTTATTAAGTCATTATTACCTTCTATCACAGAAGATGTGGCAAAGGGAGGAGTCATCACTGAAGAGCAAGTTATTGCTCGCGCAAAATATCTAGACTTGATCTATACTCAGTCTAGCACGCTCTACTATAAAATACCTGATGCTCCTAGACCGGAATTTTCCGTTCCTCCCCCTGCTAAATCAAACAATGACTCTCATGCCGACGATGGTGTGATTGGCGCAACATACATGAGATCGACAAAGGCTACATCTAAAAAGGCCCATAAGATTTCTAGTCAAAATAAAAATGAGGAACTTCTTGCCTCGGAAGTAAATGCCGTGTCGACTGACAAGGGAAAACAACTGAAGCAACCAGGGGGCAAGAAGAAAAAGAAAGGGAGGAAAAAGAAGCAGGATAAATCATCTCCTAAAAAACCTTCTGCAAACCCTTCTGGGCAAAGGAAACCCCCTGCGGGGTGTCACATATGCGATGAGGATCATCGGACGAGAGATTGTCCACATAAAGCTGAAGTTAAGAAACTCTTTAAGAGTTCAAAAACCTCAGCAGTATTGACTGATCCGTTTCCAAACCCAGGAACGAAACTGGTTGCTAATCAAAATACTTCCCGATCCCAAGTTCTTATGTTGTCGGTTTCGAAACAACAAAATTATGCTTTGATAATGACAAGGAATAAAGATTATGGGAATCCACAGCTGTCGAACAACAAGGATAAAGATCAACCTAGTAGTTCGACAACAACTTCAACCGAAGTTTTTCCACCCATCATTCCTGAAACAATGATAAAGTTGCCAAAGGGAGTAGTACACAAATCGACATTTAATCCTCGTGAAAAAGTAGCACAGAATTATAATATAGTAGAGGACCTGGCCCAATCGTCGTCCGCTATGTCGACACTTGAGGTACCGCAAAATTGCCTCTCCCAAAAGCAGGATCTATTATCAGTAATACGTGGCATTGACCCAACGGATTCCAATCTTGTATCCTTTAATCACAAAGGATATGACCCTCAGTTACCATCTCAGCTAGATTTCCTTATTCAATTGAAAGCCCTCAAAAAAACTGTTCATCGAACAATTATTGATGAGGGGGCATCTACATGTATTATGTCGATGAGTTGTTGGAAAAAGCATTTGATGGACGATCATAAACCCCATATTGGATTTTAAGTGACTTGCAAGTTGAAGTAGGGGGCAAAACAGTAGAAATTGATGTTGAAGTAATCGACGGAAACCTCGATTTCAACATCCTACTGGGAAGGCCCTGGATATATGCCATGGCCGCAGTTGTGTCGACCTACTTCAGGAAGATTGAATTTCCTTTCCAAGGAGGAATTACAATCGTTGACCAACAAACATTTCTCTCCAACATTTCACAAGTTACGGGAAGCATTCCAATGATCCATGGAAGCAATCATTCGCTTCAAAATATTGGAGTAAGCCTCCTAAAATACCCTACCTTAATGGGTACTTTTGCCCTACCGCCTCTGAGTAATTTGGCAGAAGTGGCCACAGTGGAAACCTGCAATATGAAATCTTCTATATCTAATGGATTCCGAATATTCCTAAACATTTTGTCAGCATGGATCATCGCCATTTTAGAAATATTGTAGCAATCAATTTTCTTGGCCTGGGGGGCAAACACAAATCAATGTTCATCGAGTGTTTGGATTGATAGGTCTAAGGAATATGGTACCTCTTCAGATCCTTGGTCGCATGTACATTCTACAGAAAAAGGAACCATTCAGTCAATGATGTTAGGAGAGGCACCATGAGAAGATTACCACCATTGTTCCCATATACCGGATTACAACGAAGATTATTCCAATGACCTTAATCATCCTTCAGTTTTTGATTTTCTATCAGATACTGTAATTACGGTGGATTCCGAGGATGGTTCTTATCTCGTGTCGACCTCGTTAAAAAATGAAACAAGGAGTCATGAGGATAGTTATTTTACTGTGTCAACCTCATTAAAAAATGAAACAAATCCCTTTCCAAATCAAGTCTTTGATTATGATCTCGTAAAATCAAAGTCGAGTCTTTCGAAGATCTCGAAGGTAAACCTTCATTCCAACCATCGAGATGAATGAAATGAAGCTTGGGGGGCATGCACCTTGATTTACGTTATTATGTTGGGGGCATGCAAACTTATCACGAGCAATGTTTTTGCAAAGTTCAAGCTCATTAAAAAATAAACCTGCATCGAGCAGTTTTAGCACATAGTTCAAGCTCGTTAAAAAATAAACATAAGTCATGAGCAAATGTTTATCCCCGCATTTAAGCTCATTAAAAAATGAACTATTTTCCGGTAAATAACCATCGTGAATGTAGTACTTCAGCATTTAAAGCCTTGGTCGTGTTCTCATCATCACCTCCACTCTGTATTGGTCGATCAATCACCTCCATTTGATTGTTTACCCCTTTTTGAGGAAAAACTACGAAGAGTGATCCCACTAGCCATCCTTGTAACACTGTCGTGATTGGAAAATTCCAACCCTTACCTGGGATCAGATGCTACCCAATTTTATCACGCGTTCCTCAAAAGACGAGTCTCCTTTAAGCTCTTTTCAACTGACTCGTAAAATATGAAAATATTGCCGAGCCATTGGCCTCTCCAGGTAGTTAAAGGGACCGGAAGTGCTATCCCTCCTTTATATTTTAATCTTTTTGGACCTGAGGGATTATTACACAAAAAGATCGAGTGCTTGTTTTGTTCGGCTCATTAAAAGTATTGAAAATTCATCCCTTCTATATTGTTTTATACTTTTTCGGACTTAAGGGATTAGATGACGAAAAAAGAATTTTGGAGTTTCCTTTACATCCCTTTTCAGACTCTCTAAAATTGAAAAGGACTGAGTTATCTTTGTCATTAAACTCGTTAAAACTTAATAGCGACAAACTTGTCCATAGCAGACAAGAATGAGTTTCACTATCGCTAGGCTCGTTAAAACATAGCGATGGGTTTTCCCGAAGGGAAAATTATAGAACAAGCATATGTTATCCTCCTCAAGCTTGACAAAAATAAAGAGGTACTGGTCAGCAATGACTGGGGAAAAATTGGGAAGAAAACTTGAAGAAACTTTGTTGGTAGCAAGTCACTCTTGAACATGACACTTTCACTCCGCATCCAAGTCAAGTTGGGTTGTTTCATTCACCAGACACATCACCATGGTCCCATCACACCATCCACATTTGGGGTTAATGCTACCAATCCATCACATCAATGTCGCCGATATGTTCAAGAGAAGTCATTCAGAGAATTCACCTATGTCTCACCCGCTGCAATACATTTACACTCCATTCTTTCATGATCGCCACCCTGAACCTTATATCAGCAAATCGTTTTCACCTCCATTAAAATCATTTGCTCCATTCCGTGTCATTGATGTGGGATTAATTAAGGCCCTCCTATGACGGATCGCTTCTTGTCGAAATCAGCTCATTATCCAGGAAGTCGATCTAGGAACACCCCATTCAGTACTTTTAAGCTTGCATGTCTCAATGGCAAGTTTCTCACTTACGGCGACAGGTTTACATCAATGACCTTCGACCGAAAGATTTTGCGTGGTGTTCGATGCCAAGTCCTTTATTCACACCACGTGAATTGTACTACAGTACCTTGAGGGTCATTATCATTATCGGTGATCCCTCTCGTGCCTGTTAATAGCTTACATCATTGGCTGGTAATCAGGCGATGTCTTTCCATGTTCAACTCCAGAACATCTCTGACATGGATAGACTTGTACTTCGAGTGAATATCAAATGTGATTGAAGACTCCGGATCCAGTTTCATCCATCCGGGCTGCGATATAAATTCATGGAAATAAAGACATCAAATGTACACCATTGCTGCACAGATAATCATCCAATCAAAGGGATGATGACTCTAACAGAATCATCAGTATACACTCAGACGATTGTCTGTCCTATGTACATGAAAATGAATTTATAAATCTGAGCATGGGAATGTGCGCCTCAGCTAGATCATGAAAATATTATGAAGATAATGTATTGTATTGTATCTTATTACAGGTCTCCTCCCAGCTTGAAAGAACTTCGGATCCTCATAATAAAGCATTTCACCCGACATTAAAAGATTAACGACATCATGCTTTAGGGGACAATTGTTATAGACATTTTTGGGCATTGCAACCCCAAGCATAAAATGTCCATAAACCAAGGGCTCCTAAGTCCCTAAAAGTGTTGTTCCAACCCCTAAAGGAACAAGGTCAACTGCTTACAGCTTCTCCCAGAAGTTCTCCATGAAAAACTACTCAGAACTGGTAAAAATTGGATCATTTCACTTGCTCCATGGCCCGGGTGCAATGTATCTCACCTTGTACACACGGGAAGTGCGTTGCATTTCAAAAAGCCGTTGTATGGGGTGCGATGGACGGGAAAAGACAAGTGGCAGAGACAGTTTGCGAGGTGCATGATCATGGAATCTTCCAGAAACTTCTCCTGTGACACTTGCCTCTCAGAATCGCCCAAGGATGAGTAAGAGATCAATGAGATCTCCAAGTGGAAGCAAGAACTATCAGAGAGAAGACACTAATCAAAAACCCAGAGCTGACTCACACCTCTACAAATATCTATATATAGATCTCTCATCCCAGAGATCTAGAGGTTAGAGGCTGGAATTTTGCATATTGTAAGGAATTGTTGTTGGTTTCTTGAGACAACATCATAGTGTTGGGTGATCTAAGCTTTATATGAGGTGAAGAAGGGCTTACTTGCTTAGAGGATGATGTTGGGTCATAACAACTGGTTGTAACTCCCTTGGCTCTTTCTTGTTTGTCAATAAAATCTATTTAAGTTTTCCTCCATACTCTTGTGTCATTTATGTTTCATGCATTTGTATGGTCAAATTACATCTGATCCTAGATTGTTTATGATTATATATCCATGTTCTTGTATAGTGTTATGCTACTGTGATCTTATAGGTACTCTGTGAAGCTGGGCGTACAAGGGAGCAAGTAGCGAAAGACTATCAAGAGAGAGAGGAATCGAACTAGGAGATTAGCGCAAGACAGAGGTTGGTCTTCTTTGTTCTTCTCTCATCTATATTTCATAAAGGAAAAATGAAAGTAGCTTTACTTGGTTTGTTTCTAAGGTAGCTACCACACCTTAGTGGGATAAGCAGTTCTGTGTAGACACTTTTCCCTGTAACACCTGGCTGCCCAGAAATACACACTCCTTGATTTGTGTTGGCCACTGGTGTATGTCACTGCTCTCAAAATCCTAAAATCTCTTGTGGAATAGGCTCCCTATGGAGGGCACAGATGGTAACCCAAAGTAGAGGTTGAATCTCCCGCTTGCGATACTCATGGCTAAACAATCAGTAGACTCGCCAAACAATAGAGTGAACATATGAGTAGTTGTTTGCAAATGTCAAAGATACTAAATGGAGGCCTCCAAGCTCTATTTATAATTGCTAGTCCTCTCCCTTGGTGGTCCCCACCTTCCACTAATAAAATATTAGTTTGCCTCCATTCTTCATTAAAATAATAATTTCCACTTTTCTCACACAAAACAATATTTTCTCCTTTTTATTTAATATCACCAAAAATTGGCAAAACTCCTTAGTGAATTTTTCACTCACAAAAATTGGGTACATTAAATTTGTGGTACAATGAAGTGAAGGATTACTTCCTTAAAGGAAGGAGACAAAAGGGGGAATAACAAAAATGAGAAAAATATCTAATATTTTTTTTTATCTATTTTTCCAAAGCTATAATGCATCTAATTTCTTGATGCACTAGTGTGCTTACCATTTATTGGATAAACAATATATATATATATATATATATATATATATATATATATGAACATTTTTGCTCCATATCAATATGAGTGCATTGGTAGTGACACACTATTATGTAAGGATGTCGATGCACCTATGTTGCAAAACACACCAATTTGCTAAGGAAAAAAACCATCATTACATAGAACTAACTATGCCCATGTACATTATTATATTTGACAGATGCATCAACCACTTCAACTTCTTCCAAAAAGGTCTTAGAACCTAGTTCTGGGAGAAGAAATAAGAATTCCATGAGGCCTAATAGAATACCTTGAGAATGATGTTAGATGAAATGCGTTATGGATAGTCACTACCTCTTGAATATGATATGAACCTTATACAAGTAGAGGATTTTTCATCAACCAAAGTTTAAGAGATTCTTTTCCCATGTAAAAACAATTGAATTTGAAAAGCAATCTGGTGGGAGAGCTTAGGATAACTTTGGTCCATGTCAAATGTGACCACACTAGCGTATGAGGGGTCCTATGTTTGTGAGTGATGCTCTTCATTATGTGGCGAAACTTTGAAGAGATTTTAAGTCTAACCTGGCACATAGTGCCTACGCTAAATCTTCCACAATACTATCATTTTCGGTAGCATGTGTGTTAGGATTATCAGTTGACCTATAAAGTAAATCTTTGCATTTGCAAAGAAATGTATCAAGTGATGGCTTCTCTATGTAGAGAAGGCCACTAGGTTGGGAAGTAGATGCAGGGTCCTTATAAAAAGAACCACTCTTAGGATTCTCATAATTATGAGCCTGAGTGGATAAAAGAATTTTCTAGTCACAAATGTGTACAATAGTACTCAAGGAGTGCCCCCCTTGCTAAGCTTGACTTGATATTCTCCGTTACAGAGTATCGAGATTTGAGGCAACCATTTGTTGGTGCTATGTAGGTAATGGATTAGTTAATACAATGGGCTATTGGATAGCTTTCTACTAGTCAAACTATTAGTGAATCTCATCCATTTTAAAGAATTGGTAAGTAAGATGATCCTCTCCACAAACCTAGGAAGGAAGTTTCACCTTCTCTTTCTCCTTAGTGATTCACTCACATCGTTTTGGGCTTGTTGATTTCCCCACTCATTAGAAGTGTTTTATTCTTATTCTTCTTCTTTCCTCTAGTTTGAAAAGGATTCTTTGGTTGCGTGGATTACATGAAATTCAACTTAAAGGTATGAGTGGGGACCATAGTAGTTTGTATGGGAGACATAGTAGTAAGTGGGTCTGATGAAACTATCAATTATCCCATCATCTAGCTGACTCCTAGATTCACTAGAAATAGAGCCAACCACACCATCTGAATGCAGTCCTAGGTTTGGTGTTTGTTGATTGGTTAATGGCTATGGATGATGAGGAATTATTTCATAAAAAGTACTTCTTTGAAAATAAATCAAATCTAACTATTGGGCATGAACTATATCTTGCTCCTCAATAATCACTTATTCCATCACAATTTCCTTGGCTATAGGAGGTAGTAATGATTTAGTGAACTAATACTCTAATAGTTCTTTTGGAATATTATCATTGATGGGCCTCCAAGTTCTCATCGATTTATGTATATCATCAAAAACATGGATGGTGGTGTTTGAGTTAGTGACATCAAAATATTTGTTCCAGCTTCATATCACATAGGAAGCTCAAAATGCACCAAGAATGCCATAGCCAAAGATATAATGTTATTGTAAGAAGCACCTTCAAATTTGATCTATCATTTGGTGTAACTTCTAGTTAGGGTTTGTTATAAAATACATGATCAAGTACTATCATCCACCAATGAGTTGGATGAGCACCACAAATGGTAAGTCATTATGTGCATCAAAAGGGTATTCTATAGGTTTATTATCAAACCTTGGAATAATTGATGATAATTTGAAAATAATGCTAATACATGAAAGGTTGTAGAGAATGAGGTCATTTTTCAATCAAAACAAATTTGGAAAATATAATATCACAAAAAAAGGAAACTGCTTATTGGAAAACAAATTGTAGTATACAATTCGATCACTTGTGAACCAAGAGAACCCTACGATCCCCCCATATTATGGATTTTGGAGGCATAAGGCCCCCAAAAGGGATTATTTCTCCTAGGGAAAAAATCATTCCCAAACATATTATTTGGGGACCAACCCTAGAGATAAATGCATTCCCAAAAGCATTGTTTCCCATAGGATTATGCATATCTCAAAAAATATGGCTACCCCAAGTGACATTTCAGCCCTAGAAAGGATTACTACCCTTAACATAACTAAGTTTAGCCCCTAAACCACCATGGAAATTCCACCTATTGTGGTCACAACATTCCCCATTAAATTTCTTAATTTATGGAGCCTCTCATATGAATATTAATGATGTTATGTTAGCCTTCATTGCTTTATTTTGATGTTCTTCTCTTATTTTGGTTTGTGTATTGCTCCATTGCTTCTATTTCCTTGATAACTCTCCAAGGATTCAAAACTCACTTCTTCTCACTTATGCTTGAAGGAATATTTTTTGTTAGGGTTTGTTTCATACTGAACTGCCAATCACATCTCCCTATTACAAGTTGCGATGGATTTCCCATAGTCATCTACGAAAATAAAACATGTATATAGTAATATCAATCTGTAAATAAAATGTTGATAAACCTAACTTTATATCTAAAATACATATTATGTAATTATTATATTATTGCATATTTAATTCATTTATAAATTATTAAATAAATCATAACTATAAAAATTGTTATATATATATATATATATATATATATATATATATATATATATATATATATATATATAATTTTGATATCTATTATAAATCATATGTGTAACATGTAAAGTATAATATATATCAAAACATATAACATTGATATCACAAAAATGAAACTGTGTATAAACATAACTCAGATATTAAGATCTGTAAATAAAATCAATCCCCCACACGAAAATACAATTTCAATTCTATGTGCATTTTCCATGGTGTTGGATACCTATACCAATAGGTTTCATATTTCATGATTGGCAAGGGGAAGGCCCAAATATGCTCTGCTTTGACTTCACAAAGATCCCATATTTTTTATAAGAAACAAGGCGTGCAAGATGCTTCTCCTTGGTTCAAATTTGATTGCCTTGTTTCAATTTTGATGGGTGACCCAACAGTCTAATCTGGCTCATGCCATGTTTTCAATTTCCTGCTATAGACTAGAGAAAGAAGTCTGTCCAAACTGCTTAATCTTGGCAGACAACTAGTTCAGGTAGAGAAGAAAAGTCTCCCAACAGCTTAATCTGGGACCTTGGAAGAGATAAGGGTAGAGGTAGATAGAAAAAGCAAAAGAAAAAGCCGAAGAAAAGAAAAGGCAAGTAAGGGTCTGCAAGTCCAAGTGCACCCTCTAAGAAGAAAAAATGCTAGGCAAGTAGCTGGGTAAGTAGTTGGGGTTGCAGAAAGGTTATCCCTACCATTGCAGAGATGGTGATGGTGGGCATCAAAGCAAAGTCAATAAATTGACAAAGGTGTTCTTCTTCATCGAATTACAGCAGGAAGCATGACTAATTTCCCTCATTCCCCTCCAATTTCATTTCTAACATTCCCCCATTAGCTAAGATTCATGGAAAAGACTAAGGTTTCATGGTGATTTTTAATCTTTAGAAGCCACATTTCTTGTCTAAAAATCTTTTCATTTTGATCTACTCTTAAAACCAAGTTTGTTTCACATAAACTTAATGGTTTCCCCTCCACTTACCCTCTCATCCATGCTAACACTAACCCTATTATATAAATCCCTTATGTCACCTTTTTTCCCTAATATTACTAACACCATGGAGTATAAACCCCAAAATCTTATAAATAACCCCCCCTTTTTGGTATTATAGCCAATAAGTCTCGAGTCAGGGATCAAATGACACCTGGTCATGTTGATGAACCTAGGCCAAGTACCTCTTCCCCTTCACGAGCTAATTCCTTCATTTTGACCCCCTTTTGCACATAAAAACCCCTAAAAGGCCTAATTCCTACCTTCACCCGCTTCAAATAGCAAAAATCATGAAAAACCCACTTTCTGTTCCCTAACCAAAGTTAGCGCATGTAATTTGATTTTTGAAATACATTGGAAAAAATCTTTCAAAACACGTATTTATGCCTCCGCCCGCTGCCGTATACACTGGCCATGTCACCTCCCCGATGGCCGTTGGATCAGGCCTTCCAGATCCGACGGCCCTTGTCACATCGGACCCCTTCCGACGCCCGATCATTAACCGTACTATCCTCCTGTCGCGTCAAGCTCTCGATAACCGTTGGATCTTGCTCCTCCAGATCCGACGGTCAGCATCCATATCGGAGCAGGTCCTCTGTCCGGGTGATACCTCTCGACGGCCGTATTTTGGGTACGTCACTCCGCTGCCACGCGCCCTCACCACAGCGCGTCGGAGGTACAACTGATAATTACCACCACCGTATCGTAAGCGGTGCGATACGAAACCGCTGTCGGTTTCCGGTTTCCCCATTCCGCTTGCATTACGTCCTCGCCGCGTCAGCTCCCCGTCGCCTTACGTCACCGCCACCTATGCCGCCGCGTCAACTTTCGCTCCAGTCGTTGGCCAATCTGTCCCGCCACCTCATCATCCCCGTGGGCCAGTCAGGGCTCGCCACGTCACCCGATGACGTCAGCATGACGTCATCCGACCTTGACCCCACCAATGACGTCATGCTGACGTCATCGCAAAAAGGCGCCAAATTGCTAAAAGTCTATATTATGGCCAAAAAATCACATTTTTACGTTCTTTTCATTCATTTTTCGTTCTCTCTGCTGCATCCGTTCACGTCCGATTTTGCTGTCAACCTACTAAATCGACCAGGAGACCTCCAGCGTACGAGTCCAGCCTGCATATACGAACTTTGCTCACTATTTTACCAGGTATTCTTCATCATTTATCCTCCGTGCGCCTGCAATTCTCTATAAATCACTCCGAAAGCTTAAAGAACGTTAAAACTTATAAATTCACCAGTGATTTCCTCTGCAGAGCTTTTAATTTCCAAACTACCACCTCGAAAACCACCAGCCGAGCTTTGTTCTACCTACATTCTGTTGAAAAACTAGGTTCTGTCTGCGCAATCGCGGCAGGCTCATTCAAACCAAATTTCACCATTGACAGAGACAAGGAAAAGCCAAACATTGGTCCTAGTTGCTATAAATAGTATTTAAACTGCTGTAGACTCTGCATTCACCCTTTTCCTCAGACATTTTCATTCTTTGCAAAGAGAACTCTGGTTGTGTTACTCTGCATAGTAACACAGTCCTTGAAGAAATAGAAATCCTAAAGGAGAACAATGGATCCCCCTGTGGCTCCTATAGCCCTCAATGTAGCTCCTTTGAATGCCCCTCACAAAGCATTGAGCTGGCAAGCATTAGCTGACCTAGACTATAAAATATCAGAGGAAATGCTGGGCAGGAGCATGTTCCATCTTCAAATACTAAATGAAATCAAAATCAAACAGCAGAATGGGACAGACATCCTGGGAATTTGGGATTCCTCTCTCCCAATCTTTAAGCTACCTCAGGTCAACCAATTCCCAGAACTCATCCACCTATGTGCTAAGCATTATGATGCATCCCAGAGGGTTGTACTTGATTCTTCAGGTGGAATTCTGTTTCTCATTACTCTTGAAATCATCAGGGAAATGCTGCAGTTTAAAACAGATAAGAAGTTGGTCCCTCTATCCCTAGCTGATTTGATAATGGAGGGAGCCAGAATGACAGAGGCCCAGATTACAAAGATCAACCAGCTGTTCATCAAAGCTGACACTCTACAAACTCCTCCCATCAACTGTGTCTACCTCAACCAATTGGGCCTAGACCTTGTTGACATGATCAGTCCCATCCTGGGATATGATTCAGTGGAATATGTGGATGAAACAGTTATGCACATAATGCTTATGTTTGCTCCAGGGAGAAAACCAGTCTGCTATGACTATGCCACATACATCTCAGACAAGATGCATGATCAGTTGATGAACATGTCAAGAGATAGGGTGTTTAAATACACTTCCTACATATATCATCTGCTCTTATACTTCCAGCATGAGAAGTTCTCCTTCCCAATGAAGAGAGAAGATGCACAGGGAAATCTGAAATCTGTGGTGTACTGGACCTCTGTGTTCCATCTCCATAGTTATTCACCATATACTTACTGTGAGTTCATTGATCACTTCATTCATCCAGCCATGACTCTATTTTTGGGCTCACCTCCTCCCAGATTGACAGATGAGATGCAAAGACTCCTGCAGTTATCAAAGGCATACAGTATTGGGGATTGGTACTTCTACCAACACCACACCGTCATTAGAATATATGGGTGTGAGCTGCCTCCATTTAGACTACCCAGATTTGTGCCTATGAGGCTATTTGCCCTAGAATACTTCAGGCAGTTTGGCTTTGTGGATATGTTCCACTTCTCAGGCAAAGGTAAAAAGGCACAGCTAAAGGTCAAAAGTCAACTTGGCCATTTCCTCTATAATGAAAGGGATGAAGGGTGGAAGGAAGCAGATAGAATACTTGGGGGCTTGGGTCTCAAATACAGCTTCCTATGGAAACCTTATGACCCCAACAACTTCATAACCACGAGGAGGCTTAAATACAAACTATCTGCCTATGATCATTGCAGCCTTCCTCACATAGAAAAACATGCCAACCAAAGCAAATGGAGAAGAGGCACTTTGGAAGAAGTTGTTACTCAAGAAGAGCCTAATCAAAGAGCTCTAAGAAACCTAAAGAAGATGGTTGACCTTGAGTTTTATTCACAGGTCAGTTCACTACCAAGCATACAAATTGGAGCAGCAGCGTCCTCTTCAACCGCCCCACAGCAAACTACAAGAGTTGCTGGAAAGATATCAGAGGAGGGAAAAGAAAAGGAGATGGAGGCAGAGCAGGAGCAGCAGCAGCAACAACAACAAAAACAACAACAACAGCAAGGAGGAGGGCAACCTGAAACACAGCAGCCCTTACAACAAGAAAGAGTGGCAGATACCCCACCTACCACTGAGCAGCAGGCCCAAAATGTAGAACACTCAAGGCCTGAAAATATCACGGATGCCTCGGTCCTTCAAACTCCACAGAAGGAGGACCTAAGTAGGAAAAGAGACAGAGAAACACCCATGACTTCATCCATCGGAGAGAAGAGACAGAGATTGAATGACTGCTCAGAGGATGATGCTGCAATCAGACAAGTAATGGGTATGGGCCCACCCAGCAGGGAAGCCTCGGTCAGTTCCTTCCACCAAGAACAAGACAGAATCATAGGAGGGGAGGTCACTTCTTCCAGCCAGTAGAGGGAAGGAGAAGTAGGCATCAAATAGCAATTCATAGACATTAAAAGAAGGAGTGAGCCCATGAAGGTCAAGTTATATAACCATTTGTTAAAATTGGCTCCCTCCAACCAACAAAGATTAATGTCTGCTTTTGATGTGGACGAAGGCAAGTTGACAATGAGTCACTTCATACCCACAGCACTCCAACCACAAACTACTGCAGATTATCTCAGGACTAATCTAGAGGTCCTGGCCAAGGATATCCATCCAATGGATAAAATAGAGCTGCACAAGCAAACTGGTGAAATGGTGTATGCAGCCTTGGCAGATAAAACATTGGATAATTACAAATTAACAAGCAGCCTCAATGCCACAGCCTCTCAACTAGAATTGGAGAAGGCTTCATCTCAGGCCAAAGACAACAGGATAAGATCCCTAGAGGAGATCATCGTGGAGATTGGGCATAACCCAAATGACATCAAGGGGATACAGGAAATTCTGAAACTAAGGGATGCTGACATGGCTGCATTAAGGAAAAAAGCCAAGCTCCCAGCTACCATTCACCCCCAGACAGATGAGGTGGCTCAACAAAGGATGGAGAAGGATGCCACAGATCTGCTAATAGCTATATACAAACAGCTCCAGCAGACACAAGAGAAATTAGGAGAATCTGAGGCTACTCAAGCAGCCTTACAAGCAGCACTAAAGCAAGCACGAGAGGGTCAGACTTCTCAGGCTCCTCCTCAAGTCATCAATCTAGAGGATGCTGCTCCTACTACAGTGCCTCCACCTCAACAACCAGAACAAACAGCCACATCCACTTCAGCAGCACCTACAAGCACCGAACAGGCACACACTCTAGACATGCAGAAATTAAAGAATGAAATACAAGTCTTGGAAGCTCAGATGACAGAGCTGCATGAAACCAGAGATAAGCTGGCCAAGGTCAATGAAAGGCATGATAAGACAAAAAGAGAGGTGGGAGAAAAGGCCAAGGAAATTAAGGCCCTTAAAGATAGGATCAAAGAACTTGAGAATGAGCTCAAGTTAGACAAAATCATATCTGGGATTAGAGCAATGTTATGGTCTAATATTGGCCAATCCATCACCAACCAATGGTCATATATTGAGACTATCCATGAGCAACTAGAGCTCATCCCAAAAGCGCAGAAGGAAGTCCGAGCATCACGAGCATTATTGGGAAATATGCCTGAAATTGCTACAAGAATGATCAATGTGCTCAACCACAAAACAAGTTCTCAGTTGGCCACCATGGGAATTACAAATAGAACTGAGACTATTCAAATGATCAAGAGGGTTCTTACTCTTAGAAATCTGGTGCAGACGTTGGACAGAAGAACCCAGGATATGCAGACAGAGGTAAACAGGTTCATGGAGAGATTCCAAGTATTGCAGAATAGAGGACTCCCTAGCTTGCTGAATAGCGGAGGGAAATTGTTCACCCATGAACAATATGCTAAAAGGGTAAATGTTTTTGCTTCAACACAGATCAATGAGAAGGCCAGCACTTCAGAAGACACAGGGCCTATTACAGGGCAGATTTTCTATAGTAAGATAGAAAATCTATTTTATATAATGAATGAAATTAATCACTTATTTGATGTGGCCCCAAAATTTTTCAAATATACAGAAGCAGAAGAGACAATGGAGGCCATCCTCAGGCATCAGCTCCCTACACAGGAATGGTGGACAGATGCAATCTAGAGAATTTTGTAAACAGTAAGTCATTCACCAACTTCTGTTTTTTACAAATTATGATGAAAAGAACAGTCAACAAAGTCAGCAGGCATCATAGATTAGAGCTGAGCCAACTCAGCGGAAGTAGCGGCCAACAAAGCAGTGATAAAAGACCACAGCTGGCAAACCCGAGAAAGCACTGCGCAGACAAAAGTAAATGCATATTTCCAGAATTAAAACAGAGTGATGCAACCGACTCAGTGATTCTCAAAATTCAAAACAATCCTCTGACAGACATAAAGAGCATTTACGCTGCATTCAAAGTTGTAATAACTTCTTGCCTACTTTCTGAACGTTACTGAAGATATTTTTCTCTCTCAGATGACTCAATGCCTGAGATATTTTGTATACACATTTCTATAAAATCCCCTTCGCATGAGATAGCAAGGGTTGTTGCTGATTTCTCCTGAAGAGTTTCTTATGCTGTAATCATTTTTCCGAAGCTAATAAAGGGAGCAATGGAATTTCTTGGATGTCTGATGTGTGGAAAAACGTTCTGTGCCTGTTGATGACTGCTGGATCCCTGTGTATCTCACCATGCAATAAGTATCTGTAACTCTCTCTGTTATTTGCTTGTTTTGTAATAAATCCATATACGTTATCTGATTTCTAATATTAAGCAACAAAGAAAAAGAATAACTCCAAGGATTTACTAACTCAGTACCCTGAGTTCAGTCTGTGTTGTTTATAAATGTTTTCTTCAGTTGTAATCTGTATAAAGTGTGATTCTTAACTGCTGCACTTTCAGAATACATCTTTCACGTTGGCCTCTGTCACAGGAATTCAAACTTTGCTCCTGGGCAGTGAGTCCATTTTCACTTCACCAACTTAACAGAAAATTCTCAATAGATTTCTGTTGTTTAACATGCGTCACCATTCAGTCTTAAATTTTGTCTGTTTGAATACACAATAGGCCTTGCAGTTAGAACACCACCCAACATATAAAATCATTTCACAGCATCCAGACTCCATTGCCCAATGGCATATCATTATCTAAACACTATATCATAAGACCTGAAAGAAATCCTTCAACCAAAACCTAAACAAAACCTGAGCATCATAGCTAGCCTAAAACACAATCATAACAGAGATAAATCATAAAGAGAGAGCCCTCTCTGGTTGCAGTTGGGCTAGGAACTGTAACCCAAAGATTGGTTAGTGCTTACCCCGGCCGTATTCCCTTGGGAGTCAAAGGGAACAACCTGGGTGTTAACATAATTGGCGACTCCACTGGGGAATTCTTAAAATTTTTCAATTACTATCTATCTTCCAAAGCTACCATCAAGCCTGAAACCAGCCAAGAGGCCTTAGAACTGTTTCTGTAACACCGAGACAGCTTTAGGGAAGAGCTAGTTAGGGAATCTTCATCCTAGCTTTGAGACATATATAGCCATTCCAAAATTTTCATCCAGTCCTTGCATATATAAACCTTCCTATACAAGTCCTAAAAAACAGATAGAAACTGGCTCCCAAGAAAAACCCAAGGTACACTAGGGCAAATCCTGACCCTAATCCACCCATCATTGTTGATAACCCAAATACCATCCGAAAAAACATCAGGAAGCAACAAGAGCAGGACCAGCCTGTTATTTTGGCCTCAGTTCAAGATTTTCCCAACATTTCTACTCCACTCAAAGTCCTCTTTAGGTCTGTCCCAGGTTCTCCTAGTTCACCATCAACATCTCAAAGTCCTCCTCTTTCGCCTTCATCCACTGCATATACTCCTTTAACCAGTCTCTCGTTTGCTACCCATCCCATTAACCCTGTTATACCAGTAACCCCTGTTGTCCCATTGGTTCCCATCAACCCCCTAAATTCCACAAACATGGCTAACAGGTACGCACCTCTGCAGATACCAGCTAATGCTGCGGCTTTACCTCAAGATTATCAAAGCAAAATCTCATATTTTGACTCAAACGGCCCTCTGACAGTTGTTCAGCATGCTAGGAAGATGCAAGACCACTTTGAGACCTATGAAATAGATGATGACAGTGTCAGGATGAGAATTTTTGTTCAAAGTTTAACTGGGGATGTTAGAACTTGGTTTAGATCCCTAAATGCAAACTCCATTACAACCCCTGAGGAGCTTTACCAAGCTTTTACCAATAGATGGGAGAAAAAGAAAGATCCACTCCACATACTTGGTGAATATGACACTATCAAGAGAGGTCCCCAAGAAACAGTTTTGGAATATTGTGCTAGGTTTAACAATGTATATAATGCTATCCCACAGAACTTAAGGCCCCCTCCTGATTTAGCCCTATATAAATTCCCTGACGGTTTTGACCCTGATATGGCCTATCAGTTGAAGGAAAGAGATCCTCCAACCCTTGCAGAAGCTCAAAGGGTTGCTGTCACAGTAGAGGCTAACCTAATTGCCAAAAGAAACAGGGCAAAGTTGGAAAAAAGGACTGCCTTCAAAGAAGAACCATCGGGCTTTGATCAAAAGCTGGATGCAATACTAAATAGCATGAAGAGATTGGGTGAAAGAGTGGAATTAGTTGAAAGAAAGTCATCATGGGAAGCATCACAAAGCAACCCTCCTAGAAATCCGAATTTTAGGAGAACTCAGAACCCAAACATAGGAAAGACAAGTGCTGACCAAGACATTAGACCCCCTTTTCAAGAAAATTATGCAGAAACTTCCACATCTAATGAACTTAACGAAGATCCGGAGATTAACTTAATGGGTCTTGATGGTAAAAGCCATGTTTTCTTAACACAAGAGGACCATGAGGAGGATGAAATCAAAACATTCCAAACTAAATCAGGGGAATCCTTTGATTTTAAACAAGGATATGATACTGCTGTCTATGAAGTCCATAAACAGTACAAGATAAGGAGTAGGACTGTGAATGTAAATCAGCCCGACAAGATAAAGGATAAACAGAGGTCTAAAGAAACCATAGTCACAGAACCTAATGACAAAATAAACTTGCCTGCAGAAGAAATAGTGGTTGAAGAGGTTACTGAACTACTGTCACCACTACAACAACCCATGGCAACTTCGTCCTCTCACCCTGATTTAAATATTACCCCTCAAGACATGAGTAAAAGGGGCAGGTCTCGAAGTCAAGATGAAATCCAACAAGAAGATTTAATGAAAAAAGAAAGGACTGTTATCCGTGACTCCAAAACCCAAGTTGACAAACCTTTTGACCTAGGCACAGAGATTGGCAAGCTAAAAATAGCAATTCCCCTCTCAGAGCTAGCCAAGCATGACATATACAAGTAACAGATCAAGAAATCCCTTCAACTCACTAATAGCAAAGATGATGTAAATGTGCTAGATGACACTCCGGAATTACTGTTTGGCCCAGAGGTAGATGGAAAAACAGTAGTCACAGGGATATTACCTTTTTATGTCAGCTTGCATGTTCATGATAAAATACTGCATAATGCAATGTTCGACTCAGGCGCCTCTCATAACCTCATGCCAAAAGCAGTCATGGAAAGATTGAACTTGGATATAACGAGACCATACAAGGACCTGTTTTCTTTTGACTCTAGCCAAGTCAAATGTTTAGGCCTAATAAAAGACTTATGTGTGTCCCTGGTTCAATATCCCAACAAAACCATTCTAATGGATGTTGTAGTCGCTGATATCCCACCTAAATATGGGATGCTGTTATCAAGATCATGGGGAGCCAAACTCCAAGGCTCCCTGCAATTAGATATGTCATATGCCACCATCTCTGTCTTTGGGCAACCAAAAATACTTTACAGGGAAACACTCATGAAGTACATGGTCAGCAGTGAAGAAAAGCCTCAAAATTTTCCAATATATGCTGTCCATTCAGACATAGACTCCTTCATTCTCTTCAATGACAGCGCAAGCCTCTCAAACAATGATATTGGGACTAAGAAACTCTTGCAAAAACAAAACATTAATCAAGCAAGTAGCACCCATGAAACATCAATCAGTTCAACAATAGACATTATCCCTCCTCTAGTTGTCAAAGATTGTCAAACAAGTGATGAAACTGTCCTAGAAAACAAGCTGGAGAAGAAACCCCAACTCCTGCTTACATTGCCATCCCATGAACAGATTTTTAAATCTCCTTTTCAGCAAGATATCCTGTGGGTCCTAGAATTTGATGGCTCAGTTAACAAGTTAGGGGCAGGAGCTCGAGTTTGGATACATAACAAAGGGAAAAACCATGCAGAAGGCAAGGCTTATAGATTAAATTTTAGATGCACTAATAACATGGCAGAATATGAAGCTCTGTTACTAGGTCTCAAACTAGCAAAGTCATTACAAGCTCCTAGGCTCTCCATCATGGGAGATTCTGATCTAGTGATTCAACAAGTGAAAGGAAGTTTTGTCACCAATGACAAAAGATTGAGGTCCTACAGGTCTACTGTAATTGAAATATTGGAGACTTTCTCTGAGTTCTTTATCACAAAAATTTCAAGGGGCCACAATCTCCATGCACACAGCTTGGCAACATTTGCCAGCACCTTCAAATTCCCACTAGAACCCAATAACTGTTTCACAGCCGAGGTCAAATACAGACCCTCCATTCCAAACAATGTCAAAGAATGGCAAGTATTTGAGGATGACATGCAAATAAACAATTTTTTAACCTTACAACAAGAGTTCACAGGATTAAATATTGACACTGAGTCAGCAAGTCAATCACAAATACTTGAGTCAGCAAGTCAATCACAAATACTTAATGGAGCAAGTCCATCACAAATACAGTTCCAACAGACTGCTTAGCCAATATCGCCTAGAACAGCAAAACAATTACTGAGTCCAACCATTTTCAACAATGAAAACATTCAGTAAATTCACCAAATTGACTGTGAAGAGGTGAGCAGCGCTGAAGCTGAAATCATACAACTCAAAGACAATTTCCTTCCAGTAGGCCTTACCCCACTAGAGGACATTTTTGATTCAAATGACGTCCCCAGGAAGCCAAAGATGCAGCCATTAGATGCAGCAGTTGAAGAATGCAACATTGGTACTATTGACAAGCCTAAAATAATAAAGCTATCTGCTTCTTTGCCCCCTGATCAAAAACCCAAATACATTGACCTCTTTAAAGAGTTTCAAGATGTTTTTGCATGGGGTTATGAGGATCTAAAGTCCTATGATACTTCTGTCATCCAGCATACCATTCCCCTCAAGCCTAATCAAAAACCATTCAAACAGAAATTGAGAAGGATCAATCCTGTACTCCTTCCTTCCATTGAAAAAGAATTGCATAAAATGTTCAAAGCTGGTATCATAGCACCAATCAGGTTCTCTGAGTGGATTTCAAATTTAGTCCCTACAAGAAAGAAAACTGGTGAGATTAGACTTTGTGTAGACTTAAGGAATCTAAATCAAGTGTCACTCAAAGATAACTATCTGTTACCCAAAATGGATCACATTCTCCAAAGAGTGGTGGGGGCTTCAAGGATGTCATTGCTTGATGGATTCTCAGGCTTTAATCAAATCTTGGTACACCCTGATGACCAAGATAAAACTGCATTTACAACCCCATGGGGAACTTTCAAATATGTAAAAATGCCCTTTGGATTGAAAAATGCAGGGGCAACTTTTCAAAGAGCAATGGATATTGCTTTTGCAAAAGAAATTCATGACTTCCTGGTCATTTACTTAGATGATCTTACACCCTTTTCAAAATCTGACCAAGAACACCTGAAACATTTGAGACAGATCTTCCTAACATGCAGGAAATATGGCATTTCCCTAAATCCCAAGAAGTCATTATTTGGCTTGGAAGAAGGGAAACTCTTGGGGCACATTATTTCAAAAGATGGCATAAGAATTGATCCAGATAGGATACAAGCTATCCTACAAATGCCTCACCCAAGGAATGTCAAGGAGTTGCAAGGATTCTTAGGAAAAATCAACTTTTTAAGAAGGTTTATCCCAAATTTAGCAGAACTAATCAGATTATTGAACAACATGTTAAAGAAAGATTCAAAGGTCAAATGGACAGTTCAAGCCAAGCAAGCCTTTGAAGGTATAAAACTGGCCCTTACCCAAACCCCAGTGTTGACCAATCCTCAGTTTGACAGAGAATTCATCATCTTCTCTTTTGCCTCCCAGCATACCATTGCTGCTGTCTTATTACAGAAAGATGACCAAGGGAATGAGAAGCCTATTGCCTTCTTCAGCAGGGCTCTTAGAGATGCCCCTCTAAAATATCAAATTATGGAGAAACAAGCCTATGCTTTGGTCAAAGCTATCAAAGACTTTAGGATTTACATCCTCTACTCCCATGTTGTGGCTTATGTACCAAGTCCTATTGTCAAAGACATTCTCAGCCAAGAAAACTTAGAGGGCAGAAGAGGAAAATGGATTGCCAGCATACTTGAATTTGACATTGAAATAAAACCTACAAAGCTAATAAAAGGGCAAGGCTTGGCCAAATTAATGACAGAAGCAAATTTCCAAGCCCTAGATATCAATCAACTGGACAGTGAAACAGAGCTGGCGACTCCAAAGATCAATGTAGCCTTTGAACAATCCCCATGGTACTCTGATATCTGTTATGTGTTACAAAACCTGTGTGCTCCCCCAGGACTGTCCAGAACTAAGTGTAGGTTCCTAAAAATGAAAACATCTAGATTTTGTGTGATGGATGGAAATTTACTTTGGAAAAACCATGAAGGTATATTTCTGCACTGTTTAAAGGAGAATGAAACTAACAATATCATGCAAGATTTCCATGCAGGAGACTGTGGTGGACATTTGTACTGGAAGTCCACTGTGGACAAGATACTGAGGGCTGGTTATTACTGGCCCACCATGTTCTCTGATGTTAAGAAATTCACAACCTCATGCCACAAATGCCAAGTGTTTGAGGGCAAAAGACAGTTGCTGCCACTTCCCCTAAGACCCATTGCAACAGAGAGACCCTTCCAACAATGGGGCTTGGATTTCATTGGGGAAATTCATCCCTCATCTTCAGGCCAACACAGATGGATTTTAACAGCAACAGACTACTTCACCAAGTGGATTGAAGCTGCCCCATGCAGACACGCAAATGATTCAGTAATCATTCAGTTTTTGGAAAACAATATACTGGCTAGATTTGGTTGTCCAAACAAAATAATAACAGACAATGCTGCTGCTTTCAGATCCAAGAAAATGGTGAACTTCTGCCATAAATTTCACATTACTTTGGGCCATTCTACTGCATACTATCCTCAAGGAAATGGCCTTGCTGAATCATCAAACAAAAGTTTAATAAATATCATAAAGAAGGTGCTGGAAGAGAACAAAAAGAACTGGCATAAGAAACTAGTCAATGCTTTATGGGCAGATAGACTAACAACAAAAAGATCAATTGGGACCAGCCCATATGAGTTAGTCTATGGATTAGAAGCCAGATTTCCTTCATCACTAGGAGTGCCTGTTATGAAGCTTCTGCAAGAAAGTCAAGCAGAGCCAAATGATATGCAAAGGAGGATCAACCAGATAATTTGCTTACAGCAAACTAGAGAACAAGTTTTCAGCAGAGTGCAGATATTACAAGAAAAATTAAAAAAGGCCTTTGATAGAAGAACCAAAGCAGAAGATTTCAATGTGGGAGACAAAGTCCTAAAGTGGGATGCAAGAAGAGAAGAGAAAGGAAAACATGGAAAATTTGATTCTTTATGGAGAGGACCATTTGCTGTCCAAGCAGTACAAGGTAACAACACTTACTTCCTTAAAGGTCTGACTGAAACTGACTTGGATGAAGGTCCTGTCAATGGCAGGATGCTGAAGCACTACTTTGACTATTCCCCATGAGTGGAATCTAAGGATTCCTTGTATATATGCAGATGTACATATTATTTTCTTTTTAGATTGTAAAAATGCAGTTTTCCAAGTTATTCACCGACCAGCAAAAAGTAAATAAAATCAGAAGTCTACCATGAAAAGAAGCACAAAATTTTGACACATCAAAGCAGCAAATTTCAAGATTGGTATGGCCAGTCAAAGAGCAAGGCAATCTGACCTGCTGTTCTTGGTCTTTCAAAAGAAAAACCATCCCCATGTGGAGCCACTGTTGGATACCTATACCAATAGGTTTCATATTTCATGATTGGCAAGGGGAAGGCCCAAATATGCTCTGCTTTGACTTCACAAAGATCCCATATTTTTTATAAGAAACAAGGCGTGCAAGATGCTTCTCCTTGGTTCAAATTTGATTGCCTTGTTTCAATTTTGATGGGTGACCCAACAGTCTAATCTGGGTCATGCCATGTTTTCAATTTCCTGCTATAGACTAGAGAAAGAAGTCTGTCCAAACTGCTTAATCTTGGCAGACAACTAGTTCAGGTAGAGAAGAAAAGTCTCCCAACAGCTTAATCTGGGACCTTGGAAGAGATAAGGGTAGAGGTAGATAGAAAAAGCAAAAGAAAAAGTCGAAGAAAAGAAAAGGCAAGTAAGGGTCTGCAAGTCCAAGTGCACCCTCTAAGAAGAAAAAATGCTAGGCAAGTAGCTGGGTAAGTAGTTGGGGTTGCAGAAAGGTTATCCCTACCATTGCAGAGACGGTGATGGTGGGCATCAAAGCAAAGTCAATAAATTGACAAAGGTGTTCTTCTTCATCGAATTACAGCAGGAAGCATGACTAATTTCCCTCATTCCCCTCCAATTTCATTTCTAACATTCCCCCATTAGCTAAGATTCATGGAAAAGACTAAGGTTTCATGGTGATTTTTAATCTTTAGAAGCCACATTTCTTGTCTAAAAATCTTTTCATTTTGATCTACTCTTAAAACCAAGTTTGTTTCACATAAACTTAATGGTTTCCCCTCCACTTACCCTCTCATCCATGCTAACACTAACCCTATTATATAAATCCCTTATATCACCTTTTTTCCCTAATATTACTAACACCATGGTGTATAAACCCCAAAATCTTATAAATACCCCCCCCTTTTTGGTATTATAGCCAATAAGTCTCGAGTCAGGGATCAAATGACACCTGGTCATGTTGATGAACCTAGGCCAAGTACCTCTTCCCCTTCATGAGCTAATTCCTTCATTTTGACCCCCTTTTGCACATAAAAACCCCTAAAAGGCCTAATTCCTACCTTCACCCGCTTCAAATAGCAAAAATCATGAAAAACCCACTTTCTGTTCCCTAACCAAAGTTAGCGCATGAAATTTGATTTTTGAAATACATTGGAAAAAATCTTTCAAAACACGTATTTATGCCTCCGCCCGCTGCCGTATACACTGGCCATGTCACCTCCCCGATGGCCGTTGGATCAGGCCTTCCAGATCCGACGGCCCTTGTCACATCGGACCCCTTCCGATGCCCAATCATTAACCGTGCTATCCTCCTGTCACATCAAGCTCTTGATAACCGTTGGATCTTGCTCCTCCAGATCCGACGGTCAGCATCCATATCGGAGCAGGTCCTCTGTCCGGGTGATACCTCCCGACGGCCGTATTTTGGGTACGTCACTCCGCTGCCACGCGCCCTCACCACAGCGCGTCGGAGGTACAACTGATAATTACCACCACCGTACCGTAAGCGGTGCGATACGAAACCGCTGCCGGTTTCCGGTTTCCCCATTCCGCTTGCATTACGTCCTCGCCGCGTCAGCTCCCCGTCGCCTTACGTCACCGCCACCTATGCCGCCGCGTCAACTTTCGCTCCAGTCGTTGGCCGATCTGTCCCGCCACCTCATCATCCCCGTGGGCCAGTCAGGGCTCGCCACGTCACCTGATGACATCAGCATGACGTCATCCGACCTTGACCCCACCAATGACGTCATGCTGGCGTCATCGCAAAAAGGCGCCAAATTGCTAAAAGTCTATATTATGGCCAAAAAATCACGTTTTTACGTTCTTTTCATTCATTTTTCGTTCTCTCTATTGCATGCGTTCACGTCCGAGTTTGCTGTCAACCTGCTAAATCGACCAGGAGACCTCCAGCGTACGAGTCCAGCCTGCATATACGACCTTTGCTCACTATTTTACCAGGTATTCTTCATCATTTATCCTCCGTGCGCCTGCAATTCTCTATAAATCACTCCGAAAGCTTAAAGAACGTTAAAACTTATAAATTCACCAGTGATTTCCTCTGCAGAGCTTTTAATTTCCAAACTACCACCTCGAAAAACACCAGCCGAGCTTTGTTCTACCTACATTCTGTTGAAAAACTAGGTTCTGTCTGCGCAATCGCAGCAGGTTCATTCAAACCAAATTTCACCATTGACAGAGACAAGGAAAAGCCAAACATTGGTCCTAGTTGCTATAAATAGTATTTAAACTGCTGTAGACTCTGCATTCACCCTTTTCCTCAGACATTTTCATTCTTTGCAAAGAAAACTCTGGTTGTGTTACTCTGCATAGTAACACAGTCCTTGAAGAAACAGAAATCCTAAAGGAGAACAATGGATCCCCCTGTGGCTCCTATAGCCCTCAATGTAGCTCCTTTGAATGCCCCTCACAAAGCATTGAGCTGGCAGGCATTAGCTGACCTAGACTATAAAATATCAGAGGAAATGCTGGGCAGGAGCAGGTTCCATCTTCAAATACTAAATGAAATCAAAATCAAACAGCAGAATGGGACAGACATCCTGGGAATTTGGGATTCCTCTCTCCCAATCTTTAAGCTACCTCAGGTCAACCAATTCCCAGAACTCATCCACCTATGTGCTGAGCATTATGATGCATCCCAGAGGGCTGTACTTGATTCTTCAGGTGGAATTCTGTTTCTCATTACTCCTGAAATCATCAGGGAAATGCTGCAGTTTAAAAGAGATAAGAAGTTGGTCCCTCTATCCCTAGCTGATTTGATAATGGAGGGAGCCAGAATGACAGAGGCCCAGATTACAAAGATCAACCAGCTGTTCATCAAAGCTGACACTCTACAAACTCCTCCCATCAACTGTGTCCACCTCAACCAATTGGGCCTAGACCTTGTTGACATGATCAGTCCCATCCTGGGATATGATTCAGTGGAATATGTGGATGAAACAGTTATGCACATAATGCTTATGTTTGCTCCAGGGAGAAAACCAGTCTGCTATGACTATGCCACATTCATCTCAGACAAGATGCATGATCAGTTGATGAACCTGTCAAGAGATAGGGTGTTTAAATACACTTCCTACATATATCATCTGCTCTTATACTTCCAGCATGAGAAGTTCTCCTTCCCAATGAAGAGAGAAGATGCACAGGGAAATCTGAAATCTGTGGTGTACTAGACCTCTGTGTTCCATCTCCATAGTTATTCACCATATACTTACTGTGAGTTCATTGATCACTTCATTCATCCAGCCATGACTCTATTTTTGGGCTCACCTCCTCCCAGATTGACAGATGAGATGCAAAGACTCCTGCAGTTATCAAAGGCATACAGTATTGGGGATTGGTACTTCTACCAACACCACATCGTCATTAGAATATATGGGTGTGAGCTGCCCCCATTTAGACTACCCAGATTTGTGCCTATGAGGCTATTTGCCCTAGAATACTTCAGGCAGTTTGGCTTTGTGGATATGTTCCACTTCTCAGGCAAAGGTAAAAAGGCACAGCGAAAGGTCAAAAGTCAACTTGGCCATTTCCTCTATAATGAAAGGGATGAAAGGTGGAAGGAAGCAGATAGAATACTTGGGGGCTTGGGTCTCAAATACAGCTTCCTATGGAAACCTTATGACCCCAACAACTTCATAACCACGAGGAGGCTTAAATACAAACTATCTGCCTATGATCATTGCAGCCTTCCTCACATAGAAAAACATGCCAACCAAAGCAAATGGAGAAGAGGCACTTTGGAAGAAGTTGTTACTCAAGAAGAGCTTAATCAAAGAGCTCTAAGAAACCTAAAGAAGATGGCTGACCTTGAGTTTTATTCACAGGTCAGTTCACTACCAAGCATACAAATTGGAGCAGCAGCGTCCTCTTCAACCGCCCCACAGCAAACTACAAGAGTTGCTAGAAAGATATCAGAGGAGGGAAAAGAAAAGGAGATGGATGCAGAGCAGGAGCAGCAGCAGCAGCAACAACAACAAAAATAGCAACAGCAGCAAGGAGGAGGGCAACCTGAAACACAGCAGCCCTTACAACAAGAAAGAGTGGCAGATACCCCACCTACCACTGAGCAGCAGGCCCAAAATGTAGAACACTCAAGGCCTGAAAATATCACGGATGCCTCGGTCCTTCAAACTCCACAGAAGGAGGACCTAAGTAGGAAAAGAGACAGAGAAACACCCATGACTTCATCCATCGGAGAGAAGAGACAGAGATTGAATGACTGCTCAGAGGATGATGCTGCAATCAGACAAGTAATGGGTATGGGCCCACCCAGCGGGGAAGCCTCGGTCAGTTCCTTCCACCAAGAACAAGACAGAATCATAGGAGGGGAGGTCACTTCTTCCAACCAGCAGAGGGAAGGAGAAGTAGGCATCAAACAACAATTCATAGACATTAAAAGAAGGAGTGAGCCCATGAAGGTCAAGTTATATAACCATTTGTTAAAATTGGCTCCCTCCAACCAACAAAGATTAATGTCTGCTTTTGATGTGGACGAAGGCAAGTTGACAATGAGTCACTTCATACCCACAGCGCTCCAACCACAAACTACTGCAGATTATCTCAGGACTAATCTAGAGGTCCTGGCCAAGGATATCCATCCAATGGATAAAATAGAGCTGCACAAGCAAACTGGTGAAATGGTGTATGCAGCCTTGGCAGATAAAACATTGGATAATTACAAATTAACAAGCAGCCTCAATGCCACAGCCTCTCAACTAGAATTGGAGAAGGCTTCATCTCAGGCCAAAGACAACAGGATAAGATCCCTAGAGGAGATCATCGTGGAGATTGGGCATAACCCAAATGACATCAAGGGGATACAGGAAATTCTGAAACTAAGGGATGCTGACATGGCTGCATTAAGGAAAAAAGCCAAGCTCCCAGCTACCATTCACCCCCAGATAGATGAGGTGGCTCAACAAAGGATGGAGAAGGATGCCACAGATCTGCTAATAGCTATATACAAACAGCTCCAGCAGACACAAGAGAAATTAGGAGAATCTGAGGCTACTCAAGCAGCCTTACAAGCAGCACTAAAGCAAGCACGAGAGGGTCAGACTTCTCAGGCTCCTCCTCAAGTCATCAATCTAGAGGATGCTGCTCCTACTACAGAGCCTCCACCTCAATAACCAGAACAAACAGCCACATCCACTTCAGCAGCACCTACAAGCACCGAACAGGCACACACTCTAGACATGCAGAAATTAAAGAATGAAATACAAGTCTTGGAAGCTCAGATGACAGAGCTGCATGAAACCAGAGATAAGCTGGCCAAGGTCAATGAAAGGCATGATAAGACAAAAAGAGAGGTGGGAGAAAATGCCAAGGAAATTAAGGCCCTTAAAGATAGGATCAAAGAACTTGAGAATGAGCTCAAGTTAGACAAAATGATATCTGGGATTAGAGCAATGTTATGGTCTAATATTGGCCAATCCATCACCAACCAATGGTCATATATTGAGACTATCCATGAGCAACTAGAGCTCATCCCAAAAGCGCAGAAGGAAGTTCGAGCATCAAGAGCATTATTGGGAAATATGCCTGAAATTGCTACAAGAATGATCAATGTGCTCAACCACAAAACAAGTTCTCAGTTGGCCACCATGGGAATTACAAATAGAACTGAGACTATTCAAATGATCAAGAGGGTTCTTACTCTTAGAAATCTGGTGCAGACGTTGGACAGAAGAACCCAGGATATGCAGACAGAGGTAAACAGGTTCATGGAGAGATTCCAAGTATTGCAGAATAGAGGACTTCCTAGCTTGCTGAATAGCGGAGGGAAATTGTTCACCCATGAACAATATGCTAAAAGGGTAAATGTTTTTGCTTCAGCACAGATCAATGAGAAGGCCAGCACTTCAGAAGACACATGGCCTATTACAGGGCAGATTTTCTATAGTAAGATAGAAAATCTATTTTATATAATGAATGAAATTAATCACTTATTTGATGTGGCCCCAAATTTTTTCAAATATACAGAAGCAGAAGAGACAATGGAGGCCATCCTCAGGCATCAGCTCCCTACACAGGAATGGTGGACAGATGCAATCCAGAGAATTTTGTAAACAGTAAGTCATTCACCAACTTCTGTTGTTTACAAATTATGATGAAAAGAACAGTCAACAAAGTCAGCAGGCATCATAGATTAGAGCTGAGCCAACTCAGCGGAAGTAGCGGACAACAAAGCAGTGATAAAAGACCACAGCTGGCAAACCCGAGAAAGCACTGCGCAGACAAAAGTAAATGCATATTTCCAGAATTAAAACAGAGTGATGCAACCGACTCAGTGATTCTCAAAAGTCAAAACAATCCTCTGACAGACATAAAGAGCATTTACGCTACATTCAAAGTTGTAATAACTTCTTTCCTACTTTCTGAACGTTACTGAAGATATTTTTCTCTCTCAGATGACTCAATGCCTGAGATATTTTGTATACACATTTCTATAAAATCCCCTTCGCATGAGATAGCAAGGGTTGTTGCTGATTTCTCCTGAAGAGTTTCTTATGCTGTAATCATTTTTCCGAAGCTAATAAAGGGAGAAATGGAATTTCTTGGATGTCTGATGTGTGGAAAAACGTTCTGTGCCTGTTGATGACTGTTGGATCCCTGTGTATCTCACCATGCAATAAGTATCTGTAACTCTCTCTGTTATTTGCTTGTTTTGTAATAAATCCATATACGTTATCTGATTTCTAATATTAAGCAACAAAGAAAAAGAATAACTCCAAGGATTTACTAACTCAGTACCCTGAGTTCAGTCTGTGTTGTTTATAAATGTTTTCTTCAGTTGCAATCTGTATAAAGTGTGATTCTTAACTGCTGCACTTTCAGAATACATCTTTCACGTTGGCCTCTGTCACAGGAATTCAAACTTTGCTCCTGGGCAGTGAGTCCATTTTCACTTCACCAACTTAACAGAGAATTCTCAATAGATTTCTGTTGTTTAACATGCGTCACCACTCAGTCTTAAATTTTGTCTGTTTGAATACACAATAGGCCTTGCAGTTAGAACACCACCCAACATATAAAATCATTTCACAGCATCCAGACTCCATTGCCCAATGGCATCTCATTATCTAAACACTATATCATAAGACCTGAAAGAAATCCTTCAAGCAAAACCTAAACAAAACCTGAGCATCATAGCTAGCCTAAAACACAATCATAACAGAGATAAATCATAAAGAGAGAGCCCTCTCTGGTTGCAGTTGGGCTAGGAACTGTAACCCAAAGATTGGTTAGTGGTTACCCCGGCCGTATTCCCTTGGGAGTCAAAGGGAACAACCTGGGTGTTAACACATGGCATCCAAACCTATCGAAAGTTTGGAATTCATTATCACAAAGTTGATGTTTATTAGTCCCTACCGTCTTGGCATGGGACTATAGTAATTGAAAACCATGATTTTAATATTAGTTGAGCTATTTGTGAGTTGTTTGTTAGTGTCGGTTGATGGAGTATACTGAAAGTTTTTAGGTACATAGTAATTTACTGTGTTATTTGGCCTCTTCCTGAGGCAGGGAGGCAAAAACATAGGTTATATATATATATATATATATATATATATATATATATATATCAATGTTCAACCAGTTTAAAACATCCGCTTAATGCTAGCATTAATGCTTGGGATAATGCTTGGGACATTGTACTTTCAGATAGACAGGTTACCTGCATGAAGATGGGCAGACAGGTGGCCTGCATGAAGATGGGCGTGGAGAGAGGAGGGCTCATGGGCGTGGCGAGAGGAGGGCTTGCATGAAGATGCGCATGCACATGGCGAGAGGAGGATTACCTTTCTCTGCAATAGTTTACCCTTCTTCGAAAGCTTCACAGGCTACCTACTGAATCGACCGATTCAATCTATAGCAAAGATCCTTGCAACCTGCCCTTCATTCGAGAGATAAGAGCTCCCATATCAACTGCTACGAGCTAGCCCATTTCCTTATATTGCTTATGAACCAACTGGTGGATGATTTGAGTTTGGTTGGCCCTGCTTCTAATACGTATTGCATGGCTAGATGGCTAGAGGGCTGGCAGAAGGATGATTTAGTCTGTTGGCTAGATGGCAGATTTTTATAGACATATTTGGGCACATCAACCCCAAACTTATATGTCGATGTATTAGGGCTCATCAACCCCTAGAATATTTGTTCCATACTCTAAAGGAACATAGTCATCTGAATACATCATTCCCCAAAAGTTCCATCTGAGAAACCATCCAGAAATTGCCTAAATTGAACCATACTAACTGCTCCACTAGAAAAGTGTGATGCATACTAAGTGGTACACTTCCAGGGTGCAATGCATACAGTTTAGGCCTTCTATAGGGTGCGATGGGCGAGAATGGACAAATGTCTGAGACAGTTTTCTAGGTGGTTGCTCATGGAATCTTCTAGAAACTTCTCCTCTGCCACTTGCCTCTCTGAATTCGCCCAAGGATGAATAAAGGATCTAAGACATATCCAATCCCTTCTCTTTTGGAACCAATTATAACAAGTAGAATTACACTAATCAAACCCCATGGATGACTCATGCCCTTACACACAACTATAAATGGATCCCTCATCCAAGAGATCTAGGGGCTGGAATATTATGAATTGCAAGGAAGTGCTGGTAGTTTGTAATTGAGGAAAGAGCATTGTATTGTTGGTGTGATCTTTCTATTTCATGAGGTGAAGAAGGATTGAAGCTAGGAGGATGGTGGTAGATTAGGCAACTAGGTTGTAATTCTCCCTTCTATTAATAAAGTTCTTCAAGTTTTCTTCCATATGATTGTGCAATTGTGAATTTTATCATTTCTAAATGCTATCATTTGTTCATTATATATCTGATTTTGTAATGTTTATGTTGTAATACATCATGACGCTTTGACGGCTCTTTGTTGCTGTACTTGTGCAGGTACTCTCCAAGCATGTTAAGTATGGAGAGGAGTTGCAGGATCTGTCAAAGGAGAGAGAGATCAAGCAAGGGATTAAGCAAAAGTTCCAGGTTGGTCCCATTATCTTTCTCTTATCTATTACACATAGAATAAATCAGTGAATTGCTTTAAACTATTGTTTCTAGGGTATCTACCAAACCTAGAGGGCTACCATTCTTTACGAATACTAGTTTTCCCAGAAACAAAATGGTGACTCCGCTGGGGAATGAGTAGATGTTTGTTTGTTGTTATTATTTTTTTATAAACTATAGACAGAGACTAAAGTCAGCCAGATAGCCTTCAAAGTACTCTTGCTTTGTAATTGCATAGTAGATGAATGTTGCTTCAGTCAATCTCTGGTTTAGTTTATGAATTAAAAACTTGACTTGCAAGCACATCTAGATGCATTTTTTGGTAGCTCAGTAATCTCTCAAGACATTCCAACATACTTTGCTCTTTATTGTTCATCAAAACCCAACCTAACTCATTGAAAACAACTCCACATTTAAGCCAAAACCCATTTCTGTTGCGCTCCCTGGACCATCGCACTATCTTCCACTATGACTCAGTGTGCATAGCACCTCCCGAGTGTAGTAATTGCGATGCATCTCAATTTCGGTGAAGCCTAGGTGCGATGATTGAGTGAACTCTTTTTCCATTTAGAAATTGAGGGTTTTTGACCTTGTTTTCAGTTTGTTTGGTTGTTTTGCTGCATATGAACAATTCCTCTTTATTAAAGCTTACTTGCATCACTTAGATTAGCCTCTATTACATTAAGATTAGTGAATGTTTTTTGAGTATTTTTTCCTCATTTACAATCCTTTGTCGAAAAGTTTCTTAAATCAATTTGTCACTTTGGTACAAAAAGTGTCGTAATTGTCATTTTGTGTCGGAAAGAGAAGTGTCGTAAATTCTTCCTTCCCTTGATAATCGATTAAACTTTTCTTCATGTATATTGTTTGATTTATTTATATTCGAAGTGTTGAAAGCAATTTTATTCAAAATTGAAAAGTGTTGTCTTGAGTCTTCCTTTCTCTTTTGAAGAAGAAATTGTCGAAAATGTCATTTTGAGTGAAATATTTCAGATCTTTGCTGCATTTAGTTTTCCTTTTTTACATTTTTCACATTAAGGAGAACAAAAATAAATACATGCATTTGCATTTAGCATTTTTTTATTTGTGTGAGAAAATATGATTTAGGGAAATGCACTAGTGTGTGCTCTTTGCTCTTTGCTTAAAAGCATTGTTATTTTCTTTCCCTAGTAGCTAGGATTTTCATTGTTCAAATAAACAAAGATTGTATATCATTGTAGATTGCATCTTAGGAGTTTCAGATCATCATCACATGGTGAACCATTGAAAAGAAAAATTTAAACAAGATCAACTTTAAAATGAATTTCAATGAATCTAACAATGCTTTGGAACTTAACGCAACACATCTAGAGGTCTAGGCTAGAGACATGTTCCGACATCGTTAAAACTAGTGGCTATCATTTTCATTGAAGGTTGGGTGATTCCTCCTCCTTGAAACAACAAGTGCTAGCATGAACTTATGCTCCCCGTAGCATCGCATATATATCAGAAGGCCACAATAGGCTTCAATCCTTTACCCATAGGAAACTGAGTCTGCCATCTTATTGGTCACAATGTACTAAGAACATCATTCAAAAAGATTTACTGTTGTACATAAGTCCTTGGTAATTTCTCTTTAATTTATCACCAAGGTGTATATTACAGTTTTGCGATTGGTTTGGTATTCCCTTTGTCTATATTTTCTAGAGTAGTCACTTTCATTCCTTTTCGACTCTTTAAAAGAAAAGGTACATCTGAGCACTTGTCCTTTCAGGGTAATTAAAAATCGAAGGAGACTAGATTAATCTTTAGATTTTTCTCAACTCTTAAAAATTGAAATAGAAAAGTTGTGTCCAAGCGTCTTTAAAATTAATTGAATTCGAATAACATCCATATTCCGTAGCTGATCTTATGTTGAGACATATGGCAACAAATATGGAATCCACTGATCAAGGAATCCCTTTTGAGGGTAATCCTAGTCCTTTTCGTTCTTTTAGAAATATTGGTGCTCCTTATATGGCTACATTATCCCTTCCGAGACTTACCATTGGCCTGCCAGTATGGCTTTTCTCAACCTCTTTGGTTGAAGATGTCATGGTTTCTCCACAATCGAGTATCCCTTCAACTGAACAAAATAACCTCCAATTGATCATGAAGTTGACCCTTCATCCTCTTACCCGTTTGTTTCTCCCTTCCCTTCTTCATCTTCACTTGGTGAAAGTAGTGATACTAATAACCAAGTGGGTGAGAAGAAGAAGAAAGTAAAGGAGAAGAAGAAGAAGCCAATTCAGCAAGGGGGCAACCAAGCAACCATTGATTTGAATGCATCATTTGATGAAAGTCCATCCATTAGACTTCCCAAAGCCAAATATCCATGCATAATTTGTGCGGGGGACCATTTTCATCGAGATTGTCCTTACTTTCCTCGGATCTTGAAAGAATGGTATCCTCGTTCACACCATCTCGTGGTATCAAACTTTGGAGATCATGTTGGTAACACACCATCAACTAGCAATAGAAAAGTTCATGGACAGAAGGGAAAGGTCAGGATTCCATGTAGGTTATGTGAAAGTAATCATTTCCTTCACCTTTGTCCCTTTTTGGATGAAGCCAAAAGTGTGTCGGATAACCTTCCTACTTCACTGCAGTGACTTCCATCTAGTTACAGGAAACTCTCCCTAAATCCTTCACTAGTTGAAGAACCGACTGACTTAAATCAACTGTTGGTCGAAACCACTCTCTCTGAAAGTGAATCCTATGAGTCTATACCCTACCAAAATCAATAGATATAGGAAATGTTTGACCTAATTTCACCTTCAACTAATCATACCTTTCAAAAAGAGAGTGAAAATGATACCATTCAAATTATTTTTGTTACATCGGATTCTAATGACCCTGGGGGCAATCTTCCTATTCCATCAAGATAGGAGGAAAACTCTCCAGTTCTCATAACTCATGGGGTTAATTCTCCCATTTATTTGGTACCCCCTCCAAGTAGTCTAGTCACTTCCTTTGGTTGGAATTGACTGGCAAGATCCCGCCTTCCTTCTTATGTGCCTTTCCAGATCATAGTACAAGTTTGTAAAATTATCGTGTCTGGCACTATTATGGATGAAGGTCCATCAATGAGTATCCTTTCCTGAACTGCTTGGAAAGCACTTGGTTTGCCACCGCTTATGCCTATTACACAGAATCTGTTACGCTTTAACAAGGGAATGAATTGACCGTTAGGGATACTTCCTAAGTTACCTATTACTTTGGGAGGAAAAATAATTCATCTAAACATGATGGTAGTCCTAGGACCTTTAGATTACAATTTACTTCTTGGGCGTGACTATGTTTATAACATGGAAGCTATTGTTTCAACACTCTTCTGGGTGATGCATTTCCCGCATGAAGGCAAAATGGTCACTATTGACTAGCTTTCATTTCCTGGTCCAAACATAGCTCCAAGTCAATATTCATCCCTAAATGGTCCATTTACATCAACAGTATCACTTGAACCTTCATTCCATCCACCTGATAGCCAAGAGTAGTCTGGTGAATGTAATGAAGCTTGGGGGCATCCACCTAGTTGAAAAGATAAGTTTCCCTATAGATTATGTGATTGGTCTATCACACCATTCACCTTTGTCTATTTATACAAATCCGTCCCGCTTCACCACAGTGACTTCCATCTAGTTACAAAAGACTCTCCCTTTCATCATGCTAGGGGCATGCAAACCAATTCAAGCATAGTTTTCTCGTTTCAAGCTTGTGTAAAAATGAAACCGAATCCAAGCATAGTTTCCCATGGTTCAAGCTTGTCTAAAAATGAACCCATTTACAATTTTATTTCCAAGCATAGTTATTCATTTTGAGCTTATGTAAAAATGAAATTGAATCCAAGCATAGCTTTTTGTTTCAAGCTTGTGTAAAAATGAAACTCAATCCAAGCATAGTTCCCCATGGTTCAAGCTTGTCTAAAAAATGAACCCATTTTCAATTTTTAACCTTTGTGATTTCTATTCTATCAGCCTTTTGATCCTTGCTTGTGTACATCCCATTGCCACCATCCCTTTGGCCAATGATACACTCGCACTTGGCTGTTTTACCCTTTTTCAGGAATAGTTGCAATGAGTGGTCTTATTAGCCAGCCTCCTTACATAAATCAACATGTTTTGAGAAGTTCCAACATCACCAGAACCAGTTGCTACCCTAGACACCACTCGTTCCTCAAAATAGAGTCCTCTTTAAACCCTTTTTAGACTCATCAAATATGAAAAGATCATTGAGTGCTTGTCTTTTTCAGCTCGTTAAAGTGTTTGGAATAGTCATCCCTCCTATATTACTTTATCCTTTTTTGGACCTGAGGGATTATTTTACGAAAAAGAACTTATGGAGTTTTCTTTTCGTCCCTTTTCAAACTCTCCAAAAGTGAAAAGGACCGAGTTATCCTTGTCATTAAACTTGTTAAAACAATTTCGACAAACTTTCCATTCTAGATGAGATCGAGTTTCACTGTTGCTAGACTTTTTAAAACATAAATTAGCGACAAATTTGCCAGAAGGGCGAATTATAGAACAAGCATATGTTATCCTCCTCAATCTTGACAAAGATAAAGAGTGATTGGTCAGCAATGACTGGGGAAAACGAGAAAAACTTGAAGAATTTTTAGTAGCAAGTCGCTCTTGAACATGACACTTTCACTTCATCTCTATTATTGAGTTCGGTTGGGTTATTCCATTCACCAATCATCTTACCATTGGTCTTTCATACCATCCATCTTTTGGGGTTAACGCTACCAATTCATCTCAGTGTCGCCAACATGTTCAAGAGAAGTCATTCAGTTCAGAAATCACCATCCAGTTAATGTCCCATACACTGCAATACCTCCAACCTTCATTTTTTCATGACCGCCATTCCTGAACCTTGTGTCGTCAATTCATTTTCACCTCCAAAAATCATTTGCTTTGTTTCATGTCGTAGATGTGGATACATCAAGGCCCTCCTACGAAGAGTCACTTCTTGTCGACATCAGCTCATTATCCAAGAAGTTCACTTAGGAACACCCCGTTTAGTGCTTTGAGGCTTGCATACATCAATGGCAAGTTTCTCACTTTTGGCGACGGGTTGACATCAATGGCCTTCAACCGAAAGATTTTGCATGGTGTTTGACATTGGATCATATATTCACACCACGTGAATTGTACTGTAGTACCTTGAGGATCATTATCATTATCGGTGATCCCTCTCGCATTTGTTAACAGCTCACATCATCAGCTGGTAATCAGGTGATGTCATTCCATGTTCGACTTCAGAACATCTCTTCACATGGATTGACTTGTACATCGAGCAAAGATTGAATGAGTTTGAAGACCCCAAATCTAGTTTCATCCATTTGGGCTATGGTATATTTAGGGATATAAAAACATCAAATGTACAAAGGCTCTACACAGATGGTCGTCCTAACCATGGATGATGCTTCTATATTTTAAGAATCACCAGTCTGTATCTTCAAATGACTATTTGATCTATGTACATGAAATGAAATTTACAAAGTTGAGCATAGGAATGCCTCCCTTAGCTAGAAGATGAAAATTATATTATGATGATATATTGTATTGTAACTTATGCAATTCACCTTCCGGTTTGAAACTTTGGATCCTCATGATAAAGCATTTCACCCGACATGAATATTTACAACCTCATGCTTTACGGGGCAACTGTTATAGACATATTTGGGCACATCAACCCCAAACTTATATGTCAATGTATTAGAGCTCATCAACCCCTAAAAGAGTTGTTTCATACCCTAAAGGAACATAGTCATCTGAATACATCATTCCCCAAACGTTCCACTGAGAAACCATCTAGAAATTTCCTAAATTGAACCATACTGACTGCTCCACTAGCAAATTGTGAAGCATACTGAGTGGTACACTGCTGGGGTGTGATGCATATTGTTTAAGCCTTGTATAGGGTGCGATGGGCGAGGATGGAAAAATGTCCGAAATAGTTTGCTAGGTGGTTGCTCATGCAATCTTCTAGAAACTTCTCCTGTTCCACTTGCCTCTCTGAATTCGCCTAAGGATGAATAAGGGATCTAAGAAATCTCCAATCCCTTTTCTTGTGGAACCAATTGTAACAATTGGAATGACACTAATCAAACCCCATGGATGACTCACACCCTTGCACACATCTATAAATGGATCCCTCATCCAAGAGATCTAGGGGCTAGAACATTGTGAATTGCAAGGAAGTGTTGGTAGTTTGTAATTGAGGAAAGAGCATTGTATTGTTGGTGTGATCTGGCTATTTCATGAGGTGAAGAAGGATTGAAGCTGGGAGGATGAAGCTGGATCAGACAACTGGGTTGCAATTCTCCCTTCTATTAATAAAGTTATTTAATTTTTCTTCCATATGATTGTGAAATTGTGAATGTTATCATTTGTGAATGCTATCATTTGTCCAGTATATATCTAATTCTGTAATGTTTATGTTGTAATAGATCACAATGCTTTGACGGTTCTTTGTTGCTATACTTGTGCAGGTACTCTCCAAGTGTGTTAAGTACGGGGAGGAGTTGCAGGATCTATCAAAGGAGAGAGAGATCAAGAAAGGGAATAAGCGAAAGTTCCAGGTTGGTCCCATTATCTTTCTCTTATATATTACACATAGAAGAAATCATTGATTGCTTTAAACTGTCGTTTCTAGGGTAGCTACCAAACCTAGAGGACTAACATTCTTTAGGAATACTAGTTTTTCTAGAAACAAGGATATGTGTAGATGGGGGATATGTGTAGGTGGCTACGTGGCTAGAGGCAAGGCACACAACATGTACATGTCTTTCATACTCGTAAGCTGTTTCTCCTATCTATTTCATTTATCAGCAACCTCCTTGCTTTCCGGCATACTGGGATCGTTGTCTATTTAGTATATCTTCCCTCTCGTCGGCTAAATCTGAGGCTGTCTCGGCTATCTTTGAGACTGTCTCTCTTTTAGAGAGCTTTATCACACTCTTTTTTTAATGAAACAACACTCTTTCTTTTAACAGAACAACAGACAAAATAAAAATGCAGGTAGTTGAACCTTGATTAATTTTATATAGAGATGGAAGGTAGTATGTAACCTAGAGAAAATATTTATTATACATCGTTTTCCGTAATGTTTCTAATTAGAATGGTGAAACTCTATACTATATGCCATTCACTGGATCAATAAGCTCACTAGCATCATTCACTGGATCATTTACTGGTCTCGATCAATTGGATATGGAAAGGGGTATGGTTCTCTAATAGAAAGGGGTGGATATGGAAAGAGGTATGGTTCCCTAATAGAAAGGGGCATTGCGGGCTTTCAATCTTTACCTGGAACTGGGCTAGGGTATGTTGGCTCTATCGATACTTCTGGAACTAATGCTTCTAGGCAAAATACGTTTTTTTATTTTCCCAGCGAGCTTTGTTTACAGATAACTTCATGTGGCTTCATCCATGTATTTCATGGCATGTTATGAATTTCATGGCATGTTATGGTTCATGTGGCTTCATCCACGTATTTCATGGCATGTTATGCAAAATAGAGTGCCCAGGCAAGTGGACTCATGGCTTGTGGAAAATACAGTGGTGAGGCAAGTGGATCCATGGGGCCCACATGGCTTAGAGGTCATCCTTTAAATATTCGATTCATTCAAAATTATTTTACAAATCACTTCACAAGGGTTTATTGGGGGTATTATAATGTTATGATGTCTGCATGGATCCATCCATGCCCAGAGTAGAAGGTTCTGCTCTGTACCTTCTCTAGGTTAGCAAACATGCCCGGGAATAATGATTAGGTAGTTTCTTTCTTATTTTTTTGATTCAGATGAAAGTTTAAATTGTATCCAAGAGAATTCAATCCATCCTTGTTTAAACGGTATCCAACAGAACTTAATCCATCCTTGCATGACTCAATTAACTAGTGTCGCCTGACTCAATTAACAAGTGTCATTTTTCTTTGTGAAGGGAATCCAGAGACAATAATTTTCTTTGTGAAGGGCATCCATTAACAATAATTTCAAAGACCCTCAACAGGGAATGCTCGCTCTATTATTTGGTCGATCACCAAGTTACTTGTCTTATTGCATAACCTATGGCTTTAGAGCAAACCAGGTTCTACCATGCTACAAGATGCAAGGTAAGTTTTCCATTCTTCGCTCTTCTGTCTTTTAAATTTTGTTGTTTATGGAACCCATGTATGAACCTCATCCTTGAAGTAGATTTGGTCAAATTGCTAAGAGCTGGAATTTTCCAAGGTCTAAATTTCATGGAACCATTGTATATGTGCAAAATGCATACATAGGCTTCAATGGAAGAAGCAACCATATATGGCTATTCCTAGTTTGTGATGATTAATATCATGATTCTCAGCTAAAATATATGATTTTTCCTTGTGAATGCTTCTGGCTACAGCTGTTGCCACCTAGTATCCCTCTCTCTGAATGTTCATGATGATTCCATTTGCAAACCATAGCTTCATGACCTTCATGTAGTGTTTTATGTATCCCCTAGCCTTGGAGACCATGTTTTTTGTGTCACAGAGTGGATCTGCTTGATCATCCAGGGGTGTCATACCATAACAAAACTCATCCTCCTCCTCCTGATTGTCCCCTCTGGTATTAGATGCCTTGGAGAAAATGGACTTGAGATATGCTCTTGAAGCTTTCAACTTGTGGGCTAGAGTTGTTTTTTTTGAATGAGTAGAATCCAGCAGCTTCTTAGCTTTCTTGAGCATTGCCAAATGACACTTAGATTTAGGCTCGTTATTACATTTACATTCTTCCATTGATGTGGATGTAGCAGCTTCATTGTTGTACTTCTCCCTTATTCCTGTGATGGCCTCATACATTTCTGGGTTCAACTCCTGGCTAACTTCACATGAATCATAAGGAGTAACATCACAGGACTCATAAGGAGTGAAAAAGACAGAATCTTCAGCCAAATTTCCTCGTTGTTCTGCACTATTCATGCTAGAGATATTCTTTGAATCTTCAACTGGAATCCCCAATAATCTATGCTGAGAGGATTCGACTTCATAGGATAGCAAATTCTCCACCATTTGAATATGGGGAGGAAGATGCAGGGGAAGCACGTGGCCTTTATAAAAGAGCTCATCTACAGGGGAAACAATGGACTCAAGCTCTTTAGAGCTTGGGCATTAATACCAGACATATCAAACTCAAATTCCAAGGAGGGCATGCAAAGAGGAAAGGTCAGTAATTATTATCATATTTGGATGATGCTTCATGGCGATGTTATATGTATCCCATTTCTTGGTGAAAAATTTGATATTTGTATGGTTAAAGGGGATGTCATTGTCTTCCCTTCAAAAAGTACATTCTTAGCCATGTTATATCAAAATAGCATTCCCACCTACTCAGAATTTGTTCCCAAGGATTTAGATGGGTTGAACATTGAACAGATATAAACTCTAAAGTTCAAAATACATTTGTCAATCCCAAGCCGCCATTTAACTTTATCTGGAATGCATCTATATATCTATGAGTACAGTCATAATATATTAGTATTGTTATTTTTCTATTTTTTACAACTCCTTAAATTTTTAGGGTATTAGGTTGCGGTTTCTTGGTCTTGGTTGTAGAGAGAATTACAGGTTTTCCTCTTGTTTTTATTGGAACTTGGTTTTATCAACCTTTCTAAGATGAGGCGGAACATATTTTGTAGTTAGTTTTTGTATTTAGTTATTTTTAGTAATAGTTTCCTTTTCAGAGACATCATCTTTATTCCTATTAGGTATCGTGCGTGAGGTTGATGCTCGTGATACTTTTGGCAATGTTTTATTACGGTCAGAATTTGAGTTGTATGCTATAGTGATTTCATTCCAAGGACATGCAGTAGTTGTAACTTCATTGAAGATAGTTTTGAACTTTTTGTATTGAAATTTTCTATGAATTGAAGATTAAAATTTGCTTACATTATACATTCATACACAAAGTCTATTTTCGCTAAGACATAGTAACGTGTAACCATCCTCTCTTATTACTGGTCTTGATAGTCATATTAGAGGTGACTTCTTCTCTATTATTTAGAGAAAAATACTATTTCTATATATAGAAGGAAATACTATTTCTATAGATAGAAGGAAGGACTTACTATTTATATCAGAGAGTTATGTTATATATACACACGCAGAGTGATTATGACTCATGACAGTATTTTTTATGTTGCAGGGCATATCTTCTGTAATTAAAGATAATACAAAGAAACATAATAACTGTAATAATATTTCTGTCTATTGTAGCTTGTACAACCTCGAAAAGCAAGGGTTGGATTCTTTATTTACGACCTCTCCTAGTCAGAACAAATAACTTTTTTTACAAATTTGAAAAAACACTAAAAAAACATAGAATTTTTTTTACAAATTTGAAAAAATACTAAAAAAACGAGGAAATTGAATGTTCTACTTTACACTTTCAACACTAAAAAAACATGAATAACTTTTTTTTACAAATTTGAAAAAATATACTAAAAAAACGAAGAAGTTGAATGTTTTACTTTACACAAAACAGATAAACAAACTTTTGCTAGCTACATATTGTTCTAAGTCACTGCTATGACTGATTTTTGTGCAGGTCACTGCTATGACTAATTTTTTTGCAGGTCACTGATTTGATTCACATACACAGTCACATGACACAAGGAATGTTACACATAATACATGGATTTAAAGCCTAACTATCTTTTGTTCTTTGGGTACTCCTGCCTTGTACAGATGCGTTTTATTCAAGCTCCCCCATGGATGCATTTTCTTGAAGCTCCCCCTCATGACAGGGACTTGCTACGATGCAGCCATTCTTGTTAACACAAGAGATCAATGTTAAGTTTTCATCCCACATGTCATTATGATTAATAACCCACACCTCCATTTCACTCGATATACTCAAATGTCATTATAAATCCCATCACATAGTTTAGCGTTTGTTGTTGCGTTTTAACAATTATTAATGTGTGGGGGCATTCATTGTTTCAAAACACAATTATTTAATTCATTGTTTTCACATGGAATTTTGTAGGCAGTTGCGAAAATAAATAATGGTTTTTTCAAACATTTATAAACCTTAGTCTATTAACCTTGGATTAGAACATAATCATAATTCCTTTGATTGAATTTACAAAATACCATCGGTAGAAAATCATCATGTCCAAAACCATGTGAAAAACCCATGCACAAAAACCATAGGTAGGTTCGCCCACCTAATATAAGGTAAGAAAAAAAATTCTTAGGACATTGTCCCGAACCCCGTGCAGAGGGGCACCATGCTCCTATTGCGCCCGACACAATCAATGTGGGGGGTTTCTACCCCCCTGTAATGCCCCCACGCATGCGACTAGTCATGGAAAGAATATAATATACACCCCACATTCTCCCACTTGTTGTTTTCTTTTCCACATAGGAGGTCACAATAGATCTTAGCAATTGGCCCAGCCCTACAATGCCCATTTTTTCTCTACACCAAACAAACTTTTGACTACTTACAAAATTTGTCAATGCATCTGCAGCATTCTTCAAAGTTTCCACCTTTACCAAAAACAAGTTTTTGTCCTCAACCACATCCCTTAGAATGTGATATTGAACATCAATGTGTTTTGTCATTGAATGATAAGAAGGGTTATTTGCCAAGAAAATTTCACTTTGGCTGTCATAGTCTATCCTTATAGCTCATTGTACTAACCCCATACTTAAACACAATCTATGCAACTAAACTTCTTCCTTGCTTGCATGAGTCATTGCCATGTATTCTGCCTCTGTAGTTGAAAGTGTCACTATAGATTGTCTCTTCCTCATCCAACTGACTGCACCTCCAAATAGGTTAAACACGTACCCACTTGTCAATATTCTCTGATCTAGATCTCGAAATGAGCCTACATCAGAAAGCCATGGATGTGCAAAAGTTTGTCCATTCTTTGTCTTCCTTGGTAGCACAAGCCATAATCACTAATTTCAAGAGAATACCTGAAAACTCGCTTCACTCTTGTCCAATGCTCCTTCCCTAGTTTTGATATAAACCTACTCAATACTCCCACTTCATGTGCAATCTCTGGTCTAGTATAGACCATTGCATACATTAGTCTACTGACTACGCTTGTGTATGGAACACGGGACATGTCATCTTCCTCTTCTTGTGCCTTGGGACACTGTTTAGCATATAACCTTACACCTATAGGAATAGTAACCTTCACCAATTTACTATCTTTCATATTAAACCTCTACAATATTGTCTCGACATACTTCCTCTAGTTTAACTAGAGCTTCCTATTTGCTCGATCTCATTTAATTTACATGACCAAAATATAGTTTGCAACACCAAGATATTTGATATCGAATTTGGAAGACAATTGGGTCTTTGATTCGTAGATAATTTATTTGTCATTTCCAATCAGAAACATATCATCCACATACAAGACCAGATAAATAACACGACCACCAATTAATTTGAAATATGCACAGTGATCCACTTTTCTTGTAGTGAAGTCAAGTCCTTGTATAAATGTATCAAATTTTTGATACCATATCCTTGGTGACTGTTTTAACCCATTCAAATACGTTTTCAACCTGCATACCAGTTCTTTGTTTCCTTTCACCGCAAAGCCTTCAGGTTTCTTCATGAAGATATCTTCTTCCGAATCCCTGTGAAGAAATATTGTCTTCACATCCATCTGTTCTACCTCAAAATCAAAAGAAACAACAACAGGTAAAAGTAATATAATAGAAGCTACCGTGGAAATAGGAGAAAAAATATCACCAAAATAAATTCCCAACACCTGGGAATAACCTTTTGCCACCAACTGAGCTTTGTATTTTTCGACCTTGCCTTTTTCATTCATCTTCTTCTTAAATACCCATTTTCTTCCAATCGGTTTCCTTCTAGCCGACAACTCGACTAGATCCGAGGCCTCATTTTTGTCCAAAGATGTCATTTCATCAATCATTGTTTCTTTCCAGAGTTTTCCATCCTCTGAATCTGCTACCCCCGCGACAATTTTGAGATCATCATCAATAATAGATAAAGAAAATTTTTAACATAAAGCAGATGGACTATACCTTTATGGTTTTCTTCTTTCTCGAACTGAGCTTCTCATAGTTGGATTTTGTGGCTCTTCATCCTCTAATTCTTGTTCTGTGTTAGGTCCCTATATTACTAGTGTAGTCCCTTATTATTATTAGTGCAACCCCCTTATTTTATTATTTTTCCCATGTAGTCCCCATGCTGTTATTGTTGTGCCCAAGTAGTCTCCATGTTGTTATTATTGCACCCCATCGAAGCCCATTAATGTTATTATTGTGCCCCTACAACATTATTGTTTTGTAGGCTCTGATTATATTGGGACCCCTTAGACTCCTATATATAGAAAGGAGGTCTTGTCATTTTTATCAACCAAGAATTGTTCATTTTTGTAATGTAAAGGAGGTTTCCCCCTCGAAGAGGCTGATTTTGAATTCGTTTATCTATATTTCTATTTTCTTCCAATGGGTTTCCTTCCAACCAGCAACTGGACCAGATCCCAAGCCCCATTTTTGTCCAAATATGCCATTTCATTAATCATGGCCTCTTTCTAGAGTTTTCCATCCTTTGAATCTACTGCTTCCTTGACAGTTTTGAGATCATCATCAATAATAGATAAAGAAAAAATTAAGCAGAAAACAGATGGACTATACCTTTATGGTTGTCTTCTTTCTTGAATTGAACTTCTCACATTTGGAGTTTGTGGCTCTTCATCCTATGATTCTTGTTCTGTTATAGAGTCTGATTTTTCCTCCTACAACTCAAACTCTATCTTCTCAAGTTCCTTTGGTAGGACTTCATGTTTAATAACATATTTCATATCTCTAAACATCACATCTTGGTTGTACACAACCTTCCTTGTTTCTCGGTTGCAAATCTTTTAACCTTTCAAAGCATCCTTATACACAATAAAGATGCATCTTTCATATTTACTATCCAACTTGGTTATTTTCTCCTTTGGAACATGTACATATACATCACAATAAAATACACTCATATGTGAAAGAGAGTGTTTCTTATCAGTCCATACCTCATGTGGGGCCTTATCCTCCAACATTGATGAAGGTGATCTATTGACTAGGTAACATGCAGTCTCCATTGTCTCTGCCCATAATCCTTGTCCTAACCTAGCACCAGTGAGCATGCTTCTTTCCTTTTCCATCAACGTCCTGTTCATTCTTTCTACAAATCTATTTTTTTTGAGGTCTATATGGAGTAATCTTCCGTCATGCTATACCACACTTCTTACATAACTCTTCAAATTCCTTCTTGCAGAACTCTCCACCATTATTTGTCCTCAGCACCTTTATCTTTTTCTCTGTCTGATTTTTTTTCCACCAGAGCCTTAAATTCTTTAAACATGTTAAAGACTTAAAATTTCTTCTATATTATATATATCCATATATTCCTTGATAAGTCATCTATAAATGATACATATTATATAGAATTACCCATTGATGGAACCAACACAGGTCCAAACACATCATTCTACACAAGGTCTAATATCCCTTTCACCCTCTTAGCACTAGAGGGAAAAATCACATGATTCTTCTTCCCATATACACAATGTTCACAAAAATCGAAGTCTAAAGAGAAATTATACATACCTTCTACCATATCATTACCATGAAGTATCCAAAGACCCTTCTTTCCAATATGTCCAAGCCTTTGATACCATATCATGGTGTTTTCTCAAAAGTCTAATAGATTTCTTGCTCCACTTTCAGGAACCACATAATTGTTTCACCCATCAATAACAATACTACCCAGAAGCTTGTATAGAGTTCCAATACAAACTCCCCACATCAATACCAGTGCTCGACGAACCATCTCACAGGTATATTTCTTGAACACTAGTTTTACACCTGCATCATCCACCTATCTTATAGAAATCATATTTATGGCCAATGTAGGAATATTCAGAACACCCAAAAGTGTTCTAATCCTTCCACCTTGCAACTTCAACTTGATTTTTCTACATCCAATGATTCTAGCCTTACTATCATTCCCTAAGAAGTCATCACCACCATCATATTTCTCATACTTGCAAAACCAATCCCTATGGGGAGTGAAACGAAAGGATGCACCTGAGTCAATCAACCATGCCTCATGATCTACATGTGTACTTGAAGAAGAAGCCAAGTACACATTCCCACCTTCATTTGAGGTGGTTGTCACCTCTATAGAAGGAACATCATCATATCTCTTTTGTTTCTCAAGAGCTTTAGATCTACATTCATTTTCATAGTGCCCTTCCCTTTCACATTTCCAACATACCTTTACAGTTTTTCCTCAAGATTTAGATCTCCCTCTAGATTTAGATCCCCCACTCAAGGACTTATTTTTGTTTTTGTTCTAGAACTGTCCTTGTACAAACAAGGAATCTCTATTCAATTCGACAATATTTTTCCTTCTTATCTCCTTTCACAACAAGGATGAGACTATTTCATCAAACTTCAAAGTAGTTGTATTGCTACTTATTACAACAACCAAACTATCCTACGAATTTGGTAGAGAACACAACAAACTGGTGCATTTATCTTCATATGAAATATTTATATCAATAGATAACAACTAGCTTAGCACAGTATTAAATTCATTTAGATGCTCTATCACAGATTCTTCATTCTTCATCCTCATATTATACTATTTTTTCTCGCAAGAACAATTTGTTCACCAGAGACTTATATTGGTACAAAGTCCCTGACTTGACCCACAAATCCTTCGTCGTAGCTTCCCTTGATACATTCAAAAATACTAAATCTAAGATACACAAGCGTATTGTGATCTCTGCGTTCCGATCCAAATTTAGCCAGTTCTCTGTTGAGATTTTTGTTGTTTTGGTACTCAAATCTATTGCAATCCACTGATCCTTATACACCAAATGATCCTCCATCTTAAGCTTTCACAACTCAAAATTCTGACCATTAAATTTCTTGATCTCTATCTTTCCACCACTCGCTAGTTTATTTCACCTTAAGAATCAGTCATGCAAATCTCCCACTAAACAGGGTCTACCACAGGCTCGAGAAGAAACCCTCAATAGCAAAGGCGTGCCCTTGAAGCCAAAACAACTATGATACCACTTGTTGGGAATCATGATTACTATTAGACCAAAACTCGCAAGTGTTAGTCAATGATCAAGTTTCCCAATATAAGGTTCCACGAGAGGCGGTTAGTCCATGTTACAAAACACACGGGGAGAATTGGTTTATCCAATGTAAAATAACCTCCCCCCAATGCCAATCAGGTGTGTATCGAACTTGTTACATATGCTCTGATACCAAATGTAGGTTTTAACCTTGTACAAAATTTCTTGCAAACGAATTCTTAAAAGGTAGAAAATATACAATGGCGAGAGATAAAAAACAAATACAGAAAGATTTTCCGTTGGATCCCAAAACCGAGACTACCAGATTGATTTTTAATTATGTTCCTTTCAATGTTACAATACATATATATACATGACGATGCATTCATAACCCTAATCCATTAACCCCGAATTAGAATATAACTCTAGTTCCCTTGACTGAATCTACAAAATACCATGGGTAGAAAACCATCATGCCCCAAACCATATCCAAAACCCATGCACAAAACCATAAGTAGGTCCACTCAACTAATATAGGGTCCAAAACAAAATTCCTAAGGCACTGCCCTGAACCCCATGAACGGGGGTATCACCCCTCTGTTATCACCAAAATAGGACCCTGATAGGCTACTGATCGACTATCTTAGTGTAACTATTTCAAACCAATCTTTTAGCTAATGCTTAGCCTCCTCAGCCTGAGAGGGCTCTCTCAAGGGTTAATGATATTGATTAATGATAATATAGATGGCTAACTCTATCTTGGTTTTGTGTGTTTGTAGGTTGAAAAGATGAAGGCTTGCTACCATTGGGCTATGGAGTCAACAAGTCAATAATTTCAGTGGCAAGGTTTCTTGACATGAAAGCTAAGACAGATAAGGTTCTTAAACAAAGACAATTCACTCAATAACATATGTCAAAAGAGTCATTCCATTACTAAAGGAAGTCAGAGCATAGGGTTATGAATTCTGAGTAATAGTAATGAAATCTACTACTGATGGTTCAAAGGCGGTTTACTCACAAGATTCAGAAAAAACATAGTCATCTCATTACTATAGGAAGTCAGATCATAAGATTATGAATTCTGAGTAATAGCAATGAGATCTACTTCTCAACACAATCATTCCATTACTAAAAGAAATCAAAGCACATGGTTGTGAATTCTGAATAATAGCAATGTAATCTAGTGCTCGTGGTTCAAAGATAATACACAATCATCTTATTGTTAAAGGAATTCAGAGCATTAGATTATGAATTTTGAGTATTAACAATAAGATCTAATGAAAGTAATTAAAATAACACATAGATCAAGAAAGGATTAAACCCTATCTAAACTCAGTTTTGTTCAAGAAAACCTCTTTGTATTACTGATTGTATTCCTTCACATAAAGCGGCAGCTAAACAAAAATATCTCCAATCCTCTTGCTAATTCGACCTCTTGTTTCATATATAGCTTTACAACCTTGGATTCTATGATCCACCATTAGAGGAATTCGAATTCCTATCCTAGACACCTATTCATACCTAAAACAGTATTAATTACAAGTAACAGTTAATTGACTGTCATAGGGTCCTAATACAATTACGAGTACAACTCTTTATTACGATAACAAAAACCTAATTTAGGAATTAAACTCGATGCTTGAAAACTGCTCCTCCGTAACTTCGACCTTGGTAATGTCCATAACCCTCTTGCTGGCATTTAATAACTTCTCCTTTATCTGCCCTGAAAACTAGGAATATGTCCCCTACACTATAGCCCTGGTCTTCAACGATGTTCCTCAAATATTTTAATGAAAAAACAAGCCCCTTTAATCATGTAACATATGTTAAGTTAGCCATAGAACCCTGCTCTTTCACTTGTGCAAAAATTAAACTCCTTGAAGGTGCATGAAGAAGATCTGGAAGTGCTACGAAGCTAACTGTTGTTTTTGTAGAGTAGAACTTTGATTTTACATATATCCTTTATCCTTTGAGTTTTTTCCTTGCTTGAGCTTTAAACTTTCATAAGTGACCTCCTCACATTCTCCAGTAGCATCATTCTCCAAAAAATAACCACTTCTTTCCTTTGAGAATTGATCAAAACATCAAAACTGCACCTACAACAATTTTGTAGTGTGCTATGAAACTGCTGTGTATGTCACCTACAGCAGTTTCTCATAGAACATTCAACAACCTGCATTTTTGAAGGCTTCTTCAACTAATTTATCTATACTAAGAGCATCTAAGCCTTCACGTTCCGTTCTCAGACATCGACCTGACCTATGATTTCTTCTTTGTTCTGACATTTTTCCTTTGAAATCCCTGTGGACAGAAAAGATGGAAGAAAAATACCTTGCTTAACTGAGGAACTGGCTCGCTTGAATTTGATGAAAAACTTCCTTGCTTGAACCCTGCGAAATAACTCTAGTTTCTGCTCACCCTAGGCTTGTTTACTCAAACTAAGAACAGCACCAAGTGTCGCTTGCACAATTATGACCAAGATCAACTAACCTTTTTTGAAATTTAAAATGACTAATGACAAATGACCCCTAACAAATCTAAAGATGGATATGAATGGTTGCATGTGAGAGGAAAGGTTCATGGACTGACACTTGATGATGGAAATTTAACGGTTTCTAGTGGAATTGTTAGCTAGACAAGATTGATCATGAATCCGTGATTTTGTAGTGCACATAGTGGAATTTTAGGGCTTCGCGCTATGAAAACATATAGACAGTTTCGTAGTGCGTTCAAATTTTTGAAATGATCAGACACATGAAACTTAAAACATGATATGGGATCCATAAGGGGCCAGACAATGCTGATGGACTTTATTTAATGATGGAAACGAGACTCTAATGCTATAATTGAAACTCTTAAAAACATAAAAAATGGCTTGAGAATGTCTAACACAAAAACTTAGGAACCATGAATTTTTGGGTGATAACAGTGGCTTCACTAGGGATAGTGTGCTCCAGTGGTATGCTAAGAACCGGTAGCTGCAGTGCTGCTATCCATTTAAAATAAAACTCTGAAATAATGCCCATTTTTCTCCTCAATATTTAATGATTTCTGTAATAAGGACTCAAATTGCACCTACTAAAAATGCTCAGTCAACCTACCCTGAGCTTATTTGCACGTTCCTACCTACCCTATTAGCTGCAATCTCCATTTGTAGCTCAAGGAACATGAAACTTCCAATAAAGCCAATCATTGATCTGATCTAACACTTGAATCTCTTGACTGTGCTTGAAGCAAAAATAAACATGATACTGAAATAACCGAGGCAGCATGAGATGTAACTGATCTTCAAGATGAAAATATAACTGGAAATATGAACAGTAAATCTTTTCCATGTAATCAGCTATAGGGTCAAAAAAGACATGATTAGTTTGATGGTTATCACAACATTCTATATCTTCAGAAAACTTATTCTCAACAACATAAGATTCCTTTGATATGCTATCCAACTGCTTTTCTGAATGATTCCCACAAACAATGTAATTTTGCTCATTATTATGATCATTCTTTGATGTAAGCTGCTACAAAGTATGACATGAAAAATCAACCCTTTCCTCTACTTGAGGGTTATAAAATCTATCTTCCAATATTTCTTCTTGGTGTTTACAATGGTTTTCATACTCTTTATGATCAAAAGACTCGCAAGTTTGCTGCATATTTACATTAATCTCACATGATGTAACATGGTCTTCGTAAGTAAACCCCTGCTGATTTTCATGTTGCATTTTATGGGATGTTATACTTTCTTCTTGGTGTTGAAATGTATTGTTATGAAGAGCCTCTAAAATTTCTTCATCCATGAATTCATCATCATCATAAAAATCCTCCAAATGTTGAATAAAACTCACTAAATTTTTACACCAATCTTTGATCAGCAACAAGGAGGGATGACACTCTTTATACATCTCATAGAACACATCATGGAAATTAGCAAGAGAATATAATGGACCATTTTCCAAGCCTTTATACAAACACCATGCTTTCCTTCTAAAGTGGTCATAAACATCTTCATAAGACAATGGCGAGAAATAAAAAAAAAATACACAGAGATTTTCCTCTAGATCCCAAAACCATGACTACCAGATCGATTTTTCATTATGTTCCTTTCAATGTTACAATACATATATATACATGATGATGCATTCATAACCCTGATCCATTAACCCTGAATTAGAATATAACTATAGTTCCCTTGACTGAATCTACAAAATACCATGGGTAAAAAACCATCATGCCCAAAACCATGTGCAAAACCCATGCACAAAACCATAAGTAGGCCCACCCACCTAATATAGGGTCCAAAACAAAATTCATGAGGCACTGCCCTGAACCCCATGTAGGGGGCTATCACCCCTCCAAAACCCCCCTACCGCGCTTGATGCAATGAACAAGGGGGGCTTCCATCCCCCCAGCACCCCAATGTGCATGTGACTAGTCATTAAAATAATATAACACACACCCAAAATTCCCCCACTTGTTGTTTTCTTTTCAACATATGGGGTCATAGGAGAACTTAGTCATTGGTCCAACCCTACAATGCCCATTGTTTCTCTATAGCAATAAAATTTCTCAGTGCTCATAGACTTTGTCAATGCATCTGCAACATTCTTGAAAGTGTCCACCTTTACCGACAACACCTTTTTGTCCTTAACCATATCCATCACAAAGTGATATTGAACATCAATGTGCTTTTTCTTTGAATGACAAGAAGGATTATTTTCCAACAAAATTGCATTTTGTCTATCATAGTCTATCCTTATAGCTCACTGTACTAACCCCGTACTTGAACACAATCTATGAAACCAAACTTATTCCTTGCTTGCATGAGTGCTCGCCATGTATTCTATATTTGTATTTGAAAGTGCCACTACAGATTGTCTATTTCTCATCCAACTGATTGCACCTCCAAATAGGTTAAACACTTACCCACTTCTAGATATTCTTTGATCGAGATCTCTAGCCCAGTCTGCATCAACAAAGCCACAAATGTCCGTAACTTCTTGTCACACTGAATAAGTCGATCTTACGGACAAGATAGACCTTCCTAGAATCTAAAGAAGACCTAACGACAAGCAAACCAACCAGACACTATCTTTCTCTAAATATTCTTTAATAAACAATGGCAAACAAGTGTTTTTAGGGCCTACCTTAGGTCCAACGCAAGTTTGTGGATGCCCTCGCTCCTTCGATCCAAATGAGCTCCTTTGTCGCGAATCTGCAAACACAAACAAGGCAAACACATTAAATAGCACTTGGAAAGCCAAAATCATAAAAGATATTTAACATGAAAGTCAAGGATTCCATGAAACAAATAACATGAGATACTTGTTGAGAAAAATGAGTTTGATTGTATTAACTCAAAAGAAGAAGAACTTTACAACCTTTTCCTTGACGCTGTACAAGCTCCTCCCACGGTCCAGCAAGAAGTCTCCTCTACTTTGACAAGTTTCACTCACTCCCCAATGAAGCCAAAAAGGTATGTGATCTCTCCTCTTAAGCTCAACTAGGAAGTCTTGATTTCATCAGCATTTACCCTAAAAAATGTTCAGCTTCTAACCTCTCCAACAATCAGCCCAATGCCTGTATTTATAGTGCAATGGAGGGAGGTTACTAGGTCCTCCTTCAAAGGGATAGCTCCTCTCATCAAGGGATTAGCTCCTTCTCTTTTGGGATGCATGAACCACCTCAGAGCGAACAATCCACGTCAAAATTCCTTCTAGAAACCTCTAGAATTAACCCAAAGTGAGTTTTTTAAGATAAAACTTGCGCCTTTTGACTTTCACAGGGGTCCGCACTCACACCGTTAGGGACAAAGCGGGCAAGTCCGTAGTTTTTGTAAACAGAAGGTGCGGGACTGCAGGTGACAGTGGGAGAAAGTGCGGAACCAGAGTTACATTGATTTTTAATGTCTTTCTCTCATTTCCAAAGCTTGACTTGAAGAGCCGAGGTCTGAGACTTGCTTAGGAGGATAGTACAAGTGATGATAGACCCATACTGACTGCAAATAATCATGGTGACGATATTTTTGTGTAACATATTGCCTCCTAATGTGTGAACTCTGTAGTATATGAGGATTTCACTGATGATTTAGGAGGAGTGAAGTACTTTATCATTTCAAGGATCATCTTGTGGAGAGCCCGATTGGAACTTGTAAAAACATTCAATGCAAGATATATATATGAGATCATATCATCGCTGAGGTAGGTATTCCCATACTCAGATCAAAACTGACTAGAAAAACTAACTACTATTCTGATATAGGAATGATCTTGTAAAACATCACACGTATAGACTCAGGTGGACACAGTATGGACGCAGCCATCTGTTTATGAATAGTCCATTATATAATGAATACAAAATTCCTCGCAGCCTGGATTGTGGAAACTAGATCTAGGGCCTTCATTTCTACTTCCCGAAACAGTATGATTCTATCCATGCAAATGAATGTGTTGATGTCGAATATGGTAGAAACCACTTGATTACTAGTCAATGATGTAAACTGTTAACAAGTGTGAGAGAAACCACCAGTGATGTCAATGGCTCTCAAAGTACCCAGTACAATCCATGAGATGCGAATAAATGTGTTGATGTCGAACATGTCACGGAATCCTTTGATCGAAAGTCAATGATGAAAACTGTCGTCAAAGGCGAGAAACTTGCCATTGAGGCATGCAGATATCAAGGTACTGACGATTTCTATATCATCTTTCTAGATAATGAGCTGAAGTCGATAGAAAGCGATCCGTCGTAGGCAAGCTCACAACACGAAATCATAGATCAAGTTGAAGAAATTTAGTTGCAAGAACTGACTCAGGGATGGTCAAGATGAATGACAGATATTTTGCAGACGAATGGCTTATTGGCAGTGACCTCTTGAACACATAATGACACGACAGATGGTTTGGTGACAATTGACCCAAAGTTAATACCCAGAAACCAGCTGAAGACTTTCAATGTGTTTTGATCAACTGTTAGGAAAAGGATTTCCCAACCCAGGTGAATAAAAGTGTCGTGTTCAAGAGTGGTTACAAAGTATGACAAACATATTCATTTTTCTCTCTTTTCCCCCACCATTTCTGGCAAGTACCTCTTTATTTTTGACAAGCTTGAGGAGGATAACATTTGCTTGATTATAAGCTCATCCTTCGGATGAGTCCAACTTAGTTTAAATTCGAATCCCTAAGAAGGAGTGGTTCGTTCCTATTTGTAATTTAACAGGTCCTTTACTTTTAAATTTTAACGAGTCCAGTATAGGAGAAACTCGGCGTTTTTCAATTTTAGAGAGTCTGAAAAAACGTAAGAAGACTCCAGGGTGACCTTTTTCGTAAATTTGTGTCTCCCAAGCCCGAAAAAGTATAAAATAATACTTGAGAGAACCGCTTGATATTTTACGACCAAGGAGTACTTTTCGTCATTAGTGCCCTTGATCCGAAAAAAGTAAAAAAAGCGATCAACGACACGTCGTTTTATAACCAATATCGAATTTGAAACGACAAAAATCCGGCGATCTTTTCATGTTTTTACGGTCGGAAAAGAGTTGTAAGTGTACCGTCTTTTAATTCCATTTTAACGAGTTTAAAAGAAGAACTCGGCAATCTTTTCATGTTTCAGGAGTCAGAAAAGAGCTTAAAGGTGACTCTAAATGTTTTTTCGTTGAAAATGATAGATTTCGCCTGAATAATCCGTTATCTTGCACAAAAACACAAACATTACTCATACCTGTTTGAAACGGATAAAATATCGCAAAAATACCTTTCCAAAATGAAACATAAACAAATTTGCAATTTATTTCCTCAAAACACTTATGAAAAGGGCCTTCATCAATTCATTTTTACCGTTTGAGTTTGGGTGAGAAAATAGTGCTTTTGCTCAGAAAACTTCCCGTGAAGATTGCGGAAAATCCAACCATCGGAATCGAACGCCGTCTTCTTCAGGTAATCCACATCATCCTACTCTTCATTTTTAACCATTTCATTTTTTGTTTTAGTCATTTATTTCATTTTTTGGGAGGGTTTCTAGGCATAAAACCCACGCGCGGGGGCCCGCAGGTTTACCACTGCTGGCCTGCGGACCCCGACTTTTTCTCCATTGGGAAAAATCTCGGGGTCCGCACCTTCCATGTAGACAAAGTGTGGTCCCATGCACTGTGTCTAACTCGGAGGGTGAGGTCCCCGTCGCAAGGGTTTTTAACCCAAAAATTCTCAAAAATGGACCAATCAAAATCATTTCTAGCAATTTAATTTATCCTTATACTTGATGCAGAGAGTACATCATGCTAGATTGGCGTGAACACGAGCATGACGACGTGGATTCCGCTGCATGGAATCATCAGCCTTCACTTGATGCTTTGCGGGCGTGAGGATTGTACAAATTCTGGGCCATTCCTGGCATGAGGGCTCAGGTGGATTTCTTACAGTGGTTGGTTGACAGATGGAGCATACAGGACCAATGCTTCTTCATTGGCGGCCACCAGCTAGAAATCGAGTTGGCGGACATATATTTCTTGACTGGTTTGCCTAAGAGAGGTGAAGGCTTCATTCTGTTTGGGGCTAGGGCAGGTGGCCAGTCTGTTGATAGCCTCAGGCTAGAGTACTGCAACAGCCAGGCTAGAGACAAAGGGATAGACATAGAGACCATATCATGTCCTGAGCTCATGGTGATTGCGTTCATTCTCACCAAACTTTGCGGGGCTGCCGCATTACATATTGCCACCGGATCCCAGATACGTATGGCAGTTGATTGCTTCGGAGGCACCATCTTCAACTGGTGCGATGCCGTGTTGGCCAATGTGAAAGGCCAACCGACTAGCGCCAAGAATGGACGACTAAAGACCTTTGGTTATGGGGCTTTGGTTGTGAGTTTTGGCCTGGAGAGGGTTCCTATGTTGATTCCACAACACCTTATTGTTGGAGTTGGGCTTCCTCGAGAGCCCAAACTGATGCGATGGGTCGCAGTTATGGCCCGTCACCCGGATGAGAGGACAGAGATTTCTCGATTCAAACCTGAGTATTTCCAATGGCTAGAAAACCAGGTCTTTTCTATTCAGGAATTCCCTTACGCTAGGACAGATTTTCGTGGTGACCCAAACATGGTTCTTCCACCAAGAGAGCAGTGGGATAGTCAAGTAAAATCCTTTTCAACATTTTTCCTATTTTATTTTTTTTTGTTATTTTTTCATCGTCTCAAAACTGATAGAAAAAGTTTTAAATGCATATGTGGGTCCACAGCGACCAGCTACTCTCTGGCCTTACGAGAGGAGGCAACCAGTTGCACCCGCACCAGCCCCACAGGACGAATCAGCAGAGGTTTTGGTCGAGTTGGAGGGTCATCTCGAGCGCTTGACAGGAGATATTCCGGAGACCACTATAGATGACATTCCTTGTCGACTTCAGCACTATGTGATTGGGGTCCCGGGAACATTTAGGAGGTTCCTTTGCAAGGTGGCCTGTGCAGTGGTTTCTTATAGAGATCATCACCAGTGATAGGATGATCGCCTATTGTGGGCACATGTGACATTTTTGTTTTGTGTACTTATAATTTTTGCCGATCATAAGGTGTTTTTCAACCTATGATCGAGGACGATGTATTTTTTGACACACTCCTATATATATCATTATTACCGGCTTATCTTGCAAATCATGTTATGTAATGATTTTAAATTTACATGTATGATTATTGAAAATGTCTATTTACCATTCGAGAAGCAATTGCATCTGCTAATGTATTTAAAGATCTTGGAATATGATTATATTCAATATAATCAAATTCACGTTCCAAGAGATGCACTCTCAAAAATAATCTTAATAACACTGGATTTCTAATGGCATACACTCTATTAAGATGTAATACATTGAGTTCAGAATCTAACCTCACTATCAAACTCCGAATCCCAAATGAAATAGATTCAGATAATAACTCAATCACTGGACTATACTCGGCAATGTTGTTCGTCGTTTGACCGAGGCTTACCCCATGCATAGATACTAACTCATCAGAGGGTGAATAGATAACCCAAGCTGCGGAAGAGATGTTCCGTGTATTACGACAAGCACCATTTGCGAAACCAATGTATGTTTGGAGAGGCATCGACATCTGCAATATCAAGAGTAAAACCAAGATAAGCAGGAATAATGACGAAAAAACACTCTCTAAGCTAAGCACATTGTTTAAACTAAAACACACCAAGCTAGAAAGAAAAACTATCCTAACTAAAAATCTCCATACCCATTCTTTAAGCATAATACCTCTTCAAGTAAAGACCATTTCTGGGTTTACCCAAAGAGTCCCCGTCAAAGTCTACCAATTCATAGGACCCTTTGGCTAGCTTTCGCTTGACAACATAGGGACCATTCCACATAGGAACGAATTTTCCAGCGCTTAATTTATCATTAGCTTGATCATAAACTAAGACTAGATCTCCTTCCGAAAAATTTCGAGCGGTCACATTTCGATTATACTGAGCTTTCATGTGTTTTGTGTGAGTCTCGATCGCCAATGCAGCATCACGTCGATTCTCATCTTATTGAGCGAAGTATAAAAAATGATTTTCCTCTTCGGAAGTGTCTGGAAGTAACTCAATGGCCATTTGCAGTGACAGGATTTTTCATTCAATGGGTAACACAACTTCCAAACCATAGACTAGTTGGAAAGGAGTGAACCCTGTTGATGTTTTTACTGAAGTTCGGTACGCCCAAAGCGCTGAAAATAACATGTTGTGCCAATTCGACCGATGAATCCCAATGATTCGTCGGATCATGATAACTAAAACTTTGTTGATGGATTCAACCAGACCATTCACTTGTGGATAATGAGGGGTTGAACTATCGTGACGTAAACCAAGCTGGCCTATAAGTTTGGTCATCATAACGTTTCGAAAATGACGCCCATGATCAGTGATTATCGCTTACAGGACACCAAACCTAGCAATTATATGATTGAACACGAAAATTGAATTTGTCTTGCCGTCTTCCTCAAATGTAGGCATCGCCTCGGCCCACTTGGTAAAATAATCTACCACAAGGATGATATACGCATGCCCCCCGACCGAGTGAGGGTTACATGTAATAAAATCGATACCCCATTTGGAAAAAGGACCAACGACAATTATAGGGTGGAGAGGAGCAGGTGGAGCGCACATCTTTCGATAAAAAATTTGGCAATTGTGGCATTTTCGGACCGCCGTAATACAATCTTTAAATAAAGACGGCTAGAAGTAGCCAACACGCAATATCTTTTGGGTTGTGGCATACTGAGAGATATGACCGCCACACGCTCCAGAGTGACAGTCATTTAGAACCCTTTCAGCTTCCTCGAGAGTTAAGCAATGTCGAAAAACAGAGTCCGCCCCACGGCGATAAAGAGTATCTCCAATAATCCTGAATTGTTGGGACTGGAATCGAATTTTTCGACGTTTTGACCGTGAAATTTCTGGCCGAAAGGATTGGGTCTGGAGATAAATGATGATATCCCCATACCACGGATCTAAAGTGCTGATTAGAAACAAGGATTCATCCGCAATGGGCTCCTCCACCACAGTTTCCGTGTCAGCACGCAGGAAGTCACACATTAACTCCGCAAAAACTAAAGATTTTTTAGACTTAGACTTCTCAAATTCCAAGTCGAACTCCTACAAGATAACAATCCATTTAGAGTACTTGACCCTTAGCAATTGCTTGGTCAAAATGTAGATCATAGGGTTGCAATCCGTAATTACTGTAGTTTTACGTAGTAAAATGTAGTGACGAATACGTTAGACAGCTTGAACGACTGCCAATGCAAATTTCTCCACATGTGAGTATTTTAGCTCAGTTGGATTTAAAGTTCGACTAAGGTAATATATCACATGTTCAGTTCCAAATTCATCTTCCTAAACTAAGACCATTCCAATGGTGGAATGAGAGGCGGCGAGATGCAAGAAGTAATCCTAGTTGTAGTTGGGAGGATGCAACAACGGTGCATGGGTCAACGTGTGTTTGATTGCATCAAAAGATTTCTGAGCTATCTCATCCCAATAGAATGGAGTATTTTGCTTCAAAAACCACGTAAAACCCTTTGTAACCTCGATGTAGTTAGGAATGAATTGTCGTAAAAAGATTGCTTTCCCCTGCAAACTTTGGAGTTGGCGAAGACTCGAAGGAGGAGGCAATTTGATGATAGCTTCGACCTTCGAGGGATCGACGCGAATGCTGGCTTTCGAAACTACAAACCCCAGGAACCGACCCATTTCTATACAAAAGACACATTTGTGTGGGTTCAACTGAATCCGATAATGCCTACACCTCATAAAGATTTCTCGTAAATGGACGAGGTGATCAGCTCGATGTAATGAATGAGCAGGCAAGTCATCGAGATAGGGTTGCACAATGTGCTTGATGTCATGAAACGCATAAGACATCGCCCTTTGAAAAGTTTTTCTGGCGTTCTTAAGCCAAAAAGGTAACTTGCAATAAGCAAATGTCCCCCATGGACAAATGAAAGCCGTTTTTGGTTGATCGGCAGGTAGAATATTGATTTGATTGTATCCGGAAAAACCGTCCATGAAAGAGAATATTTCGCTGCCGGCACAATCATCAATGATTTGATCGATATAGGGTGTTGGGTAATTATCCTTTGGATAGGCTCGATTAATGTCCATATAGTCGATGCATATTCTTATTGTTCCTTGCTTTTTGTTAATCAGAGCAATATTCGATACCCAATCCGTTAACGGGATCGGATAAATGAAACCTGCTTTCAACAATTTTTCAACTTCTGCTTTAATTGCAGCAACTTTTCGTGGGTGAATCTAACACAAACTTTGTCGGCCGGGTTTAGCGTCCAGGTAAGTCTTTATCTCATGAACAACAATCACAGGATCAATTCCTGGAATTTCCTCATAGGACCAGGCAAACACGTCGCAGAATTCTTGAAATAGGGCCTTATATAGTTGAATTTCGTCATCTGTACACGAGGCACCTATATGAATGTTCTCAACAATTCCGGGCTTAACTGAAATGTCAATAGGAATAGTTTGAGATATAATTCCCAAATTTAACTCTGAATCGGGATGTTTCATTGGATTCTGAGGTTCCTTGACATATTCAGTTGTAAAAATTGACGAGAAGTCATTTTCAAAACGATCAATCTCGGGTAAAAACGAAGATCTGTGATGGAGATCTTCCCATGGTAAATCATCTACACATAGGATTTCACGAATTTTCTCATCAGAGTGAACAAGTTCAGAAAACGTGATTAAATCTGAGTTTGATGTGAAAAGTGATTCCTCACGGACCACATTCATGAAGTCATTTTTTGTTGAAAATGGGTCGGAAAAAGACTGCACGGCTTCATAGGAAATTTCATATGGACTCAAAGGCATGGCGTTACCAAATGATTCTATCTCAGATTCAAAAGGAATGATCCAAGGATCATCATAAACAATGGTGTCTGATGTAATCATATGAATAGTTGCAAATGAGGATGACGCGTTGATCGGAGGAAAAGGAAAAGTTCCCAGTAAACCGACATCTTTAACTTGTCCTACTCCAACATCCTTATATGGGATAGTCATTTTACCGACATGTTGAATACTCTCAGAAGAGGCTGGGTCGAATGAAAAGTAAGCCAGCTGGTCTATTGTTACGATCTTTCCATTATGTGGAAACTTTATTACTCGAAAGACCGATGAAACGACCGCTGTCATAGCGTAAGACCAACTTCGACCCAAGAGAAGGTTGTAATCTAGAGGGGAATCAACCACCTCCACATCTAGACTAACGGTTTTTCCTTCAACCCCTATAGGCAAATCCTGTAGAATGCCAAAAGGGTGAAACCCACGGCTGTCAAAAGCCTTTAGAATCATCGGGGATTGATTTAGCGAAGGAGAACCAAGTGATCTCCAACACTGTATTGACATAATACACGTTGAGGCTCCCTCATCAATTACAGTCCGATGAATAGGCCTGTTTTTTACTATCACTCAAATCTGGAAAGCCATTTGATGAGGAAAACAAGGTGTACTATTTTCTAGATCGAAAATTATTAGATTCGAGTCCTGAACATCAACAGCTCCTAAAGCTGACAAAAGTAATTTACGTTGTGCTGGACATGATTGCAGCACTTCCAAAGCCGACATTGCTAAGGGTGAAACAGATAAATCCTCAACAATGTTATAATTCTGTGCCGCTCTCGTATGTGGATTGAAAGCTGACTTTCGAAGTATACCCTTTGTGGGCGGTTTGATTACCAAGTCTAGATTAGGTTTCTCGATCTGTAGTGGATCGGAACCGGGAGCTGAGGTTGATGGATTAGAATGAGAAGATTTTGCTTCTTTACCATCAACAGGACTTTTACTACCATAATCTTGTGATGGAGCCGCAATCCTAACATGGGACATCATCAATATGGGTTCTTCATTCACACTCGAGGAAGAACCTATCATCTTACTGTCTTGAGCTGGAAAAGGATCCTTCAAAACAACAGGAGTTTGGCAACCTTTGACAATCTTCGCAACCTCTGCACGATGAGGGCAGTCTCTTGTAAAATGTTCATCGTGACAAATGAGACAAGGATAACGAGGTTTGTGCTTTTCATCATTGGATTCCGCCTTTTCAGGTTTCTCCTTTGAACTTTTGTCCATTTTATTCTTCTTCTTTCCTTTCTTCTTCCCACCGGATTTTGATTTGGCTGTAGATGACTCTACAACGTGAATATCGGCGGAAATCTCTATAGAAGAATCTCCTGTTGGGGCAGGCAAGGTTATAATAGGAGAAGAATTCTTGGAAGATTTCTTCTTACTTTTAGTGTTAACTATACCAATCATACTATTGGCGGCATGAGATCCCGAAGGAGCTGCAGCGATTTGATTTTGCTTGGGAAGATCGGGGATTTTCTCATGTAACGTACCTGACTAAGTATAGACCAAGTCAAGGTACTGTGCTTGAGCAATTACTTGCTCCTCAGTAACAACTCCAGCTTTAGCTACATCTTCAGTGATCTTTGGCAACAAATATTTTACAAACCACTCGGCCAAAATCTGATCTGGAATAAACACCTTCACTAAACGTCGTCGACGTCTCCACTCATGAATATGATCTGAAATGTAAGTGGATGTCGATTTCTTTAACAAAGTTAACAATTCCATGCCATTGTCATATCGGACTGGCAACTGAAAATGAGTTAAAAACAAGGTAGCTAACTGACTAAAATTATAAAAAGTGCCTCGCGGTAACCCAATGTACCACTTGGCCGCGAGACCAATTAGAGTGCGCTGGAAACATCTAAGACGGATTGAATCATCTGAAATGGAGTTGGATGCACACCAGAGGCGGTAAGTCATCACATGCTTCGACAGATCCTCTCCTAATTTACCTTCGAACTTGGGAATGTCACTGGGGAACTTATTCGGCATTGGCAGCCAAAACGGAAGATAATTAATGGGATCGTTTCTTAGGCGCGACAAGTCAGGTAAGTCCAAAGTTGTGATAAACGGTAACTGCCGATTAGGATCCCTAAAACTCTGGGTCATGAGACCAGCCCCAAGAGGAGGATATCTAAAATAACTACGAATAGGAATTGCGTTTGGGATATTGTATCCTCCCGGAAAACCAGAATTAACCCGACCGTACTGGGGTTGTTGAGGTTGTTGATAAGTTTACCCAGGATACGGTTGATACTGATAGACTGGCTGCTGCACAGCAGGACCGAATTGGTACTGTCCCTCGTACGGTTGATAAGTAAATTGTGGTTGACTTGTGACAACCGTACTTGAACTAGGTTGTCCTACAGGCATCTGAACCAAAGTTTGTATCGTAGCCAGACAGTGGTAAAGATGTCTGAGGAGTAGTTACAGGAACAGCAGAAGCCGGAGCTGTCGATACTCTAGAAGTAGGTGGGGTAGATTGAACAGATGTTGCGGTAGTTGTAGCAGTCGTTTGAGGCAGAGTACGAGGTGCACTAGGCCCAGGCTGAGAAACTACCGAAGGTACAGAAGTTTGAATATTAGACTGGACTGGTTGCTGGGGTGTACCAGAAACTAAGGGTTTTCCAGTTTGAGATGACAACTGTACATTTGGCTGCAACACCTGTTGAGTTTGCGATGGATCCCACACTATATTCATTCTAGGGTACTGACCCGTAACAGGTTGAGAATACTGAGGACCATAACCGGGTTGAGGGTAGGATTGATAATTGAAAGGTACATTTCCCGTTCCTTGAACATACGTTTGACCGGAGGGCGGTTGGAAACCTTGGTTCGAGTACTGACCTTGGGGTTGATACCCTTGAGGCACATACTGATACTAGGGTTGACCTTGAGGTATAAATTGATACTGGGGTTGACCTTGGGATACATATTGAGTCTGGGGTTGACCTTGAGGAATGTATTGTCCCGTAGGTATGTACTGTCCTTGAGGTTTCCCCCCAGATGCAAATTGTGTACCTAGAGGTTGCTCCCCAGGCGAGAATTGAGGCTGTGCCCCAGGTGGTAACTGGCCACCTTGAGGTTGAGGATTGGGAATAGAACCTGACATCATAAGAATGTCTTCTACGCTCACCAGCTTAGTACCATTGCTTCCAGTTAATAACCCTTGCTCAATGGGTTGAGGAGATGCTCCCAAAAAAGTATCAGAAAGGGACAGATACCCGGAGGGAACAGAAGGACCACCGTACAAAAAGGATTCAGATGATTGAGTAAACATGGATGATTGTCCTGACATATTTACAGTATAATAACCTCTAGGTGCTGGGTGATAAGGAGCATGAGGTGGTGAAAAACTTAACCCTGATTTTTCTAAGAAATTAGTCAAAGAAAGATACCAAGAACTGCTCCTAGGTGGACTGTAGAAAATTGATTCATGCTCCCTTAGCTCAATAACAGGTTGATTTTCAGGGATAGGGATGCCTACTTCTTCTTCCGGAGCAAGTTGTTCAATAGCAATAAGTCCAGAAGGAATATCTTGGGTGATTACGCTTTCTACCCTAGGTGAACCAGGACCACTAGAGGTTGGAGAAAAAAAACCTGATGTCGGAGTAGCAGCAAATTCACTTTCAGGCTCGGATATTTCAGGTTCCTCACCTATATCACTAGTAGATGAAAAGCTACCAGTAACTTTGGAAACAGACACTGACTGTGGATTATAATCTGCCACTAACGGTTGAAAATCAAGATGTATAATCAAAGAAGATTCTCCTTCTTCAGGTGACCCAACTCTACTGTCTCTAGGAGTTACGAGGACTTTCAAGCCTTCAAGCTGGCTCGGTACTTCCTCAGGAGGTTGGCCCCGAAGTCTACGAGACTTCCTTAGTAACTCAGCCACATTTACAAACTCAGGAGATTGGCCCCGAAGTCTACGGAACTGCCTTGGTAATTCAGCCACAATTAAAAACTTTTAACTACTTCACACATAAACAAAGTAAAATCTAAATAAAAACCACCTAAAGCCTCTAAATAACCAAACAAATTTGAATCACACGCCTAAAGAATCTAAGAGATCAAACACACACAAACAGTAACTTTCCGTACTGAAAACACTAGTTGGTGATGAAATCCAACGTCGTAGAGTTCAATACAGAAATGGCGGTTGGAACAGTTACCCCGACAACCTGCTTAATGAATAGACTGGCACAAGTTCCTCCACTTAACTGTCTTGAGTGAAGAGAACCCCCCAGAAAATCCAAGTGAGTCTAGACGACGTCTGCTCCAGGTACAGTGGGATCTTCCCACCACTGTCACCTCAGGAAGAGTCCTAAAGAATATGGCCACTAAGGTTACCAACTGAAACAAATATACCTGGGGGAACAGTCTACGATCCGATACGCACGCAAGGGTAGAGTAGCAAGCTCAATCCCCTTGAAGGCTCCTTCACATAATCCAAGGTTTACCAACAAGTGACCCCAGGCTCCTCGACAATGGTTAATCTGAGGTTTACCGTTTTTAATACGTGAATATCTGGCGTCATTCCCAATGAGGAAGGATTGATTCCCACACTGGTTTGGACATGATCTCATGCTTCTCCTTTAAGAGGAGCTTTCCCAGAGCATAAATGCAACAATTGGATTTCTTCCCTACCACAAGATACAACTACTTGTTTGTTTTTACTGTCTTAGAGAGTTAATTACTCTCCTACTCCAAGACACTAGCCTAAGCTAAGTTGGTGTATCAGAGCCCTAGAAATAAAAATGTTACTAGATGAATTTTACTTTAAGCGTTATTTTTTATTGGTTTTTGTTTAAGTCCAAAGGTGCGAAGATGAAACTCGTGGTATGAAGACTCAACTCAAAATCACTAAAAATGTACCTAAGATGATTTAAACAATCTTTTTCTCTTCGATGAACTTCTAAACTAAGAAAGAGTTTTGAGAATGCAAATACTTTGTAAACACAAATCTTTCTCAACCAAACAAATTAAAAGAAGAGTTTTTGTCCATTTCCAATGCACTCAAAACGAGAAAACTAGTTATTTCACAAAAAATTCCATTTTTCGTTTCAAAGCACTCAATCACTACAAAACAAACTTTTTCCAAAAGAGATTTTTATATTTTTTATAAAACACTCAAAACTATGAAAATGACTAACTTCGAGATCTATAAATTATAAAACCCTATTTGAAGTCAAAGCCTACTAGATGTCTTTTTTAAGGATGTTTTACTTAGCTAGATGTAAGCTAAGGACCAATTTATGCAGAATCACAAATAAGTCAAGAACAACCAATTTTGTTTTCTTTTTGAAAATGAAAATCCAAACTTCCAAACACAAGTTTTTCGAAGTTTTGTAAAGAGAAAACTCAAAGCGGATTCCTCAACAAGGGGATATTTCATAAATGGTCAGACTCATAAGAAGGCTGGTAGACACTAAGGTGATCTGAAGTCCCTACAGCTTCTAAGCTCAGAGCCACTACACAACCAAAATGAAAAACAAGCCCAACAAGCAAAACCCCTAGGAATTTCACCTAAAACCCTAACACTAACGAAATCAGCCTAAGGAAATCTTCTAACAAGTTATATGTAGGTCTGGGCAGTGGATAACAATTTCTAAACAAAAACTAAGCTGACTAACAGAGGAAATCTTAGGTTTTTCAAAATTTTGACAGGGTTCGCAGGCCCACAGTTGACACAGGTGCGGTCCCGCTCTGTGCTAAAAGCCAAGCTGCAGGTAGGTATGCACTGTGTCAAACGGCTAGGGTGTGGTCCTCTCCCAAAGCTATGAAAAACAAAAAATAACCCTGGATCTACAAACTCTACCCAATTTTACACACAACAAGCCAAAAACAGAAACAAAAACACAGTTTCTCAGGTCAAAGTAAAAACAAGGAAAACAATCAAGTCCCCAGTGGAGTCACCATTTTTTCACACGTAATAAGTCGATCTTGTGGACAAGATAGACCTTCCTAGAATCTAAAGAAGACCTAATGACAAGCAAACCAACCAAACACTATCTTTCTCTAAATATGCTTTAATAAACAATGGCAAACAAGTGTTTTTAAGGCCTACCTTAGGTCCAACACAAGTTTGTGGATGCCCTCGCTCCTTCGATCCAAATGAGCTCCTTTGTCACGAATCTGCAAACAGAAACAAGGCAAACAAATTAAATAGCACCTCAAAAGACAAAATCATAAAACATATTTAACATGAAAGTCAAGGAGTCCATGAAACAAATAACATGAGATACTTGTTGAGAAAAATGAATTTGATTGTATTAATTCAAAAGAAGAAGAACTTTACAACCTTTACCTTGACGTTGTACAAGCTCCTCCCAGGGTCCAACAAGAAGTCTCCTCTACTTTGACAAGTTTCACTCACTCCCGAATGAAGCCAAAAAGGTATGTGATCTCTCCTCTTAAGCTCAACTAGGAAGTCTTGATTTCACCAGAATTTACCCTCAAAAATGTTCAGCTTCTAACCTCTCCAGCAACCAGCCCAATTCCTATTTTTATAGTGCAATGGAGGGAGGTTACTAGGTCCTCCTTCAAAGGAATAAAGCCCTCCTTCAAAGGGATAGCTCCTCTCATCAAGGGATTATCTCCTTCTATTTTGGGATGCATGAACCACCTCAGAGCGAACAATCCACGTCAAAATTCCTTCTAGAAACCTCTAGAATTAACCCAAAGTGAGTTTTTTAAGATAAAACTTGCGCCTTTTGACTTTCACAGGGGTCCACACCCACATCGTTAGGGATAGAGTGGGCAGGTCCGCAGTTTTTGTAAATAGAAGGTGTGGGACCACAGGTGACAGTGAGAGAAAGTGCGGAACCAGAGTTACATTTATTTTTAATGTCTTTCTCTCATTTCCAAAGCTTGACTTGAAGAGCTGAGGTCTGAGACTTTCTTAGGAGGATAGTACAAGTGATAATAGACCCATTCTGACTACAAATAATCATGATGACGATATTTTTGTGTAACACTTCTAGTCCTGATCTTCCTTGATAGCACAGGCCATAATCACTAGTGTTATGTAAATACCTGAAAACTCACTTCATTGTTGTCCAATGCTCCTTCCTTAGTCTTGACATAAACCTGCTCAATACTCCCATTGCATGCGCAATGTCTGGTCTAGTACATACCATTGCATACATCAGACTACTAACTCCATGTTCATATGGAACAAGGTGTTAGCCTAACTCTCATAATAAAACAATTATAAATCCAAAATTATAATTAAATAAATCAAATCATGAGAATTAGGAGTTAGTTCCTCAAACTAGGGAGTTTAATTAGGATGAGAGATTCTCTCTAACTAGTTAGGCTCCTAGATTAGTGTTTTGTTGAGAAATTTGCTGAACCATAGTGGCGAAGATAGACATACTAGCTTGAGACAAACTTCCTCTTGTATTTATTTGTACCATTATCATTATTTGTACATTGGATTGCATCATGAGAGAAATATATTGAGGTTGAGGCTTTTTCCACCATTTCTATGTTTTTGGTATTTTTTATGTGTGTTAATTTTGTTTAGTATTCTACATGTGGTATTAGAGAAGTAGCCTACTGAGGAATCAATTATGAATTTAGACACTATGTATTCTCTTTCTATGGAGCACTGAGTATTGAAACATTTGAAGTAGCTATCACCTTTGTTGATGAATGATGCATTTTAAAAAGTGCTACCAGTCATAACAAGTTTTCTTTCGCCAAATAATGGCGTATGATGACATCTTGCAATTTCGTAGCCAACCATTGATATGCATATCACCGGTGAATGGGATGTCTAGCGAAATCCTTTGTCCAGATGTTGACAATAAGTTTATGGTCACCAAATAGCATAGTTTCAATGAAATTAGTGATTTCTTTCTTATTTATTTCCTCTTGGATTTACGTTATTTCTCCTAGGTTTAGAAAATGCTCGCTTTTAGTATAGCAACTGTGAAAACAAGGGTTTTTCTATCTTTTTTCATCAAAAAAATGATTTCATATTGTTATAGAATTATTTAGTTTATTGGTTTTAAACTCTTGAAAGATACATATTGGCTCTCTATCAGATTTTTAGGGAAAATACATGTGCTTGATATGGAGTCTGAATCACTGTCATCACACATTGTAGCCGAATTGCTAAATCGACTGATGAAATGCAATCCGGTTGTTGGCAAGTTAGAGATTGATCTAATTTCATGAGAATTTCCAGAACTAGCAAGCCATAACCAGATCAAAGGGGTCAATAATGTGAGCCGATATAATCATATTGTTGAAGCAGAGCCACCGGAGTCAATGAGGATGCAATTGCTACAAGTGTGAGTCTCTTGAAGGATGTTGAGCGAATTAAGCGAATGTGGGACCACTGGACAAGATCAATGAACTATTTTATGCAATGGCTTTCAAAAACACTGCCTAACAACCTGTGCCGCTACAACCTATGTGGTGTGAAGACTGGATCTTGGTGTGGATTAGTAGATTCACTTTTTTGTGTTCCTTGGAGCTGCATGAGGTAACGACCAAAGGAATTTTGACTCTGTTGGTAGATCGAAACTCTATCAGCTCATGATCTGATAAGGTAGATTAGATCAAATCTGATGAGGTTCCAAAATTTGGCATCCTATTGAAAGCTTTGGGCATCTTTCCATGGCGCTACAAATGTGTTGGTGAATCTGTCTTCTTTGAAGCTACAAAACATCACTACAGAAATCTTGTAGTATTAGTTTATTAAATTCCTTCATGTGGTTTACTAAGTGTCAACTGAAAGAGGACACGGAAGGGAAGTTGGTACCAGCAACCAATGATTGAGTTAGTCTCCAGGGATCCTGAGACAGTGTGCTTTTATCCCTGCTAGTACATGGATATTTGAGCCATATTGAGTTACTGCCAAGTGCATTGCATGAATTGAGGAATGACACAGATGCTTCAAGAGTGAGTGTGATGCTCGTCATTTTCAAGGAAGTTAAATGTTGTTAAGTACATGAAGTCGATTAGATCATGTCGTGTTAAAGGGTGATTTTCATAAGCAAAGATGCATGGAAAGTTGTGATGTGAGAGGCATGAAACATGATGTATAAAATTTTGTGGCTATTGGATTTACCAACTATCCATAGAGAGTGGCTTGCATAGATTTTTGGGTGAGACAATGCTGCCCAAGCCTTTCGGTTGGAGGATGTTTCCATCTAGTAAAGGTATTTATGCCATCTGATGAATGCATAACTACTTGTGAAGGATCCGATGTTGTGTAGAGTAATTTGAACCAACGCGTTTGTCTCCTTTCAGTGTCCAACAACAAGAAGAAATCCATTGTTCAAAACTAGCCTGTTGTGGACTTTTACCGTGGGATCCACAATGATCTCCATGAGGATTTTCTTTCAGTGAGGATTCTTACTATGGGATTCGTGCTGCAATACAATTTTATAGTGACAATGTTTTTTCAGTGATCTAGAAGAGGAAGATGATACAGTGAGAACATCTCAAAGTGAGAAAAATTTGGCAACTAATATATTTGGTTGGAGATAATTCTAAGAAACCGAGTGTTGAAGTGGGAGGTGAGGAGGCCAACAAAGACGACTTATATTTTATAAAAAGTGCAAAGGAACAAGTGATTTGGAGAGGACGCCATTGTTCATAAATCCCAATCATAAATATTTTTGAGTGTGATGTGTGAATGGTTAATGCATGTGGGGAGATGAAAGGGCGATCTGTGAAAAAGGGACCATCATGAACAGAGGATTGGGTCAGCACTCGAGCATTACTGAATCACTTCAATCACTTCAATAGCAGCAAAGTATATGGCTGGAACATCTAGAATTATCTATCTTTCTTTATCAATTGTGAAGTACAGCGTAATACCGTGTTTTCGAAAGGTCTTTCACATGAATTAAGGGTGACAAAATGTCTCGGAAAAACTTGTCAAGAATGAGGACTTTATACACCTCCTCATATACAATGCATCCACTCAATAAGTTCAGTATCTCCACTATACACTATGTTTTTTTTTAATAAAGAGAAAGAGCCATATAGTAGGAATATTAAGAAACAACGTTTTCTACTTAGCATGGGCTTAAATTTTTTTAGTTTAATCCTGCCTCCAGACATAATATATGCCCGCACTTCTGTTCCAGAAAGAGGGGCTCCCATATCCTCCAAAATTCCACCTAATGTGTTCAATTTGCGCATTGCAATCCTGTAAACTGTCAAGATTGATTATATATCTTGCCCGTACGTAATGACCCGCAAAGCCGACGATTGTAGTAGCAAGAGCAAGGAATCCATACTTATCAATGCCTTCAGATAGTCTAACAAAAGTTCTCTGCAATTTACCGATGGAGTTGTATCTTCAAAATGTGAAATTATTAGTTTTTCCACTGAAAATGAATGCCATAGAAACACTCTGTCAATGACTTTTGTGAAGATAAATAACAAAGTTGGAGGACATGTTTCAAGGAGTCAACACTAGGATTGTGTATAGAACTCAACAATGTGTGAAAGACCCGCATGAAGGAACCAGCCAACAAAGGCTCAAATACTTGTCTGGTATATCCAAAAACCGACTGGAGAAATTCTTAAGTCTAAGCTTATTTTTCAACTAAAATTTCCTTTCCATTCATTTATGCCAAGTATTTGCCATATCCTTTTTTCCACTCATTTATTAAAGGGACTCACATATATAAATTCACAAAAGTGGGAAAGTAAAGTGAAGAAAATTCATTTAGAGAATTTTATAATGTTAGATTAGTCAAAAGCTTAAATTGAAGTTCAATTTCAAAAGTCAAAGTGAGGGTTGAGTGAAAGTTAAGTGGGGCCAAAATTGAAATTGAAAAGTGTATTTTTTAATTATAATGTTTTTGGGGAGAGATAGGGAGTGGATAAAATAATTTTTATTTCAGAGTCATAAGGGTGAATAAGGTTGATGATTTGTGGGATGGTAAGGTGAACTTTGTTTATTCATATTTGAAGTCATAAGTACATTTTTTGTATTTGGAGTGATAAGTGAAAGTCATTATTGTAATTCAAAGTAATATTTTACTTTGAGAGTGATTGAGTTAGTGTAGGAAGTTTTTGAAGACAATTTGCTTGTGAACTTTGCAAGTGTGACATTCTCTTTGAGAAGTTTCCATGACAAAGTTGTGACATTGAAGAATGATGTACTCCAATAATTAATAAAATCATAATTTTTGTGGTGCTTGTGTCCTAGATCCACCTGAAATTAATTAAGGGGATCTTAGGTACACCATGTGTAATGAATGTGTGTGCATGACTTGTGTTCAAATGATCAAAACTCTCTCTTTGTATTATGCTTAAACAATTACATGCACATAAGCAAGCTTAAGTATAAGAACACTTAATCAGGATCCTGTAGTCAAGCTTAAGTACACAAACACAAAGCATCACATCATCAACCTGATAAGATGATCTTCCAAGGAAGCACATTTTAAATCATGTAATCAAAGCAATCAAGTTAAGGATGCTACAAAATCAAGCATTTGAAGCCAAGATGACATCAACGTCATCAACACTTTTTGTATCACTTGCAGATAAACATTTTCTCACTGAATTCTACAGGTGCATTCTTGGTTGTAACCGACACCCTAATTTGAATTGTTAAGGTGAATACATTAAGTCAAGTAAGTCCTCAACTGAGTCATCCAGATTGAACTTGTCATTTGTCTCTTGGGTGCATTTTCGACAATGTTCGCCATCCTTCCCTTTTTTAAAATCAGCACATTCAGTGAGTACATTCAAGAAAGCACAAAGTGTCAGTAATCAATCAAGAAATTTCAGGGAAGCCATCGAGCAAGCAATCATCATCAAATGAGTGTGAATTCTAGTATTCTATTATTCATGTGAGCATCGAATCAAACCAATGTTTAACGTAAGTGAAATAAGCAATAAATCAAGGGAGTGTGTCATTCAAACAACCAAGCAAGTGAACAAGTGAAAACCAAGTGTGAAAGTTCAAAGCATGACATCTACAACAAACGAGCCAGTGTGAAGTTGATTGAAGAATTCACAAAGTGCCAATGAAGCATTCAAGCAAAGCAATCGTCATCAAGTGAACATGAAATAAAGAGTTCAAGTAAGAAACTTATAAAACTCTAGCAAGTGTTTAAAGAATTAGAAATAAGTAACAATACAAGCGAGCCTCAAATCAAAGTGAGAAAGCTAACATGGCAACACACATTCAACTGTTCCAGATTCTTAACAATTTGATTTTATCAGCAGCTAGCGGCATGGTGAACATCAACAAAAAAAATCTTGCTGATATTCAAGTGCATCTTTAACATGCACATGAAATGATTGAGTTCCTTCAACTGGAGTCGCAACTACAAAGAACTGAGTTGCTAGAGAAGAGTGATCCTTCCAAGTCTTTGAAAAATACAAATACAGCTGATGATTCCAAGTCATTTATCCAACCAAATTCAAGTGTCGAAGTGGTCCCTAATCCAAGTCAACCTTCTTTCAAACCAATCATCAAGTGATGGGAATGAATCCAAAGTAATAGAAATTAACGAGGCTTAAGATATGTCAAAGATGACGCCAACTTGCATATCCCAAATTATTCAAGGCCCATTACGTTTGTCAGTGCAGGGTTTCTTGCACAAATCATCTCAGCTAGCTCTGTGAAAGTTGAAGACAAACAAAAATACACACAAACTAAAGTTTCAGACAAACAGATATGCGCGCAAACTAAAGTTGCAGTCAAACCAAAATACCTTCATTGTCAAAAAACTGGTCATCTGGAAGATCAATGTTTCGATCTCCATCCTTTTCACCATTGTGGGAAGTCAAATCATTCATCAGCACAATGCAACAAACAACAACAATAAACCATATTGAAGATCAATTATTCATGGATTGATCCCTGGAAATGGTCATCCACAGTGAAAAGATTGTATAAGTTTTGTTGGAATTATGATGCATGTGTTGTACTTGATGGCAACCCTCTCACAGAAGAATATCTCACTTATATATAACTGGATGAATCTTCAGAAGAAATATCAGATGTGACTGATGGAGGACAGCTCAAAGGAATCAGATGATAGTTCTAAGTGTGACAAGTTAGCTTTGCCATCTAGTCCAAAGGGGGAGATTGTTGGCATTATGAGATAAGTGTTGTCCTTGATGGCAAACCTCACTGATGACAAATCATAGTACAGAAGGTCAGCAGCAAGGAATTGATGATCAGACTATAAGAAGAAGAGAAAGTTCATACACGCAGGTTCGTTAAGCCCAAGTTGCGTGTACACGCAGGTTGGCTTCAGCAAAAGCGCGTGTATGTGGAAAAGTACCTTTGGTCCATGGCGGTTAGTCCTTGGAAGTTGTGCCTATGGTTTCGGACCATTGTGTCTCGACGGGCGTGTCGATCCCGAGTTTTGAAGTTGATGGTATTGGATTTCTATGGTTTTGGCTCTTGGTATTGAATAAGGCCTAAGGCTATATAAGGAGAAGGAAATCATTAGGCAAGTGTATCTGAAATGTCTTGAATATCTGATGAAGCATTAGATCCAGTATGCAGGTTATGGGTTGATGATGCATTGCTTGATCTTAGCTAAGGAGAGATCTCATCGGTTGATGAAGAACAAGATCTAAGGAGAGATCGGGATCAAATGGTTTGAAATGAACTATCTTTATGATGCTTATTCTAGATCTACATACTGACGCATGTATTGTTCTATAAGTATTATGAGTATGATTGATGTCTGGTACAGCTGCAAGTTATGAGAAATTATTTTTAGATCTGTACGCGGGTTGTCTTTGGCAAAAGCGCGTATACACGCGGGTTTGATTCATCAAAGTAGCGTATACATTATAAAGCTTGATATTTGAAGTTGCAGATGGGTCAGATGGTTATTACAGAGTTCTGTGTCTGCTCTGTGTTCTGGTGACAGTGTTGTTAACAGGGTTTCAGTGATTCAGAGTTTGATGATTGTTTTTATCTTCAATGATAGTTATGGGTCCAGTATGAAAATTGGATGAAATGTGGCCTTTCAGATTATGTGTTGTGCTTCAGTGTATCCAGTCTGAAAATTGATGAAACGTGGTACCTGGAGGAGAGAAGATTGTAGGAAAGCACCTACGTACTAGTATCTAAGCTAGTACAAAAGCTAAGGGAGATCTTTGGAGCATTGTAGCAGGTAGTAGCCTGTGTACTAGTAAATGGATCGACTAGTACAAAAGCAAAGGGGGTTGTAGCTCCCGTACTGGTATAAGACTGCACCAGTACAAATATTGTAAAAGTATTTTCTTATTAAGAAGAAGATTGAGATGACTTGCAGCAGGTGGTTTTCACCCACATTGGGTTTCCACCTTATATCTTTGTGTTCATGTGTGTGGCTTTTGTGTGATGATCTGTTCTGCTATACTACACCTGTTTACTGTTAATATGGTTAATAATGTTCTGATGCATTTACTAAAGATAAGCTAACTGAATCATAAGATTTCTGGATATACGCGAGTTTCTTTAGACACAGTCGCGTGTACACGCGGGTTAACTTAACTGAAGTAGTGTATATGTTTTTGAGCATTGAAAAAGTTTTAATGATCTGATAATACTGATTCACCCCCCCCTCTCAGTATTATTTCCAACAATTGGTATCAGAGCAGGTCCTTTGATAGAAGCTTGATCGCTTGAAGGTGATCCGTGGAACAATGGGAAAGAAGCTTAAGAAGAAAGCTCATAAGAAGAAGAAGACATCTCAGAAGGACTATGACAGTGGGAGAGTCGATTGGGGATTAGGTATAAGAAGCTCTTCAGATTCCGAATCAGATTCAGAATCATTATCAGGTATGAATGCGTTATCCCCTGATGTTCCAGCTATATTTCCTTGTGAAAGAGATGGAAGTGATAGTGAAACTACTGAACATGCTTGTATATGTGAGCAAGAAAAATGTCAAATAGAGGCAGCATTTAGAAGGCTTACAGACAAAGTTAAAGATCAACAAGATCTATTGAACAAAAGGGAATGTGCTTTCAAAGAAGAAGTTACCAAACTAAAGGCCCAACTAGAAGAAGGAAACAAGGTAAGAAAGCTACTCAAGGACAAGGAAGACCAATGTCAAAAATTGCAGCATGAAGTAACATCATTAAGAAAAGAAGTCAATGAAAGAAGCACAACCATCAAGAAACTCAAAGATAGATCCAGCTACTATGAAAATCTTGAAGCTACAATCCTCTCACTAAAGGGAGATCTTGAAGAATCAAGGAAGCAAAATGAAGATCTACATCAAGAAATTGAAAAACAAGAAAATGAAGTCATCAGCTTAAAATCCCAGCTGGAATGTGCTTTCCGAGTTCGTCAAATGCAGCAGGATCTGTATGAAGAACAAGAAAAAGAAATTCTCAAACTAAGGGAACAAATGGAAGAAGGAAGGAAAGATGAAGAAGATTTGAAAAAGCAATCTCTTGAAAAGGAAGAACAGCTTCAGGCTGAGGTAAATATCTTGAAAGGTAAACTAGAAGAAAAGGATAAGCTTTTACGATTTCAAGACAGTTCTAAAGCCTTGGATGATATTCTTAGTAGTCAAAGGTCTCCTGCTATCAAGACTGGTCTTGGTTTTCATGAATCTGTTAAAGGTGAATCTAGTTCACAAGGTGAGGCAAGGAACTCTAAAGAGAAATTTAAAATGATCGACAAGGAGATGAAAGGTCAACCCCATCAACAATCAAGGAAAGAGACTCCTCAAAGAAAATCTTTTACTCCTCCTATGAATAATGTTGAATGTTATGTATGTCATAATCTTGGACATGTTGCAGCTAGATGTGGAAGAAGAAGGGTTCAAGACCATCATGTAAAAAGATCATCACATTCAAGGTACTTTAATGGATATTGCTTTGCTTGCAATATGTTTGGTCACAAAGCCGCTGATTGCTATAGGAGGAATATGAAATATGTAAGATGTTATGCATGTAACACACTTGGACATATAGCAAAGGAATGCAGGAACAAAGGATGGACATCACACCGAAAGGAGAAAACTCATCACACTTGAAGATATGGAGGAAGAAGGAAGTACAGTCAGCACAATGTACTGAGACACAGCACAGCACAGACATATCAGACTCAGGGGGAGCTGAAAGTATAAACCTTCAGTGTCCTGAATCTCATACGCAAGTTCCTTAAAGGGAAGTCGCGTATATACGCGAGTTCGACACTGCAAAGTCACGTATATGTCAGCCTGAGGAAAAGCAGTGGGGACAGGCTCAGAAAAGGGATCTGATATGATTCAGTCTATTATTTTCTCTTTTGGTTACAGTCTGCTGAGGATGTGTGGAATTTTTTTGTTACTTGTATGATGTCTAGAAGTGTTTTGATCCTAACTTGAGGATGATGATGTTTTGATGCTTATTGCTGATATATGCATGATCAGATCTAACAGATGGCACAGGTTGAGGGGGAGCATATGCCTTTAGTAATTCATTGTTGGCATTATGGTTAATAATCCTTGGTGATGATTCTTATATGGCTAAATGATATATCTTGCTATGATGTGGGTGTGAGTTGTCTATGATAAACTCTCATATGATTCTTGAAGTGACATAGAAGATGTTCAGATCAGATTTATGGTTGATTCTTTGATGATGCATATATGGTGCTTACATGGTGATCTTCATAAGAACAAGGAGAAGTACAAAGCTTGAATACACATCTTCCTCACTTGATGATGAGTCACTTATATACTGCTGTTGTCATATGCATAAATATCATACACTTATGATGCAGGCACTCATGTGGATAAGGATTTTTTCTGATGATGATATCAAGAATCTTTGTCAAAAGAATTTGAGCTCAAGATACATGGATGACTAATCAAGTTGCTTTATTGGAGACATGGTGATGAGTTCTTATCTATATGATGATAGGTTGATTCTTACATATGTTGATTGATGCAGATGTTCCCAAGTAATGATACTTGGATCATGTAGATCTTGACGTTGATGTAGTGGCTATGGTGGTTTCACATGTAATGTGAATGATTTCATGATGATGATTAAAAGGAGGAGTTGACATCTATGTTCAGACATACCTTGCTGCAGGACATTTACAGGTTGCTGATATGGAAATTTTTGTACGCGTGTTGTTTAAAGGATATCAGCGTGCATACGCCGTTTTACAAGGGGATAGTCGCGTATATGGTGTACGCGTATTGCTTAAGGGATATCTGCGTATATACGCCTGTTTATGTGTATACAGACGCGTATATGGAGATTTGAAGGAAATCAGCAGGGACAGATGTTGGTTGCAGAAAGTCTGATATAAGTCTGACAGAGATCATCTGGCACAGGTTCAGGGGGAGCAGATAATCTTCCAATGATGCATTGTTGGCATTATCTTAAAGCTTTTGGTTCTAGTTCACATTTGGTGTTGATTTCAGGAGGAACAAAGGCGAAAGGAGAACAGAAGGATCTCTTGGTTGCTGATCTGAATGGTGATTATCAGATGCTGCTGGTGACTTTCATAAGTCTTGGTCTAGTTATTTCGTCTCTATGTCATATATCTCTTTTGTGATATTTCTTTTATGGTGTCAAGGTCATGTAACGGCCTATTTTGGTTTCCCCACTATGCCTGGGATGATTGATGCAATGTGATTGGTTGTCATATGTAAAATTTTGATGTTTTCCCACTTGGTTGGGTGGATGAGTCAATTTTTGTATATCCTCACTTAGTTGAGAGATGGATGTATGTATGAGTCCTAAGTGATAGGAAGGTCCTTTATGATGTATAGAGTCATGTTCTTCTTGAAGAACATCTTTTGTAGACCTTGCTTACAGTCAGGGAGAGTATGATCAGCACACTTCAGCAAGAACAGAGATTCAGCATGTACTCAGAGGGAGCATGGACAGATTGGTACACCTTGGCATATACAAAGGGGGAGATTATTCAGAGATTTCAGCAGGTACTCAGGGGGAGTATGGACAGTGGAATGATTCAGCAAAGGAAGAGAATATCTTGGTCCACCCTTTGCCCTTGATGTCAAAGGGGGAGAGTGATTTGGTGTTGTTGCCATCAAGTCCAAAGGGGGAGATTGTTGGCATTATGATGCACGTGTTGTACTTGATGGCAACCCTCTCACAGAAGAATATCTCACTTATGTATAACTGGATGAATCTTCAGAAGAAATATCAGATGTGACTGATGGAGGATAGCTCAAAGGAATCAGATGATAGTTCTAAGTGTGACAAGTTAGCTTTGCCATCTAGTCCAAAAGGGAGAGATTGTTGGCATTATGAGATAAGTGTTGTCCTTGATGGCAAACCTCACTGATGACAAATCATAGTACAGAAGGTCAGCAACAAGGAATTGATGATCAGACTATAAGAAGAAGAGAAAGTTCATACACGCAGGTTCGTTAAGCCCAAGTCGCGTGTACACGCAGGTTGGCTTCAACAAAAGCGCGTGTATGTGGAAAACTACCTTTGGTCCATGGCGGTTAGTCCTTGGAAGTTGTGCCTATGGTTTCGGACCATTGTGTCTCGACGGGCGTGTCGATCCCTAGTTTTGAAGTTGATGGTATTGGATTTCTATGGTTTTGGATCTTGGTATTGAATAAGGCCTAAGGCTATATCAGGAGAAGGAAATCATTAGGCAAGTGTATTTGAAATGTCTTGAATATCTGATGAAGCATTAGATCCAGTATGCAGGTTATGGGTTGATGATGCATTGCTTGATCTGAGCTAAGGAGAGATCTCATCGGTTGATGAAGAACAAGATCTAAGGAGAGATCGGGATCAAATGGTTTGAAATGAACTATATTTATGATGCTTATTCTAGATCTACATACTGACGCATGTATTGTTCTATAAGTATTATGAGTATGATTGATGTCTGGTACAGCTGCAAGTTATGAGAAATTATTTTTAGATCTGTACGCGGGTTGTCTTTGGCAAAAGCGCGTATACACGCGGGTTTGATTCATCAAAGTAGCGTATACATTATAAAGCTTGATATTTGAAGTTGCAGATGGGTCAGATGGTTATTACAGAGTTCTGTGTCTGCTCTGTGTTCTGGTGACAGTGTTGTTAACAGGGTTTCAGTGATTCAGAGTTTGATGATTGTTTTTATCTTCAATGATAGTTATGGGTCCAGTATGAAAATTGGATGAAATGTGGCCTTTCAGATTATGTGTTGTGCTTCAGTGTATCCAGTCTGAAAATTGATGAAACGTGGTACCTGGAGGAGAGAAGATTGTAGGCAAGCACCTACGTACTAGTATCTAAGCTAGTACAAAAGCTAAGGGAGATCTTTGGAGCATTGTAGCAGGTAGCAGCCTGTGTACTAGTAAATGGATCGGCTAGTACAAAAGCAAAGGGGGTTGTAGCTCCCGTACTGGTATAAGACTGCACCAGTACAAATATTGTAAAAGTATTTTCTTATTAAGAAGAAGATTGAGATGACTTGCAGCAGGTGGTTTTCACCCACATTGGGTTTCCACCTTATATCTTTGTGTTCATGTGTGTGGCTTTTGTGTGATGATCTGTTCTGCTATACTGCACCTGTTTACTGTTAATATGGTTAATAATGTTCTGATGCATTTACTAAAGATAAGCTAACTGAATCATAAGATTTCTGGATATACACGAGTTTCTTTAGACACAGTCGCGTGTACACGCGGGTTAACTTAACTGAAGTAGCGTATATGTTTTTGAGCATTGAAAAAGTTTTAATGATCTGATAATACTGATTCACCCCCCCCTCTCAGTATTATTTCCAACAAGTTTTACAATCGAATTCACTCACACATATTGTAGCCAACAGTAAAAATGAAGATGGTACTCTCATGCAGTTGAACGGGGGAGTACACCAGTGCAACACTCCTACACCTGAAGGGGGAAAGTTCATAAATAATTTGAAGAAGCTTGTCTCTCCTTTCAGTTGACAAAGGGGGGAAATGTCAATGAAATTGACAGTGGTTGTCAGACTGAATGTCTAAACAACATCAGCGAAGCAGCCATTAGGCATTTTCATCAACGAGTGAGCATCAACAAATTCACCAATGGGTGATCGACATCAAAGTCAACAGTGAGTAGTTCTGAAATACAACAAAAGAAACAGTGAGTTGTTTTTTAATGTCATCAGCCAGTGGGTGATCATCATCAGCAGATTCACCAATGGGCGTTCATCAACTTTTATTAGTGGACAAACAAATATGCCAATGGGCGTTCATCAAATTTTTTAAGTGGACACTGGATGCTGATTTCAAGAAAAAGACAGTTGAATCCTTTTACAGCTTGGCACGTGATGAAGTTGTCAAGTGAAATTCAAAGATGAATAAGACATTCAGCTGACTCATGGTCTCTTCATATTGTAGTTTCTTCAGCATCCATCTTTGGTGGTTTTTCAGGCAAATGTTTTTTTGAGGATCAACTTAAGAACTTAAAAAAGGGTTCCTTGTTCTTATTTTGGATTTATCATTGGGGGGGAATGTTAGCCTCAGTTTCATAATAAAACAACTATAAATCTAAAATTATAATTAAATAAATCAAACTAGGGAGTTTAGTTAGCATGAGAGACTTTCTCCAACTAGTTAGGCTCCTAGATTAGTGTTTGGTTGAGAAATTTTCTCAACCATAGTGTCCAAGACAAATGTACTATCTTGAGATAAACTTCCTCATGTATTTATTTGTACTATGATCATTATTTGTACATTGGATTGCATCACGAGAGGAATACAATGAGGCTGAGGATTTTTCCACCATTTCTATGTTTTTGGTATCTTTTATGTGTTTTAATTTTGTTTAGTATCCTACACAAGGGACATGTCCTCTTACGAGATTTTTCTTTATCTATTACTGATGATGATCCCAGAACTATTAGGGAGGAAGTAGTTTTAGAGGATGGAAAACTCTGGAAAGAGACAATGGTTGGTGAAATGGCATCTTTGGACAAAAACGAGGCTTAGGACCTGGTGGAGTTTCCATCTTGAAGGAAACCCATTGGAAGAAAATGGATAATTAAGAAGAAGATGAATGCAGAGGAAAGGTGTCGAAATACAAAGCTCAGTTGGTAGAAAAAGGCTATTCCCAGGTGCTGGGAATTTATTTTGGTGATATTTTTTGTCATGTTGCAAAGGTTGCTTCTATTAGATTAATTTTATCTGTTGTTTTTGTTTTTTATTTAGAGGCTGATAATAGATGGATGTGAAGACAACGTTTCTTCACAGGGATCTAGAAGAAGAGATCTGCATGAAGCAACCTGAAGGATTTGCAGTGAAGGGAAAGAAATAACTAGTATGCAGGTTAACCTTTTGCTACCAATCAAGCTTTTTATTTCTCCACCTTGCCTTTTGCATTCATATTCTTCTTAAATGCCCATTTTCTTCTAATGGGTTTCGTTCCAGTTGACAACTCCACTGGATACCAAGCCTCATTTTGTCCAAAGATGTCATTTCATCAACCATGGCCTCTTTCCAGAGTTTTCCATCCTCTGAATCTACTGCCTCCCTGGCAGTTCTAGGGTCTATCATAAGTAATATATAAAGAAAAATTTGAATAGAAAGCAGATGGACTATACCTTTATGGGTGCCTTATTTCTCTAATGGACCTTCTCATAGCTGAAGTTTGTTGTCCTCCATATTCTGATTCTTATTCTATTGTAGAGTCTGATTCTTCCTCCTTTAGCTCAAACTCTATCTTCTCAAGTTCCTTTGGTAGGAATTCAAGTTTAATAACATCTTTCATCTCTCTAAACATCACATCTTAGTTGTACAAAACCTTACTTGTTTTTGGGTTCCAAATATTATAACCTTTTAAACCATCCTTATACCCTAAAAGAAATGCACCTTCCAGATTTACTATCCAACATGGTTATTTTCTCCTTTGGAACATGTACATATGATGTGAAAGAGATGGTTTATTACCAATCCATACCTTATGTGGAGTCTTGTCCTCCAACGTTGATGAAGGTAATTATTTGACCAAGTAACATGTAGTGTCCATGCCTCTGCTAGAATTCTTGTCCTAACCTGACACCATTGAGCATACTTCTTTCCTTTTACATCAATTTCCTATTCATTCTTTCTGCAACTCCATTTTGGTGAGGTGTGTATGGAGTATTCTTTTATCTTGCTATACCACACTTCTTACAGAACTCTTCAAATTACTTGTTGCAAAACTATCCAACATCATTTTTCCTCAACACCTTTATCTTTTTCTCTATCTGGTTTTCCACTGGAGCATTAAATTATTTAAACTTTTCAAATACTTATGATTTCGTCCTGAGGAAATATATCTAAGTATTCCTTGAGAAGTCATCTATAAATGATACATAGTACAAAGACTTACCCAGTTATGGAACCGAAACACATCCAAACAATCATTATGCACAAGATCTAATATCCATTTCTCCCTCTTAGCACTAGAAAGGAAACTCACTTGTTTTTGCTTCCCATATACACAATGCTCACAAAATCAAAATCCAGAGAGAAATTAGACATACCTTCTACCATATCGTTACCATGAATTATTTGAAGGCCCTTGTCTCCAATATGTCCAAGTCCTTGATGCCATAGTATGATATTTTCTCAAGAGACCAATATATTTTCTCGTCCACTTTCGGGGACCACATAATTGTTTCACCCATCAATAATAGTACTACCCAAAAGCTTGTACAAAGTTCCAATACGAATTCCCTGCATCAATACCAGTGCTCCCCAAACCATCTTGCAGGTATCTATCTCAAACATTGTTTTTACACCTGCGTCATCCATCTTTCTTACAGAAATTATATTTCTACCCAATGCAGGAATATGCAAAACCCCTGGAAGTGTTCTAATCCTTCCACCTTGCAACTTCAAATTGACTCTTCCATGTCCAATGATTCTAGCCTTCCTATCATTCCTTAAGAATACATCACCAACATCATATTTCTCATACTCAGAGAACCAATCCCTATTGGGGGTGAAGTGAAAGGATGTACCTGTGTCAATCAACCATGCTTCATGATCTACACGTGTACTTGAAGAAGAATTCAAGTACACATCCCCACCTTCATTTGAGGTGGTTTTCACCTCTATATAAGGAGCATCATCAGACCTATTTCCTTTCTCAGGAGATTTAGATCTATAGTCCTTTTTGTAGTGCCCTTCCTTTCAACATTTCCAATATACCTTTACAGGTTTTACTAGAGATTTAGATCTCCCACTCAAGGACTTATTTTTGTTTGTTTTATAACCATCCTCATACAAACAAGGAATCTCCATTTAACTCTCCATATTTTTCCTTCTCATCTCCTCTGACAGCAAGGATGGGACTATTTCATCAAACTTTAAGGTAGTTCTATTGCTACCTATTGTAACAATTGAATTATCCCACGAATCTGGTAGTGAACACAAAAAACTGATGCACTTATCTTCACCTAAATTTTTTATATAAACAGATAACAACTAGAGTACCACAATATTAAAGGTGTTTAGATGCTCTGTCACGAGTTTCCATCACTCATCCTCATATTATACATTTTTTTCCACAGGAACAATTTGTTCACCACTAACTTAGATTGGTACGAAGTCCCTAACATGACCCACAATTCCTTCATCATAGCTTCCCATATTGCATTCAACAATACTGAATTTGTGATACACAACCGTATTATGCTCTTTGCCTTCCTTTCCAACTCTTCCCATTCGTCTAGTGACATTGTCGTTGGTTTAGTACCCAGATCTACTACAATCCACTGATCTATCCACCAGCATATCCCCCATCTTGAGCTTCCACAACTCAAAACTCTGACCATCAAATTCCTTGATCTCTATCATTCTAATGCTCACCATCTTCTTTCACTGCAAGAATAGATTCTAGAGATCTCCCACTGAACAAGGTCTACCATAAGCATAAGGAAAAACCCTCAGTAGCAAAGGCGTCTCCTTAAAGCTAAAACAACTCTAATACCACTCATTGGTAATCACAATTATTGTTAGACCAAAACCTATAGATGTTAGTCAATGATTGCATCGTCAAAATTAAAAATCCACGAGAGGAAGTTAGTCCATGTCGCGAAACAGATAGGGGGAGCATTGGTTAATCCAATGTCCAACAATCTCCCCCCCAACGTGAGTCGGTTGTGTATCATACTCAGGACCTATGATTTGATACCAAATGTAGGTTTGAACCCTATACATCAATTACATGAAAATGAATTCTTAAAAAACAGAAAATATAAAATGGCAAGAAGCACAAAACAAATACATAGGGACTTTCCCCTAGATCCCAAAACCGGGATTACCAAATTGATTTCTCATTATGTTCCTTTTAATGTTACAATACATATACATACATGTCAAACCATTCATAAACATCAATCCATTAACCCTAGATTAGAACATAACAGTAGTTCCCTTGACCAAATCTACAAAATCCCATGGGTAGAAAACCATCATTCCGAAAAACATGTGCAAAACCCCGACACAAAACCATAGCTAGGTCTACACACATAATACAGGGTCCGAAAACCCATTGCACTTCCCTAGACCATGCCACTATGTCACCTCCTTGTTGCGCCCGGCACAACAAACAGAGGCATGCGACTAGTTTTGGAAAGAATATAACACACACTCAAAATCCCTTAGCATTGAGAAGAGAATGAGATCTGAACTACAGAAAATATTTTGAATCTTATTACACTATTGTAACAACATTTCTTGGACAACCTGTGGGAGAAGAATTAGAATTCTTGGAGCATGAAGAAACAAACAATACTATAAACTTCTTTGCACTTTATGGTTTCAATTCCTTATTCATATTTGTTTTATAAGTGTGTTTTCATGTAAATTACTATTGCTATAATTATTACCCATGCTTATTTAATGATATGCCAACCTAACTTGCAGATTAGATAGAGGTGGATTTGAATTTGTTTACTTCATTTTAGCATACTCTTATTCAATAAGTTGAATAACGAGTTGTTAACTTAGTAACATATCATTTTGGTTTCATTATTTTCCTTTTATTTGGAATATTCCAACAAGTATGACATAATATTTGTTTTCAGGTTTAGTCTACTTTTGATTTAAGCATATATGTAAACAAGGATCTAATGACTATTTATCAAATAGTTGTTTACATATATCTATTTTAACTAGTGGCTAATCATTGAACTAATTCTTTGATTTGTTAACCTTATTTTCATCCTAAGTTCAAGTTGATTCGGTCAGTGATCTCTCTCTCTCTTTCTCTTTGTTAACTAGTGTTAAATGTTTTTCTCTTGACTAGTATTAAGGCTTGTCAGATAAACTATGCTACTTTAGTATTTAGGTTAGATTATTTTATTCTTTTAGAATCCTTTCATAGGAGGAATCTTCACTGTGGATAGACTGAGGTGTAATTTCATTCACTTGTAAGGGATCATCTTTTTCAGAGAAATAACATAAAGGTACTTCCTTTTCCTTGAGTTTGTTAATTATAATAACCAATATCACACACTATCAAATTAAAGTTATTATACATAGATAACTATACATACATGATAGCTTAGGATAGATTAACCTTAGGCTAGTCTTATGGTAAGGGTAACTAGAGACCTATTGAACCAATGAAAATAACCATACCAAATGGATAAGGGTCTAATTTGGACCCTCACTAGGTTATCTCCTCAATGTTGGATATGGTCATTCCTAGCCATCAACACCACCTGAAAGGGAATCCAACATTTATCATTGTTGTGTTTCTTATAGGGATACCTAAAGTAGATGGAAATAAACCTCTCTAATTAAAACCAAAGATTTTCCCCCACTAAACATGAATCTAGGTGTGGATATTGATATTGACATAATGGGTGTGCTAAAATTAGGTACACTCTTGGAAGGAAATAGTTTCTAGTTGCATTCCCCATATAGAGAAACTTAATATACTAGGCATGGCTTGAGTAGCACCTATGGCATAGATGGATGGTAAGGAGGCCGTCATTAAGACTCTTCATATAACATTAGTTGAAATAGTAGAACCTACCATACTTGATAAAGAGCTTATGGTTAACATTGTTTGTGTATTAATAAACAAAGAGAGAACCATTAATAAGTCTATTCACTACAATGATAGGGGATTAAAAGGATTAGTCAAAGGAGGGTTTAAAGATGGTGGTGGAATTTCATATACCACCTCAATTTCCACTTTATCACTCTCCTTAGAACCAGATACACTCCTTTCTAACTTGATTGTTTCAATGTTGTCAAAATTTGACTTTAAACTTAAACTAATTGATTGTGGTTCTTCCCTTGTAAGAGAAATATTGTGTAGTCTTCACAACAAATGAAGGCTTTGATCAACCATAGTGAATAAATTATGCTCTACTATAAGAAACATTCATCCTATGGCCAATTAGATTTAAAGTAAAAGAGAACACACCTATAAAATCTAAGATATCAAGACAAAAACCAATGGATAAAAGGAGCCTTTCAAAAACCAACCCTTGGGGGAGTTCAATTCCCCAAGATCTAGCTAGAGAAGGGGTGAGACATAGTTACAATAACTTCCACATAATATCCATTTCCAGTCCAAATACCATCATGAGCATGGGGCACCCTCTAAGTGTAATATTATAATTCTTGAATGTCTACCTAAGTTCTATAGGCACTTTCCTCCCATAGTCACCTATGATATTCCTTAGGAATGACCACTGTGGATAAAACCACATTTATGGGTAGTAAAATTAATCCTAATATCTTCTAGAAATGATTTCCCATAGAGGATTGTGCACCACAAGAGATTCTCATACCCATGGTAGTCCAATAAACCCTTAAACAATTGGAGAGGGGATATCACCCCACTTGGCCTCATGTAACCTCTTTCTTGATTCATGTGTTAGAGGAGCCTTTCTGAAAAGTATTCCATACTACTAATGTATTTATCAATCGCTTGTGACCACTAGTTCTAGTTTAATGGCATTAGATAATTTACTCTTTATCGTACATCAAGGCCCTCAATCACTCCATTGTTTGTTTTCTCTAAATGAAAAAATCTAGTAAATTTTAGATTAGTATTTTTTTTTAGGTTTTTTATTAGATTAAGCGTATAAAATGAGACTTTTGTGATGTTTAAGATGATTTTCAGTCCAAAAGAACCAAAGAATGAATGCAAAAGAATGCAACTTTCTCTTCAATGGTGATTATTTGAAGGAAGGGAGACAATTTTTTCTTTCAAATTTGTATGACTAAATAGAAACCTCACACTCTCTCAATAACCATCTATATGCACCAAATCAAATCCAATGTAATCCACACAAAAAATATTTTCACACTAAGAAATATTTTGAAAGACACTCAAAAGGATTTTAGCTGATCTAGATTATGACATGCCTATTTTTTTCTTAATATATTAAAGAAAGAAACGGAGAAAATCAAGTAGACAAACAAAGAAAGTTTTAGGGCCATATGGTATTGGTAAAAGTACCAAAAAGCACACTCTAATGCATATATCTAGAAGTAAACACCTAAAACTTCACAAAATATTTAGAGGTGGCATGCAAAATGTATGATCTCAAGCATAGAACAAAAGAAAGGATTTATAGGTCACAACTAGATCTAACTAGTCCTACCAAACATCAAATAAGAGGTTGATATGGGGTTCAAATAATATTATTTAGATCATAAATAGGCTCCCAAATCTAGATTATTAATATATGTGAAAAGTAATTAGGAAAAAACGTCAGAATATTCACCTACAAGAAGTAGTTGGTCCTTGCTAATTCAATAAAAAGTGACCAAATAGAGGTAGGCATGCCATCGAAGTGCCACAACATGTGAATGGTCACTATTTTTCCTAGGGAGAGGGCACAACCACACTTAAAGGGTGAGAAAATCACACAAATATAGCCTAGATATGAGAGATATAAGGGATATAATCACCCATACAATTAATTATAGCAGACAATAAAAACATGAAAAAGATGCTAAAAAAACAAAAGAGGATCACAATTTTTCCGAATTTACAAAAGAATCAATAGATCCTTCCCTAATGGATTCATCACTTATGTTGTGGAGAATTCTCCCTTGTGAACAACTATGCACTCTCTTGAATCCACCCTCGATATGAGACATATTGTGGGATAGATGGCTACATCAAATTATAATAGATCTAATGAAATCAATCCTAATATCTCGTAAGAGAACAAAAGATATATCTCATACCTCTTATATAAAAATTGTCCCTACATAATATTTGTTGAAGTAGTTCTAGAGATCTAGATAAACCCCTACCACCTACTACTTACACACAAGAGATAAAGTATACTAGACACATGCCCTAATCTACATAAGGAATGATTAGATCTACCAATTATGTCCATGTAAAACCTAATACACAATATAATTGGAGGGAAATAATATAGATCTATATTTTGATTATGATATCTTGAAACTTCCATAGTTTTCATTTTGAGTTACGATGTTTCGAGTTAATACCATGAGATAAATTAAATGAGATACATTATGAATTCTTCCTCACTTCTCCCTCAACATGCCTTCCTTATATATATATATATATATATATATATATATATATATATATATTGACAAGGGGAGGTTAAGTGAAGTCTCTATACCCATAAAACTTAGTGAGATGTGAGTCTAATACGATTTCTCATTCTCATGATGTAATATATCCAACTCACCTAGTGTTTATACCCTTGGAAAGAACCAAATCTAGAGGGCTCTAGGGTTAGTCACATGCTACTAGTAGTGAAAAAAGTGACTAGTTTCACCCTGATGATCAATCAAGGATAAACTAGTCACAACTTGCCAATGGTGTGGTTGGTGATCTTTTCAAACTATGAATCCATTGAATATTGATACTTATGACATGACACTTCTGTATTGGTGACATTTTTTAATTTCATTGGGAGTGTTATTATTGATATTGTTTTGTTTGTTTTGATCCCTAATTCATCGATGTAAGGGCTTTAACATATACCATGAGGATATTTCCCATTTCAATTCCTTCTATTAGTTTTTGGACCCCTTATTTCCTTTTTCTATGTTTCCTCATCATTATTTATGTTTTTTTATGTCTTGGACTATGGGTTACAAATATTCTTGGTGGCATTTTGTTTTCGCTTAATTTTTATACTATGATAATCTTATAACTATTTTATTTTTGGATTTCCCATATGTTGGCATGCCAACTCACTCCCTTCATTTAAAAAAAATAAAATGAAGAGCCCCTCCTAAACTTGGATTATTTTTTATTATCATGTTTATTTTGTGTCATGATCATTAACTATAAATCTATTCCTACACCCATTGGTACATAAGGATCATCGTCTTTCTAATTACTATGGTTGGTCTCAATTGACTGATACAAATGACAAGAAAATATTGTAGTTTAAAGGGCCACTACAAAATCTTAGATTTTGTAGCAGTCCTAAATCATGTTAAAATTTTAATGGGTTAATTTCTTCTAAAACCATCATACACATTCCTATATTTATCCTTAAATTTTTATGTGGTGTTTCATTTTAATATGTCATTTTTTAATCAACAGTTCAAACCTAAGTTCTATCATCCATGTGGTGGTGTTGTGTATGTTTCATCATATATTTCATTTATGCCATATCCAACTCTAATTTTCATTCATGAATGCCCATTTATTTCAAATGTAATATATCATTTTGGTGATCTTTTACATACTCGCATTAATGGTAGGTGATTGGTTTCAATTGATATTTTATCCATAATGCCTAGCCACCTATTGATTTGGGAGCCTCGGCCTTAAGTGTTGAAATGTAGTCACGACAACTGTAATGTTCCTCGTGATTTGATAATTGTCATTCATTTCTCATACTTCAAGGCCATTATGGCTCTATCACAACTGGGTACTTGAAACTTCATGATTTGATTTACTAGTTTTTCTCGAAAGATTTTTCATCAAGCTTCATCATTTCCTCATTTTCATTTTGATCCCAAGGGCTTTACGACTTAGGTTTTCATGTCTATTTTTGAGTTTTCAAAGCCATGTTCTATCCCTACCTGTGATTTTTCCTATTTAAAATGCCTTCAATTTTCCAAGTGGAGATTATTGGAGTAGAAGTTGTAGAGGCACATGATGAGTTTTTAGCTTTTTTTCATAGACAAGGATGGTGACAGTTCTTGCAACTTTTTCAAGCCCACAGTAATGAGGTAGTCAAAGACTTTCCTACTTATTTCAATGGAATAAGAGCTTATGTTAGTGACCTCAAAATCAAAATTTATTTGCATTTCATAGTAGCAGCCAGCCAATTACCCTTGGAAGGTGAATGTTGGTCCAAAAATGTCTCTGTCAAAAGTATTCCATGGAAGAAATTGCTAGCAAATAAGGACCGTGAAAACATTTTGAAAGGTATGCCTATATCGTTTCTCAAACCAAAATTTCATAACCTATTATGTTGTTTCTATGTATCACATTAACCTTTTAATGGCATTTCTAGGTCAGAATCTTAACTTACCATAATTTCTTCTGAAGAGCTTGACAAAAAATGTCAAAGGCTTACCAAGTTTAGAAAAAAAACTCGATAGGTCTCTTTTCCATCATGGGTTAATATGTATGTTGGTTAAGTATCACTTAGCTCATATTGGTGACGATTAGGATATGTTTCTTGCTCCCAATGGCTCTGGTAAACCACCACCATTTCATCTCGTCCAGTATTTTCCCAACCTTTAACCCACTGATTCAACTCCATCCATGGTTGAAGAGTTACAATAGGATGAATGCAAGAGGTATCCTCAAATACCAGGGTCACCCTCTTCAGAGAACAATCATATTAAAATTTTGAAATTCAAACTTCCCTCCGAGTTACTAGGAGTGCAGCCGAAGCTCATAAGTTTAATTCTACTATTGAGTCTCATTCATGAATCACACAACATGTTCAACTTGAAAACAAATAGGAAATTAGTCAAATATAGGATATGGAAAAAATAAAATAAATGCAAAGAAAAATAGCAAGGGCTTGAAGGACCAAGCTCAAGGGTCCTCCTGAAACAGTTCCTTTGGAAGACTTGGAAAACAATCCTGAGCCATCTCTAAAAAGAATAAGTCACATTCTTAGGATCTTTCTTCTAGTTATGATAATGTTTCGAATTGTGGTGATTTTTTCTCTGGAAACCCTCACTCAGATGATTTAATTGCAAATATATATTGGAAACAATAGTATTTTCTTATTGTTCCTCAGTAGGAACATAGAATCTGCCAACTAGTGTATGAGAATAACTAGCTTAGTCTTTCATTCTAGGTTGTTGGCTTAGGTTGGACTGACCTAGGTTCAATCCTTTACTACGCAGCAAGAAAAACCTCAATCATTGGCCTTTTCAGAAATTACCTGCAAGCGGATCGCAGTCTCACTCGAAGTGACTATGGGAGTATGTAGAAATAGGTTTCTGCAGCGTTGAGTTATGATGCGAAGTGGTATTTTTTTGTTTTCATGTACTTAACATTCATACATTACTTATCCACATTACATTCATCTCTTAAAACATATCATATACATCCATAGAACTTCACTGTACAAAAATAAAGTGAAAATGTAACAAACTTCTATGCTACAACATGTAATATGCAAATAAACACATGAAGACACATATTTTACCATGGTTCATCCCAATGTGGAAATACGTCCACAAGAATGGTTGCTTATAATCGAGAATTTGTACGACAAATAGTTCTTATATTGCGCACTCAGCTGTAGGAAATCCACACACTTAGTTGTGGACTCAGGCCTTTGTGCACTCAGCTGCATAGCCTTTCCTTCTTGCCCAAACCACAATTCACAAAGATACAACCATTCAATACATGATTTGATTCTTCCAGACTATCTCCTTCTTTATTATTCATCCACATATATACTATTAAATTGAGGGATATATCATCGCAAAACCACGGTCCATATACTATGGAGTCCCCTAACACAAGCTACTATGGTCAAAAACGATTCATCATTTACAACATTACATTATTATAATAAAAATGAGGGGCTTCAACCAACTGCTAAGCCCATATACTGCATGGTATATCTACTGCACGGTCCACTTTGGGACTCCAATATGCAATCCACTCCGCACTCCCCTGCATCCTTTACTTCGCACTCTGCTCCACAAAATGCGAAGTCTTCACCAAAAACTAAGCCAAGTTGGGCTGCACCCAACATCCCAACACTCACATGTGACTCATCCTGAGTCACTCATCTTCTTTCCCTCTGATTTTTGTTGTGATGTTATTGTAGGCCTGATTGAACTGTTGTGGAGTTTCTGTCACATGATTGTCCTCGTTGCATGCTTCCTCCAACAATGCCTCTGTCACATGTTATGCAACCTTCTACACCAACATTGTTTCCCTTTGTCGAAGCTCCTGAAGCTTCTCATCCACTGCCTATGATAACTAGAGAGCCTCATCCTGCTTGTTAAGTCACTATACTACTAATGTAACCCCTTATTGTTATTAGTAAAACCCCCTTATTATATTTTTGTGCCCATGTAGTCCCCATATTGTTATTATTGTGCCCTTGTATTATTATTGTTATGTTGGCTCTGATTATATTATGACCCCTTAGACTCCTATATATAGAAAGGAAGTCTTTTCATTTGTATCATCCAAGAATTGTTCATTTGTGTATTGTAAGTGAGGTTTCCCCCTCGAAGAGGCTTATTTCTAAGGCGTTGATCTATCCTTTCTATCTTTTTTTGAGTTGGTTTCATAACCTTTGGTATCAGAGCTTTGGATCCTAGGGTTTCACTGCTCCAAACAGGTCATCGTGGAATTTTCGCTATAACTTTCTTTCTATGACATTTCAAAAGCTACAAAAAAACCCCATTTGATACGAAATCATTCTAAACTTTGGGTCCAAATTTCAAAGCTTCTCTCGCTATATTTTTGGAGATATGATCTGAGGAAGTTAGGGTTTTTGCAAGCTACAAAATTTCATATCAAACAGTTCATCATGGAATGCTCACTATAATGATTTCTCTATGAAGGTTCAGAAGCTAACAAAAAACCCAATTTCAAAGAAATCGGTTTGAAAGTGGCTCCAAATTTCAGATCCTGTCTCGCTATATTTTCGAAGATATAATTTGAGAACGTTATGGCTTTTGCAGACCCCCAAATTACATTCCAAACAGGTCACAATGGGACAATCGTCATAACTTTCTCTTTGAACATCATATTGAATTTTCATAAGAAGTTTCGAAAAGGGGACGAACTTTAGTTTTTTGGGTACCATTTTCAGAACCTAAGGTTGAAACAGTGACCTATGGGACATCAGATAAGTTCGCTCTACTAAACAAGTCTATAATCAGGCGACCATGGGAGATTTGGCTTAACTCTTTCTAGGATATTCAAATTATCATCAGACTTGTGGGATTAGAAAGAGAACTCAAAGATCTACCGCAGGAGGCAATTTCAGAACTTGGAGATCTAAAATTACAGAGTTAGATTCATTTCAAGAACGAGCTCTTAAGATCAAGAAAAATAGGGATGAGGAAGTTTGATGGCAAGGATTTGGTAAATTGGATACTACAAATGGAGAAATATTTTGATCTACATGGTGTACCACTGATAAAAAAGGTATGTATTGCATCTTCATATTTAGAACAAGATCAACTTTTATGGTATAAAGGGATTTGTTCTTGTAAACCACTTGTTATGTGGTCAATTTTCACGGAGGAAATTATAGCACATTATGAGGATACAAAGAGCAACACCTTCTTTAGAGAAACACCAAAACAATTGGAAGAAAAAAGAGCAAAAGGGCTTTGTTACAAAGTGGAAGAAAGAATTATGGAAACAGGAAAGTCTACCCCTCACAACTATAAAGATGGAAGTGTTGTTTCTCCTAGCATTCCACAACCTACAAGGGTTACACCACAACAATTGGAAGAAAAAAGAGAAAAAGGACTTTGTTACAATTGTGATAAAAAATACATTAAAGGTCATAAGTGTGCTGAGAAGAAATTATTTTACATCGATTGTGGAGAGGAGGAAGAAAAGGAACAAGAAATGTCAAAATAAGTGTATATACACTAACCCCATAGAAAGAAGAAATGAATCCAACCACATCTTGTAAAGCATTGGAAATAATTAGTACTCCTCAAACTCTTAAGATAGAAGGACATATCAAGAAGAAAAATGTTCAAGAAGTAAAAGACCACATCAAGAAAAAAGAAAAGAATCCGATCATATCTTGTAATGCAATGGCCGGAATTAGCACTACTCAAATTATAAAGATAGAAGGACATATCAAGAAGAAAAATGTTCAAGAAGTGAAAGATCACATGGAGAATCAAGAAATGAATCTGACCATATATTGTAATGCACTGGAAGAAATTACCGTTCCTTAAACTCTCAATATATAAGGACATATCAAGAAGAAAAACATTCAAGCAGTGAAAGGTCACATTGAGCATCAACAACAAGTTCTCCAACTTTTAAAGGATAATGCCACTTTGGTGCAGAATCAAATGAAACAAGCAGCAGATCAACATCGCAATGAAAGAAGTTTTGATGTAGGCGATTGGGTACTTTTATGGTTACATACATACAAACAAATGTCCCTCAATAAAGCTATTTATGAGAAGGAAATTTTGGTAATATTACACGCACTTAAGAAACAAAGACCTTACCTAATGGGAAGACACTTCAAGGTAAAAACAGATCATGATAGTATTAAATACTTTTTAGAACAAAGATTATCCTCTGAAGAGCAACAAAAATGGGTCACAAATATGTTGGGTTATGACTTTGAAATCATCTACAAAAAGGGGAAGCAAAATGTTATGGCAGATGCACTCTCAAGAAAGGATGAGGATGTGGAAGCATTGTTGTGCACCATTTCTATTATCCAACCATATTTGATAAACAAAAAAAAGGTATGAATGGAAGAAGGATAAATAAGTGTGGCCACTCATTCAAAAGTTGCAAAAGATCCTAGTTCAAACAATATTGCCAAAACTTGACAAGGAAGGAAAATCATATTGGAGCCTGGAGCAGTCACAAAAACAAGAACCCGAAAGCTACAAAATTGATCAATTTTAGAGTATCTCATCAAGTGGAAGAACTTACCCACTGAAGATTCCACATGGGAGGATAATAATTTTATATAGGAGCATCGAGAACTACTCAAGCGTTGAGGACAACAGGTTTTGAAGGAGAGGGGCATGTTAGGTCCTTATACTACTAGTGTAACCCCTTATTATTATTAGTACAACCCTCTTATTATATTTTTGTGCCCATGTATGTTGGGGGGAAAAGTATCTAATGCAGAATGCCTCTATCCCACTCTAAGGGTGATAGTACCTCAGCAACAACTGAATGCAAAGCTATTCAAGAATTCTTCTTTATGAGATGAGAGAGGGAAGAAAAGGATGATCTACTAACCGTTATCTTGCGCTAATAGTCGATCCAGTCTTCACTCCTTGCTGCTTTCTCCTAGCTCCTTGCCCTTTCACCGGCTCAGCTACACACAGATCCTGTAAAAGCACAAGAAAAAGAAACTACAACAAGCATACATCCATAATCGATTATAGGATTAGCATAAATCAAATATACAAGCATCTATTCATCATAAAGACACATGCATATAGAAGAACCTCAAATACTTTATTGATAATAGAAGTAAAGTTCTGAGAGAGTTACAACCACAGTAGGCCCAATCCAACAACACCTCCCAGCTGAAAGAAATCTCCTCTTCACCTCCTTCAAGCAAAACACCCAATAGCTCTATACTCAAACCAACAGCACTTCCTTACTTGCACAAAATTCCAGCCCCCCTAGACCTCATGAGAGAGATCTATATATAGGGTTTTGGAGAAAGGATGAGTCATCTTGAGACTGGCATGAAGATGACTAGTGTCCTCTCCCACTTTGGTTAATCTTCAGTTCTTGAGTCCACTTGGAGAATCTTGCTTCCACTTGGAGATCAAGACCTCTTACTCATCACTAGGCGAATTCCTTGACCCAAGTGTCAGTTTGGAAGCTTCCTGGGCAGTTGACACCTTGCAGAATGACTGTGCCACTTAGCCAATCTCACCCAGCGCAGGTAGCCTTCATCAGTTTTGACCTTCAGCGCAGGTACAGAGAGGAGCAGTTGACATTCAGCGCAGATGCTCAGTGGAGCAGCTGACATGATCCAGAAATAGAATGTTTCTGAGTGTTTTCAGGTGGATAACTGATTTTCAGTGCTGTGGTTTGCAGACCTTGTTTCTCTAAGTGTAAGAACAACATGTTTAGGGACTTTGGATCCCTCAGATTATTGACATTTCATGCTCCATGTTGTTAGGCACAAAAATGTCTATAACACTTGCCCCCTAAAGTATGAGGTCGTTTATCGGGTGAAATGCTTTATTAGGAGGATCCGAAGTTCATTCAATCGCTGAGAGGTGCCCTGCAATAAAATACAATACAATACATTATTTTTCATTCTGCTTTCATGATCTAGCTGAGGCGGGCATTCCCATGCTCAGCTTTATAAATTCATTTTGGTACATATAACAGACGACCGTCTGATGATACACTGATAATTCTCTGCTGAAATTATCATCCTTTGAGTAGGATGATCATCTGCTGTAACAATGTACATATCAAATGTCTTTATATTTCCTGAATATATATCGCAGCCCAGACGGATGAAACTAGATCCGGGGTCTTCAATCTCGTTCGATCTTCACTCTAAGTACAAGTCGATCCATGTGAGAATTGCGCTGAAGTCGAACATGGAAAGACATCACTTGATTACCGGTCAATAATGTAAACCGTTAACAAGCGCGAGAGGAATCACCAATAATGACAATGACCCTCAAGGTACTGCAGTATAATTCACGTGGTGTGAATAAAGGACTTGGCGTCGAACACCACGCAAAATCTTCTGGTCGAAGGTCATTGATGTATACTTGTCGCCGGAAGTGAGAAACTTGCCATTGAGGCATGCAAGCTTCAAAGTACTGGGGGGCTGTTCCTAGATCAACTTCTTGGATAATGAGTTGAAGTCGACAAGAAGCGATCCGTCAAAGGAGGGCCTTAATGAATCCCACATCAGTGACATGGAACGGAGCTAATGACTTTAGTGGCGGTGAAAACAATCTGTGAGATATGATTCAGGGTGGCGATCATGGGTGGATGAAGGATAATGTATGGCAGTGGATGGAACACGGTTGACTCTTTCTGAACACATCCCTTGAACATATAACGACACTAATGTGATGGATCGGTAGCATTACCCCAAATACGGATGGTTTGGCGAGGACCATGGTGATGAGACCGGTGAATGAAACAACCCAACCCGATGTGGTACGGAGGAAAAAATGTCATGTTCAAGAGCGACTTGCTACCATTAAAGCATTGAGGTTCTCCCAATTTTTCCCCAGTCATTTCTGACCAGTACCTCTTTATTTTTGTCAAGCTTGAGGAGGATAACATATGCTTGTTCTATAACCTGCCCTTCGGGCAAGCCCATCGCTATCTTTTAACGAGCCTAGCGATAGGGAAACTCGTTCTCGTCTAAAGACAATTTTGTTGCTATTTAATCATTTTAACGAGTCTAGCGACAAAGACAACTCGGTCCTTTTCATTTTTAGAGAGTCTGAAAAGGTACAGAAAGTTAACTCCAAAATTCCTTTTTCGTCATCTAATCCCTTAAGTCCGAAAAAGTATAAAACAATACAGAAGGGATGAATTTTCGATAACTAACGAGCCGAATAAAACAAGCGCTCGACCTTTTTGTGCAATAATCCATCGGGTCCAAAAAGATTAAAATCTAGAGGAGGGATAGCTCTTCCGGTCCTTTTAACGAGCTGGAAGGCCAAAACTCGGCAAACTTTTCATATTTTACGAGTCAGGAGAAAATAGCTCAAAGAAGACTCATCTTTTCAGGAACGAGTGATAAACAGGGATAGCAGCAGATTCGAGGTATAGGTTGGAATTTTCCAATCACGGCAGTGTCACAAGGATGGCTAAGTGAAATCACTCTTCGCAGTTGTTCCTCTAAAAGGGTAAACAATCATATGGGGGTGAACGATCGGCCAAATGGAATGGAGGTGGCGGGTGCAAACACAACCAAGGCTTTTATGGCTAATAAATTTACGATCACAATGGTTATTTACCAGAATAGGTTCTTTTTTTAGATAAAAATGAGCTTAAACTCTGGAGGAAACATTGCTCACTGCTTTTATTTATTTTTTAACGAGCATGAAGACCGCGTTAAAACTACTCGGATCTTGCGTTTATTTTTTAACGAGCATGAACTTTATGCTAAAACTGCTCGATATACCAGTCATAAGATAAGAAATGTCTCTTGTGAGATAGCTATTTTTTATGGAGCTTTATCTCACGAAGCTATGCTCCTAATTTGGCAAATTTTGACCTTTGCCCCACATCCTTTCTTTATGCAAGTTCGGAAAACGGCTAATCCCAAAAATAGATAAATAACCGCTCCTAGCCTGCACTCCAAAAGGTTTGCATGCCCCCAGGTATAAAGTACAATTTCAAGGCTGCCCCTACTTATCCGATAAAACATTTGTTTTAAAGGGTGAGGCTTGCCTCTTTCTGGTTACCCAAAGAATGGTTTTATTTGCTGCCGCAAATGAAACTCTTTCTTCGGCGATGTCTATCATTAGGTTACTCAAAGATGGTTACTATTTGTTGCAGCAAAAGAATCTCTTTCTTTGAAGGCTGCCCCTACTTATCCTCTAAAACATTAGTTTTAATGGGTGAGGCTTGCCTTTTACCCAAAGATGGTTACTATTTGCTGCCGCAAAAGAATCTCTTTCTTTGGCATTGCCTACTTATTTAGACAAAGCTGAATGACCTTTGTCAGACAAGTAACCTTATCAAAAGAATCCTGTTCTAGAACAACCCCTCTTCCTTTTCGGACGGGGTACGGACTAGTCATATTCTTTCATGGAAATTCTACCTTATACCCAGGGTTTCCTCTGCCCAAAGTAGACCAGGATGCATTCCCCCTGGGTTCCAGTCCCATCTTTCCGAATCACTCGCATTCATCGGGAAGGAGGACTGGGGGTGGAGACATTTCTTGGGTGAATAGGCCATTGAGGGTTGGTATTTGACTATTTGCGATGCGTGATCCCGGAAATGAAAGTTAGTCTACGAGCTTGACCATTCTTCCTTCGTGTGGAAAACACATTACTCTAAAGAGTGAGGAGACTATAGCTCCCATGCAATATATATAGTCACGTCCAAGGAGTAGGTTATAATCCAAGGGTCCTTGAACGAACATCACGTTCAAATTAACGGTCTTCCCTTTCAATGTAACAGGCACATTGGGGAGGATCCCTAACGGTCGACTAGTTCCTTTATCAAAGCCCGAGAGATTTCTTATCTCAGGCAAAAGCGCCGGGGAACCCAGTGCTTTCCAAGCAACAGAGGAAAGGATACTCACAGATGCCCCTTCATCAATGATAGTTCCAGCCATCACCATTCTATAAATTTGGACTATGATTCTGAATGGTATACTGGCTGGTAACCGGGGTCTGCCCAGTTGGTTCCAATCAAAGGACACAACCAGGTTGCTTGGTGGTGGGACCGAATACACGGTCAGGTACGATCCTGACGATGTTCCTTCCTGCGATAAAGGAATGGGCGCATTGCCCGGATACTCATCAGAATCTGTGTTGATGAAAAGAATCTGGATGGTGTCATCCTTATTCTCTTCAGTGAGGGTGTCATTTGAAGATGAATCTTCAGTGACTGTGTCATTTGAGGATGAAACCTCTGAAGGAAGAATCGGGTCAACTACCGTATCGACCTTTAGACTTTCGTCTGGTCTGGATTTAGTAGGTTCATTTTCAATGACTGACGCTTCAACTGACCACTTGAGCGGGCCAGCTGTATTTTCAACCAACGAAGGACTTGGCACGAGTTTTTGTATCCAGGAGGAAGTACTACCGGAGAAACCGGACGATCTTCCAAAACTCTCTTCGCTTCATCTAAGAAGGGACAACGGTGGATGGCGTGGCCGCCTTCACACAGTCTGCAGGGGGATCCTGCTCCCCCTCTTTGTCTTGAACCTTCACTTTCGCTGGTTGACAGTAAGCAATCAACATGGCTATCAGAGGTTGATGCTCCCGAATTGTGCAGACGAGGGGACCAGTCCCTTAGTATCCGGGGAATACAGGGACAATCTCTATGGAAGTGGTCTCCTCTACATATGACACATGGCGATTTAGGCCCCGTCTGTGCTATGTGTGGGATTTTGTCAGATGTCTTTTGCTTGCCCCCAGTCGCCTTAGGCTCCTTCTTCTTCTTTTCTTTCTTCTTCTTTTCCTTCTTCTCCATGGGAGCTTGGCTTTTCCTAGCCCCACCTTTTGAAGATGAAGGATTGGAGGAAGGGTTAGAGGAAGTAGAAGGCTGGTGGGAGGCTCTAGACTCATCTAACTGTTGACTCGACTGCTCAGGAACCATGGTGTTCTGAACTACACTAGTTGAGAATAGCCAAACAGGCAGGCCAATTGTCAGTCCTGGAAGCGACAATGTGGCCATGTGGGGCGCACCAACTTCTCCCCAAGAGGAGAAAGGACCAGGATTTCCATCTTGTGGAGTTCCTTGGTTGGGACGTTCCATGTTCTCAACTTAAAGATCAACGTGGGAATAGGAGGTGATTATGTTCCGTTTAAAATAAATTTTATAACGACGCTTAGACACAACTTGCTTTTTCACTTTTTAAGAGTCGAGAAAAAGCTAAAGATGACTCTAGTCTCCTTCGATGTTTTAACGAGCCTGAAGTGACAAATGCTCGGATGGACTTTTTCAGTTATAGAGTTTGAAAAAGGCCAAAAGAAACTGCTCTGGAGTTCTAGGCAGAGGGTGTGCTAAACTTTTCGCAAAACCACAGAATACGTTTTACGGTACGAGTGGTCGATCTTCGTGAATGTTGTGTTCACTGCATTGCGATCAGTAGGGCGGCCGACACGGTTTCCTATGGATAAAGGCTTTGATCCTATAGGGGTCTCCCAATATATACACGACGGTACGTGGGAGCACAAGTCCATATTGATACTTATCGCTTCACCGTGGAGGAATCACCCAACCACTCAACGCTAAGATATCACGTTTAACGACGCCGGAACACGTCTCTAGCTTAGACCTCTAGATGTTTGCGTTATGTTTCAATGCGTTGTTATGTAAATTCAATTTATTTTAAGGTTGATCTTGTTTAGCAGTTTGCCTTTATGGATCACCACGAGATGTATAGAAACACTCCTGAATTCTATCTAAGATGATAAGCAATCTTTTCAATCTTTCAACTTTGAAAACCTTCACTACTGAGGGAGAAGGAAGATAACACCTTTTCACACAGATCATAGAGCACACACTTAATGCACTTTCCTAAATCAACATGCGAACTGTCATAATGCACATGCACAATGCAAGTATTTCTTTTCTCTTTCTTAATGTTGATGAAATGCAAAAAGAAAGCTGTTGTATAACTTTGAATTCAATTTCAAGCGAAAGCAAACAAGTTTGTCCAAAATCGAAAGACACCTTACGATTCACTTGTTTTGACACTTAGAAATATATAAATTCAAACCATATAACGAAAGCGACAAACACAATCAGCTATGAACAGCAAATAAACTAACTCTTAAGATCAGAACGACACTTAATCACAGGTCTAGATCTAAGAGGTCAATGCAAGACTGGTTCACTTTCGTTATGGGAAACTGTAAATGACACAAGAAATACAAAAGAACAAATACAGTTTCTTTATACAACTGAGGTGGAATAATGACAAAGGAAGATGGTTTCAGATAGGCCCACTGACTGGCAACAAACAGCAAAAACAACAGTGAAAACAAGGCCAGACACAGCAGGAAACCCCAGTAGCTCAAGCCAAGACTGGTCCAGCGCAGGTGTAACACTACCTGTTTTACCTTTAGCATAGGTAGCCCCTTCGGGAACTACGCTGAAATGCAGACAGCCTTTGTACAGTCTGCAATGAAGAACGAGACTTTCGTCCGTCTTGGTTTCCGGGTCACAGATTGCTCAAAAATTCACAGTTTTTGCTCAAATCAGAAGCTATCAGTCAAGGACACACTAAGGGATGTAAAGGAGGATGAAAAGCTATCACTAAGAGCTTATTAGAGTCCTTGTGGATCAGCTCTTCAAATCATAAACATGCCCAGAAACTGAGCTAGAGTAGCTGCCCTCTACTTTGTGTTTGATGGATTCAAACACAGTTCGATTCGGTACTCCCTTTGTTTATGAAATGAATAGAAAAAAACCACAAATAACCAACAAGATACAGTCCCCAGCAGAGTCGCCAATTTGTTGGGGGGAAAAGTATCTAATGCAGAATGCCTCTATCCCACTCTAAGGGTGATAGTACCTCAGCAACAACTGAATGCAAAGCTATTCAAGAATTCTTCTTTATGAGATGAGAGAGGGAAGAAAAGGATGATCTACTAACCGTTATCTTGCGCTAATAGTCGATCCAGTCTTCACTCCTTGCTGCTTGCTCCTAGCTCCTTGCCCTTTCACCGGCTCAGCTACACACAGATCCTGTAAAAGCACAAGAAAAAGAAACTACAACAAGCATACATCCATAATCGATTATAGGATTAGCATAAATCAAATATACAAGCATCTATTCATCATAAAGACACATGCATATAGAAGAACCTCAAATACTTTATTGATAATAGAAGTAAAGTTCTGAGAGAGTTACAACCACAGTAGGCCCAATCCAACAACACCTCCCAGCTGAAAGAAATCTCCTCTTCACCTCCTTCAAGCAAAACACCCAATAGCTCTATACTCAAACCAACAACACTTCCTTACTTGCACAAAATTCCAGCCCCCCTAGACCTCATGAGAGAGATCTATATATAGGGTTTTGGAGAAAGGATGAGTCATCTTGAGACTGGCATGAAGATGACTAGTGTCCTCTCCCACTTTGGTTAATCTTCAGTTCTTGAGTCGACTTGGAGAATCTTGCTTCCACTTGGAGATCAAGACCTCTTACTCATCACTAGGCGAATTCCTTGACCCAAGTGTCAGTTTGGAAGCTTCCTGGGCAGTTGACACCTTGCAGAATGACTGTGCCACTTGGCCAATCTCGCCTAGCGCAGGTAGCCTTCATCAGTTTTGACCTTCAGCGCAGGTACAGAGAGGAGCAGTTGACATTCAGCGCAGATGCTCAGTGGAGCAGCTGACATGATCCAAAAATAGCCTGTTTCTGAGTGTTTTCAGGTGGAGAACTGATTTTCAGTGCTGTGGTTTGCAGAGCTTGTTTCTCTAAGGGTAAGAACAACATGTTTAGGGACTTTGGATCCCTCAGATTATTGACATTTCAGGCTCCATGATGTTAGGCACAAAAATGTCTATAACAATGTAGTCCCCATATTGTTATTATTGGGCCCTTATATTATTATTTTTATGTCGGATCTGATTATATTATGACCCCTTAGACTCCTATATATAGAAAGGAAGTCTTTTCATTTGTATCATCCAAGAATTTCTCATTTGTGTAATGTAAAGGAGGTTTCCCCCTCGAAGAGGCTTATTTCTAAGGCGTTGATCTATCTTTTCTATCTTTTTGTGAGCTGGTTTCATAACACTGCCAAGGTTGAGAACTATCTATCAAAATCTTCTCATCCTTCTTCAATTCCTCAATGTTATTCTGGAGGGCTTTGCTCTCATTGATATTCACGAGCCTTTACAAGGTGGGTAACATCTTCACAGATGCCCAGATTTCTTCTAACTTCTACTGCTTCTACTAAATTTCTTCCTGCAGTTTCTCTACATTTGGATCTTCCTGCAGTGAAGTCCAAATTTGCAAAATTTCATCTAAAAATTTCCCACAGTCTTCCAATGTTGCAGAGATGCTAGTCATTTTTTATAGTCTTTAGGTTAGTCTCCCTCTAATCTCTCATTCAGGGAAAATTTTAAGAATGGAATTTTATCATAAAGTTTAGAAACCTTGGAGAATCTTACTAGTCCCCAATATGTAAATTGTAAAAATTTTGATGATATTTTTGTACAAATATTTAGGTTTCTAATTATTTTATATTAATATATATAAAATTTTGGCTATTTTAAGGGTAAAATAATTTTATACTATAAAATTTGGGTGAACCAACTTTCAAGAAAATGGAAATTGGCAAATCATTTTTCTGGAAACAAATTTGGAAAATTATCCCACCTACGAATATTAGCCCCTAAAATGTTCCCTACTCTCATTTCCTGTGGCATAGTTTATTGGAGCTTCATTTGTAGCTCACTAATTTTCATTTCATACTTAAATTCAACTACGACAATTTTGTCCTTTTAATCCTTCAATGCAAAGCCAAGCTTCACGACCTCTTCTTCTATTCGCTCTTCCTCTCGGACATTAAGGTCCAAAATCTATTTACATGTAGCTTCGACCACCTCCTTGATCTTGTGGTGTTCCTCTGCCATTTGATCCTCTTCTTGCATTACCTACTTGAGCTTCTGCCAAAGTGCAGCATGCTCTTTTTCCACCTATATATTCAAATGTGATGTATGTTGTTCCCACAGCTTCAGTTCCTCTATAATCTATACATGCATTTTATGTAGTGTTCGAAACGACACTCCTGCTATATTCATGTCAACATGTTTCCATTCCTTAACATATTGTTGTAGTTCAGCATATTCAAGCTGTATGGCTCTTGCAGGTATTTGTGTTAGCCTCGCTGCAAGCGTAGGCTCTATCTACCTTTCTTCTCGAACCATTTTCTATATCTGTGCAAGTTGTCTAACTATCTGTGCCAGTATCTTCAATTCTATGATCTGCTCTACAACACTGGTCAGAAGCGTCGTAGCGATCTTCGACTATGTTCTAGGATTACACTATTGCTTCCTGTATCTTGTCCCTGATCTATGTACCCTTTAGTAAGGGCCATGAGATCCTTCGTCTTATTGGCCTTTTTCTTCTTCTGTTTCTTTGAGGCGGCTTCACCCTCTGCCTTCCTTTTCTCTATAGAAGTTTTTTCTGTTTATGTATTTTCTATCTCCTTGGTCTACTCATCTCCCTCAAGAGGATCCTTCTGACCCTTATCATGTTTCTCTTCTTCCTATGACTCATGTTCACCATGTTCCCTATATTTTCCAATGGCTTTTCCATTCTGGGAAGTGTCCACCTCTTCTTCTTCTATCGCACTGTCGCCTATTACCACCAGCATAGTCATCCATTCTTCAGTCCATTTATGTATCTGTGCAACAATATCATCTTCAATCACCATATATGGCAGGACATGTCATTCCTTCTTTGTATCCATGTGCACCTGTATGTATACTATTGTCACTCAGAAATTTCCTTAGAAGTTATTAGAAGAAGGAACAAACCAAGGTAACCACAAACCAATATTTTAAGTATAGGCTCTAGCCAACCTATGACTCAGAGAGGGATCTCTCTATATAATTTAGCTTTGCTTTACTGGGAATTTAGATTGTTATGCTCTTGACCTGCGAGAAGATACTAGAATACCAAATATGCGAAGAAATATAACCCAGAACACAGAACAATGAGAAATAACAGAATGTATTTTATTATTCAGAAAGGAAAGCAATGTTCACTTGCCTCTTCGATGGGGAAACCTCCAATAGATCAAGGCTCAATTACAAAATAAGACACGATGCTCCTCAATGGGTAGTCTCTATTCTTTATATAGGATTTATTCATGCAATACCATGGGTTAGTACCATTGTTCTTATTAATACCATCTATCTAATACCATGGCCCATTTGCAACTAACTGTGGTCCCTTCTTTAAATGTGGGTCAAGCACTTAAAATTGTTAATATGGAATTTATTGATTCTTTAACTAACTATAAATATGACTTGACCCTATTACATAAATAAGGGGTTTAGGGTTGGACCCTAACATGCCCTCCCCCATAAAAATATCCTTGTCCTCAAGGTTGAAGCTGCGGAAACTGCTAAAGAACAGTGGTTGGTTCCCAGGTCATATCTTCTCAAGAGGTGTATTTCCACTTGACGAGGACTTCCTTGATCATGCGACTGAGCAGGTGTCATTCTCGTGTGTCAAGAACCTGTTCAATTTGGATCCAGATTGAACCTTATTCATCCAATTCCAGTAGACTAGTTTGAATTCTGCAATTCTTCCCCACCACTTTCATGAGGCATGAGACATGGAAGATGGAATGGATTTTTGCAGTGGGTGGCAAGGCTAGCTTGTAGGCTACTTCTCCAATGTACTGAAGTATTTGACACGGTCCGTATAATTTTCAAGAAAATTTCTGACAACCCTTGTCTTTGAGTGATGTTTTCTTATATGGTTGCAACCTCAAGAATACCTGATCCCCATCTTGAAATGTGCGCTCTGAATGACGTTGGTCTGCCTGTTGTTTCATGCGATTTTGAGCTTGATGGAGATTATCTTTGAGGTTGGAAAGCATGGTTGCACTGTTCTGTAGGAGTTGATCCACTGCTTGTACCTTACAGCATCCCGAGATATAAGAAGTAGGTGAAGGGTGGAGTTATCCATAAACTGCTTCATATGGAGTCATCTTGGTGGTGCCATGATAATTAGTATTATAGCACCATTCGACCAGAGGTGACCACTGTACCCATAGATTTTTCTTTTTTCAAGTGAAACATTTGAGGTAGGTCTCCAGAAATTTATTGACTGGTTCAATTTGACCATCAGTTTGGGGATGATAGGAAGTACTGAGTTGTAGTTCGGTACCTTGTAGCCTGAAAAGTTCCTACGAAAAGTTACTGATGAAGATCGAGTCACGATTAGACATAATGGAAGTGGGCATGCCATGCAATTTGAAGATTTGGTCCATGAAATATTGAGCCACCAACACGGGTGTAAAAGGGTAGGGTAGGGTGAGATAATGAGCATACTTAGAAAGTCTATCCACAACCACCATGATGACTGACTTGTTGCCTGACATCAGAAGTACAGTAATGAAATCCATAGAAACCTCTGTCCAGATTGAGGTAAGGATTGGAAATGGCTGTAAAGTGCCTAAGGATTTGACTGTTTCTCCTTTGTGGTGCTGACACACATCACACACAGCTACAAAAGTAAGAATGTCCTTTTTCATGCATGTCCAAAAGAATGAACGCTGAGTATGAGCATAAATCTTTTGAAAGTCTGAATGACCTGCAGTGGGAGATGAGTACAACTTTGTCAAAATGTGACTTTTGAGAGTGGATGTTGGTGATATCACTACTTTGTCCTTGTAGCGAAGAATCTCATCCTACCAAGAGTAGCCCTCTGTGGAATTTGGATCTTCCTACAATTTATTAATGATTTGGAAGAGCGAAGGATGTGAAAACCATTCCTTGCGAGCCTCTTCAGTCCACTATGGAATGGGAAGAGAGATTGCTAGCAGGGTGGTTTCCTCCTCAAATTGGCATGATAAAGCATCCGCTATGACATTTTCACACCCTTTCTTGTAAATTATCTCATAATCATATCCCAACATTTTGGCTAGCCATTTATTTTGTGATGGCGAGGATAGGCATTGCTCCAAAAAATATTTAAGGCTTTGATGGTCTGTGCGGATTTGGAAACGCTGCCCAAATAAGTATGGTTGCGATGTATTTACTGTATGTAAGATGGCCATCATCTCCTTCTCATAGGTATATTGTCCCAAATTTTTTCCACTTAGTTGTTAGCTAGTGAAGGCCAAGGGTTGACCCTTCTGCATTAAGACAACCCCAATCGTCGTACTTGAAGCATCACATTTAGTCACAAAAGATTTGGTTAAGTCGGGTAGTGCCTATACGGGACTGGAACACATGGGATATTTGAGAGCTATAAATTCCTTTTGCTCTTGATCATTCCAGAGGAATGAATTTTTCTTGAGAAGGTGAGTGAGGGGTCTAGCACTGCGACCATAATTGCGGACAAATTTGCGATAGTAGCTGGTGAGACCCAAAAATCCTCTAAAACTCTTCAAGCTCTCTGGTTGAGGCCAATCCTACATTGGATGGATCTTTTTGGGATCCACCATGAAACCTTCATGCCCCACAATGTGGCCCAAATACTCGACTTCTTTCACGCCAAAAGAGAACTTGGACAATTTGACAAATAATTTATGCTTCCAGAGCAGTTGCAAGAGCAGGTCTACATGCTAAAGATATTTTTCCCAGGTGAGGCTATAGATGAGGATGTCATCAAAGAAAACAAGGACAAATTTTCTGAGATATGGTTTGAGCAAGTGATTCATGAGGCTCTGAAAAGTGGATGGGGCATTACAAAGACCAAATGGCATGACCAGGAATTCATAATGGCCTTCATGAGTTTGGAAAGCAACCTTTGGAATGTCTACTTCTTTCATGTGAATTTGGTGATAGCCCGAGCGAAGGTCGAGCTTAGTAAAGAATTGAACCCCATTTATTTCATCCAGCAAATCATCAACAACCGAAATGGAAAGTTTATCTTTGATTGTGAACCTATTGAGAGCCTTGAAGTCTAGAAACATGTGCCATTCCCCATCTTTCTTGAGCACCATGACCATAGGTGATGAATAAGGACTAATGCTAGGACGAATGACACCGACTTCCAGGAGTTCCTTGATGATTTTTTCAATTTCATTCTTTTGGGTGAAAGGATATCTATATGGGCGCACATTTGGTGGTTGTGCCCATGGGACCAAAGTAATATTATGATCATGTTTCCCTCTTGAGGGTGGAAGCTCATGAGGATTTTCAAAGACCTACAGATGGTCGTTTAAGACCTTTTGCATCTCAGGATGAATATGAAGAGAAGTGGGCTCGAAAGCTTGGTTGGCACTAAATTGGGCTATAACTCCATGGTGGCCCATTTTTAATAACTTTTCCATCCTATGTGAGCTGATGATAGAAGGAGCACCTGCCTGGAGTCCATGGAGGGAGGGTATGCGTGTGGTCATTCTGCTTAAAGCTCATATATAACTCTTGGAAATCCATTATGATTGGGTCAAGTGTGCGGTTCCATTCAGCACCCAGGACAATGTCACACCCACCCATGTTGATGGAAAACATGTAGGTCTTTAGGTGATAATCTCCCATCTGAAGTTTGACATTTTCACAGCAGACGTCACATTTCATTGTCCCCCCATTAGCAATCTAGACCTAGAAATTAGAGATTGCTCTGACAAAACAATGCACTACTTTGGCGACTCTTTGATGGATAAAGTTATGTGTACTAGCACTATAAATGAAGACTACTACAAGGCGATGTTTAATAAGACCTCTGATTTTGAGAGTTTGGGAGAAGAAATGCCTACTAGAGCATGGATCGAGATAACTGGTTCTTCTGGTGTAGCTAGGAGCTCATTATCTGGCTGATTGTCCTCATCTTTCTCCTCTGGTCCCTTAAATGGTGGGGCTTCCTCAAATGAAATGTGATCATTAGCATCAATTTGAAAGAATTTGGGTTCCTTTCATTTATGCCTAGGGGAGTATTTCTCATCACAGTAGTAACAGAATCCTTGCTTTCTTCTTTCCACAATTTTCGTTGGTGACACCTTTTCGACCTTAAGTGTTTCGGTAGTGCTTGGAGCCTGGGTGGGGCATCCCTTGGCTAGGAAATTTGGACAAATCGATTGGGTCACTAATGAGAATTCTACTTCATGAGCTATCGTGCAAGCTGCCAGCCATGTGAATTCGTGGTGCATCGGGACGTGGACTTGTATGGCGTCTTTGAGACCACTGATAAAACATTCCAAGTAGAATTCATTTGCTACACCTCCTGTTCGAAAGGACAGTGCTTCAAAGGCTTTAATATATTATTTTATTGTGCTTATCTATTTGACCTTAGTAAGACGACCCAAAAAATTAGATTTGTGATCAAAGCAATTAGGAAGGGTTTTTGAGAATATCTGCCAAGTCATTGGCCTTGCATAGCATCGTTGATGCCATTGCCACCATTGCCATCTTTCTTGGTCCAAGTAAAGGCTTCCCGCACTTATCTTAGTCTCATCATCTCTGATGTGATTCAGTGTGAAATATTGTTCCATTTGTGATAGCCATATGGCCGGATGAGAGCCATCAAATTTATACATGTCCAGCTTGGGTGGTCGAGGGTGGTATTGTTGGTGGTTTCCATAAAAGTGAAGAGAATGGTTATATTCGCCCTCATGGTTTTCATTAAAAGCATATGCCTCTAATTGTAACCCCAAATTTCCCTCTGTGATTGTGTCACTTAAGGACTAGATCTGCTTCGTTAATTCATCCAACTTTTGTTCAAGGGTGTCTATCTTCTCATTGGCCATAGCTTGAGCTCTAGTTTGTACCATGCACAGATCTAGTGCACTTGTCATTACTGGAAAAAAAGAAAAATTGGGACCACCCAAAAATTTGAAGCTGACAAGTGAATGGTACCAACTTCCTCAGCCCGTTGTCCTGATTGTTATGGGATAAGTCTCATGAGTTTGGAAAGCATTCTTTAGAATGTTTACTCCGAATAGAGTTTTACTCGTCGCTTAGGAATACTGTAGTAGCCAATTCTCAAAAAAGTTAATCTTGACCAATGTCCTATGAGAATCACTGCAATGTATAGGACCCACAAGCCTCCCTGCACAAATAGTCAGATCTGTCTACGAAACCCTCAACTGCTGAGTGTGAGTAGGAATGTGGTAGTGAGCGAACCCCACTGCTAGATCTGAATGGAAGATCTAATTGTTGTTGCTGTGACAGAACCCAGCCTGCTAGATCTGATCTGGAAAAGAAGATGATGGGTGATCTATAGAGAGACACGGGAACTATGGTCTCAAGGAATGTCAGGTGCAACAAATCACAATATACATAAGGGTCCAACAGTAGTACTCGGCCCAATCATTCAGGGCACTAACTAAGGAGGATCCACTGTACCCTTAGTTGTACTACCTGACTACGCTATTGTACACATGAGTAATCTCCCCGAGTGTTGTTCTCGGTGTACTGTAGTAGCAAGACAACCGACGGTTTATCTATAGCGAGGTTTCAGTTGAGCCTAGGGGGCTTCCGATATACCCATAGGGTATGTGGAAGACAATCTGTGCATGGTTCTGTCTAATGCACTATTACTCGAAGGGATACCCACAGGGGTTACAAGGGAGTCCATCAAGCATGACCACCTCTTTTATTTCTTGCATGCATGCCTCCCCAAATCCACAGGTTTATGCGCTCAACGACAGATCCCGTGGTTTAAAGACACCGGAACACGTCTCTAGCCAAATTTTTTTTTTGCTAAAAATGGAGACCCCATTGGCCTTGGAAAGTGCTTTGACACCACTTGTTATGCTCTTGACCTGCGAGAAGATACTAGAATACCATATATGCGAAGAAATATAACCCAGAACACAGAACAGTGAGAAATAAGAGCATGTATGTTATTATTTAGAAAGGAAAGAAATGTTCACTTGCCTCTTCGAGGGGGCAACCTCCAATAGAGCAGGGCTCGATTACAAAATAAGACATAATTCTCCTCAATGGGGAGTCTCTATCCTTTATATAGGATTCATACATGCAATACCATGGGTCAGTATCATGGTTCTTATTACTAGCATCTATCTAATACCATGGCCCATTTGCAACTAACTGTGGTCCCTTCTTTAAATGTGGGTCAATCACTTACAATTATTAATATGGGCTTTATTTACTCTTTACTAACTATAACTATGACTTGACCCTGTTACATAAATAAGGGGTTTAGGGTTTTACCCTAACACATCCATTCTTCAGTCCATTTCTCTATCTATACAACAAGATCGTCTTCATTCACCATATATGGCAAGGAATGTCATTTCTTCTTTGTATCCCTATGCACCTGTATGTATATTGTTATCAACCAGAAATTTCCTTAGAAGTTATCAGAATAAAGAAGAAACTGATGTAACCAAAAACCAATCTTTTAAGTATAGGCTCTAGTCAACCTATGACTCAGAGAGGGCTCTCTTTATATAATTCAACTTTGTTTTACTAGGATTTTAGGCTAGTTATTAATGCTCATTGGGGTTCTAGTTTTGAATTGAAGGTTGGGTGGTGGAATTATTTGAACAGATGGATAGAGCAAGGCCTTTAAGCCATTGGGCTATGGAGTTAACAAACGGATAGTAGAACTGGATCAATTCATTAAAGGGAATGTCCACAGGGCAGGATAGCAAAGTAAAGTGCAAGTCTTTAGGTCAAGTGGGTGAAATGATTCTAACCAGGGAAAAGGGAAATTAAGAATCCTTTGCTATAGACCATGGGGAACTACCTAGACTAAGGAGCAATCAAGAATTCCTTAACTTAGATTAGTGAATTAAACATTCAGTATGCATGACAGTCAAAACAGAGTGTAGCTAAGCAATTTTTGAGATATCATTCCATGTTATAACATTCAGATTTTTAGAGATACAACTAAGACTACAGAAAAACATAAAGAAAAATAACATTGAATCTCAAAGAATACTTATTTGAAATTTTCTTTACACAAGAATCCAATGAAATATTTGATCTTTATTCCTTGATCCAGCTAGCTGATCTAGTCATTGGAACAATAGAATTTCATACTTAAGAACAAGAAGTCTATAGAAATTTTTTGGAATCCACAATACATACTTCGAATTGTGAAGTATTTATACAAAAAAAAAAAATTATGACAAAATATCTCAAAACAACTTGAGGTTTAATCTAGGAAATACAAATATCTTCTTGCAAGAAGATAGACATAGCTAATGAATTGTTTCATGATGTCCCTTTTATGATGGTTGTGCTAGACTTTATTGTTGAAGTGTAGCCCTTTATGCTGGCTTGTTGTTGTAGTGTTTCACGCTGGAGTCTTATTTTACCTTTCATCTAATACTCTTTAACCCTGATACTCTTTGACCTTAATCTGTTGTTTTTACCTGTTTTACCTGGTTGTTCTGTTTTTACTGTGTATTAAATTTATCCTAGTAAATCAGTCATTGCCTCCCACCATTCTGCATCGGGTAATTTTGCATTCATCATTCTCTTGTATATTTCATTAGCTTCAGTATATTTAGAAAAATTGGGCTTGGTGAGAAATAAATGTTTGATCTCATGCTCCAAGAAAAACAAGTTTTCAAATGTGTTGTACAAAACATTGCCTGTTGGCAATGTTTTTATGGATGAAGAGCTAGCTTGCTCCTTTTCCAACTGTCTGAGTCTGGTACCATAGTGAAAATATGTCATGAGTTTGTCATTGATAACCATAGGATTGGGCAGACCTTTCTCCCTTAAAATCTGGAATTTAGCCATGAACCTATCAATGGCTACCTACATATTGTGACACTTTTCTTCTATGTTAAGCATAAGGTTCCTTTTGGAGAGGACCTTCCTTATTTCTAAAATGGTCGCAATCCTATATTATATATTTAGCTCATCGAACTCATATCTATTCTTGTCGTTGAGGAAATGGATGAGTCTATTGGCATCTTCTGTCTTATCTCCCAACTCCTCCTTCACTTTCTGGATAGCTTCTACAACTATCTTTACTAACTTTGTTTGTTCAAAAATAACTTGAATTGAGAAATAACTTGAATTGAGGGCCAAATACCCTTGACGAAGTCAATGATATTGGCCCACAACATTTCCTTGGTTTTCCCTAGGGGTTTCTCCAGTGTCAAGTCTTTTTCTAAGATTTTAATCCTTTCACTCATTCTTTGGACCTTCTATGCTTCCTCTTTTTTCTTAAGTTCGGAAAGTTTGCAATCAGTTTCCAAACTAGCAACCTTTTCTCTTAACATGTTCATTTCAGTACCCTGGATAAACATCTCTTCCATGGTTTTGCCTAGTTTTGTCGCTTTCTCTCCTGATGCACTTGTTGATGTAGATTCTATTGTTGCTAGTAAGGCTATTCCAAGTGGAGTTATAGGTGCCAAAGATGCTGCTAGTGTGGATGGCACTTCTGTGTAGACTATAGGGATAACTTTTGTTGAAGAATTGGCCACATCTGCTTGTTTTAATTGGATTAAAGCATCCAATTACTTTTTAGCCTCTTTTAGTTGATCATTCAGCTTTAAGACTAAGTCCATTAGTTCTTCATGCCCCTACTGGGCTTCCAGGACTTCCAATGTTTGTGGATGTTGCAGCTAAGGTATTTTTAGTTGTTCCTTCATTGCAGCTATATCATCGTTCTTCTTTTTAATAAGTTTTTCTCTGGCTTTTATATCCTTGGGATCGTGTCCCAATTCAATTACTAAGTCCTCTAGGGACTTGATCCTGCTACCCTTGGCCTGTGAGGAAGCATTCTCTAACTGAAATTGTGCAGAGATATTGTTCAAAGAGTTCTATAGCTGATGAGTAGCTATGGTTTTACCTGTTAGGGTGGAGTATATCATCTCTCCATCCTGTTTGTGTAGTTCAATTTTGTCTATGGGATGAATATCCCTTGCCAATACTTCAAAATCTACCCTTTTGAATTCTGATGTTGTCTTTGGCTGCTAGGCTATAGGCTTAACAAAGGCCATCTGCATATTTTCCTCTTCAATGTCAAAGGCTAACATTAGCCTTGTTTGATTGGTGGGGGTCAATGTCAGATACTGAGCATATGTTTGGACCTTAAGCCTCTCATTTCTAGATTTGATTTATTTGTGTCTTTCCTTTATATCTTAGTCTTTGTCAGAAAGCATGATAAAGGAAGATACTTCAACACTAAGCTTCCTTTCCAACATCTGAGTCTGTGATGTGGAAGGCTCTTGCCTGCCTTCAGATGGAGTGGTAGGCCTACATTTGTTTACCTCTGTGTTGGTAACCTGAGCTGAATCTTCAATGTATTCCTACTCGAAGGTTGGATTTAGCCTTTTCCTCTTATTTGATTCCTGTTGCAAATCAGAGGCACCCATTCCTAAAGTGGAAGCCCCTTCTCTATTTATTTTTGGGATCTTCTCCTCATTCTGAGGAGTCTGCATGACTGGAGGGGTACTGATGGTTCTTTCTGGTTGGTTTGATTGCTATGATACCTGCAAGAAAGAACCCTCATCAAGTTGTCTTTCTACATCAATGAGAACATTCTATATGTCTACCCTAGTGCTCTCTTGGTCCACTAGGGTACCTTCCACCCATTCTTCTTGGTTCGTATAGGCTTCTATTTCAGGTATGGGATGTTGAATGAAAGGTCATAGCTTGACCTTTTGTCTCTTCTTTGTGATGAATTCCAAAGGGTCATATCTCCAAATAAAACTTCTTTGGAACTTCATTCTCTACAGAATTAGGTCTGCTTCTTTTCCTACCTCCCTAGAGTTGCATATGAAGGGGCCTAGTTGATTTTTTATTTTAAAATTTGTCTTCTTCTTAGCATTGACAAAGTTTACTTCATCTGCATTGATTATTTGTCTATAGTATTCTAATGAAAACAACCTCATTGGGAGGTATCTTGGTAGCTTGTATGGTGCAAGCATGCGACCATATATTCTTATTTCTGTCTAGTTCTGACAAAGATACCAATAACCCACTTTGGAATGCTTGGAAAGTTGGAGGACTCTCTTTATTTCTGGACTGATTCTAGGGGGAGGGCTTCCAACCAACATTTCCATGACTGGGTGTACAAATAAATTAATAAAATCAAAATAAGAGTATGGAGACTGGGATTGGTGGACGAATGGGGTCCAAAAAATGACTAACCTAGGGTGACCCTTGGTGTCCAGCTTTTGAAGGGTTAATGGGAACTTATCAAGTTGATAATATAAGAACATATGATATAAGATTGAGGAATACTTGAAAACTCTTTCATTGCTCATTATAAGGAATTGTTCATGCATCCTATTAGCTGTAAATTGGGTGGAGTCATGAGTAACAGTAGGGCTATCCTAGAGTGTAGATAGACAAGAAGGCAAGGATTAACTCATCAATGTATTCACTAGTGGTGTATCTCAAAACACGGGATATCATGGCTACAATGTTCTGACTCCATGGGGAAAAAAAGCAGCTACATATGGAGGGGAATCCTTCGGGATGTGTTTTTCTTCTCTGATGAAGGTTTGGAACAATTGGGCCAATTTTCCAGAACTAAGCTTGGGATACTAGTCCAACAAGTCTCCAATCAAGAGGGGAGTCAGGTTTGGCCCTGGTTGGAGCTACAACATTTCGTTTATGGACATAGCAGTGCTGGTGAAAAGTATGTTTTGGTTTGGGTACATGAATACTCTCTGACTAGGAATGTAATTGGCATGACAGTAGTGGACAATCTTTGGGAAAATGTGGACTTGGGGGAATTGGTATTTGGGTAAATTTGACTCCAAAAGGCCAATCTCATTGGCATGGTTGTGGTATCTGTCCCTACTTTGGCAATGTACTATGAGCAAGGATTCTTGGGTAGCGGTGTCTTTTATCTGGAAATATTTATCAGCTAAAGGAAGATGGTTTAGGTATAAGTGAGGTGTATAAATGGGCCTTACATCCATTGCAATTGGGGCAACCATACTCAGTTCTTGTGGATTTGAGTTTGGGGAGTATTTCAGAGTTTTTAGGGAAACAACAGTTTTGTAGATGGTTATGGCTTAGAATGTAAAAATCAAAGTGAATTTGATGTTTTTTACTTAATTAACAGTGTTATGAGGGTGAATTTACTGGAATTTCACAATTGAGTTGGTTTTCCATGGTTAAATACCTAGAATTGGGAGAAATTGACTGTTACTAGTAGTTGATGGAGGCTACAGAGGTTCATGCGGTTCTGGTACATACTCATCAATGAGCTGGGCTATCTTGAGCGTCTTTAGAGCAATTGCAGGGATCTATGAGCGAATTAGCTAGTTGCAAGGGTCGCAACAGCTTTCTGAATTATCAAAGGTGACTGAGCGAAAAGAGTGAAAAGAGGGGTAAATGGGCTTTTATAGAAAAGATGGTTAATTTTTGGCGGGTTCATTGATTGATGAACAGTGGTAGTTTTTCGGTTAGACAAGGGAAACAGTTTAGGAGGGACATCACACCGCTTTTGTGGCGCGAGCGGTATTTGGGAGGGGCTACCGAATTCCACTTATCGTTTGACACGTAGCGTCGGGGGTCAAGGGGAAACCACATTATCATGCGAATAAAGGATGGACATTGGGCACGGCCGATATGATCACGGACCATTGGATGAGGGGCAGGGATAATCAACAATGACCCCGAGGTGAATTTGCGCGGTGATTTAGACATCAAGTTTTTTGGGGGGCCCATGGGTTTAATCACCGGTGGTATAAGATTATCTTAGAACTTAATCTCATAGGGGACGCTTTAAAATAGGCTTAAATACCGTGGGCAGGGTTTCGATATATTTGTGGGATATGGGGTAGTAATATAGTTTATAAATAAACTAAGGGGCGAGGTTAATTTATATAAAGGTGTTAAATATATATGGGACAATGGGTTATTTAAAAATTTATATAATAAAGTTAAAAAAGTTAATATGCGGTGAAATGAGCAGAAGGGGTATTGTACTTAGGTATATGAAATGTTATGCACGTTCCATACACTTAGTACTTTAGGATAAATGTAGTTGGTGGGTTTTTGCATAAAACATGTTTATAAAGGGGTTTTCCTAGGCAAAAGAAGTTAACCTTAGGAAAAGGGATTTTGCAAGGGGGATGAATGAATTATAAGGGAATTTAACACCTTTCCTTCTTAAGCCATCAAACTGAGGGTCCGGTCCCACCAGAAGTCAGAGAAATTCTTTGAGCCTTTTTTACTAAAGGAACTAGAGGTATTAATATTTTTATTATGAAAGGGAAACTAGTGAGTGTTATAGGGGTTAAAATGAATGAGCAGATGTTAAATAAATCACATTGTGAACCATTTCCTTTGCTTTGTCCTCTACTTATGCATTTTTTAAAATTGTGTTTAAGATTATGACATAAGTTCATTTGTATAATTACATCACATTTCTGCAACCTTTCTATTACTTACCCACTTACTCATCCTACCATTTTTCTTCACTTTATTAGGGTGCATTTAGGCTAGCAAACCCTTATCAATCTTTTTCTTTTGTTTTACAAAGTAAACTATCTAATACTAACCTTATATCATCCAAGGGCTGAGATTAAGATGATGAGATCCTTTTATTCACTCTACATATCTAATGATCTGCCAAGATTACACTGTTTGGTTAGATTTTATTCACTAAGTATAAACATAAAATTCAAAGCATGGTATAATCAAGATTAAACAGTTTGATTACCATGGATTGTGTCTTGAATGACAAGGTACACACAATCATTATTATGCATGAAAGTAAATAGCAGTGGCATTTTGACTTGCACACTTTCATGGTCTCTTTTTGTCTTTTGGGGTTCATATATATATTTTTTTTGACCTTTTATTTTTTTCTTGAAGCACGAGTCATACATTCTATTCAAATTAAACAAAAAGGATTAATTACATATTATACAACCACCCAGAGAAATCTAGGGACAAAGAATGGCCTATCCCTCCCAGGGTACGAGCAATGAGCCTAAGAAAAAATAGTTGAGCCATGGGCTCACACTCCTATCTAAAAACAGATTTCGGGTCTGAAAAGGTGAATAAACATTGTGTAAGTGGTCCCCCCGAAAATCATTGATACCTGCCACGTAGCTGAACAGGCACGGACGATAATAATGAAGCACGACTCTTACCTGAACCCACTAACATGCATAATGAACCTGGTCCGTTGATCTGCCTCACAAGATCCAATGATTGATAAACATATCGGATGGAGAATAAGCCCGGAGAATACCCGCCTGATAAGGGCGATATTCTCTCTCCAACTAGAGCCATGTGTTGCATCTTAGGTGGCATCGGGCTCAAATCTATGAAACGACTTCCAACTTTGAGAGCCTCCGATAAGCTGAAACCACCATGAGGGCGGTATTGACTCTGACTTCAACCCATCAATCTGAATTGAATCTTCACCCTTGATCCTCAGCCTGTTGATCCAATCGGATGGGGGTAATCTCCATTTGAAGAAAAGCCAGAGGATTCCCTCCATTCGAGCTCCCGAAAACCTGTAGACTAACCACATCAATTCACTGTAACCATAGCCAACAATTCTATACCTATGGTGGGAATCTATTGTTCCTTTTGACTGAAGACTCTTCACCCCCTATTCTCCCCACACAAAACTGAGTTGATCTCTGGAAAAACACTTCATGTGGATTGTGTGTCTACAAAACCCAACCTCTACTACTGCTGAAATGCTTTGTTCTGATGTACCTCTCGGTAATTATTTGCCTAGTTGAGAAATTGATCCCTCAATCTACCCTATGGAATCTCTTGCCATCTGTACTTATTACTGCTTTTAGTGTTGAGAGCACCTTTTTTGGCCATCCTGCGCACATGTGTGAGACGTCAGGTTCTCATATTTTGAAGGTGGAGATGGATTCTTTGATAGACTTGAAGTAGCCTCCAATGTCTTGAGACCTTTTTCGAAGCCGAACCACAACAGAGTCTCTTGACCGAATTAATGATCATCTCAGAATCTACTTCAATTATAATATTCTAAAGATTGTCATTCTTCAGGATTTCTAAACATTATTCCAGAGCCATTAACTCTGCCATATTGTTTGTGGCTCTTCCCAAATTGAAATGGAAAATGTATTGTATGCAGCCCATCTCATCCCTTATCACCCCACCATAACCAGCCATACCCAGATTTCCTTTAGAGGCCCCATCTATGTTACATTTCATGAATCCCAGAGGGGGAGGCTACCAGAAATCTTTATCCATGACCAGTTGCTTTACCAACATGTTCTTGCCCTGTGGAATAAGCCCCTGCATTCCCAATTGCAGAAGTATCTGCACATCCGCATTTGAAGGTTGATTTTCAGTGGGGGTTTGCATTAAAGTTCCAACCGTCTCCTTGAGTTGTCTTAAAATTTGTTCCATGATGCTATGGGAGGAAACGTTTTTGTTTTTGAATATTCTATTGTTGCATTCTTTGCAGACGTCCCATATTAGGAAGCTTGGAGTTAAAGCCCAAGATTTGTTAATCGTTTCATAATCAGAAAAGTTTCTCCTCTAGTTGCTGAGGGTATTGGTAATGCTTCCTCTGTCCCTGTCTGTTTGTCTGAATATTAAGGAAATACCATCCCATAATGAGGAGGTGAATATGCAAGTGTTGAGAAGGTGCTCCATTGTCTCCTCTTGTGATTCACATAGCTGGCATCTGGATGGGCCCAAAATGCCCCTTTTCTGGATATTCTCCCATGTCAGAATTTTCTTATGATGTACCAGCCACATGAATAGTTTAGTTTTCATCCATCCTTGGTGCTTCCAGAGATTCTTCCAAACCCAGTCTGGTTTTGTAGAATCAAGATCAAGGCTATGTGTTTTTCCTCTTTAAGGTTGAAGGTTCCTTCATTATTATTTCCCCATCTTATTTGGTCAGGACCATCTGAAATTAGTATCTTTCTTTGATCCAGAATGGTTATTAGAGCATCAACCTCTGCTTTCAAGGGGTTTTTATCCCTGTATTCCATTTTCTTCCAAGTTCTCCATTTTCCTTCACTATTAGTTTGATCCTAAAAATCATTTACCTGAAGTAACCCTTTGGTATCAGTATCATTCTCGAGATCCATAAAGCCCTCTCTTAACTACTTATGTTCTTGTTGCTATTTATCCTCCCAAAACCATGCTAGGTTTCCTGCTCTGATTTCCTAGAAGCAATTCTTTTGAACTCTGCCTCTATTATCCCAAGCTTTATTCTAGATGTGGGAGCCTTTTATGATGCCAAAAATTCTTATGTGGTCCTTGTTTTGCCAATTTCTTGCGTATTTCTATTTCCAAATTTGAGCCCAAGGAGCATTTGCATCTTTTATCCATTTCCACCATAATTTTTCCCCCAAAACTTTATTTAGTATTTCAGGATCATCCAATCCTAAACCTCCATGGTTTTTGGGTATACAAATTTTTTCCCAGGCTACCAAGGCCCATTTCTTCTTTTCCTCCCCTTTACCCCAAAGAAAATCTCTTTGGATATTTCTGCATTGTAGAAAAACTCCTTTTGGAGCTGGAAGGGTTGAAAACATGAAGATGGGGATTGTTTGTAGGACAACTTTTGTAAGCACTAGTCAACCCGCGAAGTTTAAAGATCTATTTGTCCATATTCAAATCATGTCCTGTAGCTTATTAATTATAGGCTCCAAAACAATCTTGTTTAGAGTTTTTTCTATGAGTGGTACTCCCAAATATTTGGATGGTAGCATATCTCTTTGAAAGCCCAGAATTCTGGAGATATTTCGCTGAATAGCAATGTGAGTATTGAAAAAGAAAATTTTTGATTTGGAGAGGCTTACCTCTATCCCTACTGCCATAGCGAAGTCACTTAGGGTTTTTTGTAAGCTAGAGCTTCTTTGACTGTAGGATTTCCCTGTAGAATGGTATCATCTACAAATTGCTGGCGGGTCAAAGCCTACCCATTCCTGGAAAGATTAATACCCTGGATCTTACCTAATTCTTTAGTGGAATTGATGGCTCGTCCTAGTCCTTCCATCATAAGAATAAAGAGAAAGGGGGAGAGAGGGTCTCCCTGCCTGAGGCCTCTTGAAGGTTTAAAGGTCTTAGATGGAGAACCATTTACTAGAATTGAAAAATTATAGGAGGTCACTAGGGACATTATCCATCTTACCCAGTTGTGGTCAAATCCAAAAGCTAGAAGGACCTTCATGATGTAGGTCTAATTTAATTTATCATAAGAATTTTCGAGGTCCAATTTCATAATCATTCCAGCCTACCTTGTAATCTTCATTGAATGAACCACCTCATGCGCTTGAATGATATTATTGAGAATTTGTCTGCCCTCCTGTTGATGCCCCGAAAATCGTTGCAACAACATTGGGGAAACCACCCGGTCCGGACCTTAGTACAACTCCTTTTCCGTTTGGAATAGTGGCTCCGACTGGGGATAATGGGACTAGTTTCCCAAGAATTATAAGTAAACGGGATGGATGAGTGATTTATGATATATGGTGGTGATAAGCGAACAAAAAAAAAAACTATTGGCGAAATATACTAACTATAATCTAATCCCGGGACTTATCAATTTCTAAAGCGTAGCGTTTGATAATCTGTGCTTTAAGGCAGGCATATAGATGATTCTAACGCTAAAGCATAGATGTTTAAACCATTTAATATTGCTCTGCATAATTAGTTATGCAGAGCGATAATAGCGAATTACTACACTTTGTCATTCATATCATTGCTACATGCATGATTAAAAGAGAGGGCATATCACAAAACATCCAATAGTGGAACGAAATGAAGATTTGTTGTTACAGCGCATACATGTATTCAACAATAGCAAAAATAATAACATAGCAATTCATATAAGAGGAAAGAACAAAGATGCAGATAAAAGTACCATGTAACCTGCTTAACAATCGAGTATATTAATCGCTATGTCGCAGTCCTTCCTTCAAACCAGAAAACATTCCAAAAAAGAGACAATAGTGCACAATTGTATAAAACAGCCTTCTCGTTAAATTAAGAACTATCGGTCGAGTTTCACAAAAGAATATAGGCTGAAGCACAATAGTGCAAACTTCAGCCTTTAAGTCTATTACAAAATTTTACGACCCTTTCCAAAACAATGAAAGGGTCTATAAATACTAAGCTAATCTAAATATCTAAGAAACTGAAAAGCTATTAAATTGGCATCAATAAATATTTTCCATCTTCCTTGGTGATCTGGCAGTCGGCATCGATGCTTCATTAGGTGGGCTCTTTGCCTTTAAACCTCAGCTGACATATCGCCAGCATTGGCTCTACTTCCGGTGGAGTGTTGAAACGTGAAGTGAGTTGGGCATCATATGCGGCATCCTGAATGTCGGAGATCAGGCATCCGAGAGCATCTGTTAAACATTTAAGGGCCGACCTTTGAGTGTGTGGCTTGATTAGAAAGAGCCAATATGCCTCGGAGGTTAAAGTATTTACTCCAACAATTAACCTTCTATTTTCTTCCAAGTCATGATAACTTGTTTGTTCAATCATGTTTGTTGTTGTTATGCTTCCAGGTGTGCACTGTCAAATCATGTTTGCCAAATAGAGTGTGTTGTTGACTAAATCAATCATATTGCTGGCAATCATTTTACACCTTGAAGCTGCCCTTTCCGCTTTCATCACCTGAGTGTTCCATTCTGTGAAGAGTATGTCTTTGTATGTCTCATAGATTCTAGGCAAGTTCGCTGCCTTCCCCACATCAGTATCTTGCCAATCAAGATATTCGGCTATGGTTTCTTCGGCCCGATCTAGCTCATTTCTGGCTTTCTCTATCTGATGACATACTGATGTAGATATTTCACATAATGGCTCAACCTCTTTAAGTTGCTGGCATAGAAGTCTAATCTGAGATATTAATGCGCCATTTATTTGTGCTGCTTCTGCTCTGAAATCCTCCACTTTCTAGGTGCCCTTGATGTCTTCAAGTTGCGCTAATAGTCGAGATATTTGCTCGTCTTTTGATTTGATCATCAGCTCATTCGCCTCTCTCAACTGTGCCAATGCCTCCGACAATTCTTTTTGCTCCTGGATTGCGCTCTGGTCGATTCTCTGTTTTTCAGTCTGCAGTTGCTGGGTTAATATATTGTTTTCTTGTTGTTGTGCCAGCAACTGCTCTTCTACCTGCGCTGCCTTGTTTTTCACCTCGGTTACTTCTGCCTGTAATGTACAAATCTCCTAGTCTTTAGTCTTCAATAGAAGACTTACCTCCGATGCCTTGTCAATAGTCGCTGCGGATAAGCTCCCGCGTACTGAGACAGCTTTGTTAGATCATCGGAGGGATCCAATTCCTCCTTCCAGACTACATTGCCCGTGACTATTTGCTCAGGAAAGATAGAAGGTTGATCAAGCCTTCATCTTTTCCTTGAGCGTTTAACAACGGCTTTATGCTTTGGGCTATAGAAAACATCCAGGGGAGGAATATCTTCCACCTGGAGAACAATTTGATCGGAAGGGTCTATAGTAATTACTTCAACATCCTTTGAAATGGGTGGGCCGCTGGTTCCGCTTAGAACCTGAGAATAAGTGGTATCTGGTGCATCGATTTTCTTAGAGGTGTCTGTGTCTTTGGAGCCTTCCTCTCCACTCATAATGGAATCGAATTGGTTCCATTGTTTAAGCAATTCAGGATCAATGGAGGTCTGTTTATGTTGCTCTGTCTGGGATTTGCTCCGCTCTTTTTCTTGTTCTAACCTTTGCTGCTCCTCTAACTCTTTTCGCTGCTGCTCCTCTTGTTCTTTTCTTTGTCTCTCTTCTTGCTCCCTTTTCTGCCTATCTGCCAATTCCTTCTTTTGTTTCTCCTCTTCTTCTTTCTTCCTTTGTTCCTCTATCTCTTTCTGCTTTCTCTGTTCTTGATCCTTCTGCGCCTTTTGTTGCTTTTCTATCTGCTCCTTCTTCTGCCTCTCAGCTTGCTCTTTTCTTTGCTTTTCTGCCTGCAGCTTCTTTTGCCTTTCCTCCTGTTGTTTCTTTTGATCTTTAGTTGTAACAGGAGGTTGGCTCGTTTGTTGTAGACCAGGCTCGCTTGAGGAAGACGTTGGGGTTGTTGTCAATAAATCTAGAGGCAGAGTTTGCAACCTCTGCTCTCTAAGTTTATTGAACTCAGTTAACGTCTCATCATTATATCACATTCTAGCAAGCTCTTTGGTCTAGCCTATTGTATCGGCGGCGATGAACAGGTCATCAAACATATCCTCTTGATGGTCAACTTTTGTTAATTTGGCCTGTTCTAGGGCAGTATAGACAGTTTTACGTGGATCATAGAGTCTGATTGGGATAGTGGCCAGGGATAAAGCTTGCATCTTTGTTGCCTCTTTTTCTGCATGCTTGAGATCATGCAGAGTAAAAACACCAATTCTCAAGGGAAAAGAGGGCCAGCCCCTCTTCTTTTCTTTCTTGAGAGTTTGTGTGACACTCTCGGCCATAATCTGGTAGGAGATTTCTCGGGCCAATAATTTGTCTGGAATATATAAAGGGAGAACATGCGGCTTGGACTGGCTCCCAAAAACCCTAATATAGGTAAAATTCTCTTCTCCAAACCAACCTGCTACAGCTGGTAAGTCGAAGGAAGCCAGATAGCAGATTTTGGGAATAGGCTGATCAAAAATGGAATAATGAATGGGAACCATAAAACCATTGCAAATTTGATACAAATGGTCCTTGTAAGAGGACTTCCACAATTTCTGATGGTACAAATGAATGGGTGAGGGGTCTTGGGTGGTCCACCTCCAACCGAGGATAGGAAACTCATAATTAAAACAAAAAGTATCCATAATGTAAGGACTATAATAAAATGGTGGGATTTTCCTTTCGGTAACTCTGGATTTGGCTCTAAAGTCACGAACAGCTACGGCCAACTTATCAGAAAGAATGGTGGCCCAATCCATGATTATACTATTAACAACTGCTTCCATCAGGGGAACCATTTCTATGTTGAAATTAGCAGAGTCATGTAACCCCCATAGCCTACACATCATAATCGCCACATAGCAATAGGGAGAAGCCAAAGAATCGACGGAGTACTTACCCGAGCTTTCGTGCTTGTGTTTGGCCGGATTCGGCCTCCAATCCCGGATGGGTTCAGATTGTACTTCATTCTCGGCTGCAAATTTCTCCACGAAGGCTTTGTTATAGATTTTCTCTGGCTCGGGCAAATGATACATTTGCCTTAGGTGCTCTGGCTTGAATGACCCGAAAATCCTTCCATCCCTTGTGTGAAACGTTCTATCGATGATTGGAATTTCCTCGATTGCCCAGCGCACTACATCAGTGTAGGGAAGGACCTGCTCTCTGGCTGCTATCCTGTTGAGGAAGGAATCGGCCAAGTCTTTGAGCGTATCATTGGACTTCTTCAGTACATCCACACTAGCTTCTGTCACTATTACTCTCGGTTTCTCAGCCTCTAATAGATTATATGTGCCCTACCATGAAGTCCTAGTGAGACCAGTGCACGTAGTGTCTGAAATTAGGCCTTTCTTCTTATCTGCGGCAGCTTGTCCTGCAACAGATGTAGCAGCGGAGCCCGCGGTCCTCTTGGATTTCTTCCCCATCATGCTTAGGCTTCTCTCAACAGATGAATTCTACACAAATGCAAGAGAAATCGTAACAAGGAAATAACAATGACAATCCATAAAGGGAAAGATATATCATTTGAAGCGTGGTGAGATTAATTCTCAAAAGTGGCTGCGGATCCAATCACTGGAAAGATATTGCAGATGCATTAATGGTGATTTAAGGCCTGCTACCCATTAAATGAGTATCACACAGTTATCCGGCTGAATGACCCCCTTAAGCGTGCAACAGATATTTTGGCGGTTAAACGCAAGTGTTCGTTAATCGAAGGGGCAAAGTTTTAAATACACATGCATTACCTTATCCCTGCATTTAACGTCATTTTGAAATTTGTGCTTTATCAACTAGATATCAAATTAACTTTAAGGCTTCAAGCGATGAATTTTTGAGAATGCCGACCGCCGATGAACGATATCGCATCGCATCGGGGAATAGATGCTACACAATCATTAGAAAAAGATCTTGCCGAGTGCCGATTGCGACATCGCATCGGACTAGCGCGTGGAAACATTACAAAGTGCATATAAAGTGATTTGCCGATTCCCGATTGCGATATCACATCGCATCGGGGGTAAGACCCGAGCGCCTTATCAAAGTGCATGAGATCCTGCCGACGGCCGATAGCGATATCGCATCAGGTCGGCCGTATAACTTAAAGGTTTCTTCCCACATGAGGCAGCGCTGATAGCCGATCGCCGATATCGCGTCACATTGGGGCGTGAGTTATGTGCCCTTATTAGGTGTGCGTGGAATATCGCCGATCGCCGACAGCGATATCACATCGGCGGAGAACAAGGTGCCGTTTTAATGTATTTCTCATGTCACTGCGATATGCGATCTTGCGATCGATTTATCGCAATAACAAAAGATTGCTTTATTATTGGAACACTATTATTCAAAAAGGTTTTAAATACATAAACTCATTTGATTATCATACCTTTTTGAACACAAAAGCATTGATGCCAATTAAATTTTAAAAGGGACCCATTCCATATGTTAATTTTTTTGTGTGAATGAAAATGTTATGAAATGGGGGGTTGTTGTAGAGCACAACAATTGGCAATTCGCTGGAAGAACCAGTTATCTCTGAAACTAATACAAACACTTAAGCTTTTCCAAAATAGAAACTCAATCAGAAGGGAAAACTTCTAATTTAACTGGATATTCATGCGTTCTGAACAAAGTGAACTTATTCTGTTAACTTCTTCCCTTTTGGTTTCAAGAAAATAAATACATTCTAAGTTTTTAAAATAAACCTTTATTGGTTTATAATGATAAAACAGAAAGCTTTCCCAAATCGGCTTTATAATTAACTCCTCTGTCATAGGTAGAGCCTCTATTGCCAGCAAACGTTTATAGTCTCGACAGGGATACCTTTTAACCATAGTATTGTTCACTTTTCCATTCACATAAGAGTGTAGTTAACAGAATGAAGCTAAAACATGTTCTTATATTTTATTTTTCATCTGTTTTTTCTTCTTTGGCATTGATAAGATAAAAAGCCATTGTCCTGGTTTGGTGGCCAGCTGTTGACAATGCCATTCACTAGTAATAATTTAACTGAACAAGCTGGCTCGTGATGAGACCTCTTGTCTTGAAATTTCAAGCCATTACCCTGTTTTGGTAGGCAGTATTGGTAATGTCAGTCAAACTATTTTCCTATGAACATGGTAAGCAGGCTTGTAATAAGACCTCTTATCTTTAATCTTTTATATTTTAGAATTACACTCTGAGTAACCGTAAACTTTAGTGAATGGGGTGAACAATCTTCTCCTCAAGAGTAAATGGATGACAGATGAAGAGTTGAAGATGCTGAAAATGGGTTAGTTTCTATCTAAAAATGGATAACCTTTGGAGACCAATTTTGAAAACAGAAAATGATTCACAAAACTTTTACATCTTGAGAAGAGTCTTCAAAAGTTAGATTGTAGTTTCAGAACACAAGGATATCTAATTTCCTAAAAAGTATTCCTTTTGATTGAGGGTTCTACTATCTAAAAGCAAATATTCTTATTATTTTTTGTCAGACAGCTTCTTCAAACACAGCAAAAGGTCAATGGGGATGCTCTACAGTTTTATTTCCTACTGATCCTACAAACTACACAAATCTACAAAGAGGAGAAGGGATTACCTTCTCAATTAAATAATTTCTTCAAGATCAGGCCATTAACAGGGAGAGAATCTCTCAACCCTGATAAGTCTTGCAATATAAAGGTTGAATGGCCTATCTTCTCACAGATCTGAAATGGTCCAAGCCACATTTTCTGAAATTTGGTATGCTTACCTTTATCTTCATGGGCCTTGTCCCATTTGAGAACTAAGTCACCAACTTGAAACTGTTTGGAACCGGATGAGGCTGAATCAAAGGATGCTTTGATGATTTGTTGATGTTTGGCATGAGTGATTCTGGCTTTTTCCCTTTCTTCTTGTAATTTAAGAATTTGGTCATGTCTAAATTGGATGGAAGAAGAAGGAGTCTCTTCAATGTACTGTACTAGGGCTAAAGAGGGTAGAACAAGATTCGTAGGCAATACTGCTTCTTTTCCATATACCAGATTAAATGGGGAGGAACCTATAGAAGCCTTTTGTGTTATTCTATCAGCCCATAATGCAAACACTAAAGATTTGTGCCAGTTTCTATGATTCTGTTCAACAGTTCGCTTAATGATTTTGATGAGATTCTTATTAGTAGATTCGGCTAAACCATTTCCCTGGGGATAATAATTAGCAGAATACTTCAGTTTAAATCCCCTTTTAATAGCGAAATCATATATAGCATTTCCTGAGAAATAGGAAGAATTATAAAAAACGAGAGTGTTTGGGACACCAAACCTGGTAATGATGAATTGGTCTATGAACTCGATGATTGCCTCTGAATTTGCTGCCTTCAAAGGAATAGCCTCCACCCATTTGGTAAAATAATCGGTAGCAGTGAGGATATACTTATGTTGTTTGGAAGATGGTGGGGTAATTTCCCCAATGATATCTAATCCCCATTGTTCAAATGGCTGTTGAATGTTGACAAGTTGCAGAGGGAAAGCTGATTTCCGTTGTCTTCCACTTGAAGTTTGGCAATTGAAACATTTTCTTACGTATTCATGAGCATCTCTAAACAGAGTAGGCCAATAATATCCAGCATGAATAACTTTGTGAGCTGTTGTGTCTGCTCCAAAATGTCCTCCTGCTGGTCCATCATGTAGCTCCTGCAAAACCTTTTGAGCTTCAGGTTTCTCAAGACATCTTAACAGGATAGAATCATAATTTTGTCTAAAAAGAACATCATCAATAAGAGTGAAATTATTTGCTTTTAATCTAATGGCCCTTTTATTTTTGTATGATAAATTTGGAGGAGCGTAACCGTTCTTCAAATAAAATATTAAATCTGCATATTGAGATTCAGAATCAGTGACACTTATCTGATTGATTGATTCAGTCTGATCCATATCGCTAGATTCAGGAATGTTTGATGCTCCTGCCAATATCCTGCAAAAACCTTGGCCCCTAACAATCTTTGTTGGCTTTATTTCTAAGTCATACTCTTGAAGTGCTGTGACCCAATTGGCTCTTTTTTCACCCAGTTCTTTTTGAATTAATAGTTGCCTTACCGCTGGGAAAGGGACTATAACTTTTGTGTGAGTTTTCAAAAGGAAGGGTCTGTAATGTTTGACTGCTTTGAATACAACAAAGGCTTGTTTCTCCACATCGGAATAATTTAATTCGGCACCCTGAAGGTTTGAGCTAAAAAATGTGATGGGTGCCTCTAAGTTGTTGTCATTCGGTTGTGTGAGTACAACAACATATGAAGAGTTGGATGCGATAGTATACAATGTAAAATGATTAGAAAAATTCGGAGTATTCAAGGCTGGGGCATTGATTATTGATTTCTTGATATCATCAAAAGCTTGCTTTTCTTCTGATCCCCACTGGAAGGCTGAATTCTTCTTGATCATTGTCTGAAGTGGTAATACAATTTGAGAAAAATCTGGAACAAATCGTTTGACAAAATTAATCTGACCCAAAAATGACTACATCGATTTTTTATTGTGTGGGAAAGGGATTTCAGAAATTTCCTTAATCCGATCAGGATCAATATAAATGCCATCTTTGGATACTATAAAGCCTAAGAGTTTTCCTTGATCAAGAGCAAAGAAAGACTTCTTTGGGTTCAGAGAAATACCATATCTTTTGCATCGCTGAAAGATTTGATTTAAATCGTGCAAATGATTAGATCTCTCTTTAGAGAATACAGTTATGTCGTCTAGATAGACCACCACTGTTCTATTAATTAACCCTCTAAAAGCTGTATCCATAGCTCTTTGGAAAGTCGCTCCTGCATTTATTAGTCCAAAAGGCATTTTCTGATATGCATAGGTTCCCCATTTTGTTCTAAATGTAGTTTTAAGCTGGTCATCAGGATGAACCAGAACCTGATTGTACCCTGAAAAACCATCTAGAAAGGACATCAATTCAGAGCCTGCCACTGATTGGAGAATTTGCTCCATAGTAGGCAATGGGAAATTGTCTTTTAAGCTCGCTTTATTCAAGTTCCTGAAATCAATACAAATTCGAATGTCGCCATTTTTCTTTCTGACTGGCACCATATTAGAGACCCAGTTTGAATGTCGGACCGGAAAAATAATCTTGGCTTTCAAGAGCTTGTTAAGCTCCGACTTTATCTGGCTCTCCAAATTTGGATGTATTTTTCTTAACTTTTGCTGAATCAGTTTCTGATCAGGAAGCATAGGAATGGTATGCTGGATAATAGATGTATCATATGTCTTCAAGTCATCATATTTCCAAGCAAAGACCTGTTTGTTTTTTCTAAATAGTTTAATAAATGCTTCCTTTTCTTCCTGGGAAAGTCCTATTCCTAAGTTGATGTTTTGAGGAGCATCGTTAGTGCCTAGATCTATCAATTCAAACCTAAGGGTAGAACTTTGAAGCTTTGCATTAATTATAGGTTTAAAACTGTCTTTGATATCATAAAGGTCTTCAAGCTTTACCACTGGTTTAGGGATCGAATTTTCTTGAGGCGTTTCTTTCACCTGTAGATCATGATCATCTTCCTCAATAACTTGATTGTTATAGGATTTTTCCGAAGTTAGAAACTGCAAGATATCGTTATCATGGTTAAATACTCTCCAATTAGTGACATTGTCAGGAATTGAAGGCCTAAAAAGTAATTCTACAAAAAATCTATCAAGGTTGTAGTCTTCAGAAGGTAGAAGCTTAGAAGCTACATTGGCTAGTAGGTCTGCTGCCGAATTTTGAGATCAAGGAATGGAAGAAATATTGAATGCTGAAAAGTGTGAGGTAATATCATGTACTAGCGATTGATAATGTTTAAGGTGAGTCGAAAGGCAATGAATTGCATTTCTAACCTGTTTGACAATGATTTCTGAATCGCCGAATACTTTTAGATATCGCACTTCAAGGCCGATTGCTTTATATAATCCCTGGACTAAAGCTTCATATTTAGCTGTGTTATTAGTGCACTCAAATTCTAACCTACAAGATAACATTGTCTTTTCTCCTTGCGGACTAACCAAAATGCAACCTGCTCCTGAGCCTTCACTGGACTTAGAGCCATCAAAATATAAAGACCAAAATAATGGAGTATTAAAAAAAATATCTACATTTTTCTCAGCATCATTAAAACATCTGGACTTATCAGTTTGTGAAAAATTTTCAATCTGAGATGTAAAATGATTGACTGAAAAAGGAGATGGTTGGGCAACAAAGTTGCCAAAGAATGATTCTGACGAATAGTTCCCCAAAATGTTGTTGTTGAATGCCACAGGTTGGTTTTCTTGCTCAAATTCAGTAACTGTGTGGGTCATATGCTTCTCTCGATCGATCCTTATTTGATTTGGCTTTCCCTTGTAGGGAAGCCACATATGTGACCAATCTGTGGAAATATACCCATGCAGTTTTTCGGACCAATCTCTGCTCAAAATTAAACCATAAAATTCAGGTATGTCAGCAATTAAGATGTCAATCCTCTGTACAATCCTGGGGTCGGCAGACAACCTGATGGTTACAGAATTAATTTCTCCCACAACCTGCACTTTAGTCCTATCCAACTGTACAATATGAATGGCAGACTTCTGGGGTTCAATGTTCAGTTTAGAGCAAACTGAAGTTGGCATTATATTAGATGAGGCCCCTGAATCAATTAAACAGTTGTGCAGGTTTCTATTATAAATCTCATCAGTCAGCAGGAAGGGTGGAGTGTGAGAATTTGATTTATCTCCAATTAGAACTGAATCGGTAGCTTCAAACATACCTGCAGGAGGCTGGCCTGAATCATTGGCAGTTCTTGCACTGGGAAGGGGAGTAGAGGGAACAACATTTAATTCTTTAAGAAGTAATTTTTGTTGATGCTTTAATTTGCTAAGTTCAAACATGGTTATATTTGCCTTAGTTTTCTTCATGTCATCAACAATGTTATATTCCATTGAATCGGATACCACTAATGTCTTGGATGTTGAAGGAGAATTAGAAGTTGAAGGCTGGTTTTGGGGAACTACTACAGGCGACTTCTTTGGGGGGACTTTTTCCTTTGTTGTAGCAGCACCTGCGCTCCTCTTCTTTGAAGTTGCCTGGGCGGGTTCAGAAGTGCTTTTACTTCTTGTAGTAACCCGAAAGGCTTCTTCTTCATTCTCGGTATCAGAGTTTGGGAGTATAAAATCCCACATTCCGTGGCATTCAACTACTTCTTCTTCATCATCGGTTTGTGAAGTTGTTTCCTCTTCCTCTTCTTCTTGATCTGAATCTGCGTTAGATATAACATTGGGGGGCTTTGATTCAATTTTCTTATAAGTTCTAAATGGTCTTTTGTTTGAGGTTTCGGCCACCTGCTTCTTTATCTCAACCATTTCGTTAGACAATGTTTTAAGGACCTTTTGTAAACCTTCCATGTCATACGGGTCCTTTGTGGTTTTCTTCTTGGAATCTTCTTTAAGCGAGACTTTTTTAGCTTTTCTATCTTCCAAAGCAGCTTTCTTTTCTAGAGCATTGATGTGCTTTTCAACAGCAAGTGCTTCTCTCATGTTTTCAGCTAAGGTAGGTTTCCCAGCCCTATCTACAAAAATAGCTATGTTGGCAGGTAGGGCTGTAATATACCATTCGCTTCGGATTTGTTCACTTGGTTTAGAAGCGGTAGGGATTTTATTCAGGAGTTTATTAAATCTGGCATTAAACTCCTTTATTGGTTCCCTGTGCTCTATTCTTAGATTGGAGAGGTCGTTTATTAAAGTAGCTAAGGACCTATCATCTCCATATTTGGTAAGAAACTGCTCTTGGCATGTGTTCCAACTGGTAATTGAACCAGAAGGTAAGGAAAAATACCAGGATCCTGCTGATCCTTGTAAGGTGTAAGGGAAGAGTCTTACGACAACATCTTGCTCTGTCACTCCTTTTAAGTTAACTGCTAACATAAAATTGTTTATGTGTTCTTCAGCCTGGGTCCCGTCATCTGGATTAAATTTGGGCAGCCATTTTTTGGGAGCATCGGGTAGATCATGCAATGGTGCAGGCATGTTGACTGCTCCTGGCCTAGTCCATGGGTCTGCCATTATGATAGCGACAGTGGTTGACACTACTGTTTGGATTCCAGATGTATGGGAAGGGATTGAAGATGAGGAGTGAATAGGTTGGGATATTGAGGTTTCTGATACCTGATGGGCGACAATTTGTAATGGGGGGGTGGATGGTTGGCCTCGCAGAGGAGAAAATGCAATGGAGGAAGTGGATGAAAGCTCTTCACTATCAGATCCTTCAGTAATTTTCTTCGCCCTTTTCCTTTTAGGTAAAGGAAACTCAGTGGGTTCAATACCGAGTTTTTCGCTCTGAAGTCTGGTGAGAGGGTGAGTGAGGTTGAACTGCGAAGTCACACTGCTTTCTGATACCTCAGATTTCTGTGGTGAAATCGAGAAGCTCTGAAGTTTATGGATTAGAGACTGGACTTCAGGTGATTCAAGACTTAATTGTTCTGTGGTATGATGGGTTTGAGCAGTGGTAGTTGATTCCCCTTCTCCTTGTTTGGATACCGGCGAACCAGTATGCAAATGGGAAGGTCGAGGGGATTCGGAGGGGGAAATACTCTTGGAACGACTTATAGGTTTGGACTTATGTGCCATTCACAGTTGAGGCCCTCCTTCTAGTGCCAAAAATGTTGATGCCCCGAAAATCGTTGCAACAACATTGGGGAAACCACCCGGTCCGGACCTTAGTACAGCTCCTTTTCCATTTGGAATAGTGGCTCCGACTGGGGATAATGGGACCAGTTTCCCAAGAATTATAAGTAAACGGGATGGATGAGTGATTTATGATATATGGTGGTGATAAGCGAACAAAAAAAAAACTATTGGCGAAATATACTAACTATAATCTAATCCCGGGACTTATCAATTTCTAAAGCGTAGCGTTTGATAATCTGTGCTTTAAGGCATGCATATAGATGATTCTAACGCTAAAGCATAGATGTTTAAACCATTTAAGATTGCTCTACATAATTAGTTATGCAGAGCGATAATAGCGAATTACTACACTTTGTCATTCATATCATCGCTACATGCATGATTAAAAGAGAGGGCATATCACAAAACATCCAATAGTGGAACGAAATGAAGATTTGCTGTTACAGTGCATACATGTATTCAACAATAGCAAAAATAATAACACAACAATTCATATAAGAGGAAAGAACACAGATGCAGATAAAAGTACCATGTAAGCTGCTTAACAATCGAGTATATTAATCGCTATGTCGCAGTCCTTCCTTCAAACCAGAAAGCATTCCAAACAAGAGACAATAGTGCGCAATTGTATAAAACAACCTTCTCGTTAAATTAAGAACTATCAGTCGAGTTTCACAAAAGAATATAGGCTGAAGCACAGTAGTGCAAACTTCAGCCTTTAAGTCTATTACAAAATTTTACGACCCTTTCCAAAACAATGAAAGGGTCTATAAATACTAAGCTAATCTAAATATCTAAGAAACTGAAAAGCTATTAAATTGGCATCAATAAATATTTTCCATCTTCCTTGGCGATCTGGCAGTCGGCAGCAATGCTTCATTATGTGGGCTCTTTGCCTTTAAACCTCAGCTGACATATTGCCAGCATTGGCTCTACTTCCGGTGGAGTGTTGAAATGTGAAGTGAGTTGGGCATCATATGTGGCATCCTGAATGTCGGAGATCAGGCATCCGAGAGCATCTGTTAAACATTTAAGGGCCGACCTTTGAGTGTGTGGCTTGATTAGAAAGAGCCAATATGCCTCGGAGGTTAAAGTATTTACTCCAACAATTAACCTTCTCTTTTCTTCCAAGTCATGATAACTTGTTTGTTCAATCATGTTTGTTGTTGTTATGCTTCCAGGTGTGCACTGTGAAATCATGTTTGCCAAATAGAGTGTGTTGTTGACTAAATCAATCATATTGCTGGCAATCATTTTACACCTTGAAGCTGCCCTTTCCGCTTTCATCACCTGAGTGTTCCATTCCGTGAAGAGTATGTCTTTGTATGTCTCATAGGTTCTACGCAAGTTCGCTGCCTTCCCCACATCAGTATCTTGCCAATCAAGATATCCGGCTATGGTTTCTTCGGTCTGATCTAGCTCATTTCTGGCTTTCTCTATCTGCTGACATACTGCTGTAGATATTTCGCATAATGGCTCAGCCTCTGTAAGTTGCTGGCATAGGAGTCTAATCTGAGATATTAATGCACCATTTATTTGAGCTGCTTCTGCTCTGAAATCGTCAACTTTCTAGGTGCCCTTGATGTCTTCAAGTTGTGCTAATAGTCGAGCTATTTGCTCGTCTTTTGATTTCATCATCAGCTCATTCGCCTCTCTCAACTGTGCCAATGCCTTCGACAATTCTTTCTGCTTCTGGATTGCGCTCTGGTCGATTCTTTTTTTTTCAGTCTGCAGTTGCTGGGTTAATATATTGTTTTCTTGCTGTTGTGCCAGCAACTGCTCTTCTACCTGCGCTGCCTTGTTTTTCGCCTCGGTTACTTCTGCTTGTAATGTACAAATCTCCTGGTCTTTAGTCTTCAATAGAAGACTTACCTCCGATGCCTTGTCAATAGTCGCTGCAGAATAAGCTCCCGCGTACTGCGAGAGCTTTGTTAGATCATCGGAGGGATCCAATTCCTCCTTCCAGACTACATTGACCGTGACTGTTTGCTCAGGAAAGATAGAAGGTTGATCAAGCCTTTGTCTTTTCCTTGAGCGTTTAACAACGGCTTTATGCTTTGGGCTATAGAAAACATCCAGGGGAGGAATATCTTCCACCTGGAGAACAATTTGATCGGAAGGGTCTATAGTAATTACTTCAACATCCTTTGAAATGGGTGGGCCGCTGGTTCCGCTTAGAACCTGAGAAGAAGTGGTATCTGGTGCATCGATTTTCTTAGAGGTGTCTGTGTCTTTGGAGCCTTCCTTTCCACTGATAATGGAATCGAATTGGTTCCATTGTTTAAGCAATTCAGGATCAATGGAGGTCTGTTTATGTTGCTCTGTCTGGGATTTTCTCCACTCTTTTTCTTGTTCTAACCTCTGCTGCTCCTCTAACTCTTTTCGTTGTTGCTCCTCTTGTTATTTTCTTTGTCTCTCTTCTTGCTCCCTTTTCTGCCTATCTGCCAATTCCTTCTTTTGTTTCTCCTCTTCTTCTTTCTTCCTCTGTTCCTCTATCTCTTTCTGCTTTCTCTGTTCTTGATCCTTCTGCGCCTTTTGCTGTTTTTCTATCTACTCCTTCTTCTGCCTCTCAGCTTGCTCTTTTCTTTGCTTTTCTGCCTGCAGCTTCTTTTGCCTTTCCTCCTGTTGTTTCTTTTGATCTTTAGTTGTAACAGGAGGTTGGCTCATCTGTTGTAGACCAGGCTCGCTTGAGGAAGACGTTGGGGTTGTTGTCAATAAATCTAGAGGCAGAGTTTGCAACCTCTGCTCTCTAAGTTTATTGAACTCAGTTAACGTCTCATCATTATATCGCATTCTAGCAAGCTCTTTGGTCTGGCCTATTGTATCGGCGGCGACGAACAGGTCATCAAACATATCCTCTTGATGGTCAACTTTTGTTAATTTGGCCTGTTCTAGGGCAGTATAGACAGTTTTACGTGGATCATAGAGTCTGCTTGGGATAGTGGCCAGGGATAAAGCTTGCATCTTTGTTGCCTCTTTTTCTGCATGCTTGAGATCATGCAGAGTAAAAACACCAATTCTCAAGGGAAAAGAGGGCCAGCCCCTCTTCTTTTCTTTCTTGAGAGTTTGTGTGACACTCTCGGCCATAATCTGGTAGGAGATTTCTCGGGCCAATAATTTGTCTGGAACATATAAAGGGAGAACATGTGGCTTGGCCTGGCTCCCAAAAACCCTAATATAGGTAAAATGCTCTTCTTCAAACCAAACTGCTACAGCTGGTAAGTCGAAGGAAGCCAGATAGGAGATTTTGGGAATAGGCCGATCAAAAATGGAATAATGAATGGGAACCATAAAACCATTGAAAATTTGATACAAATGGTCCTTGTAAGAGGACTTCCACAATTTATGATGGTACAAATGAATGGGTGAGGGGTCTTGGGTGGTCCACCTCCAACCGAGGATAGGAAACTCAGAATTAAAACACAAAGTATCCATAATGTAAGCACTATAATAAAATGGTGGGATTTTCCTTTCGGTAACTCTAGATTTGGCTCTAAAGTCACGAACAGCTACGGCCAACTTATCAGAAAGAATGGTGGCCCAATCCATGATTATACTATTAATAGCTGCTTCCATCAGGGGAACCATTTCTATGTCGAAATTAGCAGAGTCATGTAACCCCCATAGCCTACACATCATAATCACCGCATAGCAATAGGGAGAAGCCAAAGAATCGATGGAGTACTTACCTGAGCTTTCGTGCTTGTGTTTGGCTGGATTCTGCCTCCAATCTTGGATGGGTTCAGATTGTACTTCATTCTCGGCTGCAAATTTCTCCACGAAGGCTTTGTTATAGATTTTCTCTGGCTTGGGCAAATGATACATTTGCCTTAGGTGCTCTGGCTTGAACGACCCGAAAATCCTTCCATCCCTTGTGTGAAACGTTCTATCGATGATTGGAATTTCCTCGATTGCCCAGCGCACTACATCAGTGTAGGGAACGACCTGCTCTCTGGATGCTATCCTGTGGAGGAAGGAATCGGCCAAGTCTTTGAGCGTAGCATCGGACTTCTTCAGTACATCCAAACTAGCTTCTATCACTATTACTCTTGGTTGCTCAGCCTCTAATAGATTATATGTGCCTTGCCATGAAGTCCTAGTGAGACCAGTGCACGTAGTGTCTGAAATTAGGCCTTTCTTCTTATCTGCGGCAGCTTGTCCTGCAACAGATGTAGCAGCGGAGCCCACGGTCCTCTTGGATTTCTTACCCATCATGCTTAGGCTTCTCTCAACAGATGAATTCTACACAAATGCAAGAGAAATCGTAACAAGGAAATAACAATGAAAATCCATAAAGGGAAAGATATATCATTTGAAGCGTGGTGAGCTTAATTCTCAAAAGTGGCTGCGGATCCAATCACTGGAAAGATATTGCAGATGCATTAATGGTGATTTAAGGCCTGCTACCCATTAAATGAGTATCACACCATTATCCGGCTGAATGACACCCTTAAGCATGCAACAGATATTTTGGCGGTTAAACGCAAGTGTTCGTTAATCGAAGGGGCAAAGTTTTAAATACACATGCATTACCTTATCCCTGCATTTAACGTCATTTTGAAATTTGCGCTTTATCAACCGGATATCAAATTAACTTTAAGGCTTCAAGCGATGACTTTTTGAGAATGCCGACCGCCGATGAGTGATATCGCATCGCATCGGAGAATAGATGCTACACAATCATTAGAAAAAGATCCTACCGAGTGCCGATTGCGACATCGCATCGGACTAGCGCGTGGAAACATTACAAAGTGCATATAAAGTGATTTGCCGATTCCCGATTGCGATATCGCATCGCATCGGGGGTAAGACCCGAGCGCCTTATCAAAGGGCATGAGATCCTGCCGACGGCCGATAGCGATATCGCATCGGGTCGGGCGTATAACTTAAAGGTTTCTTCCCACATGAGGCAGCGTCGATAGCCGATCGCCGATATCACGTTGTGTTGGGGCATGAGTTATGTGCCCTTATTAGGTGTGCGTGGAATATCGTCGATCGCCGACAGCGATATCGCATCGGCGGAGAACAAGGTGTCGTTTTAATGTATTTCTCATGTCATTGCGATATGCGATCTTGCGATCGCGTTATTGCAATAACAAAAGATTGCTTTATTATTGGAACACTATTATTCAAAAAGGCTTTAAATACATAAACTCATTTGATTATCATACCTTTTTGAACACAAAAGCATTGATGCCAATTAAATTTTAAAAGGGACCCATTCCATATGTTAATTTTTTTGTGTGAATGAAAATGTTATGAAATGGGGGGTTGTTGTAGAGAACAACACCTCCACATATCCTATTTGCTCCACGGAAATGAGAGTAGGAAGAAGGGATTTAAGTCTGTTGGCAATTATTTTGGATATTATCTTATACACCACATTACATAAAAGCTATAGGTCTGAATCTGTCTAGTGTAATAGCATTGTCCTATTTGGGAATCAAGGAAATGAAGGATTTATTGAGCACCTTCAATACAGTCCTATTATTCCTAGAGTCCTCCACCACATTCAGAATATCTTGCTTGACAATACTCCAACATTCTTTAAAGAAATCTACATTGAAACCATCCAGGCCTCGCTTTTCCATTCTACATTTCTTTGATGACTTCACTAACCTCCTCTTCATTCACCGGCCTATTGCGATTATGATTATATTCTCTTGTTACTAGCTTAGGAATGTGCTTTGTGATGTCCTTGATGAATTGTGATCTATCCAAGAGAGGTTCCTCTGCTATGCTTTGAAAATGTTGAGCTAACACAACTTCTATTTCATTATGGATATTGAGATGTTGACCTATGGATTCCTTGATCGTTGAGATCCTATTGTGAGACCTGTGTTCCATCGTAGATCTATGGAAAAACCCAATGTTTCTCTCCCCTTCCTTTAGCCATTTTACTCTTGATTTTTGTCTCCAAAATATTTCCTCTTGCTTGCGTAAGTCCTCCCACTCCTATTGATGCTTGATAGCTTGTTCATTTCTTTCCCCATCAAAGTCATCTGTGATAAGGGTTTGATTAATTTCCTGCATTTCTCTTTCAACAACTTCTTTTGCTTCAAAAATATTGCCAAAATAATTCTTATTCCAATCTTTGAGCCTGAGTTTGATATGTTTCAATCTTTTGTGTAATAGAAACATTCTTGTTCCTTGGATCTGCAAATCTTCTTTCCACCATTTTTCAATGTTGCTAATAAATTCTAGATGGGTAAGCTAGATATTTTCAAACCTGAAAGGTCTATTATTTCTAGTTTCAATGTCGGTCATCTCAAATTGAACTGGCCAATGGTCCGAGCCACCAAAGGGGAGAATTCTCGTTGTCATATCACGACTTGTGAGCATTAGGGCCTCTGAGATGATGAATCTATCTAACTTAGAGGCTACTTGATACCCTCCTCCTCTTTTGTTGTTCCGAATATAGAGGCCATTACTTGTATCAGTATCAACTAGCTTCATGTTTTCTATAAAATTTTGAAATGATGTAGAGACTTTGCTTAGTGTTCTAGTGCCACCTTTTTTTTCTGACAGGGATTTGATCATGTTAAAGTCCCGTCCCAGAATCCATGGTATTCCTGAATGTCTATCTCTCAGATCCTCTAGAGAAGTGAGAAGTCTGAGTTTGTCATCAGGTCTCTAAGGACCATAAATGTTTGTGATTAAATAAATCTCCCTGTCTCCCATGGGTTGAATAACCACTGATAAATAATTTCTAGATGCCTCAGCATCAACTATGTCAATCTTTTGGGGTTTCCAAAGTGTGAGAATGCCAGTCGTTGTTTTGTCTTACTTGACTTCTAGAAATTCATATTTATTGAGCCATTTACTATTCACCTCTCTTCTTTTTTGAATTGAACATTTAGTTTCCTGGATGAAAATCATATCTGGATTTTCTTGTTTCATTCTATTGTTAAGATTTCTTTGCTTCCTTTTACTCCCCAAACCTCTAATATTCCAAGATGTGAGCTTCATTAAGAAATATTTGTAAAGGAGTAACTTGTTAGATATTTCATCTTACCCGAATCTATCATCATTTTTCGACATTCTATCAGTAACTCATTTTGTTTCTTTCTACCCCTTTTCCTTCTTGGGTTTCTGGGAGCGAGTCCTGATGTGGTTTTCAAGTTTTTCACCCCTTCATTGTCCTTTCTTTTGAGGTTTCTTTTCCCTCCCATCCCTTTCGCCTAACTTATCCATAAAAATAGCTGTTGCACTCTGTTAAACTCCTCTTGAGGTAGTGAATCCATGCCTTTTGTGGTCCCCTGTTTCACGAATATTTCCAATTATAGATGTTCTCTTTTGAGAATATCTTGTAGCTCATGATCCTACATTTCCACCTCTCTCAGGGTCATTTCTTGTTCCATTTCAAGTTCCATGTTGCTCAACACAGTCTCATTTTGCAGGTTAATGTCTTGTGTCTTCCCACTATTATCTTTCTTTTCCTCCTCCCCTCGTCTGTCCTCCATAACCTGTGTTGCCTTTGTTACCTCTTCCTCTTCTTCTAGAATCTTGTATCTATTCTGACTTGTCTGTTTCTCCTCTATTTGTGTGTTTTTTTGTAACCTCTTCCCTCCTTTTCCTCTATTTCCCACTTTATGAAAGCTCTCAGTTTCTTTCCCGAGTGGACCTTTACTTCTACTCTTTATAATTTTGAGAGGGCAGTCTCTGAATAGATGCCCATGTTCATGGCATTTGCAACATCTAAAGGGAACATGTTCATAATCCACTGTTTGCACCCATTCTTCATTAAAAACATCCAGGATCACTTCATCTAGTAGAGCTCCAGAGAGATCCATCTCGACACATATAAGGGCAAAGGAGGTGTATTTTCCTCTTCAAGTTGCCTCAGATATTTTAACAAAATGCCCTAATTTATTTCCTATTACTAATAAAGATTCTGGTCGGTAGTAATCAAGTGGTAAAGAGTAGAATCTTACCCAAACCATGACTGAAGTGAAAGTCTCGCACTCCAGGACAAAATTCATCATCCAAGGCCGCATGTAGGGGCTTGCAACTGCATAGAAGTAGGGCCCTCCCTCAAACACTCTATCTTTATCCTCTATGTTAGTAAATACTATAGTAAAGAATCCCTTTGACCCAAGATGTAGGTCTATATCTCCTTTAGGTTTCCAGCGATATTTAATCCACGCCTGTATCGCCTTCTCTATGGGCCATAACCTCATGAATTTACAAATGATAGCATAAATCCTCATGTGATCCCTATGCGCTTGTAGTGCTAGATCACTTAATACCACTCTGGGTATGACAACGGTCTTAGGCTTACATGGACCATTTTGTTTTTTGTTTTTTGCTTTTTGTTTCTTGTCCTCTTCTTCTTTTTCCTTTCTTCCATCTTCCTCCATCATATTATTTTGCTCTTGTGTGTCATTATTGTCTCGCTTCCCTCCTCCTAAAAGACCCTTTTCAGCCTCCAACGGTTTCTTGTCACAGTTGGAGACTCCCTCATTGTAGGAGGGAGTGGAGCTCCTCCCTTTACGGCCCTCCATAGCAATCAACACCTGATTAATTTCTGAAAACCCTAGCTCTTACAAGTTGTAGCTCCCACACCCTTATAACCTCCTCCATTTTCTTGACCTTTTCATTCTTTTTTTCCTTTGATTATTCTTTTAGGACATACCCTCTTTACATTTTTTAATTCTTTAAACATTTTCAGAAAGAAAAGGTATGTACAATATTACAAGGCTTAACCTTAGTCATTCAAAATTATGACTCCTATTGGTATAGGAACCTAACAGTGGCTCCACTTGGGGATCGCATTTCTTGGTGAAATGTCAAGAAATTTCTAGATTAGTAGCCTCTGAACTTCTATTGATGTTACCTTGTAAAATTATCCTTTATGCATTTGCATTATTAATACTTATGACAGTGAATCCTTAAAGCTTAGGGTCTCCTCTTCAGGCTTCAACATGAAAATTCACCATCCCAATCCACACTAGACTTTTTGGTAAATGAAATATGTACAGTGGGAAAATAAAAATCAATATTTGGGTTCAAATAAATGTTTGAGCATTTGACCATTTACTGGTCCACCTTCTGCTTCTATACCATCTATTTCTCTTAGGAAGAAAAAATTATTACCTCAGAAAGCATAAATGACATATGGACCTTTCCAGTGATCTAATTAATTCTGCTGAATTAGAAATAAATCTTCTAAGAAAATTAATTTTCCCCAAGAAAGCTTGTAATTCCCTAATGTTCCTTGGATGTTGTATCTGTAAGATGGCTTATATTCTTGCAGGGTCTATTTGGATACCATATTTTGTGATTATATGACCTAATAACTTTCCTTCTCCTAACCCAAACAAAGACTTCTTGGGGTTCAAACAAATTCCATATTTCCTGCATTTAATAAAAGCCTGCCTTAGATGATCCAAATGTTGACTATCAGATTTTGAAAATACAATAATGCCATCTAGATATATCACAAGGAAATCATGTATTTCTTTGGCAAAGGCTATATCCATAGCCCTTTCGAAAGTGGCTCCTACATTCATTAGTCCAAAAGGCATTTTCACATACATGAATGTGCCCCACGGAGTAGTCAAGGCAGTCTTGGCTTCATCATCAAGATGAACTAACATCTTATTGTAACTAGAAAACCCATCCAATAATGAGATTCTGGTTGATCCAACTCCCATTTGTAAAATGTGATCCATTTTGGGGATAGGGTAATTGCCCTTCAATGATACTTCACTGAGATTCCTAAGGTCCACACAGAGTCTAATCTCGCCAATTTTCTTCCTTGTTGGTGCCAAGTTTGAAACCCAATCCAAATCTGATTGGTGCAATTATTTTAGCATCATACGTTCTCTAGATTTCCTTTTCAATTGAAGGTAATAGGACATGATTAATCCTTCTAAGTTTTTGTCTGAAAGGTTTTTTATTTTCTTTTATAGGAACGGTGTGTTGTATGATGTTGGTGTCATAGGATTTGAGGTCCTCATAACTCCAAGCAAAAACATCTTGAAATTATTTTAATAATTCAATGTATTTGACTTTTTCAGTGGGACGTAATGATTTTGAAATTTTGATCAATTTTGGATTTTCATCAGTTATATTCTTCTATATCAGACCTTACTAGTTCCATTTTAGGTTTCTTAAGAACATCATTTGAATCAAAAAAATCTTCCAAAGGGGTTAATCCCTTAGGTAAGAATTGTCCTTGAGATTGATTACTTCGGTGTCTTTGTTAATTATTTCATTGATCTCAACTTGTTTTAGGTTTTCTACATCTGATTTAGTAAATTTAGTTGGTTTAAATATATCTAGTTCATCACCTTCAATCTCATTAATTTATAACTCCTCCTTAATTTTAAGATCTATGGATATATCAATATCTATGTTATGATTTGCGAACTCTTCTTCTAAATTAAAAAAATTATTTATCTGTTTATCATCATAAAATACTTGTCAATTCTTCAAATTATCTGGAATTGTAGGTCTGTGCCTAACTTCAGCAGTGTACTGATGATTAGTTTGAAAAGGTAACTTGCAAGTGCTGACAAACATTGCTAAACTATGAGACTGCATATTATGTTTTCTAGGAATTACAACAAGCTTGGTTTCTAAGAAAGTGTTTAGTATTTCTACAGTGGTTCCTCTATAACAACTTAATCTAGGATCTTTTGTCATATATACAGCATCAATTTGTTTTATCCTTAGTTCACAGTCTCCCATGATAGAAACTCTTTTAGATCCTAGATTCCTAACTAATTTAAGAACTAAAATTAGTGCTTCATACACAACCATATTATTAGTACATTTAAAATTCAGTCTGTATGCATGGCCTTCTGAGTGATTGTTCTCCAAATTATATATCCATACTCCTGCTCCTGATCCAAACTTATTTACTGATCCATCAAATTCAAGATGCCACAATATCTCATGTTCATAATTTTCATCATCTGGCATAACAAACTTTTCCTCATTTAGAGAAATTTGGTCACCTTATTTATTGGAAAGTTCTAAAGTTTGGTTAGTTTCATTTTGAATAGAAACTGTAATTTCTTTTGGTTTTGTATCAATACTATCTAAAATAGTTTCTTGTGTTTGATTCAACATTATATAAAATAAAGGAATCAATTGTTTGAATGTACGGAGTATATAGGAAAGTTTTGAGGTTGATCTTGGCTACTTACCATGTATTTCATTAAAGTTTCTTGGTACAACTTCTTAGGTTGTCCAAAAACAAAGATTGTTGCATATGAAATATCAAGTTGTAAAGATCCCTGAAGTTTGGCTCCCCATGATTTGGATAACAACATGCCATACTTTGGTGGGATGTCAGCAACCATAGTACCCATAAGGATGCTTTTGGCAGGATATTGAACTAAGGTAACACATAGGTCTTTAATCAATCCTACACACTTTACTTGACTTGAGTCAAATGAGAATAAGTCCTTGTAATGCCTTGTAATGTGTAGGTTTAATTTCTACATTACTGATTTGGGCATGAATTTGTGGGAGGCTATAGAATTCAACATTGCATTGTGTATAATTTTGTTAAGAATGCTAAGGCTAATGTAGAAAGGTCGTATTCCTCCTTCTAGTGGTTTCCCATTAACATTTGGACCAAAAATAAGTTTTGGTTGGTCATCAAACAGGTTGACTGAATCCTCATTTTCAGTAATGTTTAAGGTCTGGCTTATCTATGTCTTGTAGGCTTCATTCTTGATTAGTTATGTTAAAGGGACTGAAATATTTAGCTTAGCTACCTTTGCTCCCAAATTGAATGGAAAAGGGGCTTTTTTGGTTTGAGGGTTTTGAATTTTCACAGCAGGGATTTGAGTGGGATGGTCTTCTTTTCCTTTATTGGGGACCTCTTTATGTACGTTTTCAGATCTGGTGTTGTGAGGTTTCTCCACTGGTTCTTTAGTGGAATTAAAGTGGATGGGTGATCATCAGAAGGTTGAGTAGGGGTTATATCTACAATGGTGGGGCCAGAAGGATTCTGGTTCTGTCTGGGGAGAATCTAGAGGATTTTGGAAACTAGGACTTCTTTGATTTTATTGGCTTGATTTGGCACTATCTTCTTAGTTTGGTCAAGGATATCAGAGTTCTTTTTACTCCTTAGGTTATACTATTTATTCACTTCAAAGATGGAATAATCATAACCTTTCTTATAATCAAATGACTCTCTAGACTGGATTTGCAATTGCTGCATCATATGCAATTCTTGATGATATTGGGTCAAAAGAACAACATCTTCATCATCTAATCCCATCAGGTTAATCTGTGTGTCTTGCTCTGGGTCTTCAGGATGGGATGTTTCTCCATAATTTTCTTGAAAAGGAGGCCTAGTATTTTGATCAGGTCCATTTTTCCCAGTGTTTTGGTTTTGGGTTTTCCTAAAGTTTGGCTTTCTAATTGGAGGTGCTTGTTGATTATCCCATTTGGGTTTCATTTCTATGTTATCTATTCTATCCATTAGTCTCTCCATACTTTTAGCTAGATTATCTATTTTGGTGTCAAATGGAGAAGCTTCATCTTTAGTTGTTCCTCTCTTTTCATTTCTAACTCTAGTTCTTTTAGCTAACAAATTGGCTTCAACACTAACAACTACACTTTGAATTTCTTCTAATGTTGGGGAGTTTCTTTCCCTAAGTTGGAATGCCATATCTATGTCAAATCCGTCAGGGAACTTTATTAAGGCTAAGTGAGGTGGGGCTCTAAGATTAACTAGGATTGCATTATATATACTATTAAATCTAGTGCAATAATCTTGAACAATTTCATTAGGTCCCCTTCTAATATTTTCATATTCTGAAAGGATTTGTAGGGGATTTTTCTTATTTTCCCATATGTTCAAAAATTGCTGATGAAATACTTCTAAACTATCAATACTGTTATCAGGAAATGCTCTAAACCATTTCCTAACATCACCAACTAAATTCTGAGAAAATAGTCTCATTTTGACATCCACAATATCAATTTCATGAAGTTCAAAGTGGTCAGTCATCTTGTTAACATGGTTCTATGCAGTGTAGTGTCCTATGCCATAAAATTGGACGATTTTACTCTGGTAGTCTGCTGGCATGGTACCAAGTGGGGCAAGTAAAACAAGAGGAGCATATATGTTTGCCATGACTGTAGGCTGGGAGGGGTTAGGATGTGGATGAAGAATGGATGAAGAACCGGGACTATTAGGTGGTACCTGAGATATGACAGGTTGGTGAGGGATTGAAGTTATAAATGGGGGTCGAGAATGGACTTCATAATTTGAAGGGAACAATGGTGAACTGAAAGTGGTGTACAATTGTTCAGAAAGCTCAGGAATGTTGGCAGTACTCAGGGATGACTGTGGAGAATTCAAAATGTATTCATCAATTGACTGGTTGTCTTTTTGGACTTCAAGGTATGTGATGAAATCAAGGTCTAGAACAATATCGTATATTTCACTTTCAGAATTTGACTTAAATAATGACAAATAAAATTTCTCATCAAAGGGAAGATCTTCTAGAAACAACCAGTCATCAGGAAATGAATTAGCTTTAATCAATGGTGTGTGACTAGCTGAACTTTCTTCTTTTTTGGATTTTCTTGAAATCAGGTTGTGATTACAAATAATAGGGCAGGGTTTGGATCTGGCTTAGCCCTGCTATAATGATTTCTCCTTGAAGCCATAATTTCAAAAAAAAAATATAATTTCTTTCTTTTATGAGATTTTCAAAATAGCTTCTGATGAATTACTTCAAGAGGCTCAAAATGTAGATTCAGAATTTTCTTAAAGATTTATTAGGACTGAGGGTTTGAGTTCCCCAGTATGGTCGCCACTCTGTTATCCCTCAGAATTTTCCTTAGAAGTTATCAGAAGAAGGAAGAAACCGAGGTAACCTGTTATAGACATTTTTGTGCCTTACATCATTGAGCATGAAATGTCCATAATCTAAGGGATCCAAAGTCTCTAAACATGTTGTTCCTACCCCTAGAGGAACAAGGCAAACTAAACACAGCAATTCACAGAAGTTCTCCACCTGAAAACACTCAAAAACAAGCCAATTCTGGATCATGTCAACTGCTCCACTGAGCATCTGCGCTGAATGTCAACTGCTCCACTGTCTACCTGCATTGAATGTCAACTCCAACAAAGGCTACCTGTGCTGAGCGAGTTTGGACAAGTGGCAAAGTCATTTCTCAAGGTGTCAATGCCCAGGAAGCTTCCAAAATGACACTTGGGTCAAGGAATTCGACTGGTGATGAGTAAGAGGTTCCAAATCTCCAAGTGGAAGCAAGAACCTCCAAGTGGACTCAAGAACTGATAGAGGGAGAGGACACTAGTCAGATCTCAAGCTGACTCATCCTCTCTCCAAACATCTATATATAGATCTCTCCTCCATGGGATCTAGGAGGCTGGAATTTTGTGATTGCAAAGAATTGTTGTTGGTTTGTGGCTGGACACATTGGGTTCTTAATGCTTTGAAGGGAGCTGAAGAAGGAATTCCATTCTGCTGGGAAGGAGATGCTGGATTGGAGCCCTATGGGTTGTATCTCTTCCTGAACCCTATTACTTATCAATAAAGCTATCTTGATTCTTTCCTATATGTTGATGTATTTTGTATGATTGCATTAGTGTATTTGATTTACTTCTAATACTGAATCATTTATGAACATGTATATTTGCCTTTGCATTGTGTTCTTCTCTTGTCGCAAGTAGCTGTTCTCTTGTCACAGGTAGTTGTTCTCTTGTGATCTCGTGGGATTGAAGTAGCTGTTCTCTTGAGCAAGCGAGGAGACAAGTAGCTGTGGACACACAAAGAGAAGAGGATCTAGATCGAGGGACAACCGGAAGACAACGGTAAGTCTGCCGATCTCCCCTCTTTCACATTTCATAAGGGAAGAAATCATAATAGCTGTATTCGTTTGTTGCTAAGGAGCTGTCACACCTTAGGTGGATAGGATCGTCCTGCATAGGCATTTTTCCCCACAACATAACCACAAACCAATCTTTTAAGTATAGGCTCTAGCCAACCTGTGACTCAGATAGGGCTCTCTCTATATAATTTAGCTTTGTTTTACTGGGATTTTAGGCTAGTTCTTAATTTTCATTGGGGTTCTAGTTTTGAATTGAAGGTTGGGTGGTGGAATTCTTGGAATATATGGATAGAGAAAGGTCTTTAAGCCATTGTGATATGGAGTCAACAAATGGATAGCATAACTGGATCAATTCATTAAAGGGAATGTTCATAGGGTAGGCTAGCAAAGTAAAGTGCAAGCCTTTAGGTCGAGTGGGTGAAATGATTCTAACAAAGTTGAGAGAGCACTTAAGAATTCTCAGACCGGGGTTAAAATGAAGAATAGAGCATAATCATGAACAAAGGGCAATTAAGAATCCTTTTCTATAGACCACAGGGAACTACGTAAACTAAGGACAAATCAAGAATTCCTTAACTTAGATTAGTGAAGAAAACATTCAGTATGCATAACAGTCAAAACAGAGTGCAACTAAGCAATTTCTGAGATATCATTCCATGTTATAACATTCAGATTTTTAGAGATACAAGTAAGACTATGGAAAAACTTAAAGAAAAATAACATTGAACATGAGAGAATACTTATTTGAACTTTGCTTTACACAAGAATCTAGTGAAATATCTAATCTTTATTCCTTGATCCAGCTAGCTGATCCAGTCATTTATACAATAGAATTTCAGACTTAAGAACAAGAAATCTGTAGAAATTTTTTTGAATCCAAACTACATACTTCGAATTGTGAAGTATTTATACAAAAAAAATTTATTACAAAACATCTCAAAGCAACTTGAGATTTAATCTAGGAAATACAAATATCTTCTTGCAAGAAGATAGAGACAACTAATGAACTATTTCATGATGTCCCTTTTATTATGGTTGTGTTGACCTTTATTGTTGAAGTGTAGCCCTTTATGGTGGCTTTTTGCTTTAGTGTTTCACTTTAGAGTCTTCTTTAACTTTTTCCTTTCATCTGATACTCTTTAACCCTAATAATCTTTGCCCCTGATGTGTTGTTTTTGCTAGTTTTACCTAGTTCTTCTGTTTTTACTGTGTAGTAAGTTTATCACAGTAAATCAGTCATTGTCTCCCACCATTCTTCATCACGTAACTTTACATTCATCATTCTCCTATAGATTTCATCAGCTTCAGTATATTTGGCAAAATTGGGCTTGGTGAGAAATAAATGTTTGATCTCATGCTCCAAGAAAAACAAGATTTCAAATGTGTTGTACAAAAATTTCCCTGTTCGTAATTCTTTTATGGATGAAGAGTTGGCTTGTTCCTTTGCCAACTGTCTCAGTTTGGTATCATAGTCCAACATTTTCATGAATTTTTCATTGATAACCATAGGACTGGGAAGACCTTTCTCCCTTAAAATCTAGAATTTAGCCATGAACCTACTAATGGCTACCTGCATATTGTGACACTTTCTTCTAAGTTAAGCATAAGGTTCCTTTTGGAGAGGACCTTCCTCATTCGTAAAATGGTCGCAGTCCTATATTCTATATTTATCTCATGGATCTCATATCTATTCTTTCTATTAAGGGAGTGGATGAGTCTATTGGCGTCCTCTAGCCTATCTCCCAACTCCTCCTTCACTTTCTAGATAGCTTTTGTAGCTATCTTTACTAACTCTGTTTGTTCAAAAATAACTTGAATTGAGGGCCAAATATCCTTGACGGAGTCAATGATATTGGCCCACAACATTTCCTTGGTTTTCCCTAGGGGTTTCTGCAGTGTCAAATATTTTTCTAAGATTTTAATCCTTTCACTCATTCTTTGGGTCTTCTATGCTTCCTCTTTTTTCTTAAGTTGGGCAAGTTTACAGTCAGTTTCCAAACTAGCAACCTCTTCTCTTAACCTTTTCATTTCAATAGCCTGGATAGACATCTCTTCCATGGCTTTGACTAGTTATATTGCTTTCTCTCCTGATGCACCAGTTGCTGATGTAGATTCTATTGTTGTTGGCAAGGCTGTTGCAAGTGGAGCCATAGGTGCCAAAGATGCTGCTAGTGTGGATGGCACTGTTCTGGAGACTGTAGGGATAACATTTGTTGAATAAATGGCCACATCTTCTTGTTCTAATTGGATTAAAGCATCCAATTCCTTTTCAGTCTCTTTTAGTTTATCATTCAGCTTGAAGACTAATTCCATTAGTTCTTCACGCCCCTGCTGGGCTTCCAAGACTTCCAATGTTTGTGGTTGTTGTAGCTGAGGTGTTTTTAGATGTTTCTTCAAGGCAACATATCATTGTTCTTCTTATTAATAAGTTGTTCTATGGCTTTTATATCCTTGGGATCGTGTCCCAATTCAATTACTATGTCCTCTAAGGACTTGATCCTGGTATCCCTAGCCTGTGAGGAGGCCTTCTCTAACTAAAATTGTGCAGAGATATTGTTTGAAGTGTTTTTTAGCTGATGAGAAACTATGTCTTTACCTGTTAGGGTGGATTATATCATCTCTGTAGCCTATTTGTGTTGTTCAATTTGGTCTATGGGATGAATATCCCTTGCCAAGACTTCAAAATCTACCCTTTTGAAATCTGATGTTGTCTTTGGCTGTTGTGTTGTAGGATTAACAAATGTCATCTGCAGCTTTCCCAGTTTAATTTCAAAGGCTAAACTAGTCTTGTTTGATTAATGGGAGGCAGCTTTAGGTACTGAGCATATGTTTGGGCCTTAAGCCTCTCATTTCTAGCTTTGATTTCTTTGTATCTTTCCTTGATATCTTGGTCTTTGTCAGCAAGCATTCTAAAGGAAGAAAATTCAACACTAAGCTTCCTTTCCAACATCTGAGTCCACGATGTGGAAGGCTCTTGCCTGCCTTCAGATGTAGTGGCAGGCCTGCTTCTGTTTACCTCTGTGTTGGTAACCTGAGTTGCATCTTCAGTGGATTTATTCTCAAAGGTTGGATTTAGCCTTTGCCTCTTGTTTGATTCCTGTTGCAAGTCAGAGGTGCCCATTCCTGAAGTGGAAGCCCCTTCTCTATTTCGTTTTTGGAGCTTCTCCTCACTCTGAGGAGTCTGCATGACTGGAGGGGTACTCATGGTTCTTTCTGGTTGGTCTGATTGCTCTGATACCTGCAGGAATGAACCCTCATCAAGTTGTCTTTCTAGATCAATGGGAGCATTCTCTATGTCCACCCTAGTGTTGTCTTGGTCCACTAGGGTACCTTCCACCCATTCTTCTTGGTTGGCATAGCCTTCTATTTTAGGTATGGGATGGTGAATGAAAGGTCCTAGCTTGACCTTTTGTCTCTTCTTTTTGATGAATTCCAAAGGGTCATATCTCCAAACAAAACTTCTTTGGAACTTCATTCTCTGCAGAATTAGGTCTGCTTCTTTGCCTGCCTCCCTAGACTTGCATGTGAAGGGGCCTAGTTGGTCTTTTATTTTGAAATTGGCCTTCTTCTTGGAATTGACAAAGTTTACTTCATCTGCATTGATGATTTGTCTATAGTATTCTAATGCAAACAACCTCATTGGGAGGTATCTTGGTAGCTTGTATGGTGCAAGCATGCAACCATATATTCTGATTTATGTGTGGTTCTGATAAAGGTACCAGTCACCCACTTTGGAATGCCTGGAAAGTTGGAGGACTCTCTTTTATTTCTCGATTGATTCTAGGGGAGGGCTCCCAGCCAACATTCCCATGACTAGGTGTACAAATAAATTAATAAAACCAGAATAAGAGTATGGAGACTGAGATTGGTGGACCAATGGTCCAAAAAATGACTAGCATGGCCTGACTCTTGGTGTCCAGCCTCTGAAGGGTGAATGGGAACTTATCAGGTTGATAATACAAGAACATATGATATAAGACTGAAGAATACTTGAAAACTCTTTCGTTTCTCATTCTAAAGAATTGTTCATGCATCCTATTAGCTATAAATTGGGCTTAGTCATAAATGACAGCAAGAGGTTGTCCTGGAGTGTAGATGGACAAGAAGGCAAGGATTAACTCATCAATGCATTCACTAGTGGTGTATCCCAAAACATAGGATATCATGGCTACAATGCTCTGGCCCCATGGGGAAACAATAGCAGCTACATATGGAGAGGAATCCTTCGGGATGTGTTTTTCTTCTCTAATGAAGGTTTGGAATAGTTCGGCCAATTTTGAAGAACTAAGCTTGGATACTAGTCCAACAAGTCTCCAATCAAGATGGGAGTTAGGTTTGGCCCTATTTGGAGCTACAACATTTCGTTTATGGGCTACGCAGTGATGGTGAAAAGTATGTTTTGGTTTGGGGACATGACTGCTCTCTGACTAGGGATGTAATTGGCATGATAGTAGTGGACAATCTCTAGGAAAATGTGGACTTGGGGGAACTGGTATTTGGGTAAATTGGACTCCTAAAGGGCAATCTCATTGGCATGGTTGAGGAATCTGTCCCTACTTTGGCAATGTACTTTGAGCAGGGACTCTTGGGCAGTGGTATCTTTTATCTGGAAATATTTATCAGCTAAAGGAACGTGGTCCAGGTCTAAGTGAGGTCTAGAGATGGGTCATACATCCATTACAATTGGGGCAGCCATACTCAGTTCTTGTGGATTTGAGTGTGGGGGGTAACTCAAGGTTTTTAGGGAAACAATGGTTTTGCAGATGGTTATGGCTCAAAATGTAAAAATCAAAGTGAATTTGAAGTTTTTTACTTAATTAATAGTGTCATGAGGGAGAATTTACTGGAATTTGACAATTGAGTCGGTTTTTCACAGTTAAATACATGGAATTGGGTGAAATTGACTATTAGTGGTAGCTGATGGAGGCTGCAAAGGTTCATACAGTTTTGGTACAGGCTGATGAATGAGCTAGGTTGTCTGGAGTGTCTTTAGAGCAATGGCGGAGGTCTGTGAGCGAATTAGCTGGTTGCAAGGGTCGCAACAACTTTCTGAATTGTCAATGGTGATTTCATGAAAAGAGTGAAAAGATGAGTAAATGGGCTTTTATAGCGAAAACGGGTAATTTATAGTGGGTTCATTGATTGATCAATAGTGGCAGTTTTTCGGTAAGACGGGGGAAATGGTTTAGGAGGGCCATCGCACCACCTTTTTGATGTGGGCGGTATTTGGGAGGGGCAACCTGATTCCACTTATCATTTGACACGAAGAGTAGGGGGTCAAGAGAAAAAATGCCTTATCAGGTGGGTAAATGATGGACATTGTGCGCGGCTGATATGATCATGGATCATTGGATGAGGGGGAGGGATAATCAATGGTGATTGGGAGCCGAAGCTGCGCGGCGATTTAGACATAAATTTTTTTCGGCGGCCCATGGGTCTAATCGCCAACGGTATAAGATTATGTTAGAACTTAATCTCATTGAGAACAATTTAATACAAGCCTAAAGACCGTGGGCGGGGTTTTGATATATTTGTGGGATATGGGGTAGAAATATAGTTTATAAATAAACTAAGGGATGGGGTTAATTTATATAAGGGAGTTAAATATATACGGGAAAATGGGTTTTTTGGGAATATATATAATAAAGTTAAAAAAGTTAATATGCGGTGAAATGAGCAGAAGGGGTATTGTACTTAGGTATATGAAATATTATGCGAATTCCATACACTTAGTACTTTAGGATAAATGTAGTTGGTGTATTTTTGCATAAAACATGTTTATAAAGGGGTTTTCCTACGCAAAAGAACTTAACCTTAGGAAAAGGGGTTTTGTAAGGGGGATGAATGACTTATAAGGGAATTTAACACCATTCCTTCTTAAGTCATCAAGCCGAGGGTCTTGTCCCACCAGAAGTGAAAGAAATTCTCTGAGCCTTTTTTACTAAAAGAACTATAGGTATTAATAATTTTATTATGAAAGGGAAATTAGTGAGTGTTATAGGGGTTAAAATGAATGAGCAGATGTTAAATATATCAAATTGTGAACCATTGCCTTTGCTTTGTCCTCTACTTATGCATTTTTTAAAATTTTATTTAAGATGACGACATAAGTGCATTTGTATAATTACATGACATTTCTGAAACCTTTCTACTACTTACCCACTTACTCATCCTACCATTTTTCATCACTTTGTTAGGGTGCATTTAGGCTAGGAAACCCTTATCAATCTTTTCCTTTTCTTTTACAAAGTAAACTATCTAATACTAACCTTATATCATCCAAGGGCTCAGATTATGTTGACGAGATCCTTTTATTCACTCTACCTATCTAATGATCTGCCAATATTACACTGTTTGGTCAAATTTTATTCACTAACTATAAACATAAAATTCAAAGCATGGTATAATCAAGATTAAATAGTTCGATTACCATGGATTGTGGCATGAATGACAAGCTGCACACAATCATTATTATGCATGAAAGTAAATAGCAGTAGCATTTTGACTTGCACACTTTCATGGTCTCTTTTTGTCTTTTGGGGTTCATATATTTTCATTTTTTTTACCTTTAAATTATTTTTGTCCTTTGATTATTCTTTTAGGACATACCCTCTTTACATTTTTTAATTTTTTAATATGGAAAACATTTGTAGAAACCAAAGGTATGTACAATATTACAAGGCTTAACATTATTCATTCAAAATTTTGACTCATAGTGGTATAGGAACCTAACATATACTTTGTGAATATCTACTTTGAACTTCGCCACAGATCTATATTGCTCATATAAGCTCGAAAATATTCAGGGATGTTGGTTCACTAGCATGTGTAAATCCATGTGAGAAAGTACAAGAATATTCAGTTTTCTTGTGCAAATGATGCGTTGCTGCCAAGCCACAACAAAGCATACCTCGCAACTTCACAGGTATTTGTAGGCACTTGAGGGAACTATGACTGGTTCTCTCCATGCCACATAGCAATAATTAAGATCAACCAAGCATAGTGGAAACTTGTACTTTTCTTTGGAACCTCCTGACAATCTTCCAGGAACTCATTACACAAGTATCCAACCTAGTTATAATGAACCTTGTTGGCACACTGCGCAGATAATAACACCAGTGACATAGGAACTTCATTCATGTGACATTTACTCATAATCATCCCAGCCAATATGTGCACCACGAAGCGAACTTCTTGGTCACTGATTGAATTTTTATCATAACTCCTCTTTCCTTTGAGTAGCCCGAACTTTTTCTTCATATTTTCCACTATACCGCAATCTTGATCCTTTCCAACTAACTCCTCTGCGAGGTTTCATCCTTGGTAAGGCAATATTGTGATCCTCCAAATCAGCATAGATTCTATGGGGATCTTATTCCACAACCATAAATTTTCATTGTGCACCAACACGAGCAATTGCCTCATACAACCTATTTAGGAGTACCGACTGTGTCAACCCGTTCTCCCATTGATGTGACTCGAGCCTCGTCACTTTACTGTCTGGGTAATGTACTTTCTTCAAATAACATTCTGGTGTGAACTGAGGGTACTTCTTCCTATCATTAAAATCATAATCCACGAACTTGAGCTACGAAATATTTCCTGAAACTTCTCCTTTAAAGGGAAGTGCTTCGAGCAATAAGGGTGTAAATGTGCCATACTTCGCATCCTTTGATTCTTTTACAAATTTAGCATTTGGTTCCTTTGGTGGGATGTATGGTGGTAGGTATGATAAAAATACTGCACCACCTTCCTCCGCCTATATCTCCTCCAATTATTCATCATTGTCTTTGACTGTCTCGGCCTTTTGCTGAGGTTTAGTAAGTTCCTTATATTTTTTCTTCTTTCTTCTCACTTCCTTAGTTCGGTTCTTTTTTGGGGATCTCCTTTGTTTCTACAGTGATGGCACTATAATTGATGCTACTACAAGTGTTGCTATTGCGGGCATATCAGCTGATGTTGTTAGCGTACCAGCGGTTACTGTGGTAGCTGCTTCCATGACTCCTTTTATGCCTCTTTCGTCAAATATAAGCACAAATTAGTTAGTTCGTAGGATGTTCATGCATAAATTCTCTGCAATTTTTCGCACTATGAACACTCAAGCTCTCAATTTAGCAAGGTTCTTAATCTAGGTGGGAAGCATATTATTTATAACAACTCTAAAATTGAAACCCCATAATTAGATTTGATTTTGTCCCAAATGCATTTAGATTTTCTCATTAATTACATATCTATCCTTAGATTTTGTTGAACTGTCGTCATAAATGCAAGTTTCTACATATTTTTCCCTTTTAATGGTCATATTTCTATTTTCTAACAAACTTTGACTCATTCCACACTATCACACACATCCCATCTTACGTCACATCTCCTACGAACTTCGACATAGTCCAAACTGTAGCGAAGTACTTCCTACATCGAAGTTCTTTTTGCAGCATAGTTTATAGTCTAGTGCCCACTTTCAACTGCAGGTGGCACTATGATTTTTCTTCTTTCTTCCTCAGAGTGAATCTGTAGGTGCAAGATTATCCCTGTAAAAATTAAACCTACTTCCATTTAATTTTTCTTGAATCAACTCTTGATTTAACTGTGCTAACTAGACTGTGCCTCCATCAATAATATGCTTGATAACATATGGGCCTAACCAATGCATTTTGAATTTTCTTGGGAACTTCAAAAACTTACTGTCATAGATGAGAACAAGGTCTCCTACTTGGAACTTCTTTTGCTTAATATTCCTATCATGCTAGGCCTTTTCTCTTTCTTTTTGTACTTGCTTACGAAATCCTGCTATAAATTTGTCTTCTCTCGAAGAAATCAACTACAACATTCTTTCCTCCATTATGCTAGGGTCTTCCATATTTGTAAAAGTTGTAATCCTTAGGCTAGGAATAGTGTATTCCATGGGCATCAAAACTTCTTTCCCATAAACCAACCTAAAGGGTGTCTGACCTGTCAACTTCTTTCATGTAATTCTATAAGCCCATAATATTGTTGTAATCCTAGGTTCCCAATCATTTCAGTCTACATTGCATACCTTAGTCATTGCATTCTCCAAATCTTATTGAATGCTTCCATAGTTCCATTGGTCCAAGGATGATAAGGAGTACGATTTTGATGATAAACTTGGAATTCCTTAGCCAATGCTTCAATAGTCTTGTTAAGGAGGTGTGAACCTTGATCACTCATCAAGATATTTGGACACCCAAATTTAGACAGTATGTATTCAAAAATGAACTTCGCAACAGTCTTTCCACTACAATCCCTTACTAGTTGTGCTTTGGACCACCTTGTCAAATAATCAGTTGCAATAATTATGTACCTCACACTAGTCCTCTTCCCAAGTGGATTGATAGGTCTAACAAAATCAATAGCCCATTTATCAAAATCCTACAATGTAACTTGTGGTACGAGTGGAAATCTCATCCCTTCTTGAAGGTTTTTTTGCTCTTTGACATACATCACAAGCTCTACAATAATACTTTGCATCTCTATGTAGTGTATGCCACCACAATCCTGCTCTCAAAATCTTCTGTGCATTATCTTTTCCTGCATAATGTCCACCAGTTGCGCCCTCGTTAGCCTCCATTAGAATGATTTGACTTTCATGTTCAGGAGCATACCTGCACACTATCTCATCTGATCCCATGTTGTATAAGTGTCCCACTATCAATGAAAAATCATCTACCTTCACCACTAATTATTTCTTCTTCTTTGTAGTATATTCTGAAGGAGCCATTCATGTGTTCAAAAATTGCATAATGTTTGCAAAATAGTCATCTACTACTCTGATTTCAAATAGCTTTGCATCAGGGAGATTATCTTCTATGTTAGTTGGTTCTTCACCTATTTCCAATCTTGACAAATGGTCAGGTCTTGCTCTCAGTTTTCCTGGATTAACAATAATTTCAAAGTCATACTATTGGAACAATAATAACCATCTACAAATCTTCCCTCCTAAAATAGAATTATTGACAAAGTAATTTAATGGAGAATGATCTGTAAACTTCTTGAAATGTTCCCACGACAAATAATCTCTAAACTTGGCAATGCATATACCATTTCCAATCCTCCCCTTTCTGTAGTTGTGTAATTATTCTTTGCTTTAGATAGTTTCCTACTTGGAAAAGCTATAAGATGATCAATTTCTCTTGCACCAAATTGTGCTAGTACCACTCCAAAAGCTATACAAGAAGCATCCAAATGTACATAAAATTCCTTATTCCAATCGGGGAATACTAGTATAGGAGTATCTATCATCTTTTCATTCAATATGTCAAGGCTCTTTTGACATTCTTCATCCCATTGAAAAGTGACATATTTCTTCAAAAAAATTTCCATAGGCACAATGATCTGCACATACCCTTTGATGAATTTCCTATAATACCCAGTATGTCCCAATATAGTGTGAAGCTACCTTACTGCCTTTGATGGAGGTAAGTTCACAATGATAGCAATTTTTGCAGGGTCTAACATTAATCCTTTCTTGCAAAGAATATGTCCTGGAAATATACCAAAAGGTACACAAAATATACACTTATTTAAGTTCAGAGAGATCTAATATAGTCTACATGTGTCAATCATAAGCCTTAAACTTCCAATATGTCTTCTTAACAACCAAAATATTGACCAATCATCAAAGTATACCTCCAAAAAATTATGTATATATCCTTTAAAAGCTGCAACCACCACTCTAGAAAATATAGTAGGGGCATTCTTCAATCCAAAAGGCAACATTGTGTATTGATATGAACCCCATTTTTTAGAAAAGGTGGTCTTATATCGATATTTAGGTGCAATTATAATATTATGATATCCTAAAAATCCATCTATAAATGAATAAACTTCCTGGACTCCTACATTGTCTAATACTTCATCTATGAAAGGGGTCGGGAAAGGAACATGTAATCATGCATCATTTAACTTCCTCAAATCAACATAGATCTTGATTTCTCCTTGAGTTTTATTTTCTTGTACCACCATAGGACTTACCCATTCTAATTCTTCCACTGATTCAATAACCCCTGCTGCTATCATCTTATCCAACTCAACTTTTACTTTCTCCTTATACTTCGGATTCAATCTGTAAGGTCTTTGCTTGAATGGCTTCACATAAGGATTAAGTGGGATCTTCATAACTCCTAAATCTCCTACTATGCCCTTCAATTCTAAAAATGTAGTGGGAAGCAACTCTTGATATTCATGAAGCAATTTTGTAACCTTACTGACTATTTATTCATCCTAATAATCTCGTATAGTTGCAAACATTGGTTCCTCTTATGATCATATAGTCACCTTCTTTATCTTTACTAGCTTTGTTATATATGGTATCTCTGGCTCAGGTCCATTTACTTCATGGTGTCCTTCTGATTCTACTATATCAATGTTGCGAGGATCTTCTTCTTCTTCTACAATAAGGTTGTAGCATTCTAGTGCATTTTCTATCTGCGCAACCCAATTAGGTTTTTGCCATGTCCTTAGAGTTGAATTCTCAAAGGTATTCTTCTTAATTTTCTGAAGGGATGAATCTATATATGGACAATTATCTTCAAATTTAAATTTCAATATAAACCCATCAACCATATCTACCCAACTAGCAGTACCATGTCAAAGCTCTGTTTCCAGGAACCATTTTTGAGGACTTGTCTCGAATGTATGAATGAACCCATGTACCCATTATTGTTGTGGAAACTCCTTACATGTTGTAGTGCATAACTGGATATGCTCCTTGGGACAGGTTTCACCATCATATTTTAACTCCATTTCTGTTTTTCTCTGACCAACCTCCTACAGTATTCTTATGTGTACCCAGCTATCTAACAGGAGTATCTTTTAGGGTTGTATCCAAAGCTAACAATCTTTGACTTTCCATAACCTGTTCCTCATAATCATCAATAAAAAAATTCACATCACCCAAGCCATCATAAGAAGGTAGGTTACATACCTAAGATGTCATGCAGCGAAATAATTTAGTAACTCTTGCACAATGCCTTGTAAATATTTCATGTAGCATGTTCTACCAATTCTCTAATTCTTCTTCTAAGTTTGATGCACAAGAACTACCATGTTACAAAGTTAACTTACCCTCCATAGTAGGGTTAACAAAATATTGTTCCTTTTCTGTTAGTTGATGGATATTATCTATATCAACTATGTAATATTCTTCTCTAACTTTCTTTGTATACCTTGCTCCTTCTTATAGATATAAGTGAACAATTACCCTCATATTATTCCCTTCAAATATCATCTAACTCTTGTTATATTAATTATAGCCATGTTATCAAATGCCTAATCAAGTCCAAGTAATGCGTCCACAATTTCTATTACTTCAAATTTAGTAGTAGTGTGAACCCCTTCAATTTCTATTGTTACACCTAATAGTCTTCCTAAGGGGAAGATCTTTTACTAATTTGTCATCCTTAGTTGAAAAGGTGATCATTGAAGCTTCGACTTACCCATTAACTTCCATGTCTACTTCATCACAACATTAGATTCAGATCCCAAATCTAAAATAACTTGATTCATCTCATATTCTCTTATCTACACACTAAGCCTCATTTCTCTTCATGTTCTCTTGTGTTGATGAAAATTGTTAACTACGCACAACTCACTTCACAGTATTTCTTTAGATGTGGATGAATCTATTAATTCCTTAAGTCCTTCTACAGCCTTTTGATCTCTTAATAACTTCATAAACGTTTGCAGAAAGGAATTTAAAATACCTTCTTTGCTTGTTGACTCATGTTCTTGTTTCAAAGATTGTTATTGTGTCGAAGTTGATGTTATGTCACAGTCACATTTTTGTTATGGCTATGAACTAGATGTTGAAGCTTCAACATCCATAAAGCTTCGCTTGGATTCCATAAACACTTCTCTTTCTTTTTGAATATCAAAGACATGATATTTTTCAATAGTCTTTCTAATCCATGCAGTTTTAGATTCCTTCTTTTCATTTACTTTTTCATCATCAGTTGCAACTCCACTTCTAAAAATATTGATTCAGGGATCATCGGTTCTTCTTTCGGCAGTCATAATTTGGATATTTTGTGTCAGTTTCTGATTTCTATTTTCTTGCTTTTTTTCCATAAGTACCAAGAATTCTTCAATTACATGTTCAAATTATTTACAATACATACATGTCATAGTGGGATTCTGATTGTCTCTCACAAAGTGTCCTGGATGGGTGTAGTTATAGCAAATAATTTGTCCATGTCCTCAACAAACTCCACCACCTAGACCTCTTCCTTGATAACCACCTTAACCATTGTGTTGTCAAATATGCTCATGTCCATGTCTTTCTTCTTGCATTCTATAAGTGTCAACACCACGCTCCCTCATTAGTTCATAAACTCGATAATGGTTGTCATCATGTCCTACTGATTTACAAAACTTGCAATATAAGTTCCTAGGGGTCTGCACATATTTTTGTAACAAATAACAATATTTTGAACGATACTCCCATCTAGTTTTTCCTATATCACACCATATGATGGATCTTTCATTCAAAGGATTCAATGCTCCACTAGCCATGTAATTTATGAAGTGAGGGCATTATTATTTAGGGTGGCCTTCTGATTTACACTTCGTACACCACACTTATTCTCTGACTTCCTTTATTTTCTTCATATCTTGTAGCTGCAGAGCCAAATTTTCTAGCTGACTCCAAATCTATTGCATAACTGCATTGGTATCTCCTACAGGCAAAGCTTCTAATTTCATCGCCAACTCCAGAGCTTCTACTTGAGTTTCTATCTTCTATTGTGGTAAAGGTAATATAATATGTGGTAGCAGTGTAGCTATGAACCATTCCTTATGTTGTTGTGGAGCTATGTAGAAGGTCACCTGATCCAATCATATCTCGAATCGCTAGTCAAATTCCCAAACAGACTTAGTAGTACTTTGTTTGATTTCTTTTAACTCTGTGATGCATTGTGATTCAAAATTTGGTTTCTTAAAATATTTTACCAACATTGTTTTAATGTCTATGAATGATTTGATATGATTTCTTGAATACTTCATGTACCACGTCAATGCTCTATCTCATAATTTCGTGAGAAGATGTGATTTCTTTATATTTTTATCATGGACCTTCTTCATTGTCCATACTACTTCACATAAAAACTGTAATTGTTCCGGATCTTCCAATCTAGTTCCTTTCAAAACAGGTAGCTTAATATCATCGACCATATTTTTTCTTGGAGGGGGAGGGGGAGCGGGATGGGGGTGGGGGGTAGGGGAGTATGGGGATGGGGAAAATCAAAATTACCATGACTATTACTAGATTCTAGCTTTAGAAAACTTTCAGGCTGAAATGGTGAATACTACAGAGTTACTTCAAGGATTTTAGGGAGGCTTTCTTCCCTTTCAGATTCACTCAAAAGAGGGAAATAGTCAGTTTCTATGAAAGTCTTTGTATCTTGGCCACCAGATCTCTTTATAGTGTTTATTATACATCTTTTTTGACTTCGTGTTGCTCTAGACTCTTCTTCGGATCTTATCCAAAACATAAGTAAACATATGATCTAATTGAATTTGTAAAACTCTCTTTTCACACAAAAGCATCTTAATCCATAGTTTTAGAGATCTCAAGTAATTACCTCATGATCCTTGAAAAACTGTCATTCTGCTTCGTTGTAGGACATGGTCGAGTCTATCACAAACTCAATAATGAATCCTCCCAAGATGCTATCAATCCACAAATCAAAATCCTTGAAATCCTATTGTCAGTGTTCTTGATTCGTTGTATCACTTCAAGAGTCCACTCCTTAAGTATTTCTCCTTTAAAACAATCTTTTCTTTTGGTCAAACTTGATATCCACTCGTATAACTCAACATGAAATGAACCAAAGAAATTTGTATTGATCTTTGAAAATATACTTCTATAACAACCTTTCATATGAGAGATGAGGGCTTCTATTCTCTTGATTTGCAAATTCTCATTCTTTCTGTTCAACCCAATCTTCAATTTCTTTCTTCGATAGATGCCACATAATCATATCCCTAAAAAAGACCTTGGACCTAGAAATGGAACCAATTGTTTGATTAGCTTGGGCTGACCCAGGTTCAATCCTTTACTGTTCACCAATAAAACTCTCAAACACTGGTCCTTTTGGAAATGACCTGGAAGAAGATCGCAGTCTCACCCAAAGTGACTATGGGAGGATGGAGAACCATGTTTCTGCAACCCTGAGGGATGATGTGATGTGGTATTTTTGTGTTTTATTTTGCTTGACATTCATAAATTACTTCACATTACATATCATATACATCCATATAGCTTCACTGTACAAAAATAAAGTGCAACAATAACAAACTGCTACGCTACAGCAGGTAATAAGAAAATAAACACATGAAGACACAGATTTTACCGTGGTTCATCCCAATGTGGGACTACGTCCACAACATTTGTTGCTTATAATCAAGAATTTATACAGCAAACAGTTCTGAGCTTGTGCACTCAGCTACACATCCTTTCCTTCTTGCCCAAACCATAATTCACAAAGATACAACCACTGAATACATGATGTAATTCTTCTAGACTATCTCCTTCTTTATTATTCATCCCTATATATATTATTACATCGAGGGATATATAATCACAAAACCATGGTCCATATACTATGGGTTCCCCTAATACAAGCTACTATGGTCAAAAACCATTCATCATTTACAACATTACATTCTTTTAACAAAAAGAAGGGGCTTAGACCCACCCCTAAGCTCATATACCATATGGTATATCTACTATGCGGTCCACTTTTGTGCTCCACTTCTCCACTGCGTAGTCCACTTCGTACTCCGTTGCATCATTTACTTCGCACTCGGCTCCACAAAATGCAGATTCTTCACCAAAAAGTAGGTCAAGTTGGGTTGCACCCAACACAGAGAAAGGATAAAACAAATGAACAAAAATCATCTTCTGTCGAAGTTATAACCTGTTCTAAACAGACTTACATTGCCATTAATTCATAGAACCTGAAGGTTGTCATCTCCTTAGAATTAGAGGAACGTGGTGCCAAAAAATAATGAATTTGTTTGAAAATCCATGCAAGTAATATTTGTTTTATTTAGTTTAATTCTATCTAAATAAAAGGGCTGCTATAGAATTGTATATTTTGTAGTAGCCCCATTTCAATTTTATTGTTATGTTATCTAATTTTAGTATATTTTTTAACAAATGTTCAATGATGGCATGACAACTCTCTCTGGCAATACAATTCAGGATGCGTTCACTCACTTCATATCAGCTCTTGACCTTGCATGGGAATTATGTCTGTCATATGTCTTATGTCCATGTGCTCATAGGCTACGTAGCCCTGATCATGAAAAAAAACATTTTATTTTTTGTAACCAAATGGTATAAAGACAATTTCATTTTTAATTTTTTTGGATTGTAAGGCTAGAGCCTAGGTTATATAAACTCCTGAATTTCGTTGTAGAAAGGGGGAGAGAAAAAAGGATTCTAAGGGAAAACTTTGTGCAGGAAATGTTTTTGAACTTATGGTTGGTGAATACTTATTACTATACAATTAATTGACTTGGTTGGATTCATTTTATTTCTTGTATTTCTTTTTTTTAATGTTCCGTAGACTCAATAATATCTTCTCTATGCTTCCATAATTTAAATTCTGAGCTTTATAAGATAGAAATTCCTTCTATTTAATGATTGGATCTCTCGAAAAAATGGTCATTATACAAGGATTTTTTAATTAAGGATTGTTTGATTAAGGATTATTTTAATTTTTGATTGTTTAAATGGATTGATACGCTTCTCGAGTGACTTATGTTCTAAGTGTGTTATCTATCTTGACATTTACAAGATTTGAGTGTCTATGGATGGGTCTCAGATGTTTAGATCTACATAATGTCTTTCTTTTACTTACATGTTGAAATTAATACTACAGTTGTAACTGATTGATGAATTATATCATTTCTGCTATCTAATCGTTTATTGGTTGTATTCATAGATTAAGACATTAGAAGTATATTAATTTGTCAAACAAACAATTACAATTTTTTCATCAAACTATTACCAAAAAATGAGAATGAAGATCATAAGAAGAAAATGAACATAAGATATAGGCTCCAAGCCATGGAAAAACCCCACAAGGGGGAAAGCCCAGTTAAATATTCACTTCTTTTAGAACCATATCAAAGTGAGAAATCCAAGACCAAGACCTCCCATAAGACCCAAGTCATCCCTCCTTCCAAACTCTTCCAACAAATCAAAGTCAACCTATGTCAACAAAAGTCAAAGCCTTCCAAATCTTGTCAAACTTCTGATTTTCGATCCTTGCAACAGATTTTCAGCCCTTGCAATAGGTCTGTAATTTCTAGTCCCTGCAATCTCTACAATTTTGCAAGTGTCATAGAAACTAGGGCATAATTTTTTCACATGTGACATAAATGCTTCCTCCTTTAACCCTCACCCTATCTATTTTGACATTTTCTCATCTCCTTGACTTCTTCACTGATTTTCTCTCTCTTCTTGGCACAAAAATAAAGCATTCTTATGATGGTCCAGATGAGGATGATTTTCACTATATTTATACATATCCAAGAGGTCAAATGGGTCCCTTCTAGTATCGACCTGTCTAGGTAGGGACGAGTTGGTCTTGTGGGGACAAAGTTAATAATTTTTACTTAAATAATTTATTTTTTCTTGCTTTCAAAATTCCAAATGGGATTTGACTCCAGTACAATATATTGACTTATGAAAAATATTCTTTTGAATCAATAAACCCTAGGAGCATGAAGAACATGCTTTACCTAAATAACAATTTGACTTGAGCATGAAACTAATGCTTGAAAAATATTTTTTTTTTTTTATCTTATTTCTTTTTACATAAAATATATGTCATAAGAACAATGAAAATTATGAATATCAAACCTAGATACATTTTCCAACACTCCCTCTTAACTAGGGAGGTATTGATAATTACATCACCAGTACAAGGATACTATCAAATTGAAATATTATCATAAGAAGAGTTGGATTGATAAGCCATCTCCAAGCATTAACATCATAACAAACATTGTCAAATTGCAATAGCAAGGCCTTGACTAACATGTTCCATCTCCCCACTAGATTATAGAACAATGGTTGGAGGTATACATATGGACACCGCCACAACCACCTCTGAAGGCACATACCCTATCCGAAGGTTCACAAAGTATGTCCTTCCAAGACTATTCTTATCTTGGATTCCCAATCTTCAAATAATATCAATCCTCTTTGACTACACTTATCTTGGTTACCATGTCATATCCTCAAAAAGTATTGGTCCATGGGACTACTACCTATCTTGGATTCGAAATCCTTATGGAGTATCGAACCCAGATTCTTATATAATCCTCCATTCTCCCTACTAGTGCCTCCGCTAGACTTAATATGTTAGTTATGGTCTAGTGGATGGCACATGGAGAATACAGTGTCCCTTATATCTCCGTCTAAATCAAGGAGGTAATCCTCATTCCCTCTAGTCATCAAATTTGAAGGGCCACTCTCAATTTAATTTGAAAGAGAATATATCCATCTAACCCTTCAGATATGAAAATTTATAAAAAAGATTGCACTTCTAGTGGCAAGTGTATCTTAAATAAAACCCTCAGAAACAAGAAAAGACAAAAATGAAATAGTGTCCTTCTAAATGAGCCATATTAACCTGTCATTTTTATTTTATAGTTTGTATTGAGTATACCCAATTTATAGTATCCATTAAATTCTTGATTACACCATGTCCCTTTAACCTTGCTCCATTACCCTTTAAAGAGCAATAGATAATTAAGCAAAGAATAATTTCTACTACTAATGTCAGTGCAACATAAGGGCTATACTCTAAAACCATTGTCATTATGTCACTCTTTAGTTAATAAATAGCTCTCATGTGAAATTGTTATAAATTATTGTGTTTGAAAAATAAATATAAATACATTCATCTCTATAAATTAGAAAAATAAATACAAAAACATATTATTTAAAATATATCTAGTAATATATTCCATCTTAGCCTTTGAAATTAATGTATTTGGGTTATGTATTATTGAAATTTATATCAAGCAAATGACTTTTGTACTTCTTCAATTTTGTCCCTCTTTTTATGTGCACCAGCTCAACCTCACTATAATTAAAATCCCATCAAATCCAGGGTGTAATCTGGATTTGAAAATGGGTATCCAAAGTCACCAATGCTATTTATTCTTAATTTCTACATCAAAGTTTATCCTTACCACATTCAAATTAAGGAAATTTTTCTACGCATTATAGGTTTTACCTCTGCCCTAAAACAAACAAAAGGTTCTAGCTCAACTTCACTAACATTAAACACACATAAACGAGCAACTTTCCATAAAAAGTTTCGTTTGGGTCCCTCAACCAAAAGAAAATGTGTGCCATTGCACCGTGAAATTTGATGAAATTGCCTATGAACATTGTTGTAGAAATTTCTTTCACTAAAGAAAGCTACAAATTGTTTCTTAGAAATTGCTAACTTTTTTCTCGGCTAAATGTTGAGATATATGTTTATTATGTTGTTGAATGGTTTATTATTTTTTTATATGATAATTTTAATTTTTTTTTTAAATTATAGAAATATAATGTATATTTTTATGAAATTTTTTATTTAAAATTAAAATTATATTATAAAAAATTTTGTTCGAGTTTAATCATAAAGGCAGCAGTCAAAGCAAACACTAATAATAAGCCCAAACCTCAAAGTCAAATTAGCATATCAAATCAAAGCTAAAATATCTTGGGCAATTGAAGTCCCGTGCATGGGATAAATATCGAGCAGTTTTAAATAGTTTATATTAGCGCTTTCAAGATCAATGCTATATATTCAATTTCGGACCCCTCAGGATTTTCAACATTTAATGGGGGGGTCCGAAATACGTCTCTTGTATGAAACCACTTGTGATCATGTGGCATTATTTGGATCATTTTTGTCCCCCCAAGAGCAAAGCTACTTACCATAATCAACCCCCTTTGAAATCCACTGGTGGTTTCAGGGACAATGCAAAGGTTAATTTTGTCAAGTAGGCTTTAAGGTGGGAGTATGATCCTTGTGTGGCCATGTTTCAGATGTGCAACATCTATATTCTCCACGAGAATGAAAGCTACTATAAATAAAAATTTATCTAATGAATTTGGGATGGCAAATATCTTCTAGCTCAACTGATGATGTTTGGAATGAAGAGATGGTGTCCTTCCTGGCCCGGATTATTCACTTACATTTGAGGATCCATAACTTGTCTCTGCATCTAGTGATGACAAGATTAGTTATGTCGGTAGCAATGGGGAGAATCAAAGACTTAATATTGAATCTTATGGTTTGGATATTTGGCCACCATTGGTAAATGAGACTGTTAATGCACTTTGGACTGTATGTGAAAATAGAGATCTCAACTACCCATGTGGAGATTTCATTGGTGAAAAATGTAGAAAACATATCAAATGAATTGGCCTTAATTGAGAACATAAGAAGAAATAGGAAGAAAAAAATGCCTTAGGTAATTATTGGGATTGAACATGAGTAAAGGTTTGCTAAGGATGCATACATAATGGCAAAGTAGGATGCAGTTACACAAAGACATGTTTCCAATGTGTTTAGTTCATAGCCATATCAATGTGAATTCATCAATATTCATTTAGAGTGCAACTGTGACCTTTTAGAATGATTGCATGAAATTAAAGGGAAATAAAGACTTGAAATTTCGGGAAGATGATCCATCCATTCCCAGAGTAGAAGGTTCTGCTCTGTACCTTCTCTAGGTTAGCAAACATGCCCAGGAATGATGATTAGGTAGTTTCTTTCTTATTTTTTTTTATTCAGCTGAAAGTTTAAGCTGTATCCAAGGGAATTCAATCCATCCTTTCTAAATGGTATCCAACAGAATTTAATCCATCCTTGCATGACTTAATTAACTAGTGTCGCCTAACTCAATTAACAAATGCCATTTTTCTTTGTGAAGGGAATCCAGAGACAATAATTTTCTTTGTGAAGGGCATCCATTGACAATAATTTCAAAGACCCTCAATAGGGAATGCTCGCTCTATTATTTGGTCGATCACCAAGTTACTTGTCTTATTGCATAACCTACAGCTTCAGAGCAAACTAGGTTCAACCATCCTACAAGATGCAAGGTAAGTTTGCCATTCTTTCACTCTTCTGTCTTTTAAATTTTGTTGTTTATGGAACCCATGTGTGAACCTCATCCTTGAAGTAGATTTGGTCCAATTGCTAAGAGTTGGCATTTTCCAAGGTCAACATTTCATGGAACCATTGTATATGTGCAGAATACATACATAGGCTTCAATAGAATAAGCAACCATATATGGCTATTCCTAATTTCTGATGATTAATCTCATGATTCTCAGCTAAAATATATGATTTTTCCTTTTGAATGCTTCTGGATACTGCTGCTGCCACCTGGTAGCCCTCTCTCTAAATGTTCATGATGCTTCCATTTTCAAACCCTAGCTTCATGACCTTCATGTGGCGTTTTATGTATCCCCTAGCCTTGGAGACCATGTTTTTTGTGTCACAAAGTAGATCTACCTGATCATCCAGGGGTGTCATACCATAACAAAACTCATCCTCCTCCTCCTTATTGTCCCCTCTGTTATTAGATGCCTCCGAGAAAATGGACTTGAGATATGATCTTGAAGCTTTCAACTTGTGGGCTAGAGTTGTTTTTTTTTTAATGAGTAGAATCCAACATCTTCTTAGCTTTCTTGAGCATTGCCAAATGATGCTTAGATTTAGGCTCGTTATTACATTTACATTCTTCCATTGATGTGGATGTAGCAGCTTCATTGTTGTACTTCTCCCTTATTCCTTTGATGATCCCATACATAATTTCTGGGCTCAACTCCTGGCTAATTTCACATGAATCATAAGGAGTAACATCACAAGACTCATAAGGAGTGAAAAATACAGAATATTCAGCCAAATGTTCTCATTGTTCTGCACTATTCATGCTGGAGATATTCTTTGAATCTTTGACTGGAATCCCCAATAATCTATGCTAAGAGGATTTGACTGCATAGGATAGAAAATTCTCCACTATTTGAATATGGGGAGGAAGATGCAGGGGAAGCAGTTGGCCTTTATAAAAGAGGACTCAAGCTCGTTCCAGGCCTGGGCATTAATACCAGACATATCGAACTCGAATTCTCTGGACTCTGCTCTTTTCATATTCAGTTTTCTCCTGATAACTACTTCCCAAAATATGGTTGATCCCACCTCCATGTCAATATAGTCATCATCACTACATTCATCACAATCAAACCCTGCTTTACCCCTTACTCCAACTGGCCCTCGATCACTGACATGGTTCTTAGGACTTTCATTCTCTTTCTCACCTGTACTTTCTCTGCACTTATTGCTGCTAGCCACCATACTGTTTACTAGTATAGTACACAACTCAATCCAGTATCCCTTAAAGGGTTCATTTCAAGCTTCAAAATATAAAAGCTCATGCACTTAAGCAAATGGGTTTGCTGTAAAAATGCATAATTTTGCAGATCAAAGTCTCAGAAGGACAACAGACCCTGTTCAAGATGACTCATCAGAGTCACAGATGGGAAACAGACCCTGTTCAAGACGACCATAGAACACCATTACGTGACTGAGTATACTAAAGTGGGAGGTATATATGGCTATTTCTAGTCTGTGCTTCTATTGCAATTTGCCTAAATAATTTAGCTTTTCATGGGTGCCTTTTTTGGCACACACTTGAGAAATTGAAACAATGGTTGATTGTGGTAAGTCGCTTTCTTTTCAGGAATTTGAAGAGAGAGAAAACCCTGAACATTACTTTCAGGAGCTTGTTTCGCTTGCCAAGGAGGGTGTGCAAAGAGGAAAGGTTAGTAATTATTATCATATTTGGATGATGCCTCATGGTGATGTTATATTTATCCCATTTCTTGGTGAAAAAATTGATATTTGTATGGTTAAAAGGGATGTCATTGTCTTCCCTTCAAAAAGTACATTCTTAGCCATGTTATATCAAAATAGCATTCCAACCTACTCAGAATTTGTTCCCAAGGATTCAGAATGGTTGAACATTGAACAGATATAGACTCTAAAGTTCAAAATACATTTGTCAAGCCCAAGCTGCCCTTTAACTTTATCTGGAATGCATCTATATAGCTATGAGTATAGTCATAATATATTAGTATTGTTATTTTTCTATTTTTTACGACTCCTTAAAGTTTTAGTGTCTTAGGTTGTGGTTTCTTGGTCTTGGTTGCAGAGAGAATTATAGGTTTTCCTCCTGTTTTTATTGGAACTTGGTTTTATCAACCTTTCTGAGATGAGGCAGAACATATTTTGTAGTTAGTTCTTGTATTTAGTTCTTTTCAGTAATAGTTTCCTTTTCAGACACATCATCTTTATTCCTATTCGGTATCGTGCATGAGGTTGATGCTCGTGATACTTTTGGCAATGTTTTATTACGGTTAGAATTTGAGTTGTATGTTGTAGTGATTTCATTCCAAGGGCATGCAGTAGTTGTAACTTCATTGAAGATAGTTTTGAAGTTTTTGTATTGAAATTTTCTATGGATTGAAGATTAAAATTCGTTTACCCTATACATTCATACTCAAAGTCTATTTTCGCTATTTTCCCTGAGACATAGTTACGTGTAACCGTCCTCTCTTATTACTTGTCTTGATAGTCATATTAGAGTTGAGTTATTCTCTATTATTTAGAGAGAAATACTATTTCTATAGATAGAAGGAGGGAATTACTATTTATATTAGAGAGTTAAGTTATATATACACACGCAGAGGGATTATGACTCATCGCAGTATTTTTTATGTTGCAGGGCATATCTTCTGTAATTAAAGATAACACAAAGCAACATAATAACTGTAATAATTTGTCTGTTTGTTGTAGCTTGTACAGCCTCGAAAAGCAAGGGTTGGATTCTTTATTTACAACCTCTCCTAGTCAGAACAAATAACTTTTTTACAAATTTGAAAAAACACTAAAAAAACACAGAATTGTTTTTTACAAATTTGAAAAAATACTAAAAAACGAAGAAATTGAATGTTCTACTTTACACTTTCAACACTAAAAGAACATGAAGAACTTTTTTTTTACAAATTTGAAAAAATATATTAAAAAATGAAGAAGTTGAATGTTTTAATTTACACAAAACAGATAAACAGACTTTCGCTAGCTACATATTGTTCTAAGTCACTGCTATGACTAATGTTTGTGCAGATCACTGCTATGATCGATTTTTTTGCAGGTCACTGATTTGATTCACATACACAGTCACATGACACGAGGAATGTTACACATAATACATGGATTTAAAGCCTAACTATCTATTGTTATTTGAGTACTCCTGCCTTGTACGGACGCGTTTTATTCAAGCTCCCCCATGGATGCATTTTCTTGAAGCTCCCCCTCACGACAGGGACTTTCTGCGATGCAATACAAGATATCAATGTTAAGTTTTCATCCCACACATCCATTTCAATCGACATACTCACATGTCATTATGACTAATAACCCACACCTCCATTTCACTCGATATACTCACATGTCATTATAAATCTCATCACATAGTTTAGCGTATGTTGTTGTGTTTTAACATTTATTAATGTGTGGGGGAATTCATTATTTTAAAACATAATTATTTAATTCATTGTTTTCACATGCCATTTTGTAGGCAGTTGTGCAAATAAATAATGGTTTTTTCAAACATTTGTAAACCTTAATCTATTAACCTTGGATTAGAACATAATCATAATTCCTTTGACTGAATTTACAAAATACCATGGGTAGAAAATCATCATGTCCAAAACCATGTGAAAAACCCATGCACAAAAACCATAGGTAGGCTCGCCCACCTAATATAAGGTCAAAAAAAAATTCTTAGGACATTGCCCCAGACCCCGTGCAGTGGGTCACCACCCTCCTGTTGCACCCGACGCAATAAACATGGGGGGTTTCCACGCCCTCTGTAACCACCCCACGCATGCGACTAGTCATGGAAAGAATATAATATACACCCCACATTCTCCCACTTGTTTTCTTTTCCACACAGGGTGTCACAATAGATCTTAGCCATTGGCCCAGCCCTACAATGCCAATTTTTTCTCTACACCAAAAAAATTTTTGACTGCTTACAAAATTTTTCAATGCATCTGCAGCATTCTTCAAAGTTTCCACCTTCACCAAAAACAAGTTTTTTTCCTCAACCACATCCCTCACAATGTGATACTGAACATTAATGTGTTTTGTCTTTGAATGATAAGAAGGGTTATTCAAGAAAATTTCACTTTGGCTGTCATAGTCTATCCTTATAGCTCGTTGTACTAACCCCATACTTGAACACAACCACTGCAACCAAACTTCTTCCTTGCTTACATGAGTTGTTGCCATGTATTTTGCCTCTATAGTTGAAAGTTTCACTATAGATTGTATCTTCCTCATCCAACTATCTACACCTCCAAATAGGTTAAACACATACCCACTTGTCAATATTCTCTGATCTAGATCTCTAACTGAGTCTGCATCGAAAAGCCACGGATGTCCAAAACTTTGTCCAATCCTGGTCTTCCTTGGTAGCACAAGCCATAATCACTAATGTCAAGAGAATACTAGAAAACTTGCTTCACTCTTGTCCAATGCCCCTTCCCTAGTTTTGACATAAACCTACTCAATACGCCCACTGCATGTGCAATCTTTGGTCTAGTATAGACCATTGCATACATTAGGCTACTGACTACGCTTATGTGTGGAACACAGGACATGTCATCTTCCTCTTCTTGTGCCTTGGGACACTGTTCAACATATAACTTTACACCTATAGGAATAGTAACCTTCACTAGTTTACTATATTTCATATTAAACCTCTACAATATTTTCTCGACATACTTCCTTTGGTTTAACCAGAGCTTCCTCTTTGCTCGATCTCATTTAATTTACATGACCAAAATATAGTTTGCAACACCAAGATATTTCATATTGAATTTGGAATACAATTGGGTCTTCGATTCCTAGATAATTTATTTGTCATTTCCAATCAGAAGCATATCATCCACATACAAGACTAGATAAATAACACGACCACCAATTAATTTAAAATACACACAGTGATCTACTTTTCTTCTGGTGAAGCCAAGTCCCCGTATATATGTATCAAATTTTTGATACCATATCCTTGGTGACTCTTTTAACCCATTCAAAGACTTTTTCAACCTGCATACCAGTTCTTTATTTCCTTTCACCACAAAGCCTTCAGGTTTCTTCATGTAGATATCTTCTTCAAGATCCCCGTGAAGAAATATTATCTTCACATCCATCTGTTCTACCTCAAAATCAAAAGCAACAAAAATAGATAGAAGTAATATAATAGAAGCTACCTTGGAAATAGGAGAAAAAATATCACCAAAATCAATTCCCAACACCTGGGAATAACCTTTTGCTACCAACTGAGCTTTGTATTTCTCGACCTTGCCTTTTGCATTCATCTTCTTCTTAAATACCCATTTTCTTCCAATGGGTTTCCTTCTAGCTGGCAACTCGACCAGATCCCAGGCCTCATTTTTGTCCAAAGATGTCATTTCATCAATCATGGCTTCTTTCCAGAGTTTTCCATCCTCTGAATTGGCTACCCCACCCCCCCCCCCTCCCCCCGACAATTTTGAGATCAGCATCAATAATAGATAAAGAAAAATTTGAACATAAAGCTGATGGACTATACCTTTATAGTTGTCTTCTGTCTCAAACTGAGCTTCTCACAGTTGGATTTTGTGGCTCTTCATCCTCTAATTCTTATTCTGTGTTAGGTCCCTATATTACTAGTGTAGTCCCTTATTATTATTAGTGCAACCCCCTTATTTTATAATTTTGCCGATGCAGTCCACATGTTGTTATTATTGTGCCCAATTAGTCCCCATGTTATTATTATTGCGCACCATAGAAGCCCATTAATGTTATTATTGTGCCCCTACAACATTATTGTTATGTAGGCTCTGATTATATTGGGACCCCTTAGACTCCTACTTATAAAAAGGAGGTCTTGTCATTTTTATCAACCAAGAATTTTTCATTTTTGTAATGTAAAGGAGGTTTCCCCCTCGAAGAGGCTGATTTTGAATTCGTTTATCTATATTTCTATTTTATTCCAATGGGTTTCCTTCCAGCCAGCAACTGGACCAAATCCCAAGCCTCATTTTTGTCCAAATATGCCATTTCATTAATCATGGCCTCTTTCCAAAGTTTTCCATCCTTTGAATCTACTGCTTCACTGACAGTTTTGAGATCATCATCAATAATAGATAAAGAAAAAATTGAGTAGAAAACAGATGGACTATACCTTTATGGTTGTCAGCTTTCTTGAACTGAGCTTCTTACATTTGGAGTTTGTGGCTCTTCTTCCTATGATTCTTGTTCTGTTGTAGAGTCTGATTTTTCCTCCTACAACTCAAACTCTATCTTCTCAACTTCCTTTGGTAGGAATTCATGTTTAATAACATATTTCATATCACTAAACATCACATCTCGGTTGTACACAACCTTCCTTGTTTCTTGGTTCCAAATCTTTTAACCTTTCAAAGCATCCTTATACACAATAAAGATGCACCTTTCAGATTTACTATTCAACTTGGTTATTTTCTCCTTTGGAACATGTACATATACATCACAACCAAATACACTCATATGTGAAAGAGAGTGTTTCTTATTAGTCCATACCTCATGTGGGGTCTTATCCTCCGACATTGATGAAGGTGATCTGTTGACTAGGTAACATGCAGTCTCCATTGCCTCTTCCCATAATTCTTATCCTAACCAGCACCAGTGAGCATGCTTCTTTCCTTTTCCATCAATGTCTTGTTCATTCTTTCTACAAATCCATTTTTTTGAGGTCTATGTAGAGTAGTCTTCTGTCATGCTATACCACACTTCTTACATAACTCTTCAAATTCCTTCCTGCAGAACTCTCCACCATTATTTGTCCTCAGCACCTTTATCTTTTTCTCTGTCTGATTTTTTTCCACCAGGGCCTTAAATTCTTTAAACATGTTAAAGACTTAAAATTTCTTCTATATTATATATATATCCATGTATTCCTTGATAAGTCATCTATAAATGATACATAGTGTATAGACTTACCCAATGATGGAACTAACACAGGTCCAAACACATCATTCTACACAAGGTCTAATATCCCTTTCCCCCTCTTAGTACTAGAGCGAAAAATCACATGATTCTTCTTCCCATATACACAATGTTCACAAAAATTGAAGTCTAAAGAGAAATTAGACATACCGTCTACCATATCATTACCATGAAGTATTCGAAGACCCTTCTTTCCAAAATGTCCAAGCCTTGATGCCATAGAATGGTGTTTTCTCGAAAGTTTAATTGTTATATACCTAGAGGGGATAATATGCGGTAAAAAGGGAGGTACCCAAGGTAATAGTGTAATAATGGGATGGGCCATAGTAATAAATAAGGTGGTTAACCCGTATCATGTAAGGGACCACAATTAGTTAGTAACAATGTAATGGACCCATGGTATTAGCTCGATGGTATGAGGGAACCATGGTAATGACCCATGATATTGTATGTATGAGGCCTATATATAGGCTAGAGATTCCACATGGAGAGTGTGAAGGATTATTGTATGAATAGGCATATGGCTTGTGCAGTGTTCTCCTTCCTTAAGGAGTGAATGTATGGTGTTGCCCTACCTTAAGGGTTTTGATATCAATAAAGAAGATTTTCTATCTATTCAAATCTTATTATTCATTGGGTTTATTTCTATTTCTCATATATTTTCAGGTTAGAGCTATAACAAGTGGTATAAAAAGTGGGGCGGAGAGTTTGCAGATCAGATCTATACATTTTGGGGAAAAATCTACAAAATCTAATTACATATCTAGATTCCTTGTGAAAAAATACCTGATTTCAAAAAAACAATCAATCGAATCGGAGTTCGGATGAAGGAGATATCGATGATCTAAAAATCAGCGGTGTTGCAGATATTTTTCGGGGCAGCGAGTTTGCGGTGGAGATCTGGACGTCCTGGTGCAAGATCCGCAAAATATACTTGCAGATCTGGAATCTTTGTGAAAAAATACCCAATTTCAAAAAGCAAATCAGTTGAGTCGGAGTCCTGATGAGGGAGATATCGCTGATTTAAAATCAGCTCATTTTTCAGAATTTTTGGTGATGGTGGGAGAGTTGCAGTGCAGATTTGAAATTCCAGTGCCTAGATCAGGATTTCTATCACATGGGAAGATGCAGAATGGTTGTTCCATTTCCGAAAACAGGTCATAATAGGGTTCTAAGCAATATTGACTAAACTGTGACATTTCAAATTTTCGCCAATTTTTTTTTTGTGATGGCAGGCCTAGATCAGAATTTGAGGGACTTGTATAAATTTGATGGCTCTCATCCAGCCAAATGGCTAGCACAAATGGAAAAATATTTCAAATTGAATTACATCTTTTATCACGTGACTCAGTTGAGTGTGGGAAAAATGTACCTGGACCACGAAAGATGGAAATGGTGGCAGTGTCATCAAAAATTCCATCCAAGGACAACTACTTGGTAAATGTTCGCAAAATCTATTTCTGACCACTTTAACCGTAAATCTAAGCTCACACTGACAGATTTTATTTTTACAGGAAAGAAGGAAACTAAGAAACCTAAAGGGTTATTTTCTGCTGGTATCTCATTATTGCAAGTTCATGGATTGATTCAGAAGGAGACAATCATTGTGTCTATAAATCCGAGTTCCAAGCAAAATCTCATAAATGTCAACTTCGCAGAAAAATTGCAAGTGCTAGCAAAACACATTGAAAACACACAGGTTGGTGATGAGGATGTTCAAGTGTATAAGGATTTGAAGCTTTCTATGGATAAGTATGTGTTGCATGGTGATTTCTATACTTCAGGTATGGATAACATGGATGTGGTTTTGGGATACCCTTGGATGGAATCAGTGGGTACTATCAATATTAATGTGCAGAAGAAATTCCTGAAGCTCTGGTATAAAAAGAAGAAAATTACATTATAGGATATTTCCGTTAATAAACAAGTAGATTCCAAGGAGGCTAAAGCAGAAGATGTTCCAGGCACTAACATATCAGATGATGAGCCAGTGATGATCGACATTCAAACACAAACAGAGGCTGAAGCAAAAAAGGATACAGGTGTTGATACATCAGATGAGGGCTCAGTGGTTGAAGTAATATTGGAAGATAAGACACCATAGCAGGCACCATGTTATGAAACCAGCTCACAAAAAGATAGAAAAAATAGATCAACGCCTTAGAATTCAGCCTCTTCGAGGGGGCAACCTTCTTTACATTACGTAAATGAACAATTCTTCGATGATTCAAATCACAAAACCTCCTATATATATATAGGAGTCTAAGGAGTCACAATATAACCCAGCCGACCTAACAATAATAATAGAAGGCCACAAAAATAACAAGAGAGGGATTCTATGGGGTACGGTAATAAAAATATGGGGACAATAAGGGCACAACAATATTAATAAGTGATACAACTATAATAGTAATGGGGTAATCACTAGTATTATAGGGACCTAACATGCCCCTCTCCTTCAAAAAAAGTGTTGTCCTCAACACTTGAGTATTTTTGGATGCTTCTGTATAAAATTCTCATCCTCCCATGTGGAACCTTCATCAGATAAGTTCTTCCACTTGATGAGATACTTCGAAATTGATTTATTTTGTAGCTATCAAGTTCTTGTTTCTGTGACTGCTTCCGGTTCCAATATAATTTTTCCTTCCTCATCAAGTTCTGGCAATATTGTTTGAATTGGGAGCTTGTTGCCTATAACCTTCTTTAAACATGAAACATCGAAAACTGGGTGCACTCGAGACGCTGTAGGAAGCTCCAATTTGTATGCCATCGTACCAATATTTTACAACACCTTGTATGGACCATAATACTTTGGTGATAATTTATTATCCTTCTTAGCTTGCTTGAGGGGCATTTTTTTATATGGTTGTAGCCGTAGGAATACCCAATTACCTACATAAAAACTTCTTTCACTACGATGTTGATCTGCCTATTGTTTCATTATATTCTGTGCCAACACGGTTTTATCCCTTAAGAGTTGGAGGACTTGTTGATGCTAGATGTGATGTTCCATTGCTTGAGCCTTAAAATTTTCTCTTAAATATGATGTGATGGATGGTGGTTGATATCCATAAAGTACTATAAATGGGGTCATTTTTGTTGTTGTATGGAAGGAAGCGTTATACCACCATTTAGCCAGAGGCAACCATTTGACCCATTGTGTCTGTTTATCAGATACAAAGCAACGAAGATATCCTTCCAAACATTTTTTTACTATCTCGGTTTTCCCATCAGATTGAGGATGATAAGATGAGCTATGAGCTAACTGACTACCAAGACAAGAAAATAATTCTATCCAAAAATTTCCAGTGAGAATGGGATCTCTGTCACTTACAATCATCTTTGGATTTCCATGTAGCTTTTGAATTGTTTCCATAATTGCAGTAGAAACTGTATTGGCTTTAAATGGATGTGATAATGCACAAAAGTGTGCATACCTGGTAAGTCTGTCAACTACCACCATGATGACACTCTTTCCCTCAGACTTGGGTAAACCTGTGATAAAATCCATTGAAACCTCCTCCCAACGTTGGCTTGGAATGGATAGAGGTTGTAATAGACCCGGTGCCTTAATTGTTTCAACTTTATATTGTTGGAAAACCAAAAATTCCGCCACAAACTTTTGAATATTCGATTTAAGGCCATCCCAAAAGAATTCCTTCTTAACCCTGTGGTAAGTTTTTAAAAATCCTGAGTGCCCTCCTAAGGGAGAAGTGTGCAATTCCATAAGAATCTTTTGTTTGATTTGTGAACTCTTACAAAGTTATAAGCGATCTTTGTACCATAACGAAACATTTTTCCAGCTAAATGTATTAGATGTACTGGAATCTTGTTGTAACTTTCAAATAAGTGCCCATACTTCTTCATCATTCTTCCATTCCTCCCTTGCTTCATTTATCCGATCTGGTTGAATAATAGAAATGGCACACAACAATGCTTCCAGATCCTCATCGTTTCTTAAGAATGCATCAGCCACCACATTTTGCTTCCCTTTTTTGTAGATGATTTCAAAGTCATAACCCAACATCTTTGTGACCCACTTTTGTTGCTCTTCAGAGGATAATCTTTGTTCTAAAAAGTATTTAAGGCTATCGTGATCCGTCTTTACCTTGAAGTGTCTTCCCATTAAGTAGGGTCGCCATTTCTTAAGTGCATGTAGTATTGCCAATATTTCCTTCTCATAAATAGCTTTTTGTAAAAACTTTCCCTTGATTGGACAACTTTCAAAAGCAATGGGTCTTTCATCTTGCATTAAAATAACACCAATTCCATTTCCTGAAGCATCACATTCCACAATAAAAGTTTTTGTCAAGTCTGGTGTAGCTATCATCGGTGCTTGGCACATTGCCTCTTTAAGATGTTCGAAGGCCTTTGTTTCTTCTGGAGTCCATGAAAATGCATCTTTCTTCAATAATGTTGTTAGAGGTGCTGCTATTCTCCCATAATTCTTAACAAACTTGCGATAATACCCTATGAACCCAAGAAATCCTCGCAGATGCTTTATGGATGTGGGGATTTGTTATGAATCCAGCTCAAGAAAAGATAGAAAAGATAGATCAACACCTTAGAATTCAGCCTCTTCGAGGGGGAAACCTCCTTTACATTACATAAATGAATAATTCTTGGATGATTCAAATGAAAAAACCTCCTTTCTATATATAGGAGTCTAAGGAGTCACAATATAATCCAGCCGACCTAACAATAATAATATAAAGCCACAAAAATAACAATAGATAGATTCTATGGGGCACAGAAATAACAACATGGGGTTAATAGGGGCACAACAATATAAATAAGGGGTATAACTACAATAGTAATGGGGTAATCACTAGTATTATAGGGACCCAACATGCCCCTCTCCTTCAAAAAAGTGTTGTCCTCAACGATTGAGTAGTTCTGGATACTTCTGCATAAAATTCTCATCCTCCCATGTGGAATCTTCAGCGTATAAGTTCTTCCACTTGATAAGATACTCTGAAATTGATCGATTTCGTAGCTTTTGAGTTCTTGTTTCTGTGACTCCTTCCGGTTCCAATATAATTTTTCCTTCCTCGTCAAGTTCTAGCAATATTGTTTGAACTGGGAACTTGTCACCTATAACCTTCTTTAAACATGAAACATGGAAAACTGGGTGCAATCGAGAAGCTGCAGGAAGCTCCAATTTGTATGCCATAGTACCAATCTTTTGCAACACCTTGTATGGACCATAATACTTTGGTGATAATTTATTATCCTTCTTAGCTTGCTTTAGGGACATTTGCTTATATGGTTGTAGCCGTAGGAATACCCAATCACCTACATCAAAACTTCTTTCACTGTGATGTTGATCTGCCTGTTGTTTCATTCTATTTTGTGCCAACACGAGGTTATCCTTTAAGAGTTGGAGGACTTGTTGTTGATGTTCGATGTGATGTTCCACTGCCTGAACCTTAGAATTTTCTCTTAAATATGATGTGATGGATGGTGGTTGATACCCATAAAGTGCCATAAATGGGGTCATTTTTTTTGCTGTATGGAAGGAAGTGTTATACCACCATTCAGCCAGAGGCAACCATTTGACCCATTGTGTCTGTTTATCAGATACAAAGCAACGAAGATATCCTTCCAAACATTTGTTTACTATCTCAGTTTGCCCATCAGATTGAGGATGATAAGATGAGCTATGAGCTAACTGAGTACCAAGACAAGAAAATAATTCTGTCCAAAAATTTCCATGAAAATGGGATCTCTGTCACTTACAATAATCTTTGGGTTTCCATGTAGCTTTTGAATTGTTTCCATAAATGCAGTAGAAATTGTACTGGCTTTAAATGGATGTGATAATGCACAAAAGTGTGCATACTTGGTAAGTCTGTCAACTACCACCATGATGACACTCTTTCCCTCAGACTTGGGTAAACCTGTGATAAAATCCATTGAAACCTCCTCCCAACGTTGGCTTGGAATGGATAAAGGTTGTAATAGACCCGGTGTCTTAATTGTTTCAACTTTATTTTGTTGGCAAACCAAACATTCTGCCACAAACTTTTGAATATCTGATTTAAGGCCATCCCAAAAAAATTCCTTCTTAACCCTGTGGTAAGTTTTTAAAAATCCTGAGTGCCCTCCTAAGGGAGAAGTGTGCAATTCCATAAGAATCTTTTGTTTTAGCTGGGAATTCTTACAGAGGTATAAGCGATCTTTGTACCATAACGAATCATTTTTCCAGCTAAATGTATCAGACGTACTGGAATCTTGTTTTAATTTCGAATAAGTGCCCACACTTCTTCATCATTCTTCCATTCCTCCCTTGCTTCGTTTATCCAATCTGGTTGGATAATAGAAATGGCGCACAACAATGCTTCCACATCCTCATCCTTTCTTGAGAGTGCATCTGCCACCACATTTTGCTTCCCTTTTTTGTAGATGATTTCAAAGTCATAACCCAACATCTTTGTGACCCACTTTTGTTGCTCTTCAGAGGATAATCTTTGTTCTAAAAAGTATTTAAGGCTATCATGATCCGTTTTTACCTTGAAGTGTCTTCCCATTAGGTAGGGTCGCCATTTCTTAAGTGCATGGAGTATTGCCAACATTTCCTTCTCATAAATAGCTTTGCTTAAAAACTTTCCCTTGATTGGACGACTTTCAAAAGCAATGGGTCTTTCATCTTGCATTAGAACAGCACCAATTCCATTTCCTGAAGCATCACATTCCACAATAAAGGTTTTTGTGAAGTCCGGTGTAGCTAAGACCGGTGCTTGGCACATTGCCTCTTTAAGATGTTCAAAGGCCTTTGTTGCTTCCGGAGTCCATGAAAATGCATCTTTCTTCAATAATGTTGTTAGAGGTGCTGCTATTCTCCCATAATTCTTAACAAACTTGCGATAATACCCTGTCAACCCAAGAAATCCTCGCAGATGCTTTATGGATGTGGGGATTTTCCATTCCTTAATGGCTTTAATTTTGCTAGGGTCTACCTTAACTCCTTCATGAGATACAATATGACCCAAATATTCCACCTCCTGGACTCCAAAGAAACATTTGGATCTTTTTGCATATAATTGTTTCTCCTCCAATAGTTGTAGCACCTTGTCAACATGTTCAACATGATCCTTCCAAGACTTGCTGTAGATTAGTATATCATCAAAAAATACTAACACAATTTTTTTAAGGAATGGTTTGAAAATTGAATTCATCAAACCTTGAAATGTTGAAGGTGCATTGGTAAGGCCAAAAGGCATGACCAAAAATTCATAATGACCCTCATGAGTTCTAAATGCCATTTTCAGAATGTCTTCAATCTTCATTCTGATTTGATGATATCCTGAACGAAGATCCAACTTGGTGAAGTAAATTGATCCATGCAATTCATCCAGTAATTCATCAATGACAGGAATGGGGAACTTATCTTTAATAGTGAGCTTGTTGAGCTCCCTATAATCCGGACACATGCGCCATGATCCATCCTTCTTGTGCACCAATACTACTGGAGCAGAGAAAGAACTTTGACTTGGTTGAATTATACCAACCTCTAACATTTTTTCAACCATACGTTCAATTTCACTTTTCTGGACATAGGGATATCTATACGACCTGATGTTTGAAGGAACACTTCCTGGAATCAGATGAATAGCATGATCATGATCATGCATTGGGGGAGACCTTTGGGAGTCTCAAATACCTTGGAATGATTTTCCAGGAGTTTTTGGAGATTTGCAGAAATAGATGATTCCAATGTGGAAACATCTAGCGAACATAATTGTGCAATTACACCTCTTTGCTCCTTTTTTAGAAGCTTTGTCATACCATTAGAGCTGATTATCGTTCCTGGTTTCCCTGCAATACCCCTTAATTCAACTTCCTTTCCTTCCGTAGAAAATTTGATGAAAAGTTCTTGAAAATTAAAAGCTATTGTACCCAAGGATTGTAGCCATTGGACTCCTAGTACAACATCAACACCTCCCATTGGAATGGAAAGCATTGGGCTAGTCAATACATATTCTCCCATGGATAGCTTGATATTATGGCACCTTCCAGAGCAATTTATTGTTCCTCCATTTGCAATCATCACTTGACACTCTGGTGCTGGATATAGGAAGCAATTCAATTCTTTTGCTACCCTACAATGAATAAAATTGTGGGTGCTTCCTGAATCAATCAACACTATTACCTTTTTCTTCTTGATTTGTCCTTATATCTTGATGGTTTGAGGAGTGGTAATTCCTGCCAATGCATTACAAGATATGGTCGGATTTATTTGTTCTTCATCTAGGCTTTGTTCCTGGAGTATATCTTCTTCTTTTGACCTTTCTTGCTCCTTTTCTTCTTCCTCTTCACAATCTATGTAGAATAATTTCTTCTCAGCACACTTATGACCTTTAGTGTATTTGCTATCACAATTGTAACAAAGCCCTTCTTCTCTTTTTTCTTCCAATTTTGTCGTGTCAACCTTATATGTTGTGGAAGACTAGGGGCAACAACACTTCCATCTTTATAGTTGTGAGTGGTATGCTTCCTGGTTGCCATAATTTTTCTTTCCATTTTTCTTGCTAACCTGAATGCCTTCTCTAATGAATCAGGTTCCCAAAGGTGAACATCATGTTGGATATTATCCTTTAAAGACCCTATGAACACATCAATCCTATGCTCCTCTGGAATATCTTTTACCCTTATGTTCAATTTTTAGAACTCCTCAATGTGCTCCATTACTGAACCCTTTTGTTTGAGACTTATCAATTGGCTAAAAAAAGTGTTGCTTTTTGTATCTTCATAATGTGCTATCAATTTTTCCGTAAAAATTGCCCAAGTGATAAATTTTTTATGAGATCAAAGCCATTGATACCATACAAACTGATTTGGTTCCAAATATATAGTTGCCATACGTACCTTTTGTGTGTTTTGCACATTATTGAGATCGAAGAACTGCTCCATTTGTAATATCCATGTGGCTGGATCCTTGCCATCAAACTTCCTCATATCGATTTTTGGAATATGGTGGGTCTTCGATCCAAAATTAGAGTCTATGGAATCATGATTAACATTACTTTTGTTCACATCATGAGTTTCCTTTACAACCTTTTCACCATTAGTAAGTATTTCTTGTAGAAAATTTGTCAAATCTGTCTTCAAATCTGCCATGTCTGTCTTCAAATCTGTCTTCAAATTTGCCATGTCTCTCTTCAAATCTATCTTCGAATCATCCATATTAGCTTCCATTCCCTTTATCTTAGATTCCACGCCATTTATCTTAGATTCCACACCATTTATCTTATATTCCACGCCATTTATCTTAGCTTCTGTTAGCTTTTGTGAGCGTGACATTTGTTGCACTTGTTCTTGTAATTTTGATATATCATGTAGCATTTCTTCCTCTTCTTCATGAGTCATGCTAGAGCTTTCAGGTTCCTTACTAGGTGTTTGCATTTTCTTTCCTCGGGGAATCAGTTACCAATAATAATGCTTTACTATGCCCTTTGAATTCCATTAAACCAAGCTTACGAAATTTTTTAAAAAAAACCTACACACCTTTTTTCACTTTATAGAAGCCTGATGTATGTATCTCTGTAATTTCAGATCATCCAGTTCTGAAATTGTGACCTGTAGTAGCCTTCTGCGTCCTCTTTCCAATGCCACAAGTCTGACCCAAATTGGATTCTCCAAGGAAGAGTTATGTAAAATCTCCCACAGTGACTTGCTTCTAGACTAGTTCAGTAGATCCAACTTGTATGACGTGCCACGAGTCACTGTTTCAACCTTTGGATCTGAAACATGCAAACACGAAACTACAGTCCGTCCTCTTTTTGTAACTTCTTACGAAATTTCAATCCGATCCCCAGAGAGAAAGTTATGACGATTTTCCCCAGGTCACCTGTTTTAAATGTAATTCAAGAGTCTACAAAAAGACCAAATTCCTCAGATCATATCTCCGCAAATCGTGCAAAAAGCTCTGAAATTTAGACCCAAGGTTCAGCGCGATTTCTTCTCAAATGGGTTTTTTTTGCGACTTCTGAAACATCACAGAAAAAAAGTTATAGCAAAAATGCCACGATGACCTGTTTGAAGCAGCGAAACCCTAGAATCCACAGCTCCGATACCAAATGTTATGAAACCAGCTCAAGAAAAGATAGAAAAGATAGATCAACGCCTTAGAATTCAGCCTCCTCGAGGAGACAACCTCCTTTACATTACATTAATGAATAATTCTTGGATGATTCAAATGACAAAACCTCCTTTCTATATATAGGAGTCTAAGGAGTCACAATATAATCCAGCCGACCTAACAATAATAATATAAAGCCACAAAAATAACAATAGAGGGATTCTATGGGGCACATAAATAACAACATGGGGTTAATAGGGGCACAACAATATAAATAAGGGGTATAAATACAATAGTAATGGGGTAATCACTAGTATTATAGGGACCCAACAGGATTTTCCATTCTTTAATGGCTTTAATTTTTCTAGGGTCTACCTTAACTCCTTCATGAGATACAATATGACCCAGATATTCCACCTCTTATACTCCAAAGAAACATTTAGATCTTTTTGCATATAATTGTTTCTCCTCCAATAGTTGTAGCACCCTGTCAACATGTTCAACATGATCCTTCCAAGACTTGTTGTAGATTAGTATATCATCAAAAATACTAACACAAATTTTCTAAGGAAGGGTTTGAAAATGGAATTCATCAAACCTTGAAATGTAGAAGGTGCATTGGTAAGGCCAAAAGGCATGACCAAAAATTCATAATGACTCTCATGAGTTCTAAATGTTGTTTTTAGAATGTCTTCAGTCTTCATTCTGATTTGATGATATCCTTAATGAAGATCCAACTTGGTGAAGTAAATTGATCCATGCAATTCATCCAGTAATTCATCAATGACAAGAATGGGAAACTTATCTTTAATAGTGAGCTTATTGAGCTCCCTATAATCCGAACACATGCACCATGATCCATCCTTCTTGTGCACCAATACTACTGGAGCATAGAAAGAACTTTGACTAGGTTGAATTATACCAGCCTCTAGCATTTCTGCAACCATATGTTCAATTTCACTCTTTTGGGTATAGGGATATCTGTACGGCCGGATGTTTGGAGGAACACTTCTTGGAATCAGATGAATAGCATGATTATGATCACGAATAGGTGGGAGACCTTTGGGAGTCTCAAATACCTTGGAATGATTGTCCAAGAATTTTTGGAGATCTGGAGAAATAAATGATTCTGATGTGGAAACATCTAGCGAACATAATTGTGCAATTACTCCTCTTTGTTCCTTTTTTAGAAGCTTTGTCATACCGTTAGAGCTAATTATCTTTCCAGATTTCCATACAATACCCCTTAATTCAACTTCCTTTCCTTCCGCACAAAATTTCATGAAATGTTCTTGAAAATTAAAAGCTATTGTACCCAAGGATTGAAGCCATTGGACTCCTACTACAACATTAGCACTTCCCATTGGAATGGAAAGCATTGGGCTAGTCAATACATATTCTCCCATGGATAGCTTGATATTATGGCACTTTCCAAAGAAATGTATCATTCCTCCATTTGCAACCATCACTTCACATTCTGGTGTTGGATATAGGAAGCAATTCAATTCTATTGCTACCTTACAATGAACAAAATTGTGGGTACTTCCTGAATCAATCAACACTATTACCTTTTTCTTCTTGATTTGTCCTTCTATCTTGATGGTTTACAGAGTGGTAATTCCAGCCAATGCATTACAAGATATGGTCAGACTCATTTCTTCTTTATCTAGGCTTTTTTCGTAGAGTATATCCTCTTCCTTTGACCTTTCTTGCTCATTTTCTTCTTCCTCTTCACAATTTATGTAGAATAATTTCTTCTCAACACACTTATGACATTTAGTGTATTTTCTATCACAACTGTAACAAAGCCCGTTTGCTCTTTTTTCTTCCAATTGTTGTGGTGTCAACCTTATAGGTTGTGGAAGGCTAGGGGTAACAACACTTCCATCCTTATAGTTTTGACCGGTATTCTTCCTAGTTGCCATAATATTGCTTTCCATTTTTCTTGCTAACCTGAATGCCTTCTCTAATGAATCAAGTTCCCAAAGGCAAACATCATGTTAGATATTATCCTTTAAAGTCCCTATGAACACATCAATCCTATGCTCCTCTGGAATATTTTTTACCCTTATGTTCAATTTTTGGAACTCCTCAGTGTGCTCCATTATTGAACCCTTTTGTTTGAGACTTATCAATTGGCTAAAAAAAGTGTTGCTTTTTGTATCCTCATAATGTATTGTCAATTCTTCTGTAAAAATTTCCCAAGTGATAATTTGTTTACGAGAACAAACTGATTTGGTTCCAAATATAAAGTTGCAATACATACCTTTTGTGTGTTTTGCACATTATTGAGATCGAAAAATTGCTCCATTTGTAATATCCATGTTGCGGGATCCTTGCCATCAAACATTCTCATATCGATTTTTAGAATATGGTGGGTCTTCGATCCAACATTAGAGTCTATGAAATCATGATTAACATTTCTTTTTTTCTCATCATGAGTTTCCTTTACTACTCTTTCACCATTAGTGACCATTTCTTTTAGCACCTTATTCATATTTATCTTCAATTCTTCCAGCTTATCATCCATGCCATCCATTTTAGCGTATATGTCATTCATATTAGCTTCCATTCCATCCATCTTAGCTTCTACGCCTTTATCTAAATAATACATCTTAGCTTCTACACCTTTCTTTAAACCATCCATCTTAGCTTCTACATATTTCTTTAAACCATCCATATTAGATTCTGTTACTTCTTGTGCAAGTGACACTTGTTGCACTTGGTCTCGTAATTTTGATATATCATGTTGCATTTCTTCCTCTTCTTCATCAGTCATGCTAGAGCTTTCAGGTTGCTTACTAGGTTTTTGAATTTTCTTTCCTTGGGGCATCAATTACCAATAATAATGCTTTACTGTGCCCTTTGAATTCCTTCAAACTAATTTTTCAAACCAAGCTTATGCAAAAATTTTAAAAAAACTACACACCTTTTTTCACTTTGTAGGAGCTTGATATTGAATTTGATGTATCTCTATAATTTCGGATCATCCAGTTCTGAAATTACGACCTGTAGTAGCCCTCTGTGTCCTCTTTCCAATGCCATCAGTCTAATCCAAATTGGATTCTGCAAGAAAGAGTTATGCACAATCGCCCAAGATGACTTGATTATAGACCTTTCCAGAATAGCGAACTTGTATGAAGTGCCATGTGTCACTGTTTCAACCTGTGCCACTAAAAAATATATACAAGAAACTACAATCCATCTTCTTTCTGTACCTTCTTACAAAATTTCAATATGATGCTTAGAGAGAAAGTTATGACGATTTTCCCTAGGTCACCTGCTTGGAATGTATTTTAGGAGTTTGCAAAAAAGACCAAGTTCCTAAAATCATATCTCCGCAAATATAGGCTGAAAAGCTCTGAAATTTAGACCGAGGTTCAGTACGATTTCATCTCAAATGGGTTTTGTTTTTGCTTCTCAAATGTCACAGAAAAAAAATTATAGAAAAAATTCCATGATGACCTATTTAGAGCAGCTAAACGCTAGAATCTGAAGCTCTGATACCAAATGTTATGAAACCAGCTCACAAAAAGATAGAAAAGATAGATCAATGCCTTAGAATCCAACCTCTTTGAGGGGGAAACCTCGTTTACATTACATAAATGAATAATTCTTCGATGATTCAAATGACAAAACCTCCTTTCTATATATAGGAGTCTAAGGAGTCATAATATAAACCAGTCGACCTAACAATAATAATATAAGGCCACAAAAATAACAGTAGAGGGATTCTATGGGGCACAGTAATAAAAATATGGGGACAATAGTTGCACAAAAATATTAATAAGGGATACAACTATAATAGTAATGGGGTAATCACTAGTATTATAGGGACCTAACACACAGGTTGATGATGAGGATGTTCAAGTGTATAAGGATTTGAAGCTTTCTATGGATAAGTATGTGTTGCATGGTGATTTTTATACTTTAGGTATGGATAACATGGATGTGGTTTTGGGATACCCTTGGATGGAATCAATGGGTACTATCAATATTAATGTGCAGAAGAAATTCCTGAAGCTCAGATGGTATAAAAAGAAGAAAAGTACATTACAGGATATTTCCATTAATAAATAGGTAGAGTCCAAGGAGGCTAAAGCAGAAGATGTTCCAGGGACTGACATATCAGATGATGAGCCAGTGATGATCGACAATCAAACACATACAGAGGCTAAAGCAGAAAAGGATATGGGTGTTGATACATCAGATGAGGGCTCAGTGGTTGAAGTAATATTGGAAGATAAGACACCACAACATGCACCAGATAACAGTCAGGCTCCAGTAAGAGGTGAATTAAATAAAAAGACACGCTGGGTTAAAAATTCAACATATCATCACCCACATCACCCTACAAGACAACAACCAACAAGATGGAAATTAGTTAGCCATAAGGACAACAACCCCCGCATGCCAGATAGAGAGGAGCGAAGATCCACCTACTACGCATCAACACAGAAGAGCTGCCACAGTCAATTTCCATCTCAAGCGAGTGAGGCACCAGCTAGATCGAGGGTTCACCTTTCTCTTGGATGGCTAGATGCACGTGCATGCTACCAATGGACTACTCTTTTGAGTAGATCTTATTATTTGTGTTCTTCCCATGTTTCGGGGATGAAACATGCTAGGGGGGGTGGAATGTTATATACCTAGGGGGGATAATATGGGGTACAAAGGGAGGTACCCAAGGTAATAGTGTAATAATGGGATGGGCCATAGTAATAAATAAGGTGGTTAACCCGTATAATATAAGGGACCACAAGTAGTTAGTAATAATGTAATGGACCCATGGTATTAGTTCGATGGTATGAGGGAACCATGGTAATGACCCATGATATTGTATGTATGAGGCCTATATAGAGGCTAGAGACTCCACATGGAGAGTGTGAAGGATTATTGTATGAACAAGCATATGGCTTGTGGAGTGTTCTCCTTCCTTAAGGAGTGAATGTATGGTGTTTCCCTACCTTAAGGGTTTGATCAATAAAGAAGTATAGAGGAGGCTCAAGTTATTGCCAGGATTGCGCAGTTTCACCACCGCAAGTTTAGAGAGACCCTGGAGATTGAGAAAAGGCCGATCAATCTTAATAGGGATGATGGCTGGAAGATAAGCAGTTGTTGGGTCCCTGCCTTGTCTTCCTAACCTTTTTCCCCATTTTTAGGTCGTAGGGTTTCTGTTTTTCCCCTCTTTTTTCTCTCCTTTGGCAAGTTTGTCCTGTTATTATGGGGTGTTTGGGTCTTTTTTTCTTTTGCTTTGTTTGAGTTTCGGGCTTAGTATTATTAACCTTACTTACTATTGGGCATATTTGTTTTTCCTTATTTCTTTATTTCTTTATATGTTCCTTATTAATGGCAGAGTTAACTGTAATAAATTTGAAATAATTATATATTGTATTTTGACCATTAAGTTTTAAGGATAGATTTTGATATATCAAGCCGAGATTTTGACATTCATCTTATTAGTAATAATATGCTTACCTATAGTCTTAGTTAACCTCAATATTTTATTGGAATAGCAAATATTGTTCTAATATTGATTATTTGACCATTAGGTTTAATTATTAGTTATGATATTAATAATCCTAGAGTTAACGACCCTAGATTATGGATCTACATAATATAACTAATTTCTAGAAATATTAATTATTAGTAGATAGAGATGATTTAACAATCATAAATTGTTTATAATTATTTTTATATAACTTATCATTTTAATGACCAATTAATTTAAAAACTATATATGATTTATTCCAAAAAACATGATCTATCTTACCATTAGATAATTATGAATAAATTACCTAGGGTAAATAAAATTCTAATAATATTAATAATAGGTTATCTTTACTTATGATTTATATTGGAATAATAAATGATTATATATGAATTATTATATAGTATGACCTTTATTATTATAATATTAATTTTTCTTAAGATTTGGGATAATATTAATATTATTATTATTAATATTAATTTTAATATTAATATTAATATTATTAATATTAATAGTCCTAGCTTTAACGACCCTAGATTATGGATTTACCCAATATAACTAATTTCTAGAAATATTAATTATTAGTAGATATAGATGATTGAATAAACATATATTGTTTTTGATTATTGACCAAGGATTTTAAACATTATATATGATTTATTCTAAAAAACATGATCTATCTTACCATTAGATAATTATGAATAAATTACCTAGGATAAATAAATTCTAATAATATTAGTAATGGGTTATCTTTACTTGTAGGTTATCTTGGAATAATAAGGGATTATAGATTTATTATTATATAATATGACCATTATTATTAGAATAACAATTTTTCTTAATATTTGGGATAATATTATTATTATTCTTTTCCTTAAATTAACAATTAAATTTCCCTAATTTACCTTATTTTACTTTCTTCGAGAAATATTAACTAACTAATTTAGTGGTTTGACCTGGTCAAAATTAGCCGTTAGGATTTCGCTGTTGGAATCTCTGCACACTGTATTTATTCTCGCTAAGCCAGATCAGTTCTTCATCTTGTCCTGACGATGAACCACACTGGTTGGTTCGAAACGCGTCGACAAAATATTGGTTATGTGATTTTGCCGAAGATATCTAAACGAAGCATTTCTATATTCAGTTCTTATTATTCTTGGGTTTATTTCTATTTCTCATATATTTTTGGATCAGAACTATAACAAGTGGTATTAGAGCACTTTTTTGGGCAAAAGTGGTATCAAACCCTTAAGGAATGTTAAGGGTTTTATTAATAAAGAATCATTTCTATATTTAGATATTGTTATTCTTGGGTTTATTTCTATTATCATATATTTCTAGGTTAGATCTATAACACTAATATATTTTTTGCTCCACTTTCAGGAACCACATAACTATTTCACCCATCAATAACAGTACTACCCAAAAGCTTGTACAGAGTTCCAATACAAAGTCCCCACATCAATACCAGTGCTCGATGAACCATCTCATAGGTATATTTCTTAAACATTATTTTTACACGTGCATCATCCACCTATCTTACAGAAATCATATTTACGGCCAATGTAGGAATATTCAGAACACCCATCCACTGATTCTAGCCTTACTGACATTCCCTAAGAAGTCATCACCACCATCATATTTCTCATACTTGCAAAACCAATCCCTATGGGGAGTGAAGAGAAAGGATGCACCTGAGTCAATCAACCATGCCTCATGATCTACATGTGTACTTGAAGAAGAATCTAAGTACACATCCCCACCTCCATTTGAGGTGGTTGTTGCCTCTATAGAAGGAACATCATCAGATCTCTTTTGTTTCTCAAGAGCTTTAGATCTACATTCTTTTTCATAGTGCCCTTCCCTTTCGCATTTCCAACAAATCTTTACAGGTTTTCCTCGAGATTTAGATATCCCTCTAGATTTAGATCTCCCACTCGAGGACTTATTTTTGTTTTTGTTCTGGAACTGTCCTCGTACAAACAAGGAATCTCTATTCTAGTCCACAATATTTTTCCTTCTTATTTCCTTTCACAACAAGGATGAGACTATTTCATCAAACTTCAAAGTAGTTGTATTGCTACTTATTACAACAACCAAACTATCCTATGAATCTGGTAGAGAACACAACAAACTAATGCATTTATCTTCATATGAAATATTTATATCAATAGATAACAACTAGCGTACCACAGTATTAAATGCGTTTAGATGCTCTGTCACAGATTCTTCATTCTTCATCCTCATATTATATTGTTTTTTCCCGCAGGAACAATTTGTTCACCAAACACTTATCTTGGTACAAAGTCCCTAACTTGAGCCACAAATCCTTCATCATAACTTCCCCTGATACATTCAAAAATACTAAATCTAATATACACAACTGTACTGTGATCTTTGCATTCCGATCCAACTTTAGCCAGTCCTATACTGAGATTTTTGTTGTTTCGGTACTCAGATCTATTACGATCCACTGATCTTATCCACCAAATGATCCTCCATCTTAAGCTTTCACAACTCAAAACTCTGACCATTAAATTTCTTGATCCCTATCTTTCCACCACTCACTAGTTTCTTTCACCGCAAGAATCGATCACACAGATCTCCCACTAAACAGGGTCTACCACAGGCCCGAGAAAAAACCCTGAATAGTAAAGGCATGCCCTTGAAGCCAAAACAATTGTGATACCACTTTTTGGGAATCATGATTACTATTAGACCAAAACTCGCAAGTGTTAGTCAACGATCAAGTTTCCAAAGATAAGGGTCCACGAGAGGCGGTTAGTCCATGTTGTGAAACACATGGTGAGAATTGGTTTATCCAATGTCCAATAACCTCCCCGCAATGTGAGACATGTGTGTATCGAACTTGTTACATATGCTCTGATACCAAATGTAGGTTTTAACCCTGTACAAAATTTCTTGCAAACGACTTCTTAAAAAGTAGAAAATATACAATGGAAAGAAATAAAAAACAAATACACAAAGATTTTCCGCTGGATCCCAAAACCGGGACTACAAAATTGATTTTTCATTATGTTACTTTCAATGTTACAATACATATATATACATGGCAATGCATTCATAACCCTAATCCATTAACCCTGAATTAGAATATAATTGTAGTTCCCTTGACTGAATCTACAAAATACCATGGGTAGAAAACCATCATGCCCAAAACCATATGCAAAACCCATGCAAAAAACCATAAGTAGGTCCACTCACCTAATATAGGGTCGAAAACAAAATTCCTGAGGCACTGCCCCGAACCCCGTGCAGGGGGCTATCCCCCCTCTGTTATCACCAAAATAGGACCCTGATAGGCTACTGATGAGACTATCTTAGTGTAACTATTTCAAACCAATCTTTTAGCTAAGGCTTAGCCTCCTCAACCTGAAAGGGCTCCCTCAAGGGTTAATGATATTGATTAATGATAATATAGATGGGTAACTCTATCTTGGTTTTGTGTGTTTGTAGGTTGAAAAGATGAAGGCTTGCTACCATTGGGCTATGGAGTCAACAAGTCAATAAATTCAGTGGCAAGGTTTCTTGACATGAAAGCTGAGACAAATAAGGTTCTTAAACAAAGACAATTCACTCAATAACATAGGTCAAAATAGTCATTCCATTACTAAAGGAAGTCAGAGCATAGGGTTATGAATTCTAAGTAATAGTAATGAAATCTACTACTAATGGTTCAAAGGTGGTTTACTCACAAGATTCATAAAAAACATAGTCATCTCATTACTAAAGGAAGTCAGAGCATAAGATTATGAATTCTGAGTAATAGCAATGAGATCTAATTCTCAACACAATCATTCCATTACTAAAAGAAATCAGAGCACATGGTTGTGAATTCTGAATAATAGCAATGTAATCTAGTGCTGGTGGTTCAAAGATAAAACACAGTCATCTTATTGTTAAAGGAATTCAGAGCATTAGATTATGAATTCTAAGTATTAACAATAAGATCTACTGCAAGTAATTAAAATAACATATAGAACAAGAAAGGATTAAATCCTATCTAAACTCAGTTTTGTTCAAGAAAACCTCTTTGTATTATTGATTGTATTCCTTCACATAAAGCGGAAGCTAGGCAAAAATGTCTCCAACCCTCTTGCTAATTCGAACTCTTGTTTCATATATAGCTTTACAACCTTCGATTCTATGATCCACCATTATAGGAATTCGAATTGCTATCCTAGACACCTATTCATACCTAAAACAGACTATTTATTACAAGTAAAAGTTAATTGACTGTCTTAGGGTCCTAATACAATTAAGAGTACAACTCCTTAATATGATAAAAAAAACCTAATATAGGAATTAAACTTGATGCTTGACAACTGCTACTCTGTAACTTCGACCTTGGTAATGTCCATAACCCTCCTGCTGGCCTTTAATAACTTCTCCTTTATCTGCCCTGAAAACTAGGAATATGTCCCCTGCACTATAGCCTTGGTCTTCAACGATGTTTCTCGAATCTTCTGATGAAAAAACTAGCCTCTTTAATCATGTAACATATGTTAAGTTAGCCATAGAACCCTGCTCTTTCACTTGTGCAAAAATTAAACTCCTTGAAGGTGCATGAAGAAGATCTAGATGTGCTACGAAACTAATTGTTGTTTTTGTAGCGTAGAACTTTTCTTTTACATATATCCTTTATCCTTTGAGTTTTTTCCTTGCTTGAGCTTTAAACTTTCATAAGTGACCTCCTCATTCTCTAGTAGCATCATTCTCCAAAAAATAACCATTTCTTTCCTTTGAGAATTGATCAAAACATCAAAACTACACCTACAGCAATTTCGTAGTGCACTACGAAACTATTGTGTATGTCACCTACAACAGTTTCTCATAGAACCTCCAGCAAGCTGCATTTTTGAAGGATTCTTTAACTGATTTATCTTTAGTGAGAGGATATAAGCCTTTAGGTTCCGTTCTTAGACATCGACCTAACCTATGATTTCTTCTTTCTTCTGACATATTTCCCTTGAAATCCCCGTAGATAGAAAAGCTGGAAGAAAAATTCCTTGCTTAACTGACGAACTGGCTCACTTGAATTTGATGAAAAACTTCCTTGCTTGAACCCTTCGAAAGAACTTTAGTCTCTGCTCACCGTAGGCTTGTTTACTCAAACTAAGAACAACACCAAGTGTCTCTTGCACGAATATGACCAAGATCAACTAACCTTTTTCGACATTAAAAATGACTAATGACAAATGACCCCTAACGAATCTAATGATGGATATGAATGGTTGCATGTGAGAGGAAAGATTCATGGACTGACACCTGATGATGAAAATTCAATATTTTCTAGTGGATTTGATAGCTAGACAGGATTGATCATGAATCCCCGATTTCATAGCACACGTAGTGTAATTTCAGGGCTTTGCACTATGAAAACGACTAGACAGTTTTGTAGCGTGTTCAAATCTTTGAAATGACCAGACACATGAAACTTAAAACATGATATGGGATCCATAAGGGGCCATAAAATGCTGATGGAATTTATTAAATGATGGAAATTAGACTCTAATTCTATAACTGAAACTCTTAAAAACATAAAAAATTACTTGAACATGTCTAACACAAAAACTTAGGAACCATGAATTTTTGGGTGATAACAGTGGCTTCACTAGGGATAGTGTGCTCCAGTGGTACGCTAAGAACCAGTAGCTCCAGTGCTGCTATCCATCCTTTAGAATAAAACTCTGAAATTCTGCCCATTCTGCTCCTCAAGCTTTAATGATTTCTGCAAGAAGGACTCAAACTGCACCTACTAAAAATGCTCAGTTAACCTACCCTGAGCTTATTCGCACATTCGTACCTACCCTATCAGCTGCAATCTCCATTTGTAGCTCAAGGAACATGAAACTTAAAATAAAGCCAGTCATTGATCTGATCTAACACTTGAATATCTTGACTTTGCTTGAATCAAAGATAAACATGATACAAAAATAATCGAGGCAGCATGAGATGTAACTGATCTTCAAGATGAAAATATAACTGGAAATCTGAATAGTAAATCGTTTCCATGTAATCAGCTATAGGATCAAAAAAGACATGATTAGTTTGATGATTATCATAACATTATATATCTTTAGGAAACCGATTCTTAGCCACATAAGATTCCTTTGATATGCTATCCAACTGCTTTTCTGAATGATTCCTAGAAACAATGTATTTTTCCTCATTATTAAGATCATTCTTTGATGTAAGCTGCTACACAGTATGACATAAAAAATCAACCCTTTCCTCCGCTTGAGGGTTATAAAAGCTATCTTCTAGTATTTCTTCTTGGTGTTTACAACGTTTTTCACACTCTTTATGATCAAAAGACTAGCATGTTTGTTGCATCTCTACATTAATCTCACGGGATGTAACATGGTCTTCATAAGTAAACCCCTGCTGATTTTCAAGTTGCATTTTATGGCATGTTATACTTTCTTCTTGGTGTTGAAATGTATTGTTATGGAGCCTCTAAAATTTCTTCACCCATGAATTCATCATCATCATAACAATCCTCCAAATATTGAATAAAACTCACCGAATGTTTAGAAAATCTTTGATTAGCAACAAGGAGGGATGACACTCTTTATACATCTCATAGAACAAATCATGGAAATTAGCAAGAGAATATAATGGACCATTTTCCAAGCCTTTATACCAAGACCATGCTTTTCCTTCTAAAGTGATCATAAACATCTTCATAAGACAATGGCGAGAAATAAAAAACAAATACACAGAGATTTTCTGCTAGATCCAAAAACCGGGACTACCAGATCAATTTTTCATTATCTTCCTTTCAATGTTACAATACATATATATACATGATGATGCATTCATAACCTTGATCCATTAACCCTGAATTAGAATGTAACTATAGTTCCCTTGAATGAATCTACAAAATACCATGGGTAAAAAGCCATTATGCCCAAAACCATGTGCAAAACCCATGCACAAAACCATAAGTAGGTCCACCCACCTAAGATAGGGTCCAAAAAAAAATTCCTGAGGCACTACCCCGAACCTCGTGTAGGGGGCTATCACCCCTATAAAACCCCCCTACTTCGCTTGATGCAATGAACAAGGGGGGCTTCCACCCCCCATGTGCATGTGACTAGTCATTAAAAGAATATAACACACACCCAACATTCCCCCACTTGTTGTTTTCTTTTCCACATATGGGGTCATAGGAGAACTTAGTCATTGTTCCAACCCTACAACACCCATTGTTTCTCTAGAACAATAAAATTTCTCAGTGCTCATAGACTTTGTCAATGCATCTGCAACATTCTTGAAAGTGTCCACCTTTACCAACAACACCTTTTTTTCCTTAACCATATCCCTCACAAAGTGATACTGAACATCAATGTGATTTTTCTTTGAATGATAAGCAAGATTATTTGCCAAGAAAATTGCATTTGGCTATCACAGTCTATCCTTATAGCTCACTGTACTAACCCTGTACTTGAACACAATCTATGAAACCAAACTTATTCCTTGCTTGCATGAGTGCTCGCCATGTATTCTACCTTTGTAGTTGAAAGTGCCACTACAGATTGTCTATTTCTCATCCAACTGATTGCACCTCCAAATAGGTTAAACACTTACCCACTTGTAGATATTCTTTGATCAAGATCTCTAGCCCAATCTGCATCAACAAAGCCACAAATGTCCATAACTTTGTCCAGTCCTAATCTTCCTTGGTAACACAGGCCATAATCACTAGTGCTACGAAAATACCTGAAAACTCACTTCACTATTGTCCAATGCTCCTTCCTTAGTTTTGACATAAACCTGCTCAATACTCCCATTGCATGTGCAATGTCTGGTCTAGTACATACCATTACATACATCAGACTACTGACTCCACTTTCATACGGAACAAGGTGTTAGCCTCACTCTTATAATAAAAAAAATTATAAATCCAAAATGATAATTAAATAAATCAAATCATGAGAATTAGGAGTTAGTTCCTCAAACTAGGGAGTTTAGTTAGGATGAGAGATTCTCTCTAACTAGTTAGGCTCCTAGATTAGTGTTTGGTTGAGAAATTTACTGAACCATAGTGTCGAAGATAGATGTACTAACTTGAGACAAACTTCCTCTTGTATTTATTTGTACCATTATCATTATTTGTACATTAGATTGCATCATGAGAGGAATATAGTGAGGTTGAGGCTTTTTCCACCATTTCTATGTTTCTGGTATTTTTTATGTGTGTTAATTTTGTTTAGTATCCTACATGTGGTATCAGAGCAGTAGCCTGCTGAGGAATCGATTATGCATTTATACACTATTTATTCTCTTTCTGTGGAGCACTGAGTATTGAAACATGTGAAGTAGCTATCACCTTTGTTGATGAATGATGCATTTTAAAAAGTGCTACCAGTCATAATGAGTTTTCTTTCGCCAAATAATGGCATATGATGACATCCTACAATTTCGCAGCCCACCATTGATATGCAGAGCATCAGTGAATGGGATGTCTAGTGAAATCCTTTGTCCAGATGTTAACAATAAGTTTCTCGTCACCAAATAGCATAGTTTCAGCAAAATTAGCAATTTCTTTCTTATGGATTTCCTCCTGGATTTACATTATTTCTCATCGGTTTATAAAATTCTCAGCTTTTAGCATAGTGACTACGAAAACAAGGGTTTTTCTATATTTTTTTCATCAAAAAAATGATTTCATATTATTATAAAATGCTTTAGTTTATTGGTTTTGAACTCTTGAAAGATAGATATTGGCTCTCTATCGGCTTTTTAGGGAAAGATACATGTGCTTGATATGGAGTCTGAATCATTGTCATCACACATTGTAGCCGAATTGCTAAATTGACTGATGCAATGTGATCCGGTTGTCGGCAAGTTAGAGGTTGGTCTAATTTCATGAGAATTTTTAGAAGTAGCAAGCCATAATCAGGTCAAAGGGGTCAATAATGTGAGTTGATAGAATCATATTGTTGAAGCAAATCCAACAGAGTCGATGAGGATGCAATTGTTACAGGTGTGAGTCTCTTGAAGGAAGTCGAGCGAATTAAGCCAATGTGGGACCACTGAACAAGATCAATGAACTATTTTATGGTGTGGATTAGTAGATTCATTTTTTTGTGTGCCTTGGAGCTGCATGAGGTAACGAAAAAGGAATTTTGACTCTGTTGGTAGATCAGAACTCTACTAGCTCATGATCTTATAAGGTAGATTAGATCGAATCTGATGAGGTTCCAAACTTTGGCATCCTATTGAAAGCTTTGGGCATCTTTCCATGGTGCTACAAATGTGTTGGTGAATCTGACTTCCATGAAGCTACAAGATATCACCGTGGAAATTTTGTAGTGTTAGTTTATTAAATTCCTTCATGTGGTTTTCTAAGTGTCAACTGAAAGAGGACACGAAAAGGAAGCTGGAACCTGCAACCAATGATTGAGTTAGTCCCCAGGGATCCTGAGACAGTGTGATTTTATCCTTGCTAGTACATTGATATCTGAGCTATATCGAGTTACTGCCAAGAGCATTGCATGAATTGAGGAACGACATAGATGCATCAAGGGCGAGTGTGATGCCCATCATTTTCAAGGAAGTTAAATTTGTCAAGTACATGAAGTCGATCAGATCATGTCGTATTAAAGGGTGATTTTCATAATCAAAGATGCATGGAAAGTTGTGATGTGAGAGGCATGAAACATGATGTATAAAATGTTGTGGCTATTGGATTTACCAAGTATCCACAGAGAGTGGCTTACATAGATTTTTGGGTGAGACAATGCTGCCCGAGCCTTTCTGTTGGAGGACATTGCCATCTAGTGAAGGTGTTTATGCCATCTGATTAATGCATAACTACTTGCAAAGGATCCGATGTTGTGTAGAGTAATTTAAACCAACATCTTTGTCTCCTTTCAGTGTCCAACCACAGGAAGAAATCCATTGTTCAAAACTAGCCCGTTGTGGATTTTTACCATGGGATCCACAATGATCTCCATGAGGATGTTCTTTCAGTGAGGATTCTTATTGTAAGATTCTTGTTGCAATACAATTTTATAGTGACGATGTTTTTTCAGTGATCTAGAAGAGGAAGATGATACATTGAGAACATCTGAAAGCGAGAAAAAATTGGCAACTAATATATTTGGTTGGAGATAATTCTAAGCAACCGAGTGTTGAAGTGGGATGTGAGGAGGCCAACAAAGATGACTTATTTTTTATAAAAGGTGCAAAGGAACAAGTGATTTGGAGAAGATGCCATTGTGCCTAAATCCCAATCATAAATATTTCTAAGTGTGATGTGTGAATGGTTAATGCATGTGGGGAGATGAAAGGGCGATCTATGAAAAAGGGACCATCATGAACGGAGAATTGGGTCATCACTCGAGCAGTACTGAATCACTTTAATGACTTCAATAGCGGCAAAGTATATGGTTGGAACATCCGGAATTATCTGTCTTTCTTTATCAATTGTGAAGTATAGCGTAATCTAGTCTTTTCGAAAGGTCTTTCACATGAATTAAGGGAGAAAAAATGTCTCGGAAAAACTTGTCAAGAATGAGGACTTTATAAACCTCCTCATCTGCGGTACATATACTCGCTTCAGGCTGGTTTAAGTTCAGTATCTGCACTATACACTGTGTTTTTTTTTGCTAAAGAGAAAGAGCCATAGAGTGGGAATATTAGGAAACAACGTTTTCTGCTTAGCATGGGCTTAAAGTTTTTTAGTTCAATCCTGCCTCTAGACATAATATATGCCCGCACTTCTGTTCCAGAAAGAGGGGCTCCCTTATCCTCCAAAATTCCACTTGATGTGTTCAATTTGCGCATTGCAATCCTGTAAACTGTCAGGATTGATTGTATATCTTGCCCATACATAATGACCAGCAAAGGCGGCGATTGTAGTTGCAAGAGCAAGGAATCCATACTTATCAATGCCCTCAGATAGTCCAACAAAAGTGCTCTTCAATTTACCGATGGAGTTTTATCTTCAAAATGCGCAAGTAATAGTTTTTCCACCGAAAATGAATGCCATAGAAACACTCTGTCAATGACTTTTGTGAAGATAAATAACAAAGTTGGAGGACGTGTTTCAAGGAGTCAACACTGTGGATTGTGTATAGAAATAAACACTGTGTGAAGGACCTGAATGAAGCAACCAGCGAACAGAAGCACAAATACTTGTTTGGTATACCCAAAAACTAACTGGAGAACTTCTTAAGTCTAAGCTTATTTTTAAACCAAAATTGCATTCATTTAGGGCAAGTATTTGCCATATCCTTTTTCCCACTCATTTATTAAAGGGAATCACATAGATAAATTCACAAAAGTGGGAAAGTAAAGTGAAGAAAATTCATTTAGAGAATTTTCTAATGTTAGATGAGTCAAAAGCTTAAATTGAAGTTGAATTTCAAAAGTCAAAGTGAGGGTTGAGTGAAAGTTAAGTGGAGCCAAAATTGAAATTGAAAATTGTATTTTTTAATTATAATGTTTTTGGGGAGAGATAGGGAGTGGATAAAATAATTTTTATTTCAGAGTCATAAGGGTGAATAAGGTTGATGATTTGTGGAATGGTAAGGTGAACTTCATTTATTCACATTTGAAGTCATAAGTAAATGTTTTGTATTTGGAGTGATAAGTAAAAGTAATTATTGTAATTCAAAGTAATATTTTACTTTGAGAGCAATTGAGTCAGTGCAGGAAGTTTTTGAAGACAATTTGCTTCCAAAGTTTTGCAAGTGTGACATTCTCATTGAGAAGTTTCCATGACAAAGTTGTGACATTGAAGAATGATGTACTCCAATAATTAATAAAATCATAATTTTTATGGTGCTTGTGTCCTAGATCCACCTGAAATTAAGTAAGGGGATCTTAGGTACACCATGTGTAATGAATGTGTGTGCATGACTTGTGTTCAAATGACCAAATGCTCTCTTTGTATTATGCTTAAACAATTACATGCACATAAGAAAGCTTAAGTATAAGAATGCTTAATCAGGCTCCTGTAATCAAGCTTAAGTACACAAACACAACGCATCACATCATGAACCTGATAAGATGATCTTCCAAGGAAGCACATTTTAGATCATGTAATCAACGCAATCAAGTTAAGGATGCTACAGAATCAAGCATTTCAAGCCAAGATGACATCAACATCATCGACACATTTTGTATCACTTGCAGATAAACATTTTTTCACTGAATTGTACAAGTTCATTCTTGGTTGTAACCGACACCCTAATTTGAATTGTTAAGGTGAATACATTAAGTCAAGTAAGTCTTCAACTGAGTCATCAAGATTGAACTTGTCATTTGTCTCTTGGGTGCATTTTCAATAGTGTTTGACACCCTTCCTTTTTTAAAAGTCAGCACATTCAGTGAGTACATTCAAGGAAGCACAAAGTGTCAGTAATCAATAAAAAAATTTCAAGCAAGACATCTGGCAAGCAATCATCATCAAATGAGTGTGAATTCTAGTATTATATTCTTCAAATGAGAATCAAATCAAGCCAGTGTTTAACACAAGTGCAATAAGCAATAAATCAATGGAGTGTGTCATTCAAACAACCAAGCAAGCAAACATGTGAAAATCAAGTGTGAAAGTTAAAAGCACAACATCTACAACAAATGAGATAGTGTGAAGTTGATTGAATCATTCACAAAGTGTCAGTGAAGCATTCAAGCAAAGCGATCGTCATCAAGTGAGCATGAAATCAAGAGTTCAAGAAAGCAAGTTATAAAACTCTAGTAAGTGTTTAAAGCATCAAAAATGAGTAATAGTACATGCAAGCCTCAAATCAAAGTGAGCATGCTAACATGGCAACACACATTCAACTGTCCAAAATTCTTAACAATTTGATTTTATCGGCAACTAGCGGCATGGTGAACATCAACAAGACAACTCTTGCTGACATTCAAGTGCATCTTCAACATGCACATGAAATGATTGAGTTCCTTCAACTGGAGTCGCAACTACAAAGAACTGATTTGTTAGAGAAGAGTGATGCTTCAAAGTCTTTGAACAATACAAATGCAGTTGATGATTCCAAGTCATTGATCCAACCAACTTCAAGTGTCGAAGTGGTCCCTATCCAATTCAACCTTCTTCCAAACCAATCATCAAGAGATGGGAATAAATCCAAAGTAACAGAAATCGATGAGGCTTAGGATATGTCAAAGATGATGCCAACTTGCATATCCCAAATTATTCAAGGCCCATTAAGTTTGTCAATGCAGGGTTTCTTGCACAAATCACATTAGCTAGTTCTGAGAAAGTTGAAGACAAACAAAATACACACAAACTGGAGTTTCAGACAAACAGACATGCGTGCAAACTAAAGTTGCAGTCAAACCAAAATGCCTTCATTTTCAAAAAACCAGTCATCTAGAAGATCAGTGTTTTGATCTCCATCCTTGTCACCATTGTGGCAAGTCAAATCATTCATCAGCACAATGCAGCAAACAACAACAATCAAACAAATTGAAGATCAATTACTCATGGATTGATCCCTGGAAATGGCCATCCATGGTCAAAATATCTTATAAGTTTTACAATCGAATTCACTCACACATATTGTAGCCAATAGTAAAAATGAAGATGGTACTCTCGTGCAGTTGAACGGGGGATTACACCAGTGCAACACTCCTACACCTGAAGGGGGGGGGAGTTCATAAATAATTTGAAGAAGATTGTCTCTCCTCTCAGCTAACAAAGGGGGGAAAATGTCAATGAAATTGACAGTTGTTGTTAGACTGAAAGTCTCAACAACATCAGCAAAGCCGCCAGTGGGCATTTAAATTAGCGAGTGAGCATCAACAAATTCGCCAGTGGGAAATCCAAAAAAAGTCAGTAGTGAGAAGTTCTCAAATACAGCAAAAGAAACAATGAGTTTTTTTTCAATTTCATCAGCTAGTGGGCAATCATCATCAGCAGATTCTCCAATGGGCATTCATCAACTTTTATCAGTGGACAAACAAATATGCCAATGGGCGTTCATCAAATTTTTTCAGTGGACACAAGATGCTGATTTCAAGCAAAAGAAAGTTGGATCCTTTTGTAGCTTGGCACGTGATGAAGTTGTCAAGTGACATTCAAAGATGAATAAGAAATTCAGTTGACTCATGGTCTCTTCATATTGTAGTTTCTTTAGCATCCAGCTTTGGCGGTTTTTCAGGCAAATGTTTTTTTGAGGATCAACTTGAGAACTTTGAAAAGGGTTCCTTGTTCTTATTTTGGATTTATCATTGAGGGGGGGAATGTTAGCCTTAGTCTAATAATAAGACAATTATAAATCCAAAATTATAATTAAATAAGTCAAATATTGAGAATTAGGAGTTAGTTCCTCAAACTAGGGAGTTTAGCTAGGATGAGAGATTTTCTCCAACTAGTTAGGCTCCTAGATTAGTTTTTGGTTGAGAAATTTTCTCAACCATAGTGTCCAAGATAGATGTACTATCTTGAGACAAACTTCCTCATGTATTTATTTATACTATTATCATTATTTGTACATTAGATTGCATCATGAGAGGAATACAATGAGGCTAAGGTTTTTTCCACCATTTCTATGTTTTTGGTATTTTTTATGTGTGTTAATTTTGTTTACTATCCTACACAAGGGCCTCTTACAATATTTTGCTTTATCTATTATTAATGATGATCCCAGAACTATTAGGGAGGTAGTAGATTTAGAGGATGGAAAACTCTGGAAAGAGACCATGGTTGGTGAAATGGCATCTTTGGACAAAAATGAGGCTTAGGATTTGGTGGAGTTTCTAGCTTGAAGGAAACCCATTGGAAGAAAATGGATAATTAAGAAGAAGATGAATGCATAGGCAAGGTGTCAAAATACAAAGCTCAGTTGGTGGCAAAAGGTTATTCCCAGATGCCGGGAATTTATTTTGGTGATATTTTTTCTCATGTTGCAAAGGTTGCTTCTATTATATTACTTTTATCTATTGTTTCTGTTTTTTATTTTGAGGTTGATAGTAGATGGATGTGAAGACAACTTTTCTTCACAAGGATCTAGAAGAAGAGATCTACATGAAGCAACCTGAAGGATTTGTAGTGAAGGGAAAGAAATAACTAGTATGCAGGTTAACCTTTTGATACCAATCAAGCTTTGTATTTGTCCACATTGCCCTCTGCATTCATCTTCTTCTTAAATACCCATTTTCTTATAATGGGTTTCCTTCCAGTCGGCAACTCCACTGGATACCAAGCCTCATTTTTGTTCAAAGATGTCATTTCATCAACCATGGCCTCTTTCTAGAGTTTTCCATCCTCTAAATCTACTGCCTCCCTGGAAGTTCTAGGGTCTGTCATAAGTAATAGATAAAGAAAAATTTGAATAGAAAGTAGATGGACTATACCTTTATGGGTGCCTTATTTCTTGAATGGACCTTCTCATAGCTAAAGTTTGTGGCTCTTCATATTCTGATTTTTGTTCTATTGTAGAGTCTGATTCTTCCTCCTTTAGCTCAAACTCTATCTTCTCAATTTCCTTTGGTAGGACTTCAATTTTAATAACATCTTTCATCTCTCTAAACACCACATCTTAGTTGTAGAAAACCTTACTTGTTTCTGGGTTCCAAAGATTATAACCTTTTAAACCATCCTTATAACCAAAAAAAATGCACCTTTTAGATTTACTATCCAGCTTGGTTATTTTCACCTTTGGAACATGTACATATGATGTGAAAGAGATGGTTTATTACCAATCCATACCTTATGTGGAGTCTTGTCCTCCAACATTGATGAAGGTGATTAGTTGATCAGGTGACATGTAGTGTCCATGCCTCTGCCTAGAATTCTTGTCCCAACCTAACACCACTGAGTGTGCTTCTTTCCTTTTACATCAATTTCCTATTCTTTCTTTCTGAAACTCCATTTTGGTGAGGTGTGTATGGAGTATTCTTTTGTCTTGCTATACCACACTTCTTATAGAACTCTTCAAATTACTTGTTGCAAAACTCTCCAACATTATTTTTCCTCAGCACCTTTATCTTTTTCTCTATCTGGTTTTCCACCGGAGCATTAAATTATTTAAACTTTTCAAAGACTTATGTTTTTGTCCTGAGGAAATATATCCATGTATTCCTTGAGAAGTCATCTATAAATGATACATAGTACAGAGACTTGCCTAGTGATGGAACCGAAACACATCCAAACAATCATTATGCGCAAGATCTAATATACATTTCTCCCTCTTAGCACTAGGAAGGAAACTCACCTATTTTTGCTTCCCATATACACAATGTTCACAAAAATAAAAATCCAGACAAAAATTAGACATACCTTATGCCATATCATTACCATGAATTATTTGAATTCCCTTCTCTCCAATATGTCCAAGTCCTTGATGCCATAGTATGGTATTTTCTGAAGAGACCAATATATTTTCTCGTCCACTTTCAAGAACCACATAATTTTTGCACCCATCAATAATATTACTACCCAGAAACTTGTACAAAGTTCCAATCTGAATTCCCTGCATCAATACCAGTGCTCCCTAAACCATCTTGTAGGTATCTGTCTCACACATTGTTTTTACACCTGCGTCATCCATCTTGCTTACATAAATTATATTTTTAGCCAATGCAGGAATATGCAAAACACCTAGAAGTTTTCTAATCCTTCCACCTTGCAACTCCAAATTCACTCTTCCATGTCCAACGATTCTAGCCTTCATATCATTCCTTAAGAATACATCACCAACATCATATTTCTCATACTCGGAGAACCACTCCCTATTCGGTGTGAAGTGAAAGGATGTACTTGAGTCAATCAACCATGCTTCATGATCTACATCTGTACTTGAAGAAGAAGCCAAGTATACATCCCCGCCTTCATTTGAGATGGTTTTCACCTCTATAGAAGGAGCATCATCAGATCTATTTCCTTTCTCAAGATATTTAGATCTACAGTCCTTTGTGTAGTGCCCTTCCTTTCCACATTTCCAATATACCTTTACAGGTCTTACTAGAGATTTAGATGTCCCACTCAAGGACTTATTTTTGTTTATTTTATAATCGTGCTGATAGAAACAAGGAATCTCCATTTAACTCTCTGTATTTTTCATTCTCATCTCCTCTGACAGCAAGGATGAGACTATTTCATCAAACTTCAAGGTAGTTGTATTGCTACCTATTGTAACAAACACATTATCCCATGAATCTGGTAGTGAGCACAAAAAACTGATACACTTATCTTCATCTAAATTTTTTATATAAATAGATAACAACTAGATTACCACAATATTAAAGATTTTTAGATGCTCTATGATGAGTTTCCATCATTCATCCTCAGATTATACATTTTTTTTTCCGCAGGAACAATTTGTTCACCACTGACTTAGATTGGTACAAAGTCCCTAACTTGACCCACAAATCCTTCATCATAGCTTCCCCTAATACATTCAACAATACTGAATTTGTGATACACAATTGTATTGTGCTCTTTGACTTCCTTTCCAACTTTTCCCATTCATCTGGTGACATTGTCGTTGGTTTAGTACCCATATCTACTACAATCCACTGATCTTTATCCACTAGCAGATCCCCCATCCTGAGCTTCCACAACTCAAACTCTAACCATTAAATTTATTGATCTCTATCATTCTAATGCTCATCATCTTCTTTCACTGCAAGAGTAGATTCCGGAGATCTCCCACTAAACAGGGTCTACCACAGGCCTGAGAAAAAACCCTCAGTAGCAAAAGCATCTCGTTGAAGCTAAAACAACTCTAATACCACTTATTGGTAATCACAATTATTGTTAGACCAAAACCTGTAGATGTTAGTCAATGATTGCATCGCCAAAGATAAAAATCCACGAGAAGAAGTTAGTCCGTGTTGTAAAATAGATAGGGAGAGCATTGGTTTATCCAATGTCCAACAATCTCCCCCCAACATGATTCGGGTGTGTATCAAACTCGAGACCTATGATTTGATACCAAATGTAAGTTTGAATCCTATACAGAAATTACATGAAAATGAATTCTTAAAAAACAGAAAATATACAATGGCAAGAAGCACAAAACAAATACATAGGGATTTTCCCCCATATCCCAAAACCGATATTACCAGATTGATTTTCCATTATGTTCCTTTCAATGTTACAATACATATACATCCATGTCGAACCATTCATAAATGTCAATCCATTAACCCTGGATTAGAACATAACCGTAGTTCCCTTGACCAAATCTACAAAACACCATGGGTAGAAAACCATAATGCCCAAAACCATGTGCAAAACCCCCACGAAAAACCATAGCTAGGTCTGCACACATAATATAGGGTCCCAAAAGAAAATTCCCATTGCACTGCCCTAGACCCCGCCGCTATGTCACCTCCTTGTTGCACCCGGCACAACAAACAGACGCATGCGACTAGTTTTGTAAAGAATATAGCACACACTCAACATCCTGTAGCATTGAGAAGAGAATGAGATCTGAACTACAGACAATATTTTGAATCTTATTACACTATTGTAACGACATTTCTTGGACAACCTGTAGGAGAAGAATTAGAATTCTTAGAGCATGAAGAAACAAACAATACTATAAACTTATTTGCACTTGATGGTTTCAATTCCTTATTCATATTTGTTTTATAAGTGTGCTTTCATGTAAATTACTATTGCTATAATTATTACCCATGCTTATTTAATGATATGCCAAGCTAACTTGCAAATTAGATAGAGGTGGATTTGAATTTGTTTACTGCATTTTAGCATACTCTTATTCAGTAAGTTGAATAGCGAGTTGTTAACTTAGTAACATATCATTTTGGTTTCATTATTTTCCCTTTTTTTGGACTATTCCAACAACTATGACATAATATTTGTTTTCAAGTTTAGTCTACTTTTGATTTAAGCATATCTGCAAACAAGGATTTAATGACTATTTATCAAATAGTTGGTTACATATATCTATTTTAACTAGTGGATAATCAAAGAACTAATTATTTGATTTGTTAACCTTATTTTCATCCTAAGTTCAAGTTGATTCAGTTAGTGATCTCTCTCTCTTTCTCTCTCTTAACTAGTGTTAAATGTTTTTCTCTTGACTAGTAGTAAGGCTTGTCACATAAACTATGGTACTTTAGTATTTAGGTTAGATTATTTTATTCTTTTAGAATCCTTTCGTAGGAGGAATTTTCACTGTGGATAGACTGAGGTGTAATTTCATTCACTTGTAAGGGATCATCTTTTTCAGAGAAATAACATAAAGGTACTTCCTTTTCCTTGAGTTTGTTAATTATAATAATCAATATCACACACTATCAAATTAAAGTTATTATACATAGATAACTATACATACATGATAGCTTAGGCTAGATTAACCTTAGGCTAGTCTTATGGTAAGGGTAACTGGAGACCTATTGAACCAATGAAAATAACCATACCAAATGGATAAGGGTCTAACTTGGACCCTCACCAGGTGATATCCTCAATGTTGGATATGGTCATTCCTGGCCATCAACACCACCTAAAAGGGAATCCAACATTTATCATTGTTGGGTTTCTTATAGGGATACCTAAACTAGATGGAAATAAAACTCTCTAATCAAAACCAAAGATTTTCCCCCGCTAAACATGAATCTAGGTGTAGATATGGATATTGACATAATGGGTGTGCTAAAATTAGCTACACTCTTGGAAAGGAAATGAAGTTGCTAGTGCATTCCCCATATAGAGAAACTTAATATACTAGGCATGGCTTGAGTAGCACCTATGGCATAGATGGATGGTAAGGAGGCCGCCATTAAGACTCTTCATATAACATTAGTTGAAATAGTAGACCCTACCATACTTGATAAAGAGCTTATCCTTAACATTATTTGTGTATTAATAAACAAAGAGATAACCACTAATAAGTCTATTCACTACAATGATAGGGGATTAAAAGGATTAGTCAAAGGAGGGTTAAAAGATGGTGGTGGAATTTCATCTACCACCTCAATTTCTACTTTATCACTCTCCTTAGAACTAGATACACTTCTTTCTAACTTGATTGTTTCAACATTGTCAAAGGCTGACTTTAAACTTAAGCTAACTGATTGTGGTTCTTCCCTCGTAAGAGAAATATTGTGTAGTCTTCACAAAAAATGGAGGCTTTGCTCAACCATAGTGAATAAACTATGTTCTACTATAAGAAACAATAATACTATGGCCAAGTAGACTTAAAATAAAATAGAACACACCTATAACATCTAAGATATCAACACAAAAACCAATGGATAAAAGGAGCCTTTCAAAAACCAACCCTTGGGGGAGTTCAATTCCACAAGACCCAGCTAGAGAAGGGGTGAGGGATAGCTACAATAACTTCCACATAGTAACCATTTCCAGTCCAAATACCATCATGAGCATGGGGCACCCTCTAAGTGTAATAGTATAATTCTTGAATGTCTACCCAAGTTCTATAGGCACTTTCCTCCCATAGTCACCTATGATATTCCTTAGGAATGACCACTATGGATAACACATTGTAATTCAACTATTAGGGTGGATATTCATAGGTTAAAACCACATGTATGGGTAGTAAAATTAATCCTAAGATCTTCTATAAATTATTTTCCATAGAGGATTGTGCACCTCAATAGATCCTCATACCCATGGTAGTCCAATAAACCATTAAACAATTGAAGAGGGTATATCACCCCACTTGGCCTCATGAAACCTCTTCCTTGATTCATGTGTTAGAGAAGCCTTTCTGGAAAGTATTCCATACTACTCATGTATTTATCACTCGCTTGTGACCACTAGTTTTAGTTTAATGGAATTAGATAATTTACTCTCCACCCTACATCAAGGCCCTCAATCACTCCATTGTTTTTTTTCTCTAAATTAAAAAATATAGTAAATTTTAGATTAGTATTTGTTTTTAGGTTTTTTATTAGATTAAGCGTATAAAATGAGACTTTTGTGATGTTTAAGATGCTTTTCAGTCCAAAAGAACCAAAGAATGAATGCAAAAGAATGCAACTTTCTCTTCAATGGTGATTATTTAAAGGAAGGGAGACAATTTTTTCTTTCAAATTTGCATTATTAAATAGAAACCTCACAATCTATCAATAACCATCTATATGCACCAAATCAAATCCAATGTAATCCACACAAAAAATATTTTCACACTCAGAAATATTTTGAAAGAAACTCAAAAGGATTTTAGCTGATCTAGATTATGACATGCCTATTTTTTCTTAATATATTAAAGAAAGAAACAGAGAAAATCAAGTGGACAAACAAAGAAAGTTTCAGGGCCATATGATATTGGTAAAAGTACTAAGAAGCACACTCTAATGTATATACCTAGAAGTAAACACCTAAAACTTCACAAAATATTTAGAGGTGGCATGCAAAATGTATGATCTCAAGCATAGAACAAAAGAAAGGATTCTATAGGTCACAACTAGATATAACCAGTCCTACCAAACATCAAATAATAGGTTGATATGGGGTTCAAATAATATTATTTAGATCATAAATAGGCTCCCAAATCTAGATTATTAACATATGTGAAAAGTAATTAGGAAAAAACCTCAAAATATTCACCTACAAGAAGTAGTTGATCCTTGCTAATTCAATAAAAAGTGATCAAATAGAGATAGGCATGCCATCGAAGTGCCACAACATGTGAATGGTCACTATTTTTCCTAGGGAGAGGGCACAACCACACTTAAAGGGTGAGAAAATCACACAAATATAGCCTAGATAAGAGAGATCTAAGGGATCTAATCACCCATACAACTAATTATAGCAGACAACAAAAACATGCAAAAGATGCTAAAAAAACAAAAGAGGATCACAATTTTTTCAAATTTACAAAAGAATCAATAGATCCTTCCCTAATGGATTCATCACTTATGTTGTGGAGAAATCTCCCTTGTGAACAACTATGCACTCTCTCAAATCCACCCTTGATATGCGACATATTATGGGATAAATGGCTACATAAAATTATAATAGATCTAATGAAATCAATCCTAATATACTTTAAGAGAACATAAAATATATCTCATACCTCTTATATAAAAATTGTCCCTACATAATATTGGTTGAAGTAGTTCTAGAGATCTATATCAACCACTAACACCTACTACTTACACACAAGAGATAAAGTATACTAGACACATGCCCTAATCTACATAAGGAATGATCAGATCTACTTATTATGTGCATGTAAAACCAAATACACAAGATGATTGGAGGGAAATAATATAGATCTATATTTTGATTATGATATCTTGAAACTTCCATAGTTTTCATTTTGAGTTACGATGTTTTGAGTTAATACCATGATATAAATTAAATGAGATACATTATGAATTCTTCCTCACTTCTCCCTTGACATGCCTTCCTTATATCTATATCCATATATATATATATATATATATATATATATATATATATATATATATATGTGTATATATATATATATATATATATGTATATATATATATATATATATGTATATATATATATATATATGTATATATATATATATATATGTATATATATATATATATATATATATATATATATATATATATATATATATGTATATATATATATATATATATATATATATATATATGTATATATATATATATATGGACAAGGGGAGGTTAAGTGAAATCTCTATACCCATAAAACTTAGTGAAATGTGAGTCTAATATGATTTCTCATTCTCATGATGTAACATATCCAACTCACCTGGTGTTTATACCCTTGCAAAGAACCAAATCTAGAGGGCTCTAGGGTTAGTCACATGCTACTAGTACTGAAAAAAGTGACTAGTTTCACCCTGATGATCAATCAAGGATAAACTAGTCACACCTTGCCAATGGTGTGGTTGGTGATCTTTTCAAACTAAGGATCCGTTGAATATTGATCCTTATGACATGACACTTGTGTTTTGGTGACATTTTTTAATTTCATTGGGAATGTTATTATTGATATTTTTTTGTTTGTTTTGATCCCTAATTCATCGATGTAAGGGCTTTAACATCTACCATGAGGATATTTCCCATTTCAGTTCCTTATATTAGTTTTTGGGCCCCTTATTTCCTTTTTCTATCTTTCCTCATCATTATTTATGTTGTTTTATGGCTTGGACTATGGATTACAAATATTCTTGGTGGCATTTTGTTTTCGCTTACTTTTTCTACTATGAGAATCTTATAGCTATTTTATTTTGGGATTTCCCATATGCTGGCATGCCAACTCAATCCCTTCATTTTAAAAAAATAAAATGAAGAGCCCCTCCTAAACTTGGATTATTTTTTATTATCATGTTTATTTTGTGTCATGATCATTCACTATGAATCTAATCCTACACTCATTGGTACATAAGGATCATCACCTTTCCAATTACTATGATTGGTATCAATTGACATTGATACCAATGACAAGAAAATATTGTAGTTTAAAGGGCCACTACAAAATCTTAGATTTTGTAGCAGTCTTAAATCATGTTAAAATTTTAATGGGTTAATTTCTTCTAAAACCATCATACACATTCCTATATTTATCCTTAAATTTTTATGTGGTGTTTTATTTTAATATGTAATTTTTGAATCAACGGTTCAAACCTAAGTTCTTTCATCCATGTGGTGGGGTTGTGTATTTTTCATCATATATTTTATTTATTCCATATCCAAGTCTAATTTTCATTCATGAATGTCCATTGATTTCAAATGTAATACATCATTTTGGTGATATTTTACATACTCTCATTAATGGTAGGTGATTGGTTTCAATTGATATTTTATCCATAATTCCTGGTCACCTGTTGATTTGGGAGCCTCGGCCTTATGTGTTGAAATGTAGTCATGACAAATTTCATGTTCCTCGTGATTTTATAGTTGTCATTCATTTCTCATACTTCAAGGCCATTATGGCTTTATCACAACTAGGTACTTGAAACTTAAAGATTTGATTTACTAGTTTTTCTCGAAAGATTTTGTTGTCATTATGATTCAAGTTTGGTGCTATGGCACAGGTGTTGTACTTGATGGAAACTCACTCAAGTGGAAAACTCTGTTCAAGCTCTCAAAATGATGGAAAATAAGGGGTTCGCAGGTGAACCGTCCAAAAGGTGCGGACCCCCAAGTACACCGACCAAGAAGTGCGGTCATACCCGCAGGTGCTCCGTTCAGACGGTGCGGTCCCCCAATTCAATCACTCCAATGCAAAGAAGCATGCACACGTGGGGTTTCTTATGTTTGGCCCTTGGTATTTAGCCCATCGTTCATGATCCTATGGTTTTAGCCCGTGGTATAGGATCTAAATTATTGAACCCTGGTTTGGATCCCCTGTATTGGTTTTCGATGGTTTTGACCCATGGTTTGAATAAGGGCTTGCCTATAAAAAGGAATGGAGATCACTTGGCTAAGTCACTTGTGATATTTGAATATCTTAAGATCTGAAATTTTGGGTTATCGGTTTTAAAAGCTCAATCAAGGTGAAATCTGTAAAGTGTAAGGCTGATATGTTGGTAGGCCCTGATCTCTTGGGCGCGTGATCAGATCTGTGGTACATTGGAGGACTGTTAATTTTGGCTCTATTTGGAGTTCCACAGGTGATCCACAGCTCAGGTGCAGAGGTACGCAGCGTGACAGAAGGTGCAAGTGCGGAAGTACGCAGTGCAACAGAAGGTGAGTTTACGGAGGTGCACAGGCAGGCAGACAGTGCAGGTGCGGATCTGGGTAGAAGTACGTAGTCCGCAGAAGGGCTAAGTGTGGAGGCACATAGTGTGACAGAAGGTGAAGTTGTGGAGGTACGCTGTTAGGCAGACAGTGCAGGTGCCGATCTAGGCAGAGGTATGTGGTTAGCAGAAAGGCTAAGCACGGTGGTACGCAGAGCACAAGACGGATCAGGTGCGGATCTGTGAAGTGAAGGCACAGAAGAACTGCGGATATCTGTAGGCTGCTATTGGTGAAGTTGTATATCCCTTTTGAAATAATTATTGAATGCCTTTTATTTATTGTTGCAGAGTTCTGGATTTATATTTCTGGTATTACTTTTATGTTTACAGCATTCTAAGTAGTTGGGTGATTCATTGGTTGATTGTATAAGGAGATTGGGTGATTCACATGTACTTGATGATTATTTGATCTTCATGGATCCAGTCTGAAAATTAATGAAACGTGGTCCTTAAAGAAGTAAAAGAGCTAAGGGGTTTGTAGCTCCCTTCTAGGAGAGAGTGGAAAATTAGAGACGGTTGTAGCTCTCTGTAGGTTGCAGCCTGCGTACTAGTAAAGGACTGCACTAGTACAAAATCATTGTAAAAGAAGTTTATAATTGAAAGAAGATAGAGACATATTGCAGCAGGTGGTTTTCACCCACATTGGGTTTCCACCTTATATCTGGTGTTCTTTGGTGTGATTATCTGTTTTTCTTGTTCTTGCTCATTATTACATGGTATTGACATACAAACTAATGATCAATATCTGAAGAATAAATCAATTGAATAGAATTTGATAATACTGATTCACCCCCCCCCCCTCTCAGTATTATTTCCAACAATTGGTATCAGAGCAGGTCCTTCTGAAGAAGCTTGATCGCTTGAAGGAAGTTCTATCATCATGAGCAACTACAAGAGTGAAGCATCAATCAGGCCACCGATTTTTTATGGGACAAACTTCGTATATTGGAAGGTAAGAGTTACTACCTATCTTCAATCTCTTGGTACAGAAGTCTGGGATATCATAAACACAAGGTATGCTTTTCCATCAACAACTCCTACAGATCCGACTGAGAAGAAGAAATATGAAACAAATGCTAAAGCTGTCAATACTCTTCTAGGATGTCTATCTCAATCAGAATTCGTGAAGGTTATGCAGTATAAATCCGCAAAAGAAATATGAGACAAGATTGTTCTGAGCTATGAAGGATATGATCAGGCAAAACGAGCAAAACTTCAAACCCTCAGAATTCAGTATGAAAATCTCAAAATGTACAATGATGAAATTGTGGCTAACTATTTTCTTTATGTAGATGAGATTGTTAATTTTGTGAAAAAATTGGGTGAAGAAATAAAAGAGGTTGTTGTGGTTGAAAAATTTCTAAGATCTTTGTCCCCTAGGTTAGAATCTAAAGTTTCTGCAATAGAAGAAAAAGAGAATCTACAAAACCTTAAAATGTCACAGCTACACGGAATTCTAACTGCTTATGAAATGAGGAAAGGAGGTCCATCAGACAAGAGAGAAGTTGCCTTCAAGGCTTCAGGCAAAGGAGAGTACTATGAGTCAGGACACGTGTTAGAAGAAGAAGAAGAAGAATCAAATTTTGTTAGAAATCTTCAACGGGGTACTGAAAGATTCAGAGGTAAGTTACCTTTCAAATGTTTTGCTTGTGGAAGAGTAGGTCACTATGCTGCCAAATGTACTCATAAGGATAAGATTGACAAGGGGAAGGAACCTGTTAGATGGAACAAGAAATAGAATGCAAATAAGAAAATCTATTACACTCATGAAGACAGTGATGGACTATCAAATAGTGATGAAGATGAACGAGGTAATTACTATAAACTTTTAATGGCTTTTGAAGATGATGATTACATGGATGCTATATATGTGGATGGCTTTTATGAAGAGATTTCTAGACTCAAGACATGTTTAGAAGAAAAGAATGTGATCATTGATACTCTGCAATTTCAACTTCATGAAAAAGAAAAATTTCTTGAGAAGTTAGAATGTGAAATTGTTGGCCTTAGAAAAGAAATTGAGAAAACAAAGGCTCTTAATCTTAAATTTGTCAAAGGATTTGAAACTCTGGATGAGATTATCAATGTACAACGTTCTCCACTAATCAAGACAGGTCTAGGGTATAATGGAGAAACATCTCAAGCATCCACCTCAAAGAGTTATCTCAATGTAGCAAGAGGGAATGAGAAAAAGCCCAATGAAGATCACTAGGGACAAATTACATCAAGAATAAACAAATACTACCATGTAAATTAGGGGCAATCCACCTTAAGGATGAACAAAAGCTACAACCAGCCACAGGTAGAACCTTCTCAATTTGCCTCAAGAATGGATGACAATAGAAACTACAATCATTTGGCAAGTAGATTTGATAATCGCAGAAGTTTCTTCAATGGCCAATGTTTCTCTTGCCATAACTTTGGCCACAAAGCAACTAAATGTGTTTCCTGTAAAACAATCATGACTAGAGAAGCTCAAAAACAAAGAAATACGACTGGGATCATGAAAAGGAATTATAACAACTTCTCGGCCCTTGAAAATGAAATTGAATGTTCTATTTGTAATAACTTTGGTCATGAAGATTCTGAATGCAGGAGTAGGTTTTGGCAGACAAAGGAACAAGCCTCAAGTACCAGAACATGGAGAATAAAGGAACCACAATCAGAAAGATGTGGGATAGCTTTTTATGCAGAAGGACAGGAAAATAAATGGTATATCGACAGCGGATGTTCGAAGCATATGACCGGTGATAAAGAAAAACTTGAATCATATACTGCTTTAGAAAAGGGAAAGAAAGTTTCTTTTGGAAATGATACCCCTGGAGCCATAAAAGGAAAAGGCACTGCTCAGTTGAAAGAAAAGGTCAAAGCTGGAAATGTTTTCTATGTTGATGGCTTGAAGCATAATCTACTGAGTGTCATTTAGATGTGCGATCAAGGAATCGAGGTAATATTTCGATCAAATGGATGTACTGTTCGTGATCTTGATACAGGAAAACAATGATCAAAGGCAGAAGAACTCCAAATAATCTATACATATTTGAAAAAGGACAACAACAATGCTATTTGAGCAAGGATGATGAACGCTGGTTATGGAACCAGAGGTTGGGGCATCTAAGCTTTTCACAAATAAGAAAAGCATGCAAATACCAGGAAGTTTGTGGTCTTCCAGATATCAAACTTCCGGACAACACCATATGCAAAACATGTCAGTTTGGTAAGCAAACTAGAACTAACTTCCCTGAGAAGGAATGATCAGCCAGCAGGCCTCTTGAGCTAGTCCATACAGATGTATGTGGTCCATTTAGGACAAGGTCACCTCGAGGAGAGGAATACTTTATATTATTCATTGACGACTTATCCAGGATGGTTTGGTTGGGGCTTATGAAACACAAGGATGAAGCATTTGAAAAATTCAAATCTTTCAAAGCCTTGGTTGAAAACAAATCAGATCACAAAATTAAGTGCCTCAGGTCTGACAAAGGTGGGGAGTTTAACTCAAATGAATTTTTCGATTTCTGTGAAGGACATGGAATAAGAAGGGAATTATCTACAGCTAGGACTCCTCAGCAAAATGGAGTGGTGGAAAGGATGAACAGAACGGTTCAACAAATGGATCGTGCTATGCTTGATGAGTCTAGAACTCCCGCAACCTTCTGGGGTGAAGCTGCATTTGCTGCAGTTGTTATTCTCAACAAAACAAATGTCCGAGTGAACAACACTCAAACTCCTCATGAGCTCTGGTATGGTGAGACTCCTTCGGTAAATCATTTCAAAATTTTTGGAAGCAAATGCTATATTAAGAATAATGATGAACAACTTGGCAAACTTGAACCTAGAGCAGATGAAGGCATTCTCCTTAGTTATTCTCCCCATAGCAAAGCATATAAGTGTTACAATAAAAGACTTGGAAGAATTGTTGACATCATTGATGTAGTGGTTGATGAAAAATGATACATTCCTAGGCAAGTAAATTATGAAAATATCAAAGAGGATGAAGACTACTCTCCAAATCAGACTGATGATGAAGAAGAACATCAAGAGGCAGCAGAGGAACAGATAAGGATAGAAGAGAAGACTCCATCTAGGTACGTTCAAAAGAATCATCCAGAAGAACAAACAAGAAGAACAATTGCAGAAGCCTCAATCTATTTGGCATTGCTCTCCTCCACTGAACCAGAAAATGTAAGAGAGGCATGCAAAGATGAATGATGGGTCAAGGAAATGGATGAATAACTTGAGCAAATCGAAAAGAACAACACTTGGGAGTTGGTTCCTAGACCAAAAGATAACAATGTCATAGGGACAAAATGGATCTTCAAAAATAAGTTGAATGAAAATGGGGAAGTAATTAGAAACAATGCCAGACTTGTTTGTAAAGGATATGCTAAATAAGAAGGAATAGACTTTGAAGAAACTTTTGCTCCTCTTGCAATACTTGAGGCCATCCGAATGTTCCTTGCTCTCTCAAGCTTTCAGAAGTTCAAAGTATTTCAAATGGACGTGAAATTAGCCTTTCTGAATGGAGACTTAGAAGAAGAAGTATACATTGAGCAACCTGATTGTTTCATTCTTGGGAATGATCCAAATCTTGTATGCAGACTGAAAAAGGCTCTCTATGGTCTTAAACAAGCTCTAAGGGCTTGGTACTACCATTTGGATAAATACCTTCATCAACAAGGCTTTTCAAAAGGATCAGCAGATAGCAATCTTTATATAAAAATTGAAAATGAAAAATTGCTAATACTTGTTGTGTATGTAGATGATATTATCTTTGGCAGCAATGAAGAAGCTATGAGTCAAAGCTTTGCCTTGGTGATACAGAAAGAATTCGAAATGTCTTTGCTTGGAGAACTGACATACTTTCTTGGTTCACAAATCCAACAAAATGAAGACGGTATCTTCTTGTCTCAAACCAAGTATCTCAAGCAGATCTTGAAGAAATATGGCATGGAAGATGCAAAACCAGTATGTACCCCCATGGTTACAGGATGCAGCCTCAGTGAAATTGATGAGTCAGCAGCAGTGCATCAACCAACCTATAGATCTATGATTAGAAGTCTACTTTATTTGACAGGTATCCGACCAGACATCATGCATGCAGTGGGAATAGTTAGAAGATTTCAGGCAAATCCAAAGGAAACTTATCTTCAGGCAGTGAAGAGAATTTTCAAGTATCTTCAAGGAACTCAAAACTATGGCTTATGGTATCCTAGAGATACAGATCTCACACTTCATGCTTATATAGATGCAGATTGGGCCAGAAGCGTGGATGACAAGAAGAGCACAAGTGGTGGTGCATTCTTTATCGGTTCCAGATTAGTATCTTGGTTCAGTAAGAAACATAGTTCGATTGCTTTATCTACAGCTGAATCGGAATATGTGGCTATTGCATCTTGTTGTACTCAACTCCTTTGGATGATGCAGACCTTGCAGGATTTCCAAATCACTTGTACACCACCTATCTCCATCCTATGTGATAATACAAGTGTTATCAGTATTTCAAAGAACCCAGTCATGCATTCAAAGACCAAGCATATACCTATCAAATATCATTTTCTTCAGAAACAAGTGCTTGAACAAAAGGTCAAGTTGGAGTATGTTCCTTCTAAGGAACAAGTTGCTGATATACTCACCAAACCATTGCCTAGGGAGACCTTTGAATACCTCAGGAAAAAGTTGGGGATAGTTGATGCATCATCTTGTTGTTGAATCTCATCGGTTTCAGATATTGTTGATTGTACATGAGTTTCATATGGGGAATATGCGTACATTTGCTAGTTTATTGATTGGTCGAAGATCGAATGGCACAGGTTCAGGGGGAGCATATATAATGCATTGTTGGCATTATGGTAGAAGATCTTGGAGAAGAATGTACAGAAGGAGAACATGGGTGCTGATATGAATATTGTTGCTAATATGTCTCTATCTCTTTCACAGTCTTTTATGGTGTATGGTGGATTATGGTTCTTCTTGAAGAAGTTTTTTTTCTTTTACAGATCTAGTCTATAGTCAGGGGGAGCATGCAAAGACTTAAGCATGTTCTTAGGGCGAGCATAACCCTTTGCCCTTGATGTCAAAGGGGGAGAATGACGTTGGGGATCTTGAGGTTACCATCAAGTCCAAAGGGGGAGATTGTTGGCATTATGATTTAGGTTTGGTGCTATGGCACAGGTGTTGTACTTGATGGCAACTCACTCAAGTGGAAAAACTCTGTTTAGGCTCTCAAAATGATGGAAAATAAGGGGTTCATAGGTGCACCGTTCAAAAGGTGCGGACCCGTAGGTACGCCGACCAAGAAGTGTGGTGATACTCGTAGGTGCGGTCCCCCAGTTCACTCACTCCAATGCAGAGAAGCACGCACACGTGGGGTTTCTTATGTTTGGCCCTTGGTATTTTGCCCATCATTCATGATCCTATGGTTTTGGCCCATGGTATAGGATCTAAATTATTGAACCCTGGTTTCCATCGCTTGTATTGTTTTCGATGGTTTTGACCCATGGTTTGAATAAAGGCTTGCCTATAAAAAGGAATGGAGATCACTTGGCTAAGTCACTTGTCAAATTTGAATATCTTAAGATCTGAAATTTTGGGTAATCGGTTTTAAAAGCTAAATCAAGGTGAAATCTGTAAAGTGTAAGGTTGATCTGATGGTAGGTCGTGATCTCTTGGGTGAGTGATCAGATTTGTGGTACATTGGAGGACTGTTAATTTTGGCTCTATTTGGAGGTCCGCAGGTGATCCACAGCTCAGGTACGAAGGTACGTAGCGCAACAGAAGGCGCAGGTGCGGAGGTGCGCAGTGTGATATAAGGTGAATTTGCAGAGGTGCACAGGCGGGCAGACAGTGCAGGTGTGGATCTGGGTAGAGGTACACAGTCCGCAAAAGGGCTATGTGGGGAGGCACACAGTGCGAGAGAAGGTGAAGTTGCGGAGGTATGCTATTAGGCAGACAGTGCAGGTGCGGATCTAGGTAGAGGTACACGGTTAGCAGAAAGTATAAGTGCGGTGGTACGGAGAGCACAAGACAGATCATGTGCGGATTTGCGCAGTGAAGGCACAAAAGAACTGCAGATATCCGCAGGCTGCTATTGCTGAAGTTGCGGATCCCTTTTGAAATAATTATTGACTACCTTTTATCTATTGCTGCAGAGTTCTTGGTTTCTATTTCTGGTATTACTTTTCTGTTTACAACATTCTGAGAAGTTGGGTAATTCATTGGTTGATTGTATAAGGAGATTGGGTGATTCACATGTACTTGATGATTATTTGATCTTCTTGGGTCCAGTCTGAAAATTAATGAAACGTGGTCCTTAAATAAGTAAAAGAGCTAAGGGGGTTGTAGCTCCCTCCCAGGAGAGACTGGAAAATGAGAGAGGGTTGTAGCTCTTTGTAGGTTGCAGCCTGCATACTAGTAAAGGACTACACCAGTACAAAATCATTTTAAAAGAAGTTTCTAATTGAAAGAAGATAGAGACATATTGCAGCAGGTGGTTTTCACCCACATTAGGTTTCCACCTTATATCTGGTGTTCTTTGGGCAAAATTATCTGTTTTTCTTGTTCTTGATCATTATTACATGGTACTAACATTCAAACTAATGATCAATATCTGAAGAATAAATTAATTGAAAATAATTTGATAATACTGATTCACCCCCCCCCCCCCTCTCAGTATTATTTCCAACAGATTTTTTGTCAAGTTTCCTCATTTCTTCATTTTCATTTTGATCCCAAGGGCTCTACGACTTAGGATTTCATGTTTAGTTTCGAGTTTTCAAAGCCATGTTCTATCCCAACCTGTGATTTTTCCTATTTAAAATGCCTTCAATAGTCCAAGTGGAGCTTATTGGAGTAGAAGTTGTAGAGGCACATGATGAGGGTTTAGCTTCTTTTCATCGACAAGGATGGTGGCAGTTCTTGCAACTGTTTCAAGCCCATAATAATGAGGTAGTGAAAGACTTTGCTGCTTATTTCAATGGAATAAGAGCTTATGTTAGTGACCTCAAAATCAAAATTTATTTGCAGTTCATCGTAGCAGCCAACCAATTACCCTTGGAAGGTGAATGTTGGTCCAAAAATGTATCTGTCAAAAGCATTCCATGGAAGAAATTGCTAGCGAATAAGGACCATGAAAACGTTTTTAAAGATATGCATATATCATTTCTCAAACCAAAATGGCATAACCTATTATGTTGTTTTTATGTATCACGTTAACCTTTTAATGGAATTTCTAGGTCAAAATCTTAATTTACGATACTTTCTTCTAAAGAGCTTGACAAAAAATGTCAAAGGCTTACCAAGATGAGAGAAAAAAGCTCGATAGGTCTCTTTTCCATCATGGGTTAATATGTATGTTGGTTAAATATCACTTAGCTCATATTGGTGATGATTAGGATATGTTTCTTGCTCACAATGGCTTTGGTAAACCACAACCATTTGATCTCGTCCAGTATTTTCCCAACCTTTCACCTGCTAATTCAACTCCATCCATGGTTGAGGAGTTAAGATAGGATGAATCCAAGAGCACTCCTCAAATACCAGGGTCACCCTCTTCAGAGAACAATCATATTAAAATTTCTAAAATTCTAACTTCCCTTTGAGTTACTAGGAGTGTGTTATGAAACTAGCTCAAGAAAAGATAGAAACGATAGATCAATGCCTTAGAATTCAGCCTCTTTGAGGGGGAAACCTCCTTTACATTACATAAATGAACAATTACTGGATGATTAAAATGACAAAACCTCATTTCTATATATAGGAGTCTAAGGAGTAATAATATAACCCAGCCAACCTAACAATGATAATATAAAGCCACAAAAATAAAAATAGAGGGATTCTGTGGGGCACAGTAATAACAATATGGGGGCAATAGGGGCACAACAATATTAACAAGGGGCATAACTACAATAGTAATGGGGTAATCACTAGTATTATAAGGACCCAACATGCCCCTCTCCTTCAAAAAAGTGTTTTCCTCAACACTTGAGTAGTTCTGGATACTTCTGTATAAAATTCTCATCCTCCCATGTGGAGCTTCAGCGGATAAGTTCTTCCACTTGATAAGATACTCCGAAATTGATCAATTTTGTAGCTGTCGAGTTATTTTTTCTGTGACTGCTTCCGGTTCCAATATAATTTTTCCTTCCTTGTCAAGTTTTGGCAATATTGTTTGAACTGGGAGCTTGTCGCCTATAACCTTCTTCAAACATGAAACATGGAAAACTGGGTGCAATCGAGAAGCTGCAGGAAGCTCCAATTTGTATGCCATAGTACCAATATTTTGAAATACCTTGTATGGACCATAATACTTTGGTGATAATTTATTATCCTTCTTAGCTTGCTTGAGGGACACTTACTTATATGGTTGTAGCCATAGGAATACCCAATCACTTACATCAAAACTTCTTTCTCTGCAATGTTGATCTGCCTATTGTTTCATTCTATTATGTGCCAACAGGAGGTTATCCTTTAAGAGTTGGAGGACTTGTTGTTGATGTTCGATGTGATGTTCGACTGCTTGAACCTTAGAATTTTCTCTTAAATATGATGTGATGGATGGTGGTTGATACCCATAAAGTGCCATAAATGGGGTCATTTTTGTTGCTGTATGGAAGGAAGTGTTATACCACCATTCAGCCAGAGGCAACCATTTGACCCATTGTGTACGTTTATCATATACAATGCAACGAAGATATCCTTCCAAACATTTGTTTACTATCTCAGTTTGCCCATCAGATTGAGGATGATAAGATGAGCTATGAGCTAACTAAGTACCAAGACAAGAAAATAATTTTGTCCAAAAATTTCCAGTGAAAATGGGATCTCTATCACTTACAATAATCTTTGGGTTTCCATGTAGCTTTTGAATTGTTTCCATAAATGCAGTAGAAACTGTACTAGCTTTAAATGGATGTGATAATGCACAAAAGTGTGCATACTTGGTAAGTCTGTCAACTACCACCATGATGACACTCTTTCCCTCAGACTTGGGTAAACCTGTGATAAAATCCATTGAAACCTCCCCCCAACATTGGCTTGGAATGGATAAAGGTTGTAATAGACCCGGTGTCTTAATTGTTTCAACTTTATTTTGTTGGAAAACCAAACATTCTCCCACAAACTTTTGAATATCTGATTTAAGGCCATCCCAAAAAAATTCCTTCTTAACCTTGTGGTAAGTTTTTAAAAATCCTGAGTGCCCTCCTAAGGGAGAAGTGTGCAATTCCATAAGAATCTTTTGTTTTAGCTAGGAATTCTTACAGAGATATAAGCGATCTTTGTACCACAATGAATCATTTTGCCAGCTATTTGTATTAGACGTATTGGAATCTTGTTGTAACTTTCGAATAAGTGCCCACACTTCTTCGTCATTCTTCCATTTCTCCCTTGCTTCGTTTATCCAATCTGGTTGGATAATAGAAATAGCGCACACCAATGCTTCCACATCCTCATCCTTTCTTGAGAGTGCATCTGCCACCACATTTTGCTTCCCTTTTTTGTAGATGATTTCAAAGTCATAACCCAACATCTTTGTGACCCACTTTTGTTGCTCTTCAGAGGATAATCTTTGCTCTAAAAAGTACTTAAGGCTATCATGATCTGTTTTTACCTTGAAGTGTCTTCCCATTAGGTAGAGTCGCCATTTCTTAAGTGCATGGAGTATTGCCAACATTTCCTTCTCATAAATAGCTTTGCTTAAAAACTTTCCCTTGATTGGACGACTTTCAAAAGCAATGGGTCTTTCATCTTGCATTAGAACAACACCCATTTCCTGAAGCATCACATTCCACAATAAAGGTTTTTGTGAAGTCCGGTGTAGCTAAGACAGGTGCTTCGAACATTGCCTCTTTAAGATGTTCAAAGGCCTTTGTTGCTTCCGGAGTCCATGAAAATGCATCTCTCTTCAATAATGTTGTTAGAGGTGCTGCTATTCTCCCATAATTCTTAACAAACTTGTGATAATACCTTTTCAACCCAAGAAATCCTCGTAGATGCTTTATGGATGTGGCGATTTTCCATTCCTTAATGGATTTAATTTTTCTAGGGTCTACCTTAACTCCTTCATGAGATACAATATGACCCAGATATTCCACCTCCTGGACTCCAAAGAAACATTTGGATATTTTTTGCATATAAATTTTTCTCCTCCAATAGTTGTACCACCCTGTCAACATGTTCAACATGATCCTTCCAAGACTTGTTGTAGATTAGTATATCATCAAAAAATACTAACACAAATTTTCTAAGGAATGGTTTGAAAATTGAATTCATCAAACCTTGAAATGTTGAAGGTGCATTGGTAAGGCCAAAAGGCATGACCAAAAATTCATAATGACCCTCACGAGTTCTAAATGTTGTTTTCGGAATGTCTTCAGTCTTCATTCTAATTTCATGATATCCTGAACAAAGATCCAACTTGATAAAGTAAATTGATCCATGCAATTCATCCAATAACAGGAATGGGGAACTTATATTTAATAGTGAGCTTGTTGAGCTCCCTATAATTAGGAAACATGTGCCATGATCCATCCTTCTTGTGCACCAATACTAATAGAGTAGAGAAAGAACTTTGACGCAGTTGAATTATACCAGCCTCTAGCATTTATGCAAAAATACGTTCAATTTCACTCTTTTGGACATAGGGATATTTGTATGGCCTGATGTTTGGAGGAACACTTCCTGGAATCAGATGAATAGCATGATCATGATCACGCATAGGTGGGAGACCTTTGGGAGTCTCAAATACCTTGGAATGATTGTCCAAGACTTTTTGGAGATGTGGAGAAATAGATGATTCCGATGTGGAAACATCTAGCGAACATAATTGTGCAAGTACACCTCTTTGTTCCTTTTTTAGAAGCTTTGTCATACCATTAGAGTTGATTATCTTTCCTAGTTTCCCTGCAATACCTCTTAATTCAACTTCCTTTCCTTCTGTAGAAAATTTGATGAAAAGTTCTTGAACCTTAAAAGCTATTGTACCCAAGGATTGTAGCCATTGGACTCCTAGTACAACATTAGCACCTCCCATTGGAATGGAAAGAATTGGGCTAGTCGATACATATTCTCCCATGGATAACTTGATATTATGGCACTTTCCAGAGCAATTTATTGTTCCTCCATTTTCAATCATCACTTGACACTCTGGTGCTGGATATAGGAAGCAATTTGATTCTTTTGCTACCTTACAATGAATAAAATTGTGGGTGCTTCCTGAATCAATCAACACTATTACCTTTTTCTTCTTGATTTGTCCTTCTATCTTGATGGTTTGAGGAGTGGTAATTCCCGCCAATGCATTACAAGATATGGTCAAATTCATTTGTTCTTCATCTAGGCTTTGTTCCTGTTATAGACATTTTTGTGCCTTACAGCATTGAGCATGAAATGTCCATAATCTAAGGGATCCAAAGTCCCTAAACATGTTGTTCCTACCCCTAGACGAACAAGGCCAAGTAACCACAGCAATTCACAGAAGTTCTCCACCTGAAAACACTCAAAAACAAGCAAATTCTGGATCATGTCAACTGCTCCACTGAGCATCTGCGCTGAATGTCAACTGCTCCACTGTCTACCTGCATTGAATGTCAACTGAAACAAAGGCTACCTACGCTGAGCATAACTGGACAAGTGGCAGGCTCATTTCTCAATGTGTCAATGCCTAGGAAGCTTCCAAAATGACACTTGCATCAAGGAATTTGACTGGTGATGAGTAAGAGGTTCCAAATCTCCAAGTGGAAGCAAGAACCTCCAAGTGGACTCAAGAACTGAGAGAGGGAGAGGACACTAGTCAGATCTCAAGCTGACTCATCCTCTCTCCAAATATCTATATATGGATCTCACCTCCATGGGATCTAGAGGCTGGAATTTTGTGAATGCAAAGAATTGTTGTTGGTTTGTGGCTGGAAACATTGGGTGCTTAATGCTTTGAAGGGAGCTGAAGAAGGAATTCCATTCTGCTGGGAAGGAGATGCTGGATTGGAGCCCTATGGGTTGTATCTCTTCCTGAACCCTGTTACTTATCAATAAAGCTATCTTGATTCTTTCCTATATGCTGGTGTATTTTGTATGATTGCATTAGTGTATTTGATTTACTTCTAATCCTGAATCATTTATGAATATGTATATTAGCCTTTGCATTGTGTTCTTCTCTTGTCGCAAGTAGCTGTTCTCTTGTCACAGGTAGTTGTTCTCTTGTGATCTCGTGGGATTCAAGTAGCTGTTCTCTTGAGCAAGCGAGGAGACAAGTAGCTGTAGACAAGCAAAGAGACGAGGATCTAGATCGAGGGACAACCGGAAGACAACGGTAAGTTTTCCAATCTCCCCTCTTTCACATTTCATAAAGGAAGAAATCATAATAGCTGTATTCGTTTGTTGCTAAGGCGCTGTCACACCTTAGGTGGATAGGATTGTCCTAAATAGGCATTTTTCCCCACAACAAATTGGCGACTCCGCTGGGGAAGAACTTGTTTATTCATTTCATTTGTGTTTCCGTCAGTTGTTTACTTCGTAGACTTGACAGCAACTTTGAACTGCATCTTTCCCGGATGCAAAGTAGAAAGTTGCTACTTTGATCCAGTTGTTGGACTTGTCTATGATCTAAAATAGATCCACAAATGATATGATGATCCTTGTGATAGTCTTTAGTACCCTATCAAAGCATCCCTCTGTTTATACCTTGCTTGTGTTTCTGATTTGGCCTGAAACAGTTGATTTTTGAGCATTTTGTGACCCAGAAACCAAGGGAAACGAGAGTTTCTCTTTCAGCGCAGGCACTGTGAACGCAGTCTGCATTTCAACGCAGGTCCCGAAGGGGCTACCTGCGTTGAATGTCAAACTGACAGTGTTGGACTTGCGCTGAACCAGTTTGGCCTTCTGCAGCTGGGGTTCTTTGTCCTTTGTTGCCCTGTTTTGATCTTTGTTTTTGCAGCCTTTAACCAGCATAGGTACCAGTCTGATAAGCTTTTCTTGGCTTAGATTCCTCCTCTTTTTTGTACAAAAAGATTGTGAATGTTTTTATGTGTTTGTGGCGTCATTTACAGTCTTCCTTTGTATGAGTAAAGTAGTCATCCTGTAGCCTTTGATTCAGATTTGATTGTGATCTTAGAAGAGAGTTCATTGGCTGTTTACAGATTGATTATAGATTTACTTTTGCTTATTGGTTTGAATTTGTGTCTTTTAAGTGTCAAAACAAGTCTTTACTTCAAAAATCGCAAAGTGATTGTAATCTCTTCTACCCTTGTTGTTTTCGAAAGAGTGAACTTGTTTGTATTGATCATTTTGAACTTGTTTGTGTGTCTACAGCTACTTGTATCCTCGCTTGCTCAAGAGAACAGCTACTTGAATCCCACGAGATCACAAGAGAACAGCTACCTGTGACAAGAGAACAGCTACTTGCGACAAGAGAAGAACACAATGCAAAGGCAAATATACATATTCATAAATGATTCAGGATTAGAAGTAAATCAAATACACTAATGCAATCATACAAAATACACCAGCATATAGGAAAGAATCAAGATAGCTTTATTGATAAGTAACAGGGTTCAGGAAGAGATACAACCCATAGGGCTCCAATCCAGCATCTCCTTCCCAGCAGAATGGAATTCCTTCTTCAGCTCCCTTCAAAGCATTAAGCACCCAATGTTTCCAGCCACAAACCAACAACAATTCTTTGCATTCACAAAATTCCAGCCTCTAGATACCATGGAGGTGAGATCCATATATAGATATTTGGAGAGAGGATGAGTCAGCTTGAGATCTGACTAGTGTCCTCTCCCTCTCTCAGTTCTTGAGTCCACTTGGATGTTCTTGCTTCCACTTGGAGATTTGGAACCTCTTACTCATCACCAGTCGAATTCCTTGATGCAAGTGTCATTTTGGAAGCTTCCTAGGCATTGACACATTGAGAAATGAGCCTGCCACTTGTCCAGTTACGCTCAGCGCAGGTAGCCTTTGTTGCAGTTGACATTCAACGCAGGTAGACAGTGGATCAGTTGACATTCAGCGCCGATGCTCAGTGGAGCAGTTGACATGATCCAGAATTGGCTTGTTTTTTAGTGTTTTCAGGTGGAGAACTTCTGTGAATTGCTGTGGTTACTTGGCCTTGTTCCTCCAGGGGTAGGAACAACATGTTTAGGGACTTTGGATCCCTTAGATTATGGACATTTCATTCTCAATGCTATAAGGCACAAAAATGTCTATAACAGTTCCTGGAGTATATCCTCTTCTTTTGACCTTCCTTGCTCCTTTTCTTCTTCCTATTCACAATCTATGTAGAATAATTTCTTCTCAGCACACTTATGACCTTTAGTGTATTTTCTATCACAACTGTAACAAAGCCCTTTTTCTCTTTTTTCTTCCAATTGTTTTCGTGTCAACCTTATAAGTTGTGGAAGACAAGGGGCAACAACACTTTTGTCTTCATAGTTGTGAGTGGTATGCTTCCTAGTTTCCATAATTTTTCTTTCCATTTTTCTTACTAACCTGAATGCCTTCTCTAATGAATCAGCTTCCCAAAGGCGAACATCATGTTGGATATTATCCTTTAAAGACCCTATGAACACATCAATCCTATGCACCTCTGGAATATCTTTTACCCTTATGTTCAATTTATGGAACTCCTCAATGTGCTCCATTATTGAACCCTTTTGTTTGAGACTTATCAATTGGCTAAAAAAAGTGTTGTTTTTTGTATCCTCATAATGTGCTATCAATTCTTCCGTAAAAATTGCCCAAGTGATAAATTTTTTATGAGAGCAAAGCCATTGATACCATACAAACTGATTTGGTTCCAAATATAAAGTTGCCATACATACCCTTTGTGTGTTTTGCACATTATTGAGATCGAAAAATTGCTCCATCTGTAATATCCATGTGGCGGGATCCTTGCAATCAAACTTCCTCATATCGATTTTTGGAATAAGTTGAGTCTTTGATCCATAATTAGAGTCTATGGAATCATGATTAGCATTTCTTTTGTTCTCATCATGAGTTTCCTTTAGTACCCTTTCACCATTAGTGACCATTTCTTGTAGCAACTTATTCATATGTATCTTCAATTCTTCCATCTTATCATCCATGCCATCAATTTTAGCTTCTATGCTTTTCTTTAAACAATCCATCTTAGCTTCTACACCTTTCTTTAAACCATCCATCTTAGCTTCTACATCTTTCCTTAAACCATCCATCTTAGATTCTGTTGCTTTTTGTGCAAGTGACACTTGTTGCACTTGTTCTTGTAATTTTGATATATCATATAACATTTCTTCTTCTTCTTCATGAGTCATGCTAGAGCTTTCAGGTTCCTTACTAGGTGTTTGTATTTTCTTTCCTCGGGGCATTAGTTACTGATAATAATGCTCTACTAGCCCTTTGAATTCCTTCAAAATAAATTTTCAAACCACTCTTAAGGAAAAATTTAAAAGAATCTACACACCTTTTTTTTCACTTTGTAGGAGATCGATATTGCCTCTGATGTATCTCTGTACTTTTAGACCATCCAGTTTTGAAATTGAAATCTATGGTATCACTCTGTGTCCTCTTTCCAATGCCACCAGTCTGATCCAATTTGGATTCTCCAAGGAAGAGTTATGCGAAATCTCCCACAGTGACCTGATTATAGACTAGTTTAGTAGAACGAACTTGTATGACGTGCCACGAGTAACTGCTTCGTCCTTTGGCTCTGAAAAATATATACAAGAAACTACAGTCCATCCTCTTTTTTCACCTTCTTACTAAATTTCAATTCAATGCTAAGGGAAAACGTTATGATGATTTTCCCCAAGTCACCTATTTGGAATGTAATTCAGGAGTCTGCAAATAGACCAACTTCCTCAAATCATATCTCCAAAAATATAGTGCAAAAAGCTCTGAAATTTTGACCCAAGATTCAGTGCAATGTCATCTCAAATGGGTTTTTTTTTCGCTTCTGAAACGTTGCAGAAAAACCGTTATAGAGAAAATGCCACGACGACCTGTTTGGAGCAGCGAAACCCTAGAATCTAAAGCTCTGATACCAAATGTTATGAAACCAGCTCAAGAAAAGATAGAAAAGATAGATCAACGCCTTAGAATTCAGCCTCTTCGAGGGGGAAACCTCCTTTAAATTACATAAATGAACAATTCTTGGATGATTCAAATGACAAAACCTCCTTTCTATATATAGGAGTCTAAGGAGTCACAATATAACCCAACCGCCTAACAATAATAATATAAAGCCACAAAAATAACAATAGAGGGATTCTATGGGGCACAGTAATAAAAATATGGGGGCAATAGGGGCACAACAATATTAATAAGGGGTATAACTACAATATTAATGGGGTAATCACTAGTATTATAGGGACCCAACAGAGTGCAGCCGAAGCTCATAAGTTTAATTCTACTATTGAGTCTCGTCCATGTGAAACACAACATGTTCAACTTGAAAACAAATAGGAAAATAGTCAAATATAGGATATGGAAAAAATAAAATAAATGCAAAGAAAAATAGCAAGGGCTTGAAGGACCAAGCTCAAGGGTCCTCCTAAAACGGTTCCATTGGAAGACTTGCAAAACAATCATGAACCATATCTAAAAATAATAAGTCACATTCTTAGGATCTTTCTTTTGGTTATGATAATGTTTACAATTGTGGTTATTTTTTCTCTGGAAACCATCACTCAGATGATTTAATTGCAAATATATATTGGAACCAATAGTATTTTCTTATTGTTCCTCAACAGGAACATAGAATCCGCCAACTAGTCTATGAGAATAACCAGCTTAGTGTTTCATTCTAGGTTTTTGACATAGGTTGGGCTGACCTAGGTTCGATCCTTTACTACACACCAACAAATACCTCAATCATTGGCCCTTTGGAAATTACCTGTAAGTGGATCACAGTCTCACCCGAAGTGACTATGGGAGTATGCAGATACAAGCTTCTACAGCGTTGATTTATGATGTGATGTCATATTTTTTGGTTTCCATGTACTTAACATTCATACAATACTTCTCCACATTACATTCATCGCTTAAAACATATCATATACATCCATAGAACTTCACTGTACAAAAATAAAGTGAAAATGTAACAAACCGCTATGCTACAACATGTAATATGCAAATAAACACATGAAGACACATAATTTACCGTGGTTCATCCCAATGTGGGAATACGTCCATAAGAATGGTTGCTTATAATCGAGAATTTGTACAACAAATAGTTCTTAGATTGCACACTCAACTGCAGGCAATCCACACACTTAGTTGTGGACTCAGGCCTTTGTGCACTCAGCTGCATAGCCATTCCTTCTTGCCCAAACCACAATTCACAAAGATACAGCCATTCAATACATTATTTGAATCTTCCAGACTATCTCCTTCTTTATTATTCATCCATATATATACTATTAAATTGAGGGATATATCATCGCAAAACCATGGTCCATATACTATGGAGTCCCCTAACACAAGCTACTATGGTCAAAAACCATTCATCATTTACAACATTACATTATTTTAATAAAAATGAGGGGCTTCAACCAACCGCTAAGCCCATATACTGCATGGTATATCTACTGCACGGTCCACTTTGGGACTCCAATATGCAATCCACTTCACACTCCCCTACATCCTTTACTTCGCACTTTGCTCCACAAAATACGAAGTCTTCACCAAAACCTAAGCCAATTTGGGTTGCACCCAACATCCCAACACTCACATGTGACTCGTCCCGAGTCACTGTTGGGGGGAAAAGTATCTAATGCAAAATGCCTCTATCCCACTCTGAAGGTGATAGTACTTCAGCAACAACTGAATGCAAAGCTATTCAAAGATTCTTCTTTATGAGATGAGAGAGGGAAGAAAAGGATGATCTACTAACCGTTATCTTGCGCTAATAGTCGATCCAGTCTTCACTCCTTGCCGCTTGCTCCTAGCTCCTTGTTCTTTCACCGGACCAGCTGCACACAGATCCTGTAAAAGCACAAGAAAAGGAAACTACAAGAAGCATACATCCATAATCGATTATAGGATTAGCATAAATCAAATATACAAGCATCTATTCATCATAAAGACACATGCATATAGAAGAACCTCAAATACTTTATTGATAATAGAAGTAAAGTTCTGAGAGAGTTACAGCCACAGTAGGCCCAATCCAGCAACACCTCCTCACCTCCTTCAAGCAAAACACCCAATAGCTCTATACTCAAACCAACAGCACTTCCTTACTTGCACAAAATTCCAGCCTCCCTAGACCTCATGAGAGAGATCTATATATAGGGTTTTGGAGAAAAGATGAGTCATCTTGAGACTGGCATGAAGATGACTAGTGTCCTCTCCCACTTTAGTTAATCTTCAGTTCTTGAGTCCACTTGGAGAATCTTGCTTCCACTTGGAGATCAAGACCCTCTTACTCATCACTAGGCGAATTCCTTGACCCAAGTGTCAGTTTGGAAGCTTCCTAGGCAGTTGACACCTTGCAGAATGACTGTGCCACTTGGCCAATCTCGCCCAGCGCAGGTAGCCTTCATTAGTTTTGACCTTCAGCGCAGGTACAAGGAGGAGCAGTTGACATTCAGCGCAGATGCTCAGTGGAGCAGCTGACATGATCCAGAAATAGCTTGTTTTTGAGTGTTTTCAGGTGGAGAACTGATTTTCAGTGCTGTGGTTTGCAGACCTTGTTCCTTTAAGGGTAAGAACAACATGTTTAGGGACTTTGGATCCCTCAGATTATTGACATTTCATGCTCCATGCTGTTAGGCACAAAAATGTCTATAACAGTTGCCCCCTAAAGTATGAGGTCGTTTATCGGGTGAAATGCTTTATTAGGAGGATCCGAAGTTCATTCAATCACTGAGAGGTGCCCTGCAATAAAATACAATACAATACATTATTTTTCATTCTGCTTTCATGATCTAGCTGAGGTGGGGATTCCCATGCTCAGCTTTATAAATTCATTTTGGTACATATAACAGACAACCGTCTGATGATAGACTGATAATTCTCTGCTGAAATTATCATCCTTTGAGTAGGATGATCATCTGCTCTAATGATGTACATAACAAATGTCTTTATATTTCCTGAATATATATCGCAGCCCGGATGGATGAAACTAGATCCGAGGTCTTCAATCTCGTTCGATCTTCACTCTAAGTACAAGTCGATCCATGTGAGAATTGCGTTGAAGTCGAACATGGAAAGACATCGCTTGATTACCGGTCAATAATGTAAACCGTTAACAAGCGCGAGAGGAATCACCAATAATGACAATGACCCTCAAGGTACTGCAGTACAATTCACGTGGTGTGAATAAAGGACTTGGCGTCGAACACCACGCAAAATCTTCTGGTCGAAGGTCATTGATGTATACCTGTCGTCGGAAGTGAGAAACTTGCCATTGAGGCGTGCAAGCTTCAAAGTACTGGGGGGGGTGTTCCTAGATCAACTTCCTGGATAATGAGCTGAAGTCGACAAGAAGCGATCTGTCAAAGGAGGGCCTTAATGAATCCCACATCAGTGACGCGGAACGGAGCTAATGATTTTAGTGGAGGTGAAAACAATCTGTGAGATATGATTCAGGGTGGCGATCATGGGTGGATGAAGGATAATGTATGGCAGTGGATGGGACACGGTTGACTCTTTCTGAACACATCTCTTGAACATATAACGACACTAATGTGATGGATCGGTAGCATTACCCCAAATACGGATGGTTTGGCGAGGACCATGGTGATGAGACCGGTGAATGAAACAACCCAACCCGATGTGGTACGGAGGACAAAGTGTCATGTTCAAGAGCGACTTGCTACCATCAAAGTTTTGAGGTTCTCCCAATTTTTCCCCAGTCATTCCTGACCAGTACCTCTTTATTTTTGTCAAGCTTGAGGAGGATAACATATGCTTGTTCTATAACCTGCCCTTCGGGAAAGCCCATCGCTATGTTTTAACGAGCCTAACGATAGGGAAACTCGTTCTCGTCTAAAGACAAGTTTGTCGCTATTTAATCATTTTAACGAGTCTAACGACAAGGAAAACTCGGTCCTTTTCATTTTTAGAGAGTCTGAAAAGGTACAAAAAGTTAAATCCAGAATTCCTTTTTCGTCATCTAATCCCTTAAGTCCGAAAAAGTATAAAACAATACAGAAGGGATGAGTTTTCGATTACTTTAACGAGCCGAATAAAACAAGCGCTCGACCTTTTTGTGCAATAATCCCTCAAGTCCAAAAATATTAAAATCTAGAGGAGGGATAGCTCTTCCGGTCACTTTAACGAGCTGGAAGGCCAAAACTCGGTAAACTTTTCATATTTTACGAGTCAGGAGAAAAGAGCTCAAAGAAGACTCGTCTTTTGAGGAACGAGTGATAAACAGGGGTAGTAGCAGATTCCAGGTACAGGTTGGAATTTTCCAATCACGGCAGTGTCACAAGGATGGCTAAGTGAAATCACTCTTCGCAGTTGTTCTTCAAAATGGGTAAACAATCATATGGAGGTGAACGATAGGCCAAATGAAATGGAGGTGGCGGGTGCAAAACATGACCAAGGCTTTTATGGCTAATAAATTTATGATCACAATGGTTATTTACCGGTACTGGGTTCATTTTTTAAAGAGCTTGAAAGCGCCAAAACACTGCTCAAAAGCTTATGTTTATTTTTTAACGAGCATGAACTATGACGCTAAAACTGCTCGGATCTTGCGTTTATTTTTTAACGAGCATGAACTTTATGCTAAAACTGCTCGATATACCAGTCATAAGATAAGAAATGTCTCTTGTGAGATAGCTATTTTTTATGGAGCTTTATCTCACAAAGCTATGCTCCTAATTTGGCAAATTTTGACCTTTGCCCCACATCCTTTCTTTATGCAAGTTCGGAAAACGGCTAATCCCAAAAATAGATAAATAACCGCTCCTAGCTTGCACTCCAAAAGGTTTGCATGCCCCCAGGTATAAAGTACAATTTCAAGGCTGCCCCTACTTATCCGATAAAACATTTGTTTTAAAGGGTGAGGCTTGCCTCTTTCTGGTTACCCAAAGAATGGTTTTATTTGCTGCCGCAAATGAAACTCTTTCTTCGGCGATGTCTATCATTAGGTTACTCAAAGATGGTTACTATTTGTTGCAGCAAAAGAATCTCTTTCTTTGGAGGCTGCCCCTACTTATCCTCTAAAACATTAGTTTTAATGGGTGAGGCTTGCCTTTTATCCAAAGAGGGTTACAATTTGCTGCCGCAAAAGAATCTCTTTCTTTGGCATTTCCTACCTATTTAGACAAAGTTGAATGACCTTTGTCATAAAAGTAACCTTATCAAAAGAATCCTGTTCTAGAACAACCCCTCTTCCTTTTCGGACGGGGTACGGACTAGTCATATTCTTTCGCGGAAATTCTACCTTATACCCAGGGTTTCCTCTGCCCAAAGCAGACCAGGATGCATGCCCCCTGGGTTCCAGTCCCATCTTTCCGAATCACTCGCACTCATCGGGAAGGAGGACTGGGGGTGGAGACATTTCTTGAGTGAATAGACCATTGAGGATTGGTATTTGACTATTTGCAATGCGTGATCCCGGAAATGAAAGTTGGTCTACGAGCTTGACCATTCTTCCTTCGTGGGGAAAACACATTACTCTAAAGAGTGAGGAGACTATAGCTCCCATGCAATATATATAGTCACGTCCAAGGAGTAGGTTATAATCTGAGGGTCCTTGAACGACCATCACGTTCATTTGAACGGTCTTCCCTTTCAATGTAACAGGCACATTGGGGAGGATCCCTAACGGTCGACTGGTTCCTTTATCAAAACCAGAGAGATTTCTTATCTCAGGCAAAAGCTCTGGGGAACCCAGTGCTTTCCAAGCAATAGAGGAAAGGATACTCACAGATGCCCCCTCATCAATGATAGTTCCAGCCATCACCATTCTATAAATTTGGACTATGATTCTGAATGGTATACTGGCTAGTAACCGGGGTCTGCCCAGTTGGTTCCAATCAAAGGACACAACCAGGTTGCTTGGTGGTGGGACCAAATACACGGTCGGATATGATCCTGACGATGTTCCCTCCTGCGATAAAGGAATGGGCGCATTGCCTGATGCTCATCAGAATCTGTGTTGATGAAAAGAATCTGGATGGTGTCATCCTTATTCTCTTCTGTGAGGGTGTCATTTGAAGATGAATCTTCAGTGACGGTGTCATTTGAGGATGAAACCTCTGAAGGAAGAACCGGGTCAACTGCCGTATCGACCTTTAGACTTTCGTCTGGTCTGGATTCAGTAGGTTCATTTTCAATGACTGACGCTTCAGCTGACCACTTGAGCGGGCCAGCTGTATTCTCAACCAACGAAGGACTTGGCACGAGTTTTTTGTATCCAGGAGGAAGTACTACCGGAGAAACCGGACGATCTTCCAAAACTCTTTTTGCTTCGTCTAAGAAGGGACAACGGTGGATGGTGTGACCGCCTTCACACAGTCTGCAGGGGGATCTTGCTCCCCCTCTTTGTCTTGAACCTTCACTTTCGCTGGTTGACGGTAAGCAATCAACATGGCTATCAGAGGTTGATGCTCCCGAATTGTGCAAACGAGGTGACCAGTCCCTTAGTATCCGGGGAATACAGGGACAATCTCTATGGAAGTGGTCTCCTCTACATATGACACATGGCGATTTAGGCCCGGTTTGTGCTGTGTGTTGGTTTTTGTCAGATGTCTTTTGCTTGCCCCCAATCACCTTAGGCTCCTTCTTCTTCTTTTCCTTCTTCTCCGTGGGAGCTTGGCTTTTGCCGGCTTTGCCTTTTGAAGATGAAGGATTGGAGGAAGGGATAGAGGAAGTAGAGGGCTGGTGGGAGGCTCTAGACTCATCTAACTGTTGACTCGACTGCTCAGGAACCATGGTGTTCTGAACTACACTAGTTGAGAATAGCCAAATAGGCAGGCCAATTGTCAGTCCTGGAAGCGACAATGTGGCCATGTGGGGCGCACCAACTTCTCCCCAAGAGGAGAATGGACTAGGACTTCCATCATGTGGAGTTCCTTGGTTGGGGCGTTCCATGTTCTCAACTTAAGATCAACGCGGGAATAGGAGGTGATTATGTTCCGTTTAAAATAAATTTTTATAACGACGCTTAGACACAACTTGCTTTTTCACTTTTTAAGAGTCGAGAAAAAGCTAAAGATGACTCTAGTCTCCTTCGATGTTTTAACGAGCCCGAAGTGACAAATGCTCGGATGGACTTTTTCAGTTATAGAGTTTGAAAAAGGCCAAAATAAACTGCTCTGGAGTTCTAGGCAGAGGGTGTGCCAAACCTTTCGCAAAACCACAGAATACGTTTTACGGTACGAGTGGTCGATCTTCGTGAATGTTGTGTTCACTGCATTGCGATCAGTAGGGCGGCCGACATGGTTTCCTATGGATAAAGGCTTTGATCCTATAGGGGTCTCCCAATATATACGCGACGGTACGTGGGAGCACAAGTCCGTATTGATACTTATCGCTTCACCGTGGAGGAATCACCCAACCACTCAACGCTAAGATATCACGTTTAACGACGCCGGAACACGTCTCTATCTTAGACCTCTAGATGTTTGCGTTATGTTTCAATGCGTTGTTATGTAAATTCAATTTATTTTAAGGTTGATCTTGTTTAGCAGTTTGCCTTTATGGATCACCATGAGATGTATAGAAACACTCCTGAATGCAATCTAAGATGATAAGAAAGCTTTTCAATCTTTCAACTTTGAAAACCTTAACTACTGAGGGAGAAGGAAGATAACACCTTTTCACACAGATCATAGAGCACACACTAATGCACTTCCCTAAATCAACATGCAAACTGTCATAATGTACATGCACAATGCAAGTATTTCTTTTCTCTTTCTTAATGTTGATGAAATGCAAAAAGAAAGCTGTTGTATAACTTTGAATTCAATTTCAAGCGAAAGTAAACAAGTTTGTCCAAAATCGAAAGACACCTTAAGATTTACTTGTTTCGACACTAGAAATATGTAAATTCAAACCATATAATGAAAGTGACAAGCTCAATCAGCTATGAACAGCAAATAAACTAACTCTTAAGATCAGAATGACACTTAATCACAGGTCTAGATCTAAGAGGTCAATGCAAGACTGGTTCACTTTCGTTATGGGAAACTGTAAATGACACAAGAAATACAAAGAACAAATGCAGTTTCTTTATACAACTGAGGCGGAATAATGACAAAGGAAGATGGTTTCATATAGGCCCACTGACTGGCAACAAACATCAAAAACAATAGTGAAAACAAGGCAAGACACAGCAGGAAACCCCAGTAGCTCAAGCCAAGACTAGTCCAGCGCAGGTTTAACACTGCCTGTTTGACCTTCAGCGCAGGTAGCCCCTTTGGGAACTGCGCTGAAATGCAGACAGCCTTTGTACAGCCTGCACTGAAGAACGAGACTTGCGTCCGTCTTGGTTTCCGGGTCACAGATTGCTCAAAAATTCACAGTTTTTGCTCAAATCAGAAGCTATCAGTCAAGGACACACTAAGGGATGTAAAGGAGGATGAAAAGCTATCACTAAGAGCTTATTAGAGTCCTTGTGGATCAGCTCTTCAAATCATAAACTTGCCCAGAAACTGAGCTAGAGTAGTTTCCCTCTACTTTGTATTTGATAGATTCAAACACAGTTCGATTCGGTACTCCCTTTGTTTATGAAATGAATAGCAAGAAACACAAACAACCAACAAGATACGATCCCCAGTGGAGTCGCCAATTTGGCGAGGGGAAAAGTATCTAATGCAGAATGCCTCTATCCCACTCTGAAGGTGATAGTACTTCAGCAACAATTGAATGCAAAGCTATTCAAAGATTCTTCTTTATGAGATGAGAGAGGGAAGAAAAGGATGATCTACTAACCGTTATCTTGCGCTAATAGTCGATCCAGTCTTCACTCCTTGCCGCTTGCTCCTAGCTCCTTGTTCTTTCACCGGCCCAGCTGCACACAGATCCTGTAAAAGCACAAGAAAAGGAAACTACAAGAAGCATACATCCATAATCGATTATAGGATTAGCATAAATCAAATATACAAGCATCTATTCATCATAAAGACACATGCATATAGAAGAACCTCAAATACTTTATTGATAATAGAAGTAAAGTTCTGAGAGAGTTACAACCACAGTAGGCCCAATCCAGCAACACCTCCCAGCTGAAAGAAATCTCCTCTTCACCTCCTTCAAGCAAAACACCCAATAGCTCTATACTCAAACCAACAGCACTTCCTTACTTGCACAAAATTCCAGCCTCCCTAGACCTCATGAGAGAGATCTATATATAGGGTTTTGGAGAAAAGATGAGTCATCTTGAGACTGGCATGAAGATGACTAGTGTCCTCTCCCACTTTAGTTAATCTTCAGTTCTTGAGTCCACTTGGAGAATCTTGCTTCCACTTGGAGATCAAGACCCTCTTACTCATCACTAGGCGAATTCCTTGACCCAAGTGTCAGTTTGGAAGCTTCCTGGGCAGTTGAAACCTTGCAGAATGACTGTGCCACTTCGCCAATCTCACCCAGCGAAGGTAGCCTTCATTAGTTTTGATCTTCAGCGCAGGTACAAGGAGGAGCAGTTGACATTCAGCGCAGATGCTCAGTGGAGCAGCTGACATGATCCAGAAATAGCCTGTTTTTGAGTGTTTTCAGGTGGAGAACTGATTTTCAGTGCTGTGGTTTGCAGACCTTGTTCCTTTAAGGGTAAGAACAACATGTTTAGGGACTTTGGATCCCTCAGATTATTGACATTTCATGCTCCATGCTGTTAGGCACAAAAATGTCTATAACAGTCACTCATCTTCTTTCACTCTGAATTTTGTTGCGATGTTATTGTAGGCTTGATTGAACTGCTGTGGAGTTTGTCACATGCTTTTCCTTGTTGTGTGCTTCCTCCAAAAGTGCCTCTATCACATGTTATGCATCCTTCTACACCAACATTGTTTCCCTTTGTCGAAGCTCCTAAAGCTTCTCATCCACTGCCTGTGATAACTAGAGAGCCTCATCCTACCTGTTAGGTCCCTATACTACTAGTGTAACCCCTTATTGTTATTAGTAAAACCCCCTTATTATATTTTTGTGCCCAGGTAGTCCCCATATTGTTATTATTGTGCCCTTATATTATTATTGTTATGTCGGCTCTGATTATATTATGACCCCTTAGACTCCTATATATAGAAAGGAAGTCTTTTCATTTGTATCATCCGAGAATTGTTCATTTGTGTAATGTAAATGAGGTGTCCCCCTCAAAGAGATATTTTTCTAAGGTGTAGATCTATCCTTTCTATATGTTTTTGAGTTGGTTTCATAACATTTGGTATTAGAGCTTTGGATTCTAGGGTTTCACTGCTCCAAACAGGTCATTGTGGAATTTTCGTTATAACTTTCTTTCTACAATGTTTCAGAAGCTACAAAAAAAACCCATTTGAGCAAAATCGTTCTAAAATTTGGGTCCAAATTGCAGAGCTTGTCTCGCTATATTTTCGGAGATATGATCTGAGGAAGTTAGTGTTTTTGCAAGCTACAAAATTTCATCTCAAACAATTCATCATGGAATGTTTGCTATAACGCTTTCTCTACAAAGTTTCAGAAGCTAGCAAAAAAAACCCATTTTCAAAGAAATCAGTTTGAATGTGGCTCCGAATTTTAGATGTTGTCTCGCTTTATTTTTGGAGATATAATCTGAGAACATTATGGTTTTTGCAGACCCCCGAATTACATTCCAAACAGGTCACATTGGGACAATCGTCATAACTTTCTCTTTGAACATCAGATTGAATTTTCATAAGACGTTTCGAAAAATGAACAGACTGTAGTTTTTTGGGTACCATTTTTAGATCCTAAGGTTGAAACAGTGACCCGCGGGACATCGTATAAGTTCGCTCTACTGAACAAGTCTATAATCAGGTCACCATGGGAGATTTGCCTTAACTCTTTCTTGGATACTCAAATTATCATCAGACTTGCAGATTAGAAATAGAACTCAGAGAGCTACTGCAGGGGGCAATTTCAGAACTTGGAGATCTGAAATTACAGAGTTAGAGTCATTTCAAGATCGAGCTCTTAAAATCAAGAAAAATAGGGATGAGGAAGTTTGATGGCAAGGATTCGGTAAATTGGATACTGCAAATGGAGAAATATTTTGATCTACATGGTGTACCACTGATACAAAAGGTATGTATTGCATCTTCATATTTAGAACAAGATAAATTTTTATGGTATAAAGGGATTTGTTCTTGTAAACCACTTGTTATGTGGTCAATTTTCATGGAGGAAATTATAGCACATTATGAGGATACAAAGAGCAACACCTTCTTTAGAGAAACACCAAAAAAATTGAAAGAAAAAAGAGCAGAAGGGCTTTGTTATAAAGTGGAAGGAAAAATTATGGAAACGAGGAAGTCTACCTCTCACAACTATAAAGATGTAAGTGTTGTTTCTCCTAGCCTTCCACAACCTACAAGGGTTACACCACAACAATTGGAAGAAAAAAGAGAAAAATGACTTTGTTACAATTGTCATAAAAAATACATTAAAGGTCATAAGTGTGCTGAGAAGAAATTATTTTACATTGATTGTGGAGAGGAGGAAGAAAAGGAACAAGAAATGTCAAAATAAGAGTATATACACCAGGAACCAACCCTAGAGAAAGAAGAAATGAATCTGACCAAAGCTTGTAAAGCATTGGAAATAATTACTACTCAAACTCTTAAGATAGAAGGACATATCAAGAAGAAAAATATTCAAGAAGTAAAATACGACATCAAGAAAAAAGAAATGAATCCGACCATATCTTGTAATACAATGGCCAAAATTACCACTACTCAAACTATCAAGATAGAGGGATATATCAAGAAGAAAAATGTTCAAGAAGTGAAAGATCACATAGAGAATCAAGAAATGAATCTGACCATATCTTGTAATGAACTAGAAGAAATTACCACTCCTTAAACTTGCAATATAGAAGGACATATCAAGAAGAAAAACATTCAATCAGTGAAATGTCACATCGAGCATTAACAACAAGTTCTCCAACTTTTAAAGGATAATGCCACTTTGGTGCAGAATCAAATGAAACAACAGGAAAATCAACATCGCAATGAAAGAAGTTTTGATGTAGGCGATTGGGTATTTTTATGGTTACATACATACAAACAAATGTCCCTCAAGAAAGCTATTTATGAGAAGGAAATGTTGGCAATACTACACGCACTTAAGAAAAAGTGACCTTACCTAAGGGAAGACACTTGAAGGTAAAAACAGATCATGATAGTATTAAATACTTTTTAGAAGAAATATTATCCTCTGAAGAGCAACAAAAATGGGTCACAAAGACGTTGCCTTATGACTTTGAAATCATCTACAAAAAGGGAAGCAAAATGTTGTGGCAGATGCACTCTCAAGAAAGGATGAGGATGTGGAAGCATTGTTGTTCACCATTTCTATTATCCAACCATATTGGATAAACAAAAAAAGGTATGAATGGAAGAAGGACGAAGAAGTGTGGCCACTCATTCAAAAGTTGCAGAAGATCCTAGTTCAAACAATATTGCCATAACTTAACGAGGAAGGAAAAATCATATTGGAGCCTGGAGGATTCATGGAAACACGAACTCGAAAGCTACAAAATCAATCAATTTTAGAGTATCTCATCAAGTGGAAGAACTTACCCGCTGAAGATTCCACATGGGAGGACAAGAATTTTATACAGGAGCATCAAGAACTACTCAAGCATTGAGGGAAACACTTTTTGAAGGAGAGGGGCATGTTAGGTCCTTATACTACTAGTGTAACCCCTTATTGTTATTATTACAACCCTCTTATTATATTGTTGTGCCCATGTAGTCCCCATATTGTTATTATTGTGCCCTTATATTATTATTGTTATGTCAGCTCTGATTATATTATGACCCCTTAGACTCCTATATATGGAAAGGAAGTCTTTTCATTTTTATCATCCAAGAATTGATCATTTGTGTAGTGTAAAGGAGGTTTCCCCCTCGAAGAGGCTTATTTCTAAGGCGTTGATCTATCTTTTCTATCCTTTTGTGAGTTGGTTTCATAACACTGCCAAAGTTGAAAACTCTCTATCAAAATCTTCTCATCCTTCTTCAATTCCTCAATGTTATTATGGAGGGATTTCTCTCATTTATATTCAAGTGCCTCTACAAGGTGGGTAAGATCTTCATAGATGCCTGGATTTCTTCTAACTTCTACTACATCTAATGCATTTCTTCCTGCAGTTTCTGTACATTTGGATCTTCCTGCAGTGAAGTCCAAATTTGCAAAATTTCGTCTAAAAATTTCCCACAGTCTTCCAATGTTGCAAAGATGCTAGTCATTATAGTCTTTAGGTTAGTCTCCCTCTAATATCGCATTCAGGGAAAATTTTAAGAATGGAATTTTATCATCAAGTTTAGAAACCTTGGCGAATCTTACTAGTCCCCAACATGTAAATTGTAAAATTTTTGATGATATTTTTGTACAAATATTTAGGTTTATAATTATTTTATATTAATATATATATAAAATTTTGGCGATTTTAAGGGTAAAATAATTTTATACTATGAAATTTGGGTGAACCAACTTTCAAAAAAACGGAAATTGGCGAATCATTTTTCTGGAAAAAAATGTGGGAAATTAGCCCACCTACGAATATTAGCCCCTAAAATGTTCCCTACTCTCATTTCCTGCGACGTATTTGATTGGAGCTTCATTTGTAGCTCACTAATTTTCATTTCATACTTAAATTGAACTACGACAATTTTTTCCTTTTACTCCTTCAGTGCAAAGCCAAGCTTCACAACCTCTTCTTCTATTGGCTCTTCCTCTCAGACATTAAGGTCCAGAATCTATTTACATGTTGCTTCGACCACCTCCTTGATCTTGTGGTGCTCCTCTGTCATTTGATCCTTTTCTTGCATTACCTGCTTGAGCTTCTGCCAAAGTGCAGCGTGCTCTTTTTCCACTTGTATATTCAAATGTGATGTATGTTTTTCCCGCAACTTGAGTTCCTCTATAATCTATATGGTCATTTTATGTAGCGTTGGAAACGACACTCCAGCTATATTCATGTCAACATGTTTCCATTCCTTAACCTATTGTTGTAGTTCGAAATATTCAAGTTGTAAGGCTCCTGTAGGTATCTATGCTAGCCTCACTGCAAGTGTAGGATCTATCTACCTTTCTTCTTGAACCCTTTCCTCTATCTGCACAAGTTGTCTAACTATCTCCGCTAGTATCTTCAATTCTACGATCTACTCTACAACACTAGTCAGAAGCGTCGTAGTAATCTTCGACTATGTTCCACGGTTACGTTGTTGCTCCTGTATCTTGTCCCCGTTTTGATCTAAGTACCCTTTCATAAGGGCCATGAGATCCTTCGTCTTATTGGCCTTTTTCCTCTTCTATTTCTTTGAGGCAGCTTCACCCTCTGCCTTCCTTTCCTTTGCAGAAGTTTTTTCTGTTTATGTCCTTTTTGTCTCCTTGGTTTGCTCATCTCCCTCAGGAGGATCCTTCTGACCCTTATCATGTTTCTCTTCCTCCTATGACTCATGTTCACCATGTTCCCTATCTTTTCCAATGGCTTCGCCATCCTGGGAAGTGCCCACCTCTTCTTCTTCTATCTCACTGTCTCCTATTACTTCCAGCAGAGTCATCCATTCTTCAGTCCATTTTTGTATCTATGCAACAATATCATCTTCAGTCACCATATATGGGACGACATGTCATTTCTTCTTTGTATCCATGTGCGCTTGTATGTGTTATCGGTAAATCTAGTGTCTATGCAAAGCTGCTAGTCCCACTAAGGCTGGTAGCTACCTTAGAAACAAACAAACAAAAACTACTTTCATTTTCCTTTATGAGAAATAGATAAGAGGGGAATAAAGGAGACCAAACTTTGTCTTGCGCTTGGTTCCTTGCTTGATTCCTCTCCCTTCTGAGAGATCTTTGCCACTCGATTCCTTGTCTACCCGTCTTCAAAGAGCACCTATAGAATCAAAGCAGCATAAAACTATCCAAGAACATAGATCTATTATCATAAGCAATATAGGACCAGATATATATTGACCACACAAATGCATATATCATTAATCATACAAGAATGTGGAGGAAAACTTGAATAACTTTATTAATAATCAGGAATAGCAAAGAGGATTACAACCAATTGTTCTGAACTAGCATCATCCTCTCAGCAAGAAAGCCCTTCTTCACCTCATGAAAAGCTTAGATCACCCAATATTATGATATTGCACCAAGAAACCAGGAGCACGTCCTTACAAGATACAAAATTCCAGCCCCTGGATCTCTGGGATGAGGGATCCATATATAGATGTTTGCAAGGGGGTGAGTCAGCTTTTGAGATTTGATTAGTGTCCTCTCTCTGATAGTTCTTGGTTCCACTTGGAGATTGATGATCTTTTACTCATTCCTGGGCGAATGCAGAGAGGCAAGTGTCAGAGGAGAAGTTTCTGGAAGATTCCATGATCCTCCACCTTGTAGATTGACCCTGCCATTTGTCCACTATCACCCATCGTACCCTATAGAAGGGCTTTTCAAGATGCAACACACCTCCCGTGTGTATTTAGGTGGGATGCAGCGCACTTTGACCATGCAGCAGGTGAGATGGTCCAGTTTTGACCAATTCTGAGTAGTTTTTCATGGAGAACCTCTAGGAGAAGATGTAATGAGTTGACCTTGTTCTTTTAGAGGTCGGAACAACACTTTTAGGGACTTAAGAGCCCTTGGTTTATCGACATTTATGATCAGGGTTTCAGTGCCCAAAAATGTCTATAATAGTTGCCCCCTAAAGCATGAGGTCGTTAATCTGTTGATGTTGGGTGAAATGCTTTATCATGAGGATCTGAAGTTTTTTCAAGCTAGAAGGTGACCTATAATAAGATACAATACAATACATTATCTTCATAATATTTTCATGATCTAGCTGAGGCGGGCATTCCTATGCTCAGCTTTATAAATTCATTTTCATGTACATAAGACAGACAATCGTCTGAGTGTAGACTGATGATTCTGGTAGAGCAATCATCCCTTAGGTTGGATGATTATCTATGCAGTAATGTTGTACATTTGATGTCTTTATTTTCCTGAATATATATCGCAGCCTGGATGGATGAAACTAGATCCGGGGTCTTCAATATCTTTCGATCTTCACTCAAAGTACAAGTCGATCCATGTGAGAGATGTTCTGGAGTCGAACATGGAAAGACATTACCCGGTTACCAGCCAATGATGTATGTTGTTAACAGGCATGAGAGGAATCACCGATAATGATGATGACCCTCAAGGTACTCTAGTACAATTCACGTGGTGTGAATAAGGCACTTGGCGTCGAACACCATGCAAAATCTTTCAGTCGAAGGCCATTGATGTAAACCTGTCGCCGGAAGTGAGAAACTTGCCATTGAGGCATGGAAGTTTCAAAGTACTGAAAGGGTTGTTCCTAGATTGACTTCTTGGATAATGAGCTGATGTTGACAAGAAGAGATCTGTCATAGGAGGGCGTTAGTGAATCCCACATCAATGACACGGAATGGAGAAAATGATTTTAATGGAGGTGAAAACAATCTGGTGATATAAGGTTCAAGGTGGCAATCATGAACGAATGGAGCGTAAATGTATTGTAGTGGGTGAGACACAGGTGAATTCTCTGAGCGACTTCTCTTGAACATATCAGTGACACTGACATGATGGATTGGTAGTGTTAACCCCAAATATGGATGGTGTGATGGACCCATGGTGATATGACTCGTGAACGGAACAACCCAACCCGACTCGGATGTGGAGTGAAAGTGTCATGTTCAAGAGCGACTTGCTATCAATAAAGTTTCTTCAAGTTTTCTTCCCAATTTTTCCCCAGTCATTACTGACCAGTACCTCTTTATTTTTGTCAAGCTTGAGGTGGATAACATATGCTTGTTCTATAATTTTCCCTTCGGGCAAACCCATCGCTATGTTTTAATGAGCCTAGCGATAATGAAACTCGTTCTTGTCTATATGGACAAGTTTGTCGCTATGCAGTTTTAATGAGTTTAACGACAAGGATAACTCAGTCCTTTTCAATTTTAGAGAGTTTGAAAAAGGGACGTAAAGAAAACTCCAATAATCCTTTTTCGTCATATAATCCCTTGAGTCCGAAAAAGTATAAAGCAATACAAAAGGGATGAATTTTCGGTACTTTTAACGAGCCGAACAAAACAAGCGCTCGATCTTTTTGTGTAATGATCCCTCAAGTCCAAAAAGCTTAAAATAGAAAGGAGGGATAGCACTTCTGGTCCCTTTAATGAGCTGGACAGGCAAATTTCTCGGAAATCTTTTCATATTTTACGAGTCAGTTGAAAAGAGCTTAAAGGAGACTTGTTTTTTGAGGAACGAGTGATAAATTCGGGTAGCAGCTGATTCTTGGTAAGGTTTGGAATTTTTCAATCATGGCAGTGTCACAAGGATAGCTAACAGGATCACTCTTCGCAGCTATTCCTCAAAAAGGGTAAATAATCAAATGGAGGTGAATGATCGGCCAATACAGAGTGGAGGTGATGATGAGAACACGACCAAGGCTTCAAAGGCTGATGATAATACATTCACGAAGGTTATTTACTAGAAAATGGTTCATTTTTTAATGAGCTTAAGCTCTGGGGGAACATTTTCTCATTGCTTATGTTTATTTTTTAACGAGCTTGAATTCCACGTTAAAACTGCTCGATATAATGGTCATTGATTATCTTGATTTTACCATTGACAATTTTGTTCTTTCAAAGGTTGTACTGCATGTTCAATTGCTTCATCAAACTAGTTAGAAACGAACAATACATGTTTGAAAAATGAGTTAAAACACTAATATTTTACTTGAATTACGTGAAAAGTAATTCAAAAGTGTGTTTTACCTCTCATTTTACCATTTCATTTGAACTTTGGTTTGTTGGAGCTTTGGAGGTGCTTTCTCCCTTGATTTTCACTAGTTGATTCCGGGAGATTCTGTGGACGATTCTCGGCACCGTCTGGACCAGGTAGGAGCTAAACCTAAGCTCTTTAGTTTCATCCTTTCCTTTTTGAATTCTGAGCATGTTTTGTAGTTTTTCTGAGCCTCTGGGGTTTGAAAAACTCACCCTGGCTCCATCGCACCTCTTCTACATCGAAAGGTGTGATGCATGCTGGCTTGGCCATTGGCCAATCAGCATGCATCCCACCTAGAACACTGCTAGGGGTGCGATGGGCGCAAAGAGGGCAATTTATGCACAATTTTTTATGGAACTTTTTTCCTATTTTTCACCAAATCAGGATCTTGACTCTTCTCTTGTTTGTTTCAGAGATTCACTGGAGAAAAATGCCTGTTACATGGTGAGAACGTGAGAATGAAGAAGAGGACATGCTTTATTTACATGATCTGGTTATGGTAAATGCACTGCGGAACTGTGGCCTTTTCAACTTTTTCCGCATCTCTTGCATGAGGCAACAAATCAACCTGTTACAATATTTTCTCTATGCATGGGATCCTATCACCCAGGTGTTCCAGATTAGGGGCAAGTCCATCCCCTTGACTGTCGTGGACATCTATTTTCTGACCGGCTTATCAAGGCGGGGTGCCCCTATCTTATTATCAGGTTCGGCCTGTGGGGGTGAATCTGTGAGAGATTACATTCGCAAGTATTGCAGAGAGGGATCTTAGCCAAGTAAGGACGCGGGATCATTATCTAAGATGTCACTGACAAGTCCCTGAGGACCATTCTGTTTACTTTTTCTAGACTGGCTGGTAGTGTGGCTCTTCACGTGGCCAACAGGTCTTATATGCAGTACGCCTTGGAATGCCTTGAACCAAAGGTGTTCAACTGGAGTGATGCAGTACTCTCTATGATGAAAGAACAACTGACCAAGGTGAAAAATGGAAGATTGAAGAACTTTGGATATGGTTCTATCTTGACAGCTTTCGCCTTGGAAAATATCCCACTGATGTAGCCGCAGTATGTTTCACTTGGTTTACCTCCACCGACTGAACCATGGATGCAGAGATGGGTCAACGTTATGGCCAGACATGCTGGTCAGTCCCACGTTTCCTTTTCTGATACCTTTTTCGAGTGGTTCAACCGTCAGGAGATGGTTTTTTCCGAGTATCCATATGCTGGTATGGATTTCCGGGGTGATCCGAATTTGGTACTGCCTGCTGGTGAGCAGTGGGGTGTCATCGGTAAATTCTCTGACCATATCTCTATTTATCGTTTCTCTTTATAATGCTCTTGTGTTTTCTTCTACCAAGACTAATCAAAACTCATGTGCTCATGTAGATGTTGGACCAGTTCGACCAGTAGTACGCCTGAGAGTGCAAGTTGCCGCTCCAGCAGGAGAGGGTGTGGGAAGGGCTATCCTTCACCACCTTGATGTGGTCGAGACTCTTTCAGCATTGAAAGATTAGGTTGAAGGCCTCACTCTTGGTATTCTGGACATTAGGACTGACGAGCTTCCGCTGAGGTTTCAGCGACATACTACTGACGTATCGAGTCGGTGGACTAGGCTTTTACGCATGATTGCACAGGCGGTGACTTGTTATCACCAGCATCATTAGACTAGGGTGCCCCCTAGCGTTTTGAGTTTTGGGTCATTTGACCAATTTTGTATTGGTTACATAACATTATGTGTAAGCCATAAAAAGTTATATATGTATTTCTGATTTTCGGAGTTTTATTTTGGTTAAGTTACATGATCCTAATGAAAATACTGATGAAATGCTTCTTTTTATAAATGTTGCAAATGTCTATCTAACACATAATTTTCCAATGAGTCTGTTAATGTGTTTAAGTTTCTGGAAATATGCTGATATTAAATAAAATCAAATTGTCTTTCCAAAATATTGACCCTTAGGAACATGCGATAGATAGCTGGATTTCGGTCTGATTAGATACCAGCGAGTTGTAGTATGATGAGCTGTGAGTCTAGCTTGACGACAAGTCAGCCTATGCCATGTGTGATGGCATCAGAGAGAAGTTCTATCAATGCAGTATATTCAGCGATGTTATTTGTTGACCGACCAATACATACCCCTCTGAAACTTACTAACTCACCGCTTGGATCAAAAATGGCCCAGGCCGCAGAAGATAGGTTCCCCGAACTATGACTCGCCCCATCGGCATATCCAACAAAATATTCCAATAGGTTCGACATCTGCAACAAATGTAAAAAGTGGATTATTTGAACAAAACAATTACTCTTAGCGAAAACAAAAATGTAACAAAAGCATATGGGTTACCGCACTAAATCATGCATAGTAACGCTTAAGGTACAACCTGTTATGGTGTTGCGCCAGTGGAATACCATCGTAATCCATTAAATCGTACGGTCCTTTTGCTAATACACGCTTAAAAATATAGGGCCCATCCACAAAGACTTGAACTTGCTCCCAATTTATCGGATTCTTGGTCGTAAAGTAATACCAAGTCACCTTCTGAGAAGAGACTGAGTTTGACATTTTTGTCGAACTGCACCTTGAATCGTTTCTTATGGGCTTTGTTAGCCAAAGTGGCATCATGACGGGTTTCATCAAATTGGATTAGTTCCAAGAAATGAGCCTCCATTTCTGAAGTTCCGGGGAGAAGGTCGACTGCGAGTTTGAGAGACGAGATTTCACACTGAACTGGTAAGATTGCTTCTAGGCCATACACCAGTTGAAAGGGTGTAAACCCGATTGCATTCCTTACCGATGTTCGGTATGCCCACAAGGCTGAGTACATGATTAGGTGCCAACTCCTTTTGTGGACTCCAATCATCCTTTGCAGCATCCACTTCAGGACTTTATTGATTTCTTCAACTTGTCCATTGGCCTACGAGTAATATGGAGTAGAGCTGTCGTGAGACAACCCTAATTTGGCAGCCAATTCAACCATCATGTGATTGCGAAAATGCGATCCATGATCTGTGACTATAGCATGTGGAACGCCGAATCTGGCGACTACATGATTGAAAAAGAAAAGGGCAGTTGTTTCACCAATGTTATCTAATGTAGGCATCGCCTCGACCCATTTGGTAAAATAGTCTACTGTGACTATGATATACCCATGCCCCCTAGTCGAGGTGGGGTTACATGTCATGAAATCAATGCCCCATTTGGTGAATGGCCCGACAACAACTATCGGTTGCAGAGGTGCGGGTGGTTTTCTGGTTTTGCTATCGAAAATTTGACATGCATGGCAACTCCTGATTGCGGTTATGAAATTTTTGAACATTGTTGGCTAGAAGTATCCTGCTCGTAAATTTTTTTGCGTCGTAGCGTAACCAGATTGATGCCCCGCACACGTGCCTGAATGGAAATCATTCAGGGCTTTTTCGGCCTCCTCATGGGTGAGGCACCTCCTCATAACTGTATCGACACCACGACGATAAAGTGTATCACCGATGATCATGCAGTCTTTTGATTGGTATTGAATACAATTTTGTTCCGAGCGAGAGGTATTAGACCTATATTTTTGGGTTTGGAGATAGATGATTATATCTCCATACCACGGATTCCTTGAAGATATCAAACACAAAGATTCATCCACGATGGTTTCTTCGGTTGTTTCATCATTGGACGATGATGGGAGATCGCATAGTAATTCTGCGAAAACCAGGGATTTCTTTGATTTGGATTTTACGAATTCCAGATCAAACTCTTGAAGAATTGCTATCCATTTTGAATATTTCCCCCCAGCAACTGTCGTGACAATATATAAGTCATGGGGTTGCAATTTGACAAAATGGTTGTTTTTCGAAAGAGGACATAGTTTCAAAATCTCTGTATCGCTTGAATAGCTGCGAGAGCCAGATTTTCAACATAGGAATACTTGCTTTCTGTATCATTTAAGTTCCTACTCAAATAATATATGGGATGTTCAATTCTTGAACTAAAACCATTGCGATGGTTGTATCTGCTGCAGCTAGATACAGGTTAAAGTCTTTTTGATAATCAGGAGCGTACATTAATGATGGTTTCATTAGGGATTATTTTAAAGCATCAAAAGAAGCTTGCACAACCTGATCCCAGACGAAGGGTACTTCTTTTTTCAATAGACGTGTATAACCTTTAGCAAGTTCGGCATAATTTGGAATGAACCTCCTCAGAAAGTTTGCTTTCCCTTGGAGTTTCTTAATCTGAAGCAAATTTGAAGGTGGAGGAAAATTTATGATTGCCTGAACCTTACATGGGTCGAGACGAATCCCATCCTTAAAGACTACAAAGCCAAGAAAACGACCAAAACTGACACAGAACACACATTTGTGTGGATTGAGTCGTATCTTCTAGTGTCTACAACGTAGAAATATCGCTCTCAAATGTTGCAGATGATCGGTCCGCCTTCGCGAATGAGCCAGAAGGTCATTGAGATATGGTTGAACGATTTTTTTGATGTCAAGGAAGGCATAATTCATTGCCCTCTGAAATTTTGCCCCTGCGTTCTTTAAACCAAAGGGTAATTTGCGATATGCAAATCTACCCCACGGACAAATAAATGTAGTCTTTAACTGGTCCTGTGGGCGGATATTTATTTGATTATGCCTGGAGAATCCATCCATAAATGAAAAGATTTCACATCCAGCGCATTCATCAATTATCTGGTCAATAAAGGTTGTAGGGTAGTTGTCTTTCGGACAAGCTTGATTTACATCCTTATAATCAGCGTAGACTCTAATTTTTCCTTGTTTTTTCATTACAGGAACAATGTTTGATACCCAATCGGTTAGAGGAACTGGGTAAATAAAACCAGCATGGAGAAGTTTCTCGACTTCTGCCTTGATGGTAGCGGCTTTCTTGGGGTGCACCTGCCGTAGCCGTTGTCGTACTGGTTTGACATCTGGATACATCTTTATTTCGTGTTCAACTATACTCGAGTCGATGCTTGGCATTTCATCATATGACCAAGCAAAGACATCTCTGAATTCGTGAAAAAGAGCATTATATATTTCCAGTTCTGAAGGAGAACAACATTTTCCAACATAAATATTCTCTACAACATCTGTTTTGGTCAAGATATTTATGGCGATAGTCTCTTCAATATTGGAAAAGTTTCACTCGGAATCCACCATGTTTACAGTATTTGATAGGAAATCAAAAACTGAAGGATGATGAAGGTCATTAGGAGTATCTTCTTGAAAATCTGGAAGATGGGAACGATGGTGGTAACCTTCCCATGGCGCCCCTTCAATTATCATTGAGTGAACAATTCCTTCGTCGGCGTGATGCACTTGTGACCAAGGATCTAAAGGGGTGTCATATTCCTTAGAACTATCTATCCAAACGCTTGATGAGTGTTGATTTGGGTTTGCCTCCCATGCCAAAAACATTGATTGCTACAATATTTCTATTTGGCTTGGAGGCAATACCTCCAGATGATCCATGCTAATATCGTTTTCTGAGATCTTTTGAATAGAAGATATCATATTGCAGGCTCCTACTGTTGCCACTTCCTCTAGATTGATTAGAGGTGGTAGGGTAAAAGTCCCCATTAATATAAGGTCTTTTAGTAGGCCTACTCCGATATTTTGAAGCAAATGGGGGCTTCCATGGATCATCGGAATGCTTCCCGTAACTTGGGAACTATTTGGGAGAAATATTTGTTGGTCGACGATTGTAATTCCTCCTTGAAAAAAAATGCAATCTTCCTAAAGTAGGTTAACCCAACCGCAACCATAGCATATATCCATGGTCTTCCCAGTAGGATGTTGTAATCGAGGTTTTCGTCGATTACTTCAACATCTATTTCTATTGTTTTCCCCCCTAGTTCAACTTGCAAGTGACTTAGAATACCATATGGGGTATATGTTCGTCCATCAAATTTTTTTAATGTCGTCGAAGATCGTGACAAAGTTGGAGATCCTAAAGTTTTCCAACTCATCGACATAATACATGTAGATGCCCCCTCATCAATAATTGTTCTATGAATAGTTTTGTTGAGGGCTTTCACCTGAATGAGGAAAGCTAGTTGAGTTGGTAACTGAGGATCATATCCTTTGTGATTAAAGGACACAAGATTAGAATCCTTTGGGTCTATCCCACCTATAGCTGATAATAAAGCCTGCTTTTGGGATGGGAAATTTTGTAGTACTTCAAGTTTCGACATAGCGGATGGTGATTGGGCCAGATCTTCCACTATATTATAATGTTGTTCTACTCTAGCACGAGGGTTAAATGTCAACTTGTGTACTAATCACTTTGGCGGTTTTATTGATAGCTCTGGAATGATGGGTGGCACAACTTCTGTTGAATTTGTTGTCAAACTACTAGGTTGATCCTTATCCTTGTTGTTCGACAGCTATGGATTCCCATAATCTTTATTCCTTGTGGATATCAAAGCATCATTTTGCTGTTTCAAAACTGAAAACATCAGCACTTGGGACGGGGAAGCATTTTCACTAGCAACCAGATTTGTTCCTGGATTTGGAAACGGATCAGTCAATACCGTCGAGGTTTTTGAATTCTTGAAGAATTTTCTAACCTCAGCTTTATATGGACAATCTCTTGTACAATGATCCTCATCACATATTAGACATGGACGACTTGGTTTCTTATCTCCAAAAGGGTTTGCAGAATATTTTTCAGGTGATGATTTTCCTCCTGTTTCTTCTTCTTCCCTTTGCTTTTCTTCTTTCCTCCTGGTTGCTTGGTTTCTTTGCCTTTATGAGTCGAGACGACATTTCCTTTCGAGGCGAGAAGTTCTTCTTTTGCATTTTGACTGGAAACCTTACGGGCCTTTTTAGGTGTAGCCTTTGTCGATTTCGTGTCTGTCGTACCAATCATGCCATCGCCGGCATGAGAGTCATTGTTTGATTTAGGAGGAGGAGGGATGGAAAATTCCAGTCTGAGAGCGTCAGGGATTTTATCGTAGAGCGTGCCAGACTGAGTATAAATCAAGTCTAAATATTGTGCACGAGAAATAACTTGCTCTTAAGTGACGACTCCTCCTTTTGCCACATCTTCTGTAATGGAAGGTAATAATGACTTAATAAACCATTCAACTAAAATTTGATCGGGAACATACGTTTTTACCATTCTACAATGACATCGCCACTCATGAATATGATCGGATATGTGAGTGGCTGTTCTTTGCTTGAAATTGGTAAGAAGTTATGTTCCCATTTCGTACCTTATCGGTAACTGAAAATGGGTTCAAAAGGTTGTGGCTAGGGCATTGAAGTTGTCAAACGAAGCTCTAGGTAACTCGATATACCATTTTGCTGCTGGACCAGTTAACGTCCTATGAAAAAGGCGAATCCTAATCAAATCATCGTTTAGGGTTTTTGATGAACACCACAGATGAAATGTCATCACATGATTCGACGGGTCTTCACCCAAATTTCCATTAAATTTAGGAATATCTTATGGAAGTTTATGCAGAATCGCTGGCCACCAAGGGGCGTAAGCAATTGGATCGATCGTTAGCCGATTTAGATCTGGTAACTCTAAAGTTGCCACGAAGGGTAACTGTTGATTCAGGTTTGGCGAAGCATACCCAGGATAAGACGGAATTGCCTGAGCAGATGGTCTTTGCATACCAGCATAATGCATTTGATTCTGGTAACTTTGGTAAGGTTGATGGGCATAACCATTGTAGAATGGTTGATTTTGACTGTTTTGAATATACGGTTGCCCATTATTTGCAAATATTTGTTGCTCAGATCCTTGGTATACTTGTTGGAATTACGGTTGTTGGTATTGCACCAACCATGGTTGTGAAGCCATGTGATGTTGTCCAATACTGGCCGTTTGACCAAGATGAGGGGTAATTGTACCCATTTGGGCTTATGTCATTCCACTAGTTGGCGATTGTGGTTGAGTCGCAGGGGCAAGAGGCTAGTGCATTACAACCTGAGAAACCTGAGGTTGGCATACAACAGGAAATGCTTGTAATTGTGACACCGTCACAATAGCCGGCGTAGTTGGTATATTTGACATAGGTAAACATTGTTGCATCGAATATACAACTCTTGGTTGTTGAGTCAGTATTGGCACCCAGACGTTAGATGTAATTCCACCATAACCTAAATTTTGTTGTGAACTCTCGTATGGTTGTCCTCCCAGAGGAGACAATGAAAGGGTATATTTCCCCCCATACGGCGGTAATCTGGTACTCAAAGGAATTTTTTGTCCTTGAGAACCGAACTGCCCAAATTGACACCCTGAAGGATCAATTTGCTGAGACTCAACATAAGAGTTCCCGAATACTATTCCGGATGAACAAACACGAACGGACCATGCTGTCGAAATAGCCCCTGAGTGGGCCCCTTCTAGCGATTGAGAGCTAGTTGGGACAGATGGTATGCCGCGAACATTGTTGCAGTGACAACAGGAAGTTCTGTCGCTGCTGTGTCAGATGACACAGTCCTAGATGTCGACGGTTGTTCAGACATTTCTAGTCTATCCAAAAGATTGCCTAGCGATTCTATAGGAGCTTCCGATGACGGTAGACTAATTTCTGATGCAGAAGGATATAGAGTGATCCCGACTCCAAATCGTGATGGAGTACTAGATGGAGGATCCTCCACAATCTCTTCTATAGCAATCAGACCAGGTGGAAGAGGTAGACCATCAGGTCCGTAAAATATTTCTGGTGTTGAAGAAGGTATAGAATTTGCAGCGACAGATGTTTGGGAAATAACACCTTCCGAATCAGCTGTAGATGGAGTTGGTTTAGTAATACAACTGTTTACCTTCACACTAGGATCAGTTCTACTGTCCTTCGGTGGTTGTTGAAATTCTTCTGTAAAGGCAGGGATACTAGAAATGTTTGGAGTAACTGGACTTTTCGAAGGTGTTGGAACAATTGTTCTAACTTTACCAGGGGATTTGGAACCAGTTAAACGAGTTCGCTTTGTTCGTAACAGTTTCGATTCTGGAGACAAAGACGGTTGACTCGTAAGCCTCCGCGAATGACGGGGTTTCAATTGACTTTCTTCAACGATTGCGGATTAATCGATCAACTAAAAATAAAGGTGAAATATGTTTCCGAATTAAATGAATTTTAGACGCTTTGACACAACTTGATTTTTCAATTTTTAAGAGTCGAGAAAAAACAAAAGATGACTCTAGTCGCCTTCGATTTTTAATGAGCCTGAAGTGACAAGCGCTCAGATGGACCTTTTCCTTTAAGGAGCCTGAAAAGGAATGAAAGAGGCTGCTCTGGAAATATAGATAGAGGGATTACGAAACCAATCGCAAAACTACAAAATACTTTTTATAGTACGGCAGTCAATCTTCCTGAATGTTGTGTTCAGTGCATTGCGATCGATAGGGCGGATAACACGGCTTCCTATGGATAAAGGATAAAGCCTATTGTGGTCTCCCAATATATACTCGATGGTACATGGGAGCACAAGTCCGTACTGGCACTTATCGTCTCAAAGTGGAGGAATCACCCAACCAGCAATGAAAACAATAGTTACTAGGCTTTACGACGCCGGAATACGTCTCTAGCCTAGAATTCTAAATGTTGTGTGTTAGGTTCCAAAGCGTTTTTAGATTCATTAAATTTATTTTACAGTTGATCTTGCTTAAGAAATTTTCCTTTCAGGTTCATCGCGTGATGTAGATGTACAATTCCTAAAATGCAATCTAAGATGATAAAAAATCGTTTAATCTTCTTTTTGCAATGAAAATCCTAGCTACTAAGGAAAGAGAGATGATATTCTTTCAACATAGAGCAGAGAGCACACACTATATGCACTGTCCTAAATCAAACCAACAAACAGTCTAAATGCAAATGCACATGCATGTATTTTTTTCAGCCTTCTTAATGTGTGAATGATAAAAAGAAAGCTAAGCACAAATATGAATTATTTTTCAAAGCGACATTACTAGCAAGTTTCTTTTCAAGACAAAATGAGGACAATGACGACACTTTGCGATTTGGAATTGAAAACTTGCTTTCGACACTTGAAAAACTACTAATTCAAATCAAATACAAGAGTAACAGTGTAATCAACTATCAAGAACAATCAGACTCTCTTCTATCACTGAAAACGACACTTGCGACACTTTCTAATCAAGAAACGACAGTTCAATTATGCTACTTCTTTGTAAAGAGAACTGAAAATGGCTCAAAATACATAAAAAAATTTATAGTTATTTGCACAATGGAGGTGGAATAATGGCAAGGAAGGGGGTTTCAACAAAGGTATACTGACTACAGATAGCAAAACTCCTGAATAGAGCTGAAAAGAGTGAACACAGAAGCCAAAATCTAAGAGCAGAAGAGGCCCTGTCTGATCAGCACACCTGTAACACAGGGAAAGTGAGATGCAGCGAACCTACTACACTTGAGAAGTGCGATGCATCCAAAATACAAAGAAGCGACAGTGCCATGGTCCAGGGACGAGACTTCAACTGGGTTCCAGGTCACAGTTTGCAGCTCAGTTCAGGGATTTAGGCCGAGCAAGTGGTAATAAGTAAATCAATCACAAGGGTAGATCTAAGGAGGTTACTAGAGCCACCACAAGGGCAATTAGAGACCTTGTAAATCGATTGTTTAGTTCATAAACAAAACCCAGAGATAGACTGAAGCAGCATTGATCTACTTTTCACTTGCATAGAAAATGCAGTTCGAAGGCTAGTTGGCTTGACTTCAAGCTCCGTCTGTAAGTTTATAAAGCAAACAAATGTAGACAAACAAACAATCTATTCGCTCCCCAGTGGAGTCACCATTTTGTTATCGGGAAATCTAGTGTCTATGCAGAGCTGCTAGTCCCACTAAGGTTGGTAGCTACCTTAGAAGCAAACAAACTAACTCTACTTTTGTTTTCCTTTATGAGAAATAGATAAGAGGGGAATGAAGGAGACCAACCTCTGTCTTGCGCTTGGTTCCTTGCTTGATTCCTCTCCCTTCTGATAGATCTTTTCCACTCGCTTCCTCGTCTACCCAGCTTCAAAGAGCACCTATAGAACCAAAGTAGCATAACACTATCCAAGAACATAGATCTATTATCATAAGCAATATAGGACCAGATATATATTGACCACACAAATGCATATATCATCAATCATACAAGAATGTGGAGGAAAAATTGAATAGCTTTATTAATAATCAAGAATAGCAAAGAGTATTACAACCAATTGTTCTGACCCAACATCATCCTCTCAGCAAGAAAGCCCTTCTTCACCTCATGAAAAGCTTAGATCACCCAACACTATGATATTGCACCAAGAAACCAGCAACATTTCCTTACAAGATACAAAATTCCAGCCCCTGGATCTCTGCGATGAGGGATCCATATATAGATGTTTGCAAGGGGGGTAAGTCAGCTTTTGAGATTTGATTAGTGTCCTCTCTTTGATAGTTCTTGATTCCACTTGGAGATTAATGATCTCTTACTCATCCCTGGGAAAATGCAGAGAGGCAAGTGTCAGAGGAGATGTTTCTGGAAGATTCCATGATGCTCCACCTTGCAGATTGACCCTGCCATTTGTCCACTCTCGCCCATCGCACCCCATAGAAGGGCTTTTCAAGATGCATCGCACCTCCTATGTGTATTTAGGTGGGATGCAGCGCACTTTGACCATGGAGCAAGTTAGATGGTCCAGTTTTGACCATTTTTGAGTAGTTTTTCATGGAGAACTTCTGGGAGAAGATGTAATCAGTTGACCTTGTTCTTTTAGAGGTCAGAACAACACTTTTAGGGACTTAAGAGCCCTTTGTTTATGTACATTTATGATCGGGGTTGCAGTGCCCAAAAATTTCTATAACATTATGTATACTGTTATCACTCAGAAATTTCCTTAGAATTTATCAAAATAAGGAAGAAATTGAGGTAACCACAAACCAATCTTTTAAGTATAGGCTCTAGCGAACCTATGACTCAAAGAGGGATCTCTCTATATAATTTAGCTTTGTTTTACTGGTATTTTAGACTGTTATGCTCTTGACCTGCGAGAAGATACTAGAACACCAAATATGCAGAGAAATATAACCCAGAACACAGAACAATGAGAAATAACGGCATGTATTTATTATTCAGAAAGGAAAGCAAGTTCACTTGCCTCTTCGAGGCGGCAACCTCCAATAGAGCAGGGCTCAATTACAAAATAAGACACGACGCTCCTCAATTGGGAGTCTCTATCCTTTATATAGGATTTAAATACATGCAATACCATGGGTCAGTACCATGGTTCTTATTAATACCATCTATCTAATACCATGGCCCATTTGCAACTAACTGTGGTCCCTTCTTTAAATGCGGGTCAACCACTTAAAATTATTAATATGGAATTTACTGACTCTCTAACTAAATATAAATATGACATGACCCTATTACATAAATAAGGGTGTTAGGGTTGGACCCTAACATGCCCTCCCCCATAAAAATATCCTTGTCCTCAAGGCTGAAGCTGCGGAAACTGCTGAAGAACAGTGGTTGGTTCCCAGGTCGTATCTTCTGGAGAAGTTTCTTTCCACTTGACGAGGACTTCCTTGATCGTGCGACTATGCAAGTGTCATTCTTGTGTGTCAAGAACCTGTTCAATTTGGATCTAGATTGAACCTTATTCATCCAATTCCGATAGACTGGTTTGAATTCTGCAATTCTTCCCCACCACTTTCGTGAGGCATGAGACATGGAAGAAGGAATGGATTTTTGCAGTTGGTGGCAAGGCTAGCTTGTAGGCTACTTCTTCGATGCACTGAAGTATTTGATACAGTTCATAGAATCTTCGAGATAATTTCTGACAGCCCTTGTCTTTGAGTGATGTTTTCTTATATGGTTGCAACCTCAAGAATACCTGATCCCCTTTTGAAATGTGTGCTTTGAACGATGTTGGTTTGCCTGTTGCTTCATCTGATTTTGAGCTTGATGGAGATTATCTTTGAGGTGGGCAAGCATGGTTGCACTATTCTATAGGAGTTGATCCATTTCTTGTAACTTAGAGCATCCTGAGATATAATAAGTAGGTGAAGGGTGAGGTTCTCCATAAACTACTTCATATGGAGTCATCTTGGTGGTGGCATGATAGTTAGTATTATACCACCATTCGGCCAAAGGTAACCACTGTGCCCATAGATTTTGCTTTTTTGAAGTGAAGAACCTAAGGTAGGTCTCCAGAAATTTGTTGACTGCTTCAATTTGACCATCAGTTTGGGGATGATAGGAAGTACTGAGGTGTAGTTGGGTACCTTGTAGCCTAAAAAGTTCCTGCCAAAAGTTACGAGTGAAGATCGAGTCACGATCAGACACAATGGAAGTGGGCATGCCATGCAATTTGAAGATCTAGACCATGAAATATTGAGCCACCAACATGGGTGTAAAAGGGGAGGGTAGGGTGCAAAAATGAGCATAGTTAGAAAGTCTATCCACAACCACCATGATGACTGACTTGTTTCCTGACATTAGAAGACCAATAGTGAAATCCATAGAAACCTCCGTCCAGATTGAGGTAAGGATGGGCAATGGCTGTAAAGTGCCTAAGGGTTTGATTGTTTCTCCTTTGTGGTGCTGACACACATCACACACAGCTACAAAAGTAATAATGTCCTTTTTCATGCCTGTCCAAAAGAATGAACGTTGAGTGCAAGCATAAGTCTTCTGAAAGCCTGAATGGCCTGCAGTAGGAGATGATTACAACTCTATCAAAATGTGACTTTTGAGGGTGGATTTTGGTGATATCACTACTTTGTCCTTGTAGCAAAGAATCTCATCCTACCAAGAGTAGCCCACTACGGAATTTGGATCTGCCTATAATTTATTAATGATTTGGCAGAGCGGAGGATGTGAAAACCATTCTTTGTGAGCCTCTTCAATCCACTCTGGAATGAGAAGACATATTGCTAGCAGGGTGCTTTCCTCCTCAAATTGGCATGATAAAGCATCTTCTACGACATTTTTGCACCCTTTCTTGTAAATTATCTCATAATCATATCCCAACATTTTGGCTAGCCATTTATTTTGTTGTTGCGAGGATAGGCATTGATCCAAAAAATATTTAAGGCTTTGATAGTCTGTGTGGATTTGGAAACACCACCCAAATAAGTATGGTTTCCATGTGTTTACTGCATGTAAGATGGCTATCATCTCCTTCTCATAGGTAGATTGTCCCAAATTTGTTCCACTTAGTTGTTGGATAGTGAAGGCCAAGGGTTGACCTTCCTGCATTAAGACAGCTCCAATCGTCGTACCTGAAGCATCACATTTAATCAAAAAAAATTTGGTGAAGTCGGGTAGTGCCTATATGGGAGTGGAACACATGGCATGTTTGAGAGCTATAAATGCCTGTTGCGCTTCATCATTTTAGAGGAATGAATTTTTCTTCAGAAGGTGAGTGAGGGATCTAGCAATGCAACCGTAATTGCGGAAAAATTTGCGATAGTATCTGGTGAGACCCAAAAATCCTCTAAAACTCTTCAAGGTCTCTGGTTGACGCCAATCCTGCATTGGCTGGATCTTTTTGGGATCCACCGTGACACCTTCATGCCCCACAATGTGGCCCAAATACTCGACTTCTTTCATGCCAAAAGAGCACTTGGACTATTTGACAAATAATTTATTCTTCTGGGGTAGTTGCAAGAGTAGGTCTACATGTTGAAGATGTTTTTCCCAGGTGAGGCTGTAGATGAGGATGTCATCAAAGAAAATAAGGACACATTTTTTGAGATATGGTTTGAGCAGGTGATTCATGAGGCTTTGAAAAGTGGATGGGGCATTACAAAGACCAAATGGCATGAACAGGAATTCATAATGGCCTTCATGAGTTTGGAAAGTAGCCTTTGGAATGTCTACTTCTTTCATGCAAATTTGGTGATAGCCCAAGCGAAGGTCGAGCTTAGTAAAGAATTGAGCACAATTTAGTTCATCCAAAAAATCATCAACAATTGAGATGGGAAATTTATCTTTGACCGTGAACTTGTTGAGAGCCCTAATGTATAGACACATGTGTCATTCCCCATCTTTCTTGAGCACCATGACCATAGGCGATGAATAAGGACTAATGCTAGGATGAATGACACCGACTTACAGGAGTTCCTTGATGACTTTTTCAATTTCATTCTTTTGGGTGAAAGGATATCTATATGGGCACACATTTGGTGGTTGTGCCCATGGCATCAAAGTAATGTTATGATCATGTTCCCCTCTCGAGGGTGGAAGCTCATGAGGCTTGTCAAAGACCTGTAGATGGTTGTTTAAGACATGTTGCATCTCAAGATGAATATGAAGATAAGTGGGCTCGAAGGCCTAGTTGGCACTAAATTGGGCTATAACTCCATGGTGGCCCTTTTTTAACAACTTTTCCATCCTATGTGAGTTGATGACAGAAGGAGCACTTGCCTAGAGTCCACGGAGGGTATGTGTGTGGTCATTCTGCTTAAAGCTCATATATAACTCCTAGAAATCCATTGTGATTGGGCCGAGTGTGCGGTTCCATTTAGAACCCAAGACAATGTCACACCCACCCATGTTGATGGAAAACATGTGGGTCTTTAGGTGATAATCCCCCATCTAAAGTTTGACATTTCATAGGGGCCGTCACATTTCATTGTCCCCCTATCAGAAATTTGGACCTAGAAATTAGAGATTGCTCTGACAAAACAATGCAATGCTTCGGCGACTCTTTGATGGATAAAGATATGTGTACTTGGCACTATAAATGAAGACTACTACAAGGAAATTTTTAATAAGACCTCTGATTTTGATAGTTTGGGGAGAAGAAATGCCTGCCAAAGCATGGAGCGATATAACTGGTTCTTCTGGTGTAGCTGGGAGCTCATTGTCTAGGTGGTTGTCCTCATCTTCCTCCTCTGGTCCCTCAAATGGTGGGGCTTCCTCGGATGAACTGTGATCAGTAGCATCAATTTGAAATAATTTGGGTTCCTTGCATTTATGCCCAGGGGAGTATTTCTCATCACAGTAGTAACAGAATCCTTGCTTTCTTCTTTCCACCATTTCTATTGGTGACACCTTTTAGACCTTAAGTGTTTGGGTAATGCTTGGAGCCTGGGTGGGGTGTCCCTTGGCTAGGAAATTTGGACAGGTTGACTGGGCCACTAATGAGAATTCTACTCCATGAGTTGTCATGCAAGCTACCAGCCATGTGAATGGGTGGTGCATTGGGATGTGGACTTGTATGGCGTCTTTCAGACCACTGATAAAACATTCCAAGTAGAATTCATCTGTTACACCTCCTATGCGGAAGGATAATGCTTCAAAGGCTTTAATATATTCTTCTATTGTGCTTATCCTTTTGACCTTACTAAGATGACCCAAAAAGTTAGATTCATGATCAAAGTGATCAAGAAGGGATTTTGAGAATATCTGCCAAGTCATTGGCCTTGCATAGCATCGTTGATGCCATTGCCACCATTTCCATCTTTCTTGGTCCAAGTAAAGGCTTCCATCACTTAGCTTAGCTGCATCATCTCTGATGTGATTCAATGTGAAATATTGCTCCATTTGTGATAGCCATATGGCCAGATGAGAGCCATCAAATTTATACATGTCCACCTTGGGTGGTCGAGGGTGCGATTGTTGGTGGTTTCCATAGAAGTGAAGAGAATGGCTAGATTTTCCCTCATGGTTTTCATTAAAAGCATACGCCTCCGATTGTAACCCCGACTTTCCCTTTGTGATTGTGTCACTTAAGGACTAGATCTACTTCGTTAATTCATCCAACTTTTTTTCAAGGGTGTCTATCTTCTCATTGGCCATAGCTTGAGCTCTGGTTTGTACCATGCACAGATCCGATGCACTTATCGTTACTGGAAAAAAAATAAAAAAATAAATAAAATTGGGACCACCTGAAAATTTGAAGCTGACAAGTGAATGGTAGCACCTTGCTCAGGCCGTCATCCTGATTCTTATGGGCTAAGTCTTATGATTTTGGAAAGCATTCTTTGGAATGTTTACTCTGAACAGAGTTTTACTCCTCGCTTAGGAATACTGTAGTAGCCAATTCTCAGAAAAGTTAATCCTGACAAATGTCCTGCGAGAATCACCCCAACGTATAGGACCCACAAGCCTCCCTACACAAATAGTCAGATCTGTCTGCAAAACCCTCAACTACTGAGTGTGAGTAGGAATGTGGTAGTGACCGAACCCCGCTGCTAGATCTAAATGGCGGATCTAATTGTTGTCGCTGTGACAGAACCTAACCTCTTAGATCTAATCTGGCAAAGAAGATGATGGGCGCTCTGTAGAGAGACAAGGGACCTATGGTCTCAAGGAGTGTCAGGTGCTACAAATCACAATTTACATAAGGGTCCAATAGTAGTACTCGACACAATCTTTTACAGCACTAACTAAGGAGGATCAATCATACCCTTAGTTGTACTACCCGACTACGCTATCGTACGCGTGAGTAATCTCCCCGAGTGTTGTTCTCGGTGTACTATAGTAGCAAGATGGCCGACGGTTTATCTAGAGAGAGGTTTCAGGTGAGCCTAGGGGGCTTCCGATATACCCAGAGGGTACGTGGAAGATAGTTCATGCATGGTTCTATCTAATGCACTACTACTCAAAGGGGTACCCATAGGGGTTACAAGGGAGTCCATCAAGCATGACCACCTCTTGTATTTCTTGCATGCACGCCTCCCCAAATCCACATGTTTATGCGCTCAACAATAAATCCCGTGGTTTAAAGACACCAGAAGACGTCTCTAGCCGAAGAAAAAATTGCTAAACATGGAGACCCCACTGGCCTTGGAAAGTGCTCTGACACCACTTGTTATGCTCTTGGCCTGCGAGAAGATACTAGAATACCAAATATGTGAAGAAATATAACCGAGAACATAGAACAATGAGAAATAAGAGCATGTATTTTATTATTTAAAAAGGAAAGAAATGTTCACTTGCCTCTTCGAGGGGGCAACCTCCAATAGAGCAGGGCTCGATTACAAAATAAGACACGATTCTGCTCAATGGGGAGTCTCTATCCATTATATAGGATTCATACATGCAATACCATGGGTCAGTACCATGGTTCTTATTACTAGCATATATCTAATACCATGGCCCATTTGCAACTAACTGTGGTCCCTTCTTTAAATGTGGGTCAACCACATACAATTATTAATATGGGCTTTATTTACTCTTTAACTAACTATAACTATGACTCGACCCTATTACATAAATAAGGGGGTTAGAGTTGGACCCTAACACATCCATTCTTCAGTCCATTTCTGTATCTATGAAACAAGATCGTCTTCAGTCACCATATATGGCAAGGAATGTCATTTCCTCTTCGTATCCCTATGTGCCTGTATGTATACTATTATCACCCAGAAATTTCCTTATAAGTTATCAGAATAAGGAAGAAACTAAGGTAACCAAAAACCAATCTTTTAAGTATAGGCTCTAGTCAACCTACGACTCAGAGAGGGCTCTCTTTATATAATTCAACTTGGTTTTACTGGGATTTTAGGCTAGTTATTAATGTTCATTGGGGTTCTAATTTTGAATTGAAGGTTGGGTGGTGGAATTCTTGGAACAGATGGATAGAGCAAGGTATTTAAGCCATTGGGCTATGAAGTCAACAAATGGATAACAGAACTGGATCAATTCATTAAAGGGAATGTTCACAGGGCAGGCTAGCAAAGTAAAGTGCAAGTCTTTAGGTCAAGTGGGTGAAATGATTCTAACTAGGGAAAAGTGCAATTAAGAATCCTTTTTTATATACCACAGGGAACTACCTAGACTAAGGAGAAATCAAGAATTCCTTAACTTAGATTAGTGAATAAAACATTCAATATGCATGACAATCAAAATAGATTGTAGCTAAGCAATTTCTGAGATATCATTCCATGTTATAACATTCAAATTTTTAGAGATACAAGTAAGTCTATGGAAAAACTTAAAGAAAAATAACATTGAATTTCAAGGAATACCTATTTGAACTTTTCTTTACACAAGAATTCAATGTTTATTCCTTGATCCAGCTAGTTGATCCAGTCATTGATACAATAGAATTTCAGACTTAAGAACAAGAAGTCTATAGAAATGTTTAGGAATCCACGCTACATACTTCGAATTGTGAAGTATTTATACAAAAAAAAAATATGACAAAATATCTCAAAACAACTTGAGATTTAATCTAGGAAATAAAAATATCTTCTTGCAAGAAGATAGAGACAGCTAATGGATTATTTCATGATGTCCCTTTTGTGATGGTTGTGCTAGCCTTTATTGTTGAAGTGTAGCCCTTTATGTTGGCTTGTCGTTGTAGTGTTTCACGTTGGAGTCTCATTTTACCTTCCATCTGATACTCTTTAACCTTGATACTCTTTGACCCCAATGTGTTGTTTTTACCTGTTTTACCTAGTTGTTCTGTTTTTACTGTGTATTAAATTTATCCTAGTAAATCAGTCATTTTCTCCCACCATTTTGCATCAGGTAACTTTACATTCATCATTCTCTTGTATATCTCATCAGCTTCAGTATATTTGGAAAAATTGGGCTTGGTGAGAAATAAATGTTTGATCTCATGCTCCAAGAAAAACAACTTTACAAATGTGTTGTACAAAACGTTGCCTGTTGGCAATGTTCTTATGGATGAAGAGTTGGCTTGCTCCATTGCCAATTTTTTGAGTCTGGTATCATAGTCCAACTATGTCACGAGTTTGTCATTGACAACCATAGGATTGGGCAGACCCTTCTCCCATAAAATCTAGAATTTAGCCATGAACTTATCAATGGCTACCTGCATATTGTGACACTTTTCTTTTAAGTTAAGCATAAGGTTCCTGTTGCAGAGGACCTTCCATATTTCTAAAATGGTTGTAATCCTATATTATATATTTAGCTCATGGAGCTCATATCTATTCTTGTTGTTGAGGAAGTGGATGAGTCTATTGGCATCCTCTAGCTTATCTCCCAACTCCTCCTTCACTTTCTGGATAGCTTCTATAGCTATCTTTACTAACTTTGTTTGTTCAAAAATAACTTGAATTGAGGGCCAAATATCCTTGCGGGAGTCAATGGTATTGGCCCATAACATTTCCTTGGTTTGCCCTAGGGGTTTCTCCAGTGTCAAGTCTTTTACTAAGATTTTAATCCTTTCACTCATTCTTTGGGCCTTCTATGCTTTCTCTTTTTGCTTAAGTTGGGAAAGTTTGCAATTAGTTTCCAAAATAGCAACCTTTTCCCTTAACATGTTCATTTCAGTACCCTGGATAGACATCTCTTCCATGGCTTTGCCTAGTTCTACTGCTTTCTCTACTGATGCACTTGTTGTTGATGTAGATTTTGTTGTTGCTAGTAAGGCTATTGCAAGTGGAGTTATAGGTGCCAAAGATGTTGCTAGTGTGGATGGAACCTCTATGTAGACCGTAGGGATAACATTTGTTGAAGAATTGGCTACATCTACTTGTTTTAATTGGATTAAAGCATCCAATTCCTTTCCAGCCTATTTTAGTTGATCATCCAGCTTTAAGACTAAGTCCATTAGTTCTTCATGCCCCTACTGGGCTTCCAGGACTTCCAATGTTTTTGGATGATGCAGCTGAGGTATTTTTAGTTGTTTCTTCGTTGCAGCTATATCATTGTTCTTCTTTTTAATAATTTGTTCTGTGGCTTTTATATCCTTGGGATCGTGTCCTAATTCAATTACTAAGTCCTCTAAGGAGTTGATCCTGGTACCCTTGGCCTGTGGGGAGGCCTTCTCTAATTGAAATTTTGCAAAGATATTGTTCAAAGAGTTTTGTAGCTGATGAGAAGCTATGGATTTACCTGATAGGGTGGAGTATATCATCTCTCCAGCCTGTTTGTGTAGTTCAATTTGGTCTATGGGATGAATATCCCTTGCCAATACTTCAAAATCTACCCTTTTGAATTCTAATGTTCTCTTTGGCTGCTAGGCTGTAGGCTTAACAAAGGCCATCTACATCTTTCCATGTTTAATCAGTGAGAGTCAGCTTCAGGTACTAAGCATATGTTTGGGGCTTAAGCCTCTCATTTCTAGCTTTGATTTCTTTGTATCTTTCCTTTATATCTTATTCTTTTTCAGTAGGCACTATAAAGGAAGATACTTCAACACTAAGCTTCCTCTCCAACATCTGAGTCGGTGATGTGGAAGGCTCTTGCCTACCTTAAGATGGAGTGGTAGGCCTACTTTTGTTTACCTTTGTGTTGGTAACCTGAGCTGAATCTTCAGTGTATTCCTGCTCGGAGGTTGGATTTAGCCTTTTCCTCTTATTTGATTCCTGTTGCAAATCAGAGGCACCCATTCCTGAAGTGGAAGCCCCTTCTTTGTTTCTTTTTGGGATCATCTCCTCATTCTGAGGAGTCTTCATGACTGGAGAGGTACTCATGGTTCTTTTTGGTTGGTCTGACTACTCTGATACCTACAGGAAAGAACCCTCATCAATTTGTCTTTCTACATCAATGAGAGCATTCTATGTGTCTACCCTAGTGCTCTCTTGGTCCACTAGGGTACCTTCCACCCATTTTTCTTGGTTCGCATAGGCTTCTATTTCAGGTATGGGATGGTGAATGAAAGGTCCTAGCTTGACGTTTTGTCTCTTCTTTGTGATGAATTCCAAAGGGTCATATCTCCAAATAAAACTTCTTTGGAACTTCATTCTCAACAAAATTAGGTCTTCTTCTTTTCCTACCTCCATAGAGTTGCATATGAAGGGGCCTAGTTGGTTTTTTATTTTGAAATTTTCCTTCTTCTTGGCATTGACAAAGTTTACTTCATCTCCATTGATGATTTTTCTAAAGCATTCTAATGAAAACAACCTCATTGGGAGGTATCTTGGTAGCTTGTTTGGTGCAAGCATGCAGCCATATATTCTTATTTATGTGTGGTTCTGAGAAAGGTACCAATAACCCACTTTGGAATGCTTGGAAAGTTGGAGGACTCTTTTTATTTCTGGACTGATTCTAGGGAGAGGGCTTCTAGCCAACATTTCCATGACTGGGTGTGCAAATAAATCAATAAAATCAAAATAAGAGCATGGAGACTGAGATTGGTGGACCAATGGGGTCCAAAAAATGACTGACCTGGGGTGACCCTTGGTGTCCAGCTTTTGAAGGTTTAATGGGAACTTATTAGGTTGATAATACATGAACATATGATATAAGACTGAGGAATACTTGAAAACTCTTTCATTGCTCATTATAAGGAATTGTTCATGCATCCTTTTAGCTATAAATTAGGCAAAGTCATAAGTAACAGTAGGGGCTATCCTAGAGTGTAGATGGACAAGAAGGCAAGGATTAACTCATCAATGTATTCACTAGTGGTGTATCTCAAAACACGGGATATCATGGCTACAATGTTCTGGCCCCATGGGGAAAAAATAGCAGCTACATATGGAGGGGAATCCTTCGGGATGTGTTTTTCTTCTCTGGTGAAGGTTTGGAACAATTGGGCCAATTTTCCAGAACTAAGCTTGGGATACTGGCCAAACAAGTCTCCAATCAAGAGGGGAGTTAGGTTTAGCCATGGTTGGAGCTGCAACATTTCGTTTATGGACTCAACAGTGATGGTGAAAAGTATGTTTTGGTTTGGGGACATGACTACTATCGGACTAGGACTGTAATTGAGATTACACTAGTGGACAATCTTTGGGAAAATGTGGACTTGGGGGAATTAGTATTTGGGTAAATTTGACTCCCAAAGGACAATCTCATGCAGAGACTCTTGGGCAATGGTATCTTTTATCTGGAAATCTTTATCAGCTAAAGGAAGGTGTTCTAGGTCTAAGTGAGATGTAGAAACGGGCCTTACATCCATTACAATTGGGGTAGCCACACTCTGTTCTTGTGGATTTGAGTGTGGGGAGTAATTCAGAATTTTTAGGGAAACGACAGTTTTGAAGATGGTTATGGCTTAGAATGTAAAAATCAAAGTGAATTTGATGTTTTTTACGTAACTAACAGTGCTACGAGGGCGAATTTACTGGAATTTGACAATTGAGTTGGTTTTCCATGGTTAAATGCCTTGAATTGGTCAAAATTGACTGTTACTGGTAGTTGATGGAGACTGAAGAGGTTCGTGTGGTTCTGGTATAGACTAATGAATGAGCTGGGATGTCTGGAACATCTTTAGAGCAATGGCAGAGGTCTGTGAGCGAATTATCTAGTTGTAGGGGTCGCAACGACTTTCTAAATTGTCAAAGGTGACTGCGCGAAAAGAGTGAAAAGAGGGGTAAATGTTCTTTTATAGCAAAAATAGTTAATTTTTGGTGGGTTCATTGACTGATGAACAGTGGCGGCTTTTCGGTTAGAAGGGGGAAACACTTTAGGAGCGACAACACACGGCTTTTGTGGTGCGAATGTTATTTGGGAGGGGCTACCCAATTCCACTTATCTTTTGACACGTAATGTTGGGGGTTAGGGGGAAACCACCTTATCATGCGAATAAAGGATGGACATCAGGCACGGCCGATATGATCACGTGCTAATGGATGAGGGGGAGGGATAATCGACGGTGGCCGAGAGGTCAATTTGCGCGGTGATTTAGAAATAAAGGTTTTTGGGGGGCCCATGTGTTTAATCACCGGTGGTATAAGATTATATTAGAACTTAATCTCATCGGGGACGCTTTAAAATAGGCTTAAATACTGTGGGCAGGGTTTTGATATATTTGTGGGATATGGGGTAGTAATATAGTTTATAAATAAACTAAGGGGCTGGGTTAATTTATATAAAGGAGTTAAATATATATGGGACAATGAGCTTTTAAAAAATTTATATAATAAAGTTAAAAAAGTTAATATGTGGTGAAATGAGTGGAAGGGTTATTGTACTTAGGTATATGAAATGTTATGCACGTTCCACACACTTAGTACTTTAGGATAAATGTAGTTGGTGGGTTTTTGCATAAAACATGTTTATAAAGGGGTTTTCCTAGGAAAAAGAACTTAACCTTAGGAAAAGGGGTTTTGCGAGGGGGATGAATGAATTATAAGGGAATTTAACACCTTTCCTTCTTAAGCCATCAAACTGAGGGTCCGGTCCCACCAGAAGTCAAAGAAATTCTCTGAGCCTTTTTTACTAAAAGAACTAGAGGTATAAATATTTTTATTATGAAAGGGAAATTAGTGAGTGTTATAAGTGTTAAAATGAATGAGGGGATGTTAAATAAATCACATTGTGAACCATTGCCTTTGCTTTGTCCTCTACTTCTGCATTTTTTAAAATTGTATTTAAGATGATGACATAAGTTCATCTGTATAATTACATCACATTTTTGCAACCTTTCTACTAATTACCCACTTACTCATCTTACCATTTTTCTTCACTTTATTAGGGTGCATTTAGGCTAGCAAACCCTTGCCAATCTTTTTCTTTTGTTTTACAAAGTAAACTATCTAATACTAACCTTATATCATCGAAGGACTCAGATTAAGCTCATGAGATCCTTTTATTCACTCTACCTATGTAATGATCTGCCAAGATTACACTGTTTGGTCAGATTTTATTCACTAACTATAAAAAAAAATAAAATTCAAAGCATGGTATAATCATGATTAAAGAGTTTGATTACCATGGATTGTGGCTTGAATGACAAGTTGCACACAATCATTATTATGCATGAAAGTAAATAGCAGTGGCATTTTGACTTGCACACTTTCATGGTCCCATTTTGTCTTTTGGGGTTCATACATTTTCATTTTTTGACCTTTTCTTTTTTTTCTTGAAGCAAGAGTCGTACCTTCTATTCAAATTAAACAAAAAGGATTAATTACATATTATACAACCACCAAGAGGAATCGAGGGACAAATAATACCCTATCCCTCCCGGGTTACGAGCAACGAGCCTAAGACAAAATAGTTGATCCATGGGCTCACACTCCTATCTAAAAACAGATATAATTGATCTGTTACAATGGCATGAAAAATCCGGACCCAAAAAGAAATTATCAACCAAGCTACTTAGATTTCGCGTCTGAAAAGGTGAATAAAAATTGCGTAAGTGGTCCCCGCAAAAATCATTGATACCTGCCACGTAACTGAACAAGCACGGATGATAATAATGAAGCATGACTCTTACCCAGACCCACTAACATGCATAATGAACTTGGTCCGTTGATCCATCTCACAAGATCCAAGGATTGATAAACATATTGGATGGAGAATAAGCCTGGAGAATACCCGCCCGATGAGGGCGGTATTCTCTCTCCTACTAGAGCCACGTGTTGCATGTTGAGTGGCATCGGGCTCAAATCTATGAAACCACTTCTAGCCTTGAGAGCCTCCGATAAGTTGAAACCACCGTGAGGGCGGTATTGACTCTGACCTAAACCCATCAATCTGTAATTGAATCTCCACCCTTGATCCTCAGCCCGTTGATCCAATCGGATGTGTGTAATCTCCATTTGAAGAAAAGTAGGAGTCATTCCCTCCGTTCGAGCTCCCGAAACCTTTAGACTAACCACGCCGGTTCACTGTAACCATAGCCAAAAATTCTATACCTATGGTGGGAATCTTTTGTTCCTTCTGACTGAAGACTCTTCACCCCCTCTTCTCCCACACAAAACTGAGTTGATCTCTGGAAAACTACTTCATGTGGATTGTGTGTCTACGAAACCCAACCTCTGCTACTGCTGACGTGCTCCATTCTGATGTATCTGTCGGTCCTTATTCACCTGGTTGAAAAATTCATCCCTCAATCTACCCTGTGGAATCTCTTGCCATCTGTACTTATTCCCTCCGTTTGAGCTCCCGAAACCTTTAGACTAACCACGCCGGTTCACTGTAACCATAGCCAAAAATTCTATACCTATGGTGGGAATCTTTTGTTCCTTCTGACTGAAGACTCTTCACCCCCTCTTCTCCCACACAAAACTGAGTTGATCTCTGGAAAACTACTTCATGTGGATTGTGTGTCTACGAAACCCAACCTCTGCTACTGCTGACATGCTCCATTTTGATGTATCTGTCGGTCCTTATTCACCTGGTTGAAAAATTCATCCCTCAATCTACCCTATGGAATCTCTTGCCATCTGTACTTATTACTGCTTTTAGTGCCGACAACACCTTTATTGGTCGTCCTGCGCACATGTGTGAAACTTCAGATTCTCATATTCTGAAGGTGGAGATGGATTCTTTGATAGACTTGAAGTAGCCTCCAATGTCTCGAGACCTTTTCTGAATCCGAGCCACAACAGAGTCTCTTGACCGAATTAATGATTAGCTCAAAATCTACTTCAATTATAATATTTTGAAGATTGTCATTCTTCAGGATTTCTAAACATTGTTCCAGAGCCATTAGCTCTGCCATATTTTTTTTGGATCTTCCCAGATTGAAATGGAAAATGTATTGTATGCAGCCCATCTCATCCCTTATCACCCCACCATAACCAGCCATACCCGAATTTCCTTTAGAGGCCCCATCTATGTTACATTTCATGAATCCCAGAGGGGGAGGCTGCCAGAAATATTTATCCATGACCAGTTGCTTTACCAACATGTTCTTGCCCTACGGAATAAGCCCTTGCATTCCCAACTACAGAAGTATCTGCACATCCACATTTGAAGGTTGATTTTCAGGGGGGGGTTGCATTAAAGTTCCAACCGTCTCCTTGAGTTGTCTTAAAATTTGTTCCATGATTCTCTGGGAGGAACTTTTTTTGTTTTTGAAAATTCTATTGTTGCGTTCTTTCACGATGTCCCATATTAGGAAGCTTGGAGTTAAAGTCCATGCTTTGTTAATCGTTTCATAATCAGAAAAGTTTCTCCTCTACTTTTTGAGGGTATTGGTAATGCTTCCTCTATCCTTGTCTGTTTATTTGAATATTAAGGCAATACCATCCCATAACGAGGAGGTCAATATGCAAGTGTTGAGAAGGTGCTCCATTGTCTCCTCTTGTGATTCACATAGATGGCATCTGGATGGGCCCAAAATGCCGCTTTTCTGGATATTCTCCCATGTCAGAATTTTCTTATGATGTACCAGCCACATGAATAGTTTGGTTTTCATCCATCCTTGGTACTTACAGAGATTCTTCCAAACCCAATTTGGTTTTGTAGAATCAAGCTCAAGGGCTATGTGTTTTTCCTCTTTAAGGTTAAAGGTGCCTTCATTATTATTTCCCCATCTTAGTTGGTCAGGATCATCTGAAATCAGTATCTTTCTTTGATCCAGAATGGTTATTAGAGCATCAGCCTCTGCTTTCAAGGGGCTATTATCCATGTATTCCATTTTCTTCCAGGTTATCCATTTTCCTTCGCTATTAGTTTGATCCCAAAAATCATTTACCTAAAGTAACCCTTTTAGTATCAGTATCATTCTTGAGATCCACAAAGTCCTCTCTTAACAACTTAGGTTCTTGTTGCTATTTATCCTCCCAAAACCATGCTAGGTTTCCCGCTCTGATTTCCCAGAAGCAATTCTTTTGAACTATGCCTCTATTATCCCAAGCTTTATTCTAGATGTGGAAGCCTTTTATGATGCTAGACATTCTTATGTGGTCCTTGTTTTGCCAATTTCTTGCATATTTCTATTTCCAAATTTGAGCCCAAGGAGCATTTGCATCTTTAATCCATCTCCACCATAATTTTGCCCCCAAAACTTTATTTAGTATTTCAGGATCATCCAGTCCTAAACCTTCGTGGTTTTTGGGTTTACAAATTTTTTCCTAGGCTACCAAGGCCCATTTCTTCTTTTCCTCCCCTTTACCGCAAAGAAAATCTCTTTGGATATTTCTGCATTGTAGCAAAACTCCTTTTGGAGCTGGAAGGGCTGAAAACATTAAGATGGGGATTGTTTGTAGGACAACTTTTGTAAGCACCAGTCGGCCGGCCATGTTTAAAGACCTATTTTTCCATATTAGAATCATGTCCTGCAGCTTATTAATTACAAGCTCCCAGAAAGTATTGTTCAGAGGTTTGTCTATGACTGGTACTCCCAAATATTTGGATGGTAGCATATCTCTTTGAAAGCCCAGAATTTTAGAGATATTTCGCTAAATAGCAATGTGAGTATTGAAAAAGAACATTTTTTATTTGGAGGGGCTTACCTCTGTATCCGCCACCATAGCGAAGTCACTTAGGATTTGTTTGTAAGCTAGAGCTTCTTTGACCATAGGAAATGCCTTGTGGCATGGTATCATCTACATATTGTAGGTGGGTCAAAGCCTACCCGTTCCTAGAAAGATTAAGACCCTAGATCTTAGCTAATTCTTTAGCGGAATTGATGGCTCATCCTAGTCCTTCCATCATAAGAATAAAGAGAAAGGGGGGGAGAGGGTCCCCCTGCCTGAGGCCTCTTGAAGGTTTAAAGATCTTAGATGGAGAACCATTTACCAGAATTGAAAAACTAGAGGAGACCACCAGGGACATTATCCATCTTACCCAGTTGTGGTCAAATCCAAAAGCTAGAAGGACCTTCGTGATGTAGGTCCAATTTAATTTATCATAAGCATTTTCTAGGTCCAATTTCATAATCATTCCAGCCTGCCTTGTAATATTCATTGAATGAACCACCTCATGCACTTGAATGATATTATTGAGAATTTGTCTGCCCTCCACATATCCTGTTTGCTCCACAGAAACGAGAGTAGGAAGAAGGGGTTTAAGTCTGTTGGAAATTATTTTGGATATTATCTTATACACCACATTACATAAATATATAGGTCTAAATCTTTCTGGCATAATAGCATTGTCCTATTTGGGAATCAAGGAAATGAAGGATGTATTGAGCACCTTCAATATAGTCCTATTATTCCTAGAGTCCTCCACCACATTCAGAATATCTTGCTTGACAATATTCTAGCATGCTTTAAAGAAATCTACATTGAAACCCTTCGGGCATGGCGCTTTTCCATTCTGCATTTCTTTGATGACTTTACTAACCTCCTCTTCATTAACCGACCTATTGAGATTATGATTATCTTCTCTTGTTACTAGCTTAGGAATGTGCTTTGTGATGTCCTTGATGAATTGTGATCTATCCAAGAGAGGTTCCTTTGCTATGCTTTGAATCCATGTTATTCCTTAATGTCATTGAGCATGGTATTCCTTAATATCAAGGCCTGTGAGCATGAGGTCCTCTGCATGACGTCCCCTCCCAGAATCCATGGTATTCCTTAATGTATATCTCTCAGATCCTCTAGAGAAGTGAGAAGTCTGAGTTTGTTGTCAAGTCTCTGAGGGCCATAAACGTTTGTGATTAAATAAATCTCCCTGTCTCCCATGGGCTGAATAACCATTGATAAATAATTTCTAGATGCCTCAGCATCCACTATGCCAATCTTTTGGGGGTTCCAAAGTGTGAGAATTCCACCCACTGTTTTGTCTTCCTTGACTTCCAGAAATTAATATTTATTGAGCCATTTACTGTTCATCTCTCTTATATTTTGAATCAAACATTTAGTTTTCTAGATGAAAATCATATCTGGAGTTTCTTGTTTCTTTCTATTGTTAAGATTCCTTTGCTTCCTTTTACTCCCCGGACCTCTAATATTCCAAGATGTGAGCTTCATTAAGAAATATTTGTAAAGGAGCAACTTGTTAGATATTTCATCTTACCTAAATCTATCATCATTTTTCCACATTCTATGAGTAACTCATTTTGTTTCTTTCCACCCCTTTTCCTTCCTGGGTTTATAGGAGCGAGTCCTGATGTGGTTTTCAAGGTTTTCACCCCTTCATTGTCCTTTCTTTCGAGGTTTCTTTTCCCTCCCATCACTTTCTCCTGAGTTATCCATAGAAACAGTTGTCGCACTGTGTTAAACTCCTCTTGAGGTAGTGAATCCATGCCTTCCGTGGTCCCTTGTTTTAGGAATCTTTCCAAATCTAGATGTTCCCTTTCGAGAATATCCTGCAGCTCATGATCCTCCATTTTCACCTCACTCAAGGTCATTTCTTGGTCCATTTCGAGTTCCATGTTACTCAACATAGTCTCATTTTAGATGTTCTCTTTCGAGAATATCCTGCAGCTCATAATCCTCCATTTCCACCTCTTCCTCTTCCTTTAGAATCTTGTATATGTTCTAACTTGTCTATTTCTCCTATGTTTGGGTGTTTTTTTGTAACCTCTTCCCTCCTTTTCCTCTATTTCCCACTTTATGAAAGCTCTTAGTTTCTTTCCCGAGTGGACCTTTACTTCTTCCCTTTGTAATTTTGAGAGGGCAGTCTCTGAATAGATGCCGATGTTCATGGCATTTGCGACATCTAAAGGGAACATGTTCATAATCCACTGTTTTCACCCATTCTTCATCAAAAACTTCCAGGATCACTTCATCCGGTAGAGCACCAAAGAGATACATCTCTACACGTATACAGGCAAAGGAGGTGTATTTTCCCCTTCTAGTTGCCTCAGATATTTTAAAAAATTCCCTAATTTATTTCCTATTACTGATAAAGATTCTGGTTGCTAGTAATCAAGTGGTAAGGAGTAGAGTCTTACCAAAACCGGGACCGAAGTGAAAGTCTCGTGCTCTCGGATAAAATTCATCCTCCAAGGCCGCATGTAGAGGCCTACTACTGCATAGAAGTAGGGCCCTCCTTCAAACACTTTGTCTTTATCCTCTATGTTAGTAAAGACTGACCCAAGATGTAGGTCTATATCTCCTTTATGTTTCCAGTGATATTTAATCCATGCTTGTAGTGCCTTCTCTATGGGCCATAACCCCATGAATTTACAAATTATAGCATAAGTCCTCATGTGACCCCTATGTGCCTGCAGTGCTGGATCACTTAATACCACTCTGGGTATGACAACGATCTTAGGCTTACATGGACCATTTTTTTTTTGTTTTCTACTTTCTGTTTATTATCCTCTTCTTATTTTTCCTTTATTTCGTCTTCCTCCCTCCTATTATTTTTCTCCTGTGTGCCATCGTTGTCTCACTTCCCTCCTCCTGAAAGACCTTTTTTAGCCTCCAGTGGTTTCTTCCCGCGGCTAGAGACTGCCTGATTGTAGGAGGGAGTGGAGCTCCTCCCTTTACGCCCCTCCATAGCAATCAACACCTGATTAATTTCTTGAAACCCTAGCTCTTATGAGTCGTTACTCCCACACCCTGGTAATCTCCTCCATTTTTTTGACCTTTTCATTCTTTCTGTCCTTTGATTATTCTTTTAGGACATACCCTCTTTCCATTTTTTAATTCTTTAATATGGAAAACATTTCCAGAAAGAAAAGGTATGTAAAATATTACAACGCTTAACCTTAGTCATTCAAAATTATGACTCCTATTGGTATAGGAACCTAACAGTGGCTCCACTTGGGGATGGAATTTCCTGGTGAAATGTCAAGAACTTTCTAGATTAGTAGCCTCTAAACTTCTATTAATGTTACCTTGTAAAATTATCCTCTATGCCTTGCATTATTAATACTTATGATAGTGAATCCTTAAAGCTTAGGGTCTTCTCTTCAGGCTTCAACTTGAAACTTCACCATCCCAATTCACACTAGACTTTTTGGAAAATGAAATATGTACAGTGGGAAAATAAAAATCAGTAGTTGGGTTCAAATTAATGTTTGAGCATTCATCCATTTATTGGTCCACCTTTTGCTTCTGTACCATCCATTTCTCTTAGGAAGAAAAAATTATCACCTTAGAAAGCATAAATGACATATGGACCTTTCCATAGGAAATCAAATTTCCCAAGTTTAACTTTTTCTTCCCTCCTTGAATCCCACTTTAGGACTTTGTCACCAAGGTAGAAATCTTCGGCCTTGGTTCTCTTATCAAAAATCTTTTTAATCCTTTCCTGCACAACTTGAGACCTGATATATACTTCTTCCCTATTTTGTTGAATATGTATTGTTTGGTTGATTCTTCTTTGGATACTATTTGGTTCAATCTGCAATTCCTGAAGCAACTTCATCACTGATATTCCCAAGTAAGATGGAAAAATAGCTTCCATCGCATAAACTCACTGGTAGGAGAGGTACCAATTGACTTTTTAGTGGTTAGTCTATCTACCCATAAGGCATTGACTAGCTTTTTGTTCCATGTTTTCTTATTATCCTCTAATAACGTTTTGATGATGTTCACCCAACTTTTGTTTGAGGATTCTGCCAACCCATTTCCTTGAGGATAAGAGGTTGTGGAATGGCCCAGGGTTATATGATACTTGTTGTAGAAGTCTATCATTCTTTTGGATTTAAAGATTGTTTCATTATCAGTAATGAGCTTAGTTGGACATCCAAACATTGATATAATGTTGGTTTTAAGGAAGGTTATGATAACAATGTTAGTGGCTTGCCTTGAACGTATGGCCTCTATCCATTTTGTGAAGTAGTCTGTGGTAGTCAAGATCCATTTGTGTTGGGTAGAGGGTGAGTGAATTTCACCAATGAAGTCTAGACCCCATTGTTGAAAAAGTATTTCAGTACAGATTGGCTTGAGGGGTAAGGTATAAGCTTTTTATTTCCCTAAAAAATTTGACATTTGTGACAGGAGGTCACATATTTCTTTACATCAGAAAAGAAGGTAGGCCAATAGAAACTAGCTCTAAGAATTTTATCAACAGTGGTTTTTTGGTAAAGGTGTCCTCCACAGTCACCTGCATGAAACTATTGCAATACTTTTTCATATTCATCTTTTAATAGGAAATTAACAAGAATACCTTCATGATCACTCCAAAACAAAGCATTGTCTAATATACAAAATTTTAAGGATTTCATCTTTAAAAACCTACTTTTAGTTCTAGATAATTTTGGAGGAGCTTGTAAGTTCTATAAAACATAAATGCTATCAGCATACCATGGTGATTTAATAAAGATCTAGCTTATTAGTGGAGTCGCCATCTCCTCTTCATTATCTATTTGTGCAATAAAGTTTATATATAGGGCCTGACAGTTCAATTCAGCTATGAGCTTGGCTAAACCTTGGCCCTTGATTAACTTAGTTGGTTTGATTTCTATGTCATATTCTAGAATAGTAGCAATCCATTTTCCCCTCTTTCCATCTGGACCATCGTGAGTTAGGATGTCTTTGACTACTGAATTAGGAACATAGGCTACTATATGAGAATATAAAATGTATACCCTAAAATCCTTGATAGCTTTGACCAAAGCAATGGCTTGTTCTTCCATTATGTTATCTTTCAAGGGGGCATCTTTCAGGGCCTTGATAAAGAAAGCAATAGGTTGTTCATAGCCCTAGTAATTTTTCTGTAGTAAAACTATAGCAATTATGTGCTCAGAAGCAAAGGAAAATAAGATGAAATCTCTGTCAAATTTTGGACTAATCAAAGCTGGTGTTTTAGTTAAGGCTAGTTTGATATCTTCAAAGGATTTCTTAGCCTCAACAATCCATTTTATGGTCGAAACATTTTTCAGCATATTGTTCAGTGATCTAATTAATTATGCTGAATTAGAAATAAATCTTCTAAGAAAATTAAATTTCTCCAAGAAAGCTTGTAATTCCCTAATGTTCCTTGGATGTTGTATCTGTAAGATGGCTTATATTCTTGCAGGGTCTATTTGGATACCATCTTTTGAGATTATATGACCTAATAACTTTCCTTCTTCTAACCCAAACAAAGATTTCTTGGGGTTCAAAGAAATTCCATATTTCCTGCATTTAATAAAAGCATGCCTTAGATCATCAAATGTTGACTATCATATTTTGAAAATACAGTAATGTCATCTAGATATATCACAACGAAATCATGAATTTCTTTGGCAAAGTGTTACAGGGAAAAGTGTCTATGCAGAACTGCCAATCCCACTAAGGCTGGTAGCTACCTTAGAAACAAACAAAGTAAAACTACTTTCGTTTTCCTTTATGAAAGATAGATGAGAGAAGAATAAAGGAGACCAACCTCTGTCTTGCGCTTCGTTCCTTGCTCGATTCCTCTCTCTTCTGATAGTCCTTTGCTACTTTCTTTCTTGTATACCCAGCTTCACAGAGTACCTGTAGAATCAAAGCAACATAACAGTATACGAGAACATGGATCTATTATCATAAACAATCTAGGATCATATGTAAATTGACCATACAAATGCATAAAACATAAATCACACAAGAGTATGGAGGAAACTTGAATAGCTTTTTTGATAATAAAGAAAGAGCCAAGAGAGTTACAACCAATTGTTCTGACCCAGCATCATCTTCTCAGCAAGTGAACCCTTCTTCACCTCATGAAAAGCTTATATCACCCAACACTGTGATGTTGCCTCAAGAAAACAACAACAATTCCTTACAAGATGCAAAATTCCAGCCTCTGGATCTCTGGGATGAGGGATCCATATATAGATGTCTGCAAGGGAGATGATTCAGCTTGTGATTTGATTAGTTTCTTCCCTCTGATAGATCTTGATTCCACTTGGAGATTAATGATCTCTTACTCATCCCTGGTCGAATTCAGAGAGGCAAGTGTCACAGGAGAAGTTTCTGGAAGATTCGATGCTTCTCCACCTCGCGGATTGACACTGCCATTTGTCCCTTCTCGCCCATCACACCCCATAGAAGGTATTTTTGAAATGCAACGCACCTACTGTGTGTATTTAGGTGAGACGCAGCGCACTTTTCCTATGGAGCAGGTGAAATGGTCCAGTTTTGACCAGTTCTGAGCAGTTTTTCATGGAGAACTTCTGGGAGAAGTTGTAATCAGTTGACGTTGTTCTTTTAGGGGTTGGAACAAAACTTTTAGGGACTTAGGATCCCTTAGTTTATGGACATTTATGCTTGGGGTTGAAGTGCCCAAAAATGTCTATAACAGCTGCCCCCTAAAGCATGAGGTCGTTAATCTTTTTTGATGTCGGGTGAGATGCTTTATCATGAGGATCCGAAGTTCTTTCAAGCTGGAAGGAGACCTGTAATAAGATACAATACAATACATTATCTTCATAATATTTTCATGATCTAGCTGAGGCGGGCATTCCCATGCTCAGCTTTATAAATTCATTTTCATGTACATAGGACAGACAATCGTCTGAGTGTAGACTGATGATTCTGGTAGAGCCATCATCCCTTAGATTGGATGATTATTGTGCAGCAATGATGTACCTTTGATGTCTTTATTTTCCTGAATATATATCGCCACCCGGGTGGAGGAAAATAGATCTGAGGTCTTCAATCTCACTCTATCTTCACTCAAAGTACAAATCGATCCATGTGAGAGATGTTCTGGAGTCGAACATGGAAAGACATCGCCTGATTACCAGCCAATGATGTAAGCTGTTAACAGGCGCAATAGGAATCACCGATAATGATAATGATCCTCAAGGTACTGTAGTAAAATTCACGTGGTGTGAATAAGGGACTTGGCATCGAATACCACACAAAATCTTTCGGTCGAAAGCCATTGATGTAAACCTGTCGCCGGAAGTGAGAAACTTGCCATTGAGGCATGCAAGCTTCAAAGTATTGAAATGGGTGTTCCTAGATCGAATTCTTGGATAATGAGCTGATGTCGACAAGAAGCGATCCGTCATAGGAGGGCCTTAGTGAATCCCACATCAATGACACAGAATGGAGCAAATGATTTTAATGGAGGTGAAAACGATCTGGTGATATAAGGTTTAGGGTGGCGGTCATGAAAGAATGGAGCGTAAATGTATTGCAGCGGGTGAGACACAGGTGAATTCTCTGAGTGACTTCTCTTGAACATATCAGCGACACTGACATGATGGATTGGTAGCATTAACCCCAAATGTGGATGGTGTGATGTGACCATGGTGATGTGACCGGTGAATGAAACAACCCAACCTGACTTGGATGCGAAGTGAAAGTGTCATGTTCAACAGCGACTTGCTACCAACAAAGTTTCTTCAAGTTTTCTTCCCATTTTTCCCCAGCCATTGCTGACCAGTACCTCTTTATTTTTTGCAAGCTTGAGGAGGATAACATATGCTTGTTCTATAATTTTCCGTTCAGGAAAACCCATCGCTATGTTTTAACGAGCCTAGCGATAGTGAAACTCGTTCTTGTCTGTTATGGACAAGTTTTTCGCTATTAGGTTTTAACGAGTTTAACGACAAAGATAAGTCGGTCCTTTTCAATTTTAGAGAGTCTGAAAAGGGACGTAAAGGAAACTCAAAAAATCCTTTTTTGTCATCTAATCCCTTAGGTCCGAAAAAGTATAAAACAATACAGAAGGGATGAATTTTTGGTACTTTTAACGAGCCAAACAAAACAAGCGCTCGATCTTTTTGTATAATAATCCCTCAAGTCCAAAAAGATTAAAATATAAAGGAGGGATAGCACTTCCGGTCACTTTACGAGCTGGAGAGACCAATGGCTCAGAAATCTTCTGATAGTTTATGAGTCAGCTAAAAAGAGCTTAAAGGAGACTCATTTTTTGAGGAACAAGTGATAAATTTGTGTAGCAGCTGATTCTACGTAAGGTTTGGAATTTCCCAATCACGGCAGTGTTACAAGGATGGCTAATAGAATCACTCTTCGCAGCTGCTCCTCAAAAGGGGTAAACAATCAAGTGGAGGTGAATGATCAACCAATATAAAGTGGAGGTGATGATGAGAACACGACCAAGGCTTCAAAGGCTGAAGTACTACATTCACGATGGTTATTTACCAGAAATTGGTTCATTTTTTAATGAGCTTAAATGCTGGGGGAAACATTTTCTCATTGCTTATGTTTATTTTTTAACGAGCATGAAGTCTGCGTTAAAACTGCTCGATTAATCCAGTCGTATAATAAGATTGTCTCATATATAAAAACAACATTATTTCAAATCTTTGCTCCACATCCTTTCTTTATGCAAGTTAGGAAACGACCAATCCTACAAGTTCAAAGGGTTAGAGGACCTATAAATTTAAAAAAATAAATGGTCGCTCTTCACTTGCATGCCAAAATGTTTGCATGCCCCCAGGTATAGAGACATAGAGTTTCAAGGTTACCCCGCAATTTTGCAGACAAAACATTTGTTTTGCCAAAAAGGCCTACCTCTTTCAGGTTACCAAAAAATGTTCTATTTGTACCAGAAACAAGGCACTTCTTCGGCGATGTTTACCGAAATAGACAAAGGTGAATGGCGCAGACGCCTCCACTCACATAACTTTGACAAGGGAATCTTGTTCCAGTCCAACCCCCTTTTCCAATTTCAGACGAGAGTGTTAGACTAGTCATATATCTCGCGGAAACCTATGCTATACCTGAAGTTTTCCTGCCGAAGCAGAACAGGGTGCATGCCCCCTGGGTTTCAGTCATGTCCCTCGAATTACTCGCGCTCATCAGGTGGATGGACTGGGGATTGATGAGACATTCCTTGCGTGAAAATACCATTCCGGGATGGTATATGACTATTTGCTATACGTGAACCAGGGAATGAAAGCTGGTCTACGAGCTTGACCACTCTTCCTTCGTGCCGAAAACACATTACTCTAAAGAGTGATGACACAATGGTTCCCATGCAATAAATATAGTCTCGCCCAAGGAGTAGATTATAATCTAGGGGTCCTTGGACTACCATTACGTTGATGTGAACGGTTTTCCCTCTCAATGTTATGGGCACATTGGGAAGGATCCCTAATGGTCGAGTGGTTCCTTTGTCAAAGCCTGTTAGATTTCTCATCTCAGGCAAAAGCGATGGCGAACCAAGCGCTTTCCAGGAAGTCGAGGAAAGGATACTCACAGAAGCCCCTTCATCTATGATGGTACCGGCCATAACCATTCTATATATTTGAGCAATGATTCAGAATGGTATACTAGACGGTAAACGGGGTCTGCCTAGTAGATTCTAGTCAAAGGAAACAACTAGGTTGCTTGGAGGTGGGACTGAATAGACGGCCGAGTACGACTCTGACGAACTTCCTTCCTGCAGTAAAGGAATGGGTAAATTTCCCCCATGTTCATCGGAGTCTGTGCTTATGAAAAGAATTTGGACGGTGTCATCCTTGTTCTCTTCGGTGACTGTATCATATGAAGATGGAACCTTTGAAGGCAAGACCGAGTCAACTTCCACCTCGACCTTTTGACTTTCATCTGGTATGGATTTAGATGGTTTTTCTTCAGCGATAGATACTTCGGCCGACCACTTGGGAGTGTCAACTAGATTTTCAACTAGTGACGGACTCAGCAAGAATTTCTTATATCCAGGAGGAAGTCGTAACGGTGAAACCAGACGATCGTCCAAAACTCTTTTAGCCTTGTCTAAGAAGGGAAAACGGTGTACGGTGTGATCGCCTTCACACAGTTTACAAGGAAATTTGCTTTTTCCTTTTTGTCCAGGGGCTTCACTTTCACTAGTTGACGGTGTATTTTCAACATCATCATCAGAGGTTGACGACACCGGGTTGTGCAAACGAGGATACCAGTCCCTTAAGATCGGAGGGATGCGAGGACAATCTCTATGAAAGTGGTCTCCTTTGCAAATGACACATGGCGATTTAGGCATGGTCGGTGCAGTGTGTGGATTTTCGCTAGACGACGCTTGGCTACCCCTTTTTGCCTTTGGCTCCTTCTTCTTCTTCTATTTCTTCTTCTTTTCCTTCTTCTTCTCAGGTACTTGATTTTTGGCTTTACCAGCCCCATCAAGCGAAGAGGAAGGAGGAGAGGAGGAATTGGACGAAGTAGAGGGTTTGGGGGTAACTCTGGAATTGTCTAGTTGCTGACTCGATTGTTCAGGAATCGTTGTGTTATGAACGACGGAGGTGGAGAAAATCCATACGGGCAAACCGATTGTCAATCCTAGAAGCGACAATGTGGCCATATGGGGTGCACCAACATCTCCCCAAGAGGAGAAGGGACTAGGATTTCCTCCAAGGGGAACTCCTTGGTTGGTGGACTCCATTTTCCTCAACCTAAGACCAATGTAGGAAAGGTGGTGATTATTCCATTTAAAATAAATTTTAGACCCTTTGACACAACTTGTTTTTTCAATTTTAAAGAGTCAAGAAAAAACAAAAGATGACTCTAGTCGCCTTCGATTTTTAATGAGCTTGAAGTGGCAAGTGCTCAGATGGACCTTTTCCGTTAAGGAGTTTGAAAAGGAACGAAAGAGACTGCTCTGGAAATCTAGGCAGAGGGATTACCAAACCAATCGAAAAACTGCAGAATACCTTTTACGGTATGGCAGTCAATCTTCCCGAATGTTGTGTTCAGTGCATTGTGATTGATAGGGCAGCAGACACGGCTTCCTATGGATAAAGGATTAAGCCTATTGTGGTCTCCCAAAATATACTCGACAGTACGTGGGAGCACAAGTCTGTACTGGCACTTATCGTCTCAAAGTGGAGGAATCACCCAACCAACAGAGAAAACAACACTTACCAAGCTTTACGACGCCAGAATACGTCTCTAGCCTAGAATTCTAGATGTTGTGCGTTAGGTTCCAAAGCATTGTTAGATTCATTAAATTTATTTTATAGTTGATCGTGCTTAAGAAATTTTCCTTTCAGGTTCACCACGTGATGTAGATGTACAATTCCTAAAATGCAATCTAAGATGATAAACGGTCGTTTTATCTTCTTTGTGCAATGAAAATCCTAGCTACTAAGGAAAGAGAGAAAGTATTCTTTCAGCAAAGAGCATAGAGCACACACTATATGCACTGTCCTAAATCAAACCAATCAAATAGTCTAAATGCAAATGCACATGCATGTATTTGTTTTCAGCCTTCTTAATACGTGAATGATAAAAGGAAATCTAATGCGCAAATCTGAATTATTTTTCAAAGTGACAATTACTAACAAGTTTCTTTTCAAAATCAAAATGAAGATGATGACAATGATTTGCAATTTGGAAATGAAAACTTGCTTTTGACACTAGAAAAAATACTAATTCAGATCGAATACAATAGTAATAGGGTAATCGACTATCAAGAAAAATCAGATTCTCTTCTATGACTGAAAACGACACTTGCGACACTTTCAAATCAAGAAATGATAGTACAATTACGTTACTTCTTTGTAAAGGAGAACTGAAAATGACTTAAAAAATACATAAAAAAAATTATAGTTCTTTGCACAATGGAGGTGGAATAACAGCAAGGAAAGGGGTTTCAAACAGAGGTGTACTAATTACAGGCAGCAAAACTCTTGAATAGATATGGAAAGAGTGAACACAAAACCAAAATTTAGGAACAATGCCTAGTCTGATTAGCGCACTTGTAACACAGTGAAACTAAAATGCAACACACCTACTACACTCAGGAGTGCGCCGAATTTGAGATTCACAGAATAGACAGTGCGCTGGACCAGGGACGAGACTTTTATTAGGTTCCTAGTCACATTTTGTAGTTTGCAGTTCAGTTCAGGGATTTTGACCGAGCAAGTGGTAATCAGTAAATCAATCACAGGGGTAGATCTAAGGATGTTACTAGAGCCACCACGAGGGCAATTAGAAAGCTTGTAAATCAATTGTTTAATTCATAAACAAAACCCGGAGATGGACTGAAGCAGCATTGATCTACTTTGCACTTGCATAGCAAATGCAATTCGAAGGCTAGCTAGCTTGACTTTAGGCTCCGTCTGTAAGTTTATAAAGTAAACAAATGTAGATAAACAATCAATCTACTCACTCCCCAGCGGAGTCGCCATTTTGTTACAGGGAAAAGTGTCTATTCAGAACTACTATTCCCACTAAGGATGGTAGCTACCTTAGAAACAAACAAAGTAAAACTACTTTCGTTTTCCTTTATGAAAGATAGATGAGAGAAGAATAAAGGAGACAAACCTCGGTCTTGCGCTTGGTTCCTTGCTCGATTCCTCTCTCTTCTGATAGTCCTTTGCTATTTGCTTTCTTGTATACCCAGCTTCACAGAGTACCTGTAGAATCAAAGCAACATAACACTATACGAGAACATGGATCTATTATCATAAAAAATCTAGGATCAGATGTAAATTGACCATACAAATGCATAAAACATAAATCACACAAGAGTATGGAGGAAAACTTGAATAGCTTTATTGATAATCAAGAAAGAGCCAAGAGAGTTACAACCAATCGTTCTGACCCAGCATCATCCTCTCAGCAAGTGAGCCCTTCTTCACATCATGAAAAGCTTAGATCACCCAACACTGTGATGTTGCCTCAAGAAACCAACAACAATTCCTTACAAGATGCAAAATTCTAGCCTCTGGATCTCTGGGATGAGGGATCCATATATAGATGTCTGCAAGGGAGATGAGTCAGCTTGTGATTTGATTAGTGTCTTCCCTCTGATAGTTCTTGATTCCACTTGGAGATTGATGATCTCTTACTCATCCCTGGTCGAATTCAGAGAGGCATGTGTCACAGAAGAAGTTTCTGGAAGATTCCATGCTTCTCCACCTCGCGGATTGACACTGCCATTTGTCCCTTCTCGCCCATCGCACCCCATAGAAGGGTTTTTTGAAATGCAACACACCTACTATGTGTATTTAGCTGAGATGCAACGCACATTGCCTACGGAGCAGGTGAAATGGTCCAGTTTTGACCAGTTCTGAGCAGTTTTGCATGGAGAACTTCTGGGAGAAGCTGTAATCAGTTGACCTTGTTCTTTTAGGGGTTGGAACAAAACTTTTAGGGACTTAGGGGCCCTTAGTTTATGGAAATTTATGCTTGGGGTTCCAGTGCCCAAAAATGTCTATAACACAAAGGCTATATCCAAAGACCTTTGGAAAGTGGCTTCTGCATTCATTAGTCCAAAAGGCATTTTCACATACATGAATGTACCCCAAGCAGTAGTGAAGGCAGTCTTGGCTTGGTCATCAAGATGAACTAAGATCTTATTGTAACTAGAAAACCCATCCAATAATGAGATTCTAGTTGATCCACTCCCATTTGTAAAATGTGATCCATTTTTGGGAGAGGGTAACTGTCCTTCAATGGTACTTCATTAAGGTTCCTGAGGTCCACATAGAGTCTGATCTTGCCAGTTTTCTTCCTTGTTGGCCCCAAGTTTGAAACCCAGTCAAAATCTGATTGGTGCAATTATTTTAGCATCATACCTTCTCTGGATTTCCTTTTCAATTGAAGGTAATAGGACAGGATTAATCCTTCTAAGTTTTTGTCTGAAAGGTTTTTTATTTATTTTTATAGGAATGGTGTGTTGTATGATGTTGGTGTCATAGGATTTGAGGTCATCATAACTCCAAGCGAAAACATCTTGAAATTAGTTTAATAATTCAATGTATTTCACTTTTTCAGTGGGAGGTAATGATTTTGAAAGTTTGATCAATGTTGGATTTCATCAGTTATATTCTTCTATATCAGACCTTACTAGTTCCATTTTTGGTTTCCTAGGAACATCATTTGAATCAAACAAATCTTCCAAAGGGGTTAATCCCTTAGGTAAGAAATTGTCTTTGAGATTGATTACTTCGGTGTCTTTGTTAATTATTTCATCAATCTCAACTTGTTTTAGGTTTTATACATCTGATTTAGTAAATTTAGTTGGTTTAAATATATCTAGTTCATCACCTTCTATCTCATTAATTTCTAACTCGTCCTTAATGTTAAGATCTATGGATATATCAATATCTATGTTATGATTTGTGAACCCTTCTTCTAAATTTAAAAAATTATTTATCTGTTTATCATCATAAAATACTTGCCAATTCTTCAAATTATCTGGAATTGCAGGTTTGTGCCTAACTTCAGCAATGTACTAATGATTAGTTTGAAAGGTAACTTGCAAGTGCTGGAAAACATTGCTAAACTATGAGACTGCATATTATGTTTTCTAGGAATTACAAGCAGCTTGGTTTCTAAGAAATTGTTTAGTATTTCTACAGTGGTTCCTCTATAAAAACTTAATCTAGGGTATTTTGTCATATATACAACATCAATTTGTTTTATCACTAGTTCAGAGTCTCCCATGACAGAAAATATTTTAGATCCTAGATTCCTAAATAATTTAAGACCTAAAATTAGTGCTTCATACACAGCCATATTGTTAGTACATTTAAAATTCAGTCTGTATGCATGGCCTTCTGAGTGATTGTTCTCCAAATTATATATCCATACTCCTACTCCTACTCCAAACTTATTTTCCGATCCATAAAATTGAAGATGCCACAGTATCTCATGTTCATAATTTTCATCATCTGGTGCAACAAAATTTTCCACATTTAGAGAAATTTGGTCACCTTATTTATTGGAAAGTTCTAAAGTTTGGTTAGTTTCATTTTGAATAGAAACTACAATTTCTTTTGGTTCAATATCAATACTATCTAAAAGAGTTTCTTGTGTTTGATCAACATTATACAAAATAAAGGAACCATTGTTTGAATGTATGGAGTATATAGGAAAGTTTTGAGGCTGATCTTGGCTACTTACCATTTATTTCATTGAAGTTTCTCAGTACAACTTCTTAGGTTGTCGAAAAACAGAGATTGTTGCATATGACATATCGAGTTGTAAAGATCCCTGGAGTTTGGCTCCCCATGATCTGGATAATAACATGCCATACTTTGGTGGGATTTCAGCAACCACAGTACCCATAAGGATGCTTTTGGCACGATATTGAACTAAGGTAACACACAGGTCTTTAATCAATCCTAGACACTTTAGTTGACTTGAGTCAAATAAGAATAAGTCCTTGTAATGTGCTGTAATGTCTAGGTTTAATTTATGCATTACTGATTTGGGAATTAAGTTATGGGAGGCTCTAGAATCCAACATTGCATTGTGTATAATTTTGTGATGAATGCTAAGGCTAATGTAGAAAGTTCGTATTCATCCTTCTAGTGGTTTCCCATTAACATTTGGACCAAAAATAAGTTCTGGTTGGTCATCAAACAGGTTGACTGAATCCTCATTTTCTACAATGTTTAAGGTTTGGCTTATCTATGTCTTGTAGGCTTCGTTCTTGATTAGTTATGTTAAAGGGACTAAAATCTTTAGCTTAGCTACCTTTGCTCCCAAATTGAATGGAAAAGGGGCTTTTTTGGTTTGAGGGTTTTGAATTTTCACAGCAAGGATTTGAGTGGGATGGTCCTCTTTTTCTTTATTGGGGACCTCTTTATGTAGGTTTTCAGATCTGGTGTTTTGAGGTTTCTCCACTGGTTCTTTAGATTGAATTAAAGTGGATGGGTGATCATCATAAGGTTGAGTAGGGGTTATATCTACAATGGTGGGGCCAGAAGTATTCTGGTTTTGTCTGGGGAGAATCTGGAGGATTTTAGAAACCGAGACTTCTTTGATTTTCTTGGGTAGATTTGGCACTATTTTCTTAGTTTGGTTAGGGATATCAAAGTTCTTTTTAATCCTTAGGTTATACTGTTTATGCACTTCAAATATGGAATAATCATAACCTTGTTTATAATCAAATGACTCTCTAGACTGGATTTGCAATTGCTGTAACATATGCAATTCCTGATCATCTTGGGTCAGAAAAACAACATCTTCATCATCTAATCCCATTAGGTTAATCTGTGTGTCTTGCTCTGGGTCTTCAGGATGTGATGTTTCTCCATAATTTTCTTGAAAATGAGGCTTAGTATTCTGATCAGGTCCATTTTTTCCAGTGTTTTGGTTTTGGTTTTTCCTAAAGTTTGGGTTTCTAACTGGAGGTGCTTGTTGATTATCCCATTTGGGTTTCCTTTCTATGTTATCTATTCTATCCATTAGTCTCTCCATACTTTTAGCTAGACTATCTATTTTGATGTCAAATGGAGAAGCTTCATCTTTAGTTGTTCCTCTCTTTTCATTTCTAACTCTAGCTCTTTAAGCTAACAAATTGGCTTCAACACTAATAGCTACGCTTTGCATTTCTTCTAATGTTGGGGGGTTTCTTTCCCTAAGTTGGAATGCCAGATCTGTCTCAAATCCATTAGGGAACTTTATTAAGGCTAAGACAGGTGGGGTTCTAAGATTAACTAGGATTGCATTATATATACTATTAAATATAGTGCAATAATCTTGAACAATTTCATTAGGTCCCCTTCTAGTATTTTCATATTCCGAAAGGATTTGTAGGGGATTTTTCTTCTTTTCCCATCTGTTCAAAAATTGCTGATCAAATACTGTGAAACTATCAATACTATTATCAGGAAATGCTCTAAACCATTTCCTAACATCACCAGCGAAATTCTTAGCAAATAGTCTCATTTGGACATCCACAATATCAATTTCATGAAGTTTAAAGTAGTTGGTCATCTTATTAACATGGTGTTCTGCAGTGTAGTGTCCTATGCCATAAAATTGGACAATTTTACTCTGGTAGTCTGTTGGCATGGCACCAAGTGGGGCACGTAAAACAAGAGGAGAATATATGTTTTCCATGGCTGTAGGCTGGGAGGATTTAGGATGTGGATGAAGAATGGATGAAGAACCATGACTATTAGGTGGTACCTGAGATATGATAGGGTGGTGAGGGATTGAAGGTATAAATGGGGGTCGAGAATGGACTTCATAATTTGAAGGGAACAATGGTGAACTGAAAGTGGTGGAAAATCATTCAGAAATATCAGGAATCTTGGCAATACTCAGGGATGACTGTGGATAATTCAGAATGTATTCATCAATTGACTAGTTGGCTTTCTGGACTTCAAGGTCTGCAATGAAATCAGCGTCTAGAACAGTATCGTATATTTCACTTTCAAACTTTGATTTAAATAATGACAAATAAAATTTCTCATCAAAGGGAAGATCTTCTAAAAACAACAAGTCATCAGGACATGAATTAGCTTTAATCAATGGTGTATGACTAGCTAAACTTTCTTCTTTTTTGGATTTTCTTGAAATCAAGTTGCGATTATCAAATACTAAGGCAGGGTTTAGATCTGGGTTAGCCATAGTATAATGATTTCTCCTTGAAGCCAGAATTTCAAAAAAATTCTAATTGCTTTCTTTTATGAGATTTTCAAAATAGCTTCCGATGAATTACTTCAAGAGGCTCAAAATGCAGATTCAGAATTTTCTTAAAGATTTATTAGGACTGAGGGTTTGAGTTCCCTGGTATGGTCGCCACTCTGTTATCGCTTAGAATTTTCCTTGAAAGTTATCAGAAGAAGGAAGAAACCGAGGTAACCACAAACCAATCTTTTAAATATAGGCTCTAGCCAACCTATGACTTAGATAGGGCTCTCTCTATATAATTTAGCTTTGTTTTACTGGGATTTTAGGCTAGTTCTTAATTTTCATTGGGGTTCTGGTTTTGAATTGAAGGTCGGGTGGTGGAATTCTTAGAATATATGGATAGAGCAAGGTCTTTAAGCCATTGGGATGTGGAGTCAACAAATGGATAGCAGAACTGGATCAATTCATTAAAGGGAATGTTCACAGGGTAGGCTACCAAAGTAAATTGCAAGCCTTTAGGTCAAGTGGGTGAAATGATTCTAACCAAGCTGAGAGAGCACTTAAGAATTCTCAGACCAGGGTTAAAATGAAGAATAGAGCATAATCATGAACAAAGGGAAATTAAGAATCCTTTGCTATATACCATAGGGAACTACATAAACTAAGGACAAATCAAGAATTCCTTAACTTGGATTAGTGAAGAAAACATTCAGTATGCAGAACAGTCAAAACAGAGTGCAAATAAGCAATTTCTGAGATATCATTCCATGTTATAGCATTTTGATTTTTAGAGATACAAGTAACACTATGAAAAAACTTAAAGAAAAATAACATTGAACATGAGAGAATACTTATTTGAACTTTGCTTTACACAAGAATCCAGTGAAATATCTGAACTTTATTTCTTGATCCAGCTAGCTGATCTAGTAATTGATACAATAGAATTTCATACTTAAGAACAAGAAGTATATAGAAATTTTTTTGAATCCAAATTACATACTTCGAATTGTGAAGTATTTATATAAAAAAAAAATTATTACAAAATATCTCAAAACAACTTGAGATTTAATCTAGGAAATACAAATATCGTCTTGCAAGAAGATAGAGACAACTAATGAACTATATCATGATGTCCCTTTTATTATGGTTGTGTTGACCTTTATTATTGAAGTGTAGCCCTTTATGGTGGCTTGTTGTTGTACTGTTTCACACTAAAGTCTTCTTTAACTTTTACTATTCATCTGATACTCTTTAACCCTAATAATCTTTGACCCTGATGTGTTGTTTTTACCAGTTTTACCTAGTTGTTCTGTTTTTACTGTGTAGTAAGTTTATCCTAGTAAATAAGTCATTGTCTCCCACCATTCTTCATCATGTAACTTTATATCCATCATTCTCCTATAGATTTCATCAGCTTTAGTATATTTGACAAAATTGGGCTTGGTGAGAAATACATGTTTGATCTCATGCTCCAGGAAAAACAAGTTTTCAAATGTGTTGTACAAAAATTTCCCTATTGGCAATGCTTTTATGGATGAAGAGCTGGCTTGTTCCTTTGCCAATTGTCTTAGTTTGGTATCATAGTCCAACTTTGTCATGAATTTGTCATTGATAACCATAGGACTGGGAAGAACTTTCTCCCTTAAAATCTGGAATTTAGCCATGAACCTATCAATGGCTACCCGCATATTGTGACACTTTTCTTCCAAGTTAAGCATAAGGTTCCTTTTGGAGAGGACCTTCCTCATTTCTAAAATGGTCGCATTCCTATCTTCTATATTTATCTCATGGATCTCATATCTATTCTTGTAGTTGAGGAAGTGGATGAGTCTATTGGCATCCTCTGGCTTATCTCCCAACTCCTTCACTTTCTGGATAGATTTTGTAGCTATCTTTACTAACTATGTTTGTTCAAAAATAACTTGAATTGAGGGCCAAATATCCTTGACGAAGTCAATGATATTGGCCCACAACATTTCCTTGGTTTTCCCTAGGGGTTTCTCCAGTGTCAAATCTTTTTCTATGATTTTAATCCTTTCACTCATTCTTTGGGCCTTCTGCACTTCATGTTTTTACTTAAGCTGGAGTCAGTTTCCAAACTAGCAACCTTTTCTCTTAACCTTCTCATTTTAGTAGCCTGGATAGATATCTCTTCTATGGCTTTGACTAGTTCTATTGCTTTCCCTCCTGATGCACCAGCTGCTGATGTAGATTCTATTGTTGTTGGCAAGGTTGTTGCAAGTGGAGCTGTAGATGCCAAAGATGCTACTAGTGTGGATGGAACTATTGTGGAGACTGTAGGGATAACATTTGTTGAAGAAGTGGCCACATCTTCTTGTTCTAATTGGATTAAAGCATCCAATTCCTTTTTAGTCTCTTTTAGTTGATCATTCAGATTTAAGACTAATTCCATTAGTTCTTCATGCCCCTGCTGGGCTTCCAGGACTTCCAATGTTTTTGGATGCTACAGCTAAGGTATTTTTCAATGTTTCTTCAATGTGGATATATCATCATTCTTCTTATTAATAAGTTGTTCTATGGCTTTTATATCCTTGGGATCGTGTCCCAATTAAATTACTATGTCCTTTAAGGACTTGATCCTGGAATCCTTAGCGTGTGAGGAGGCCTTCTCTAACTAAAATTGTGCAGAGATATTGTTCGAAGAGTTTTGTAGTTGACGAGAAGCTACGGATTTACCTGTTAGGGTGGATTATATCTTCTCTGTAGCCTATTTGTGTTGTTCAATTTGGTCTATGGGATGAATATCCCTTGCCAAGACTTCAAAATCTACCCTTTTGAAATTTGATGTTGTCTTTGGCTGCTAGGCTATAGGATTAACATAGGTCATCTGCAGCTTTCCCTCTTTAATGTCAAAGGCTAAATTAGCCTTGTTTGATTGGTGGGATTTAGCTTTAGGTATAGAGAATATGTTTGGGCCTTAAGCCTCTCATTTCTAGCTTTTATTTCTTTGTATATTCCCTTGATATCTCGGTCTTTGTCAACATGCATTCTAAAGGAAGACACTTCAACACTAAGCTGTCTTTCCAACATCTAAGTCTATGATGTGGAAGGCGCTTGCTTGCCTTCAGATTTAGTGGTATGCCTGCTTCTATTTACCTCTGTGTTGGTAAACTGAGTTGAATCTTCAGTGTATTTTTGCTTAAATGTTGGATTTTTCCTTTGCCTATTGTTTGATTCCTGCTGCAAGTCAGAGGTTCCCATTCCTGAAGTGGAAGCCCCTTCTCTATTTATTTTTTGTATCTTCTCCTCACTTTGAGGTGTTTGCATGACTGGAGGGGTACTCATGGTTCTTTCTGGTTGGTCTGATTGCTCTGATACCTGCAGGAAAGAACCCTCATCAAGTTGTCTTTCTAGGTCAATGGGAGAATTCTCTATGTCCACCCTGGTGTTGTCTTGGTCCACTAGGGTACCTTCCACCCATTCTGCTTGGTTGGCATAGCCTTCTATTGCAGGTATGGGATGGTGAATGAAAGGTCCTAGTTTGACCTTTTGTCTCTTCTTTGTGATGAATTCCAAAGGGTCATATCTCAAAACAAAAATTCTTTGGAACTTCATTCTCTATAGAATGCCTCCCTAGAGTTGCATATGAAGGGGCCTAGTTGGTCTTTTATTTTGAAGTTGGCCTTCTTCTTGGAATTGACAAAGTTTACTTCATCTGCATTGATGATTTGTCTATAGTATTCTAATGCAAACAACCTCATTGGGAGGTATCTTGGTAGCTTGTATGGTGCAAGCATCCAACCATATATTCTAATTTTTGTGTGGTTCTGATAAAGGTACCATTCACCGACTTTGGAATGCTTGGAAAGCTGGAGGACTCTGTTTTATGTCTGGGCTGATTCTAGGGGGGGGCTCCCGGCCAACATTTCCATCACTGGGTGTACAAATAAATCAATAAAATCAGAATACAAGTATGGAGACTGAGATTGGTGGACCAATGGTCCAGAAAATGACTAACCTGGGCTGACCCTTGGTGTCCAGCCTCTGAAGGGTGAATGGGAACTTATCAGGTTGATAATACAAGAACATATGATATAAGATTGAGGAATACTTGAAAACTCTTTCATTGCTCATTCTAAGGAAGTGTTCATGCATCCTATTAGCTATAAATTGGGCATAGTAATAAATGACAATAGGAAGTTGTCCTAGAGTGTAGATGGACAAGAAGGCAAGGATTAACTCATCAATGAATTCACTAGTGGTGTGTCCCAAAACACAAGATATCATGGCTACAATGTTATGGCCCCATGGGAAAAAATAGCAGCTACATATGGAGAGGAATCCTTCGGGATGTGTTTTTCTTCTCTGATGAAGGTTTGGAATAGTTCGGCCAATTTTGTAGAACTAAGCTTGGGATATTGGTCCAACAAATCTCCAACCAAGATGGGAGTTAGGTTTGGCCGTCGTTGGAGATGCAACATCTCGTTTATGGGCTCAGCAGTGATGGTGAAAAGTATGTTTTGGTTTGGGGACATGACTGCTCTTTGACTAGGGATGTAATTGGCATGATAGTAGCGGACAATCTCTTGGAAAATGTGGACTTGGGAGAACTGGTATTTGGGTAAATTTGACTCCCAAAAGGCAATTTCATCGGCATGGTTGAGGCATCTGTCCCTACTTTGGCAATGTACTTTGAGCGGGGACTCTGGGGTAGTGGTATATTTTATCTAGAAATATTTATCAGCTAAAGGAACATGGTCCAGGTCTATGTGAGGTGTAGAGATGGGTCATACATCCATTGCAATTGGGGCAGCCATACTCTGTTCTTGTGCATTTGAGTGTGGGGGTTAATTTAGATTTTTTAGGGAAACAATGGTTTTGCAGATGGTTATGGCTCAAAATGTAAAAATCAAAGTGAATTTGATGTTTTTTACTTAATTAATAGTGTTACGAGGGAGACTTTACTGGAATTTGACAATTGAGTTGGTTTTCCACAGTTAAATACATGGAATTGGGTGAAATTGACTGTTGCTAGTAGTTGATGGAGGTTGCAAAGGTTCGTACCGTTCTGGTATGTGCTGATGAATGAGCTAGGTTGTCTAGAGCGTCTTTAGAGCAATGGCGGAGGTCTATGAGTGAATTAGCTAGTTGCAAGGGTCGAACAGCTTTTTGAATTTTCAATGGTGATTGCACAAAAAGAGTGAAAAGAGGGGTAAATGGGGTTTTATAGCGAAAACGGGTAATTTTTAGTGGGTTAATTGATTGATCAATAGTGGCAGTTTTTCAATAAGACGGGGTCAATGGTTTAGGAGGGCCATCACGCCGCTTTTGCGGTGCGGGCGGTATTTGGTTTATCTAGAGCGAGGTTTCAGGTGAGCCTAGGGGGCTTCCGATATACCCAGAGGGTACGTGGAAGATAGTCCATGCATGGTTCTGTCTAATGCACTACTACTCGAAGGGGTACCCATAGGGGTTACAAGGGAGTCCATCAAGCATGACCACCTCTTGTATTTCTTGAGTGCACACCTCCCCAAATCCACATGTTTATGCGTTCAACAACGGATCCCGTGGTTTAAAGACACCAGAAGGCGTCTCTAGCCAAAAAAAAATTGCTAAACATGGAGACCCCACTGGCCTTGGAAAGTGCTCTGACACCACTTGTTATTCTCTTGACCTGCAAGAAGATACTAGAATACCAAATATGCGAAGAAATATAACCGAGAACATAGAACAATGAGAAATAAGAGCATGTATTTTATTATTTAGAAAGGAAAGCAATGTTCACTTGCCTCTTCGAGTGGGCAACCTCCAATAGAGCAAGGCTCGATTACAAAATAAGACATGATTCTCCTCAATGGGGAGTCTCTATCCATTATATAGGATTCATAAATGCAATACCATGGGTCAGTACCATGGTTCTTATTACTACCATCTATCAAATACCATGGCCCATTTGCAACTAACTGTGGTCCCTTCTTTAAATGTGGGTCAACCACATACAATTATTAATATGGGCTTTATTTACTCTTTAACTAACTATAACTATGACTCGACCCTATTACATAAGTAAGGGGGTTAGGGTTTGACCCTAACACATCCATTCTTCAGTCCATTTGTGTATCTATGCAACAAGATCGTCTTCAGTCACCATATATGGCAAGGAATGTCATTTCTTCTTCGTATCCCTATGTGCCTGTATGTATACTATTATCACACATAAAGTTCCTTAGAAGTTATCAGAATAAGGAAGAAACTAAGGTAACCAAAAACCAATCTTTTAAGTATAGGTTGTAGTCAACCTATGACTCAAAGAGGGCTCTCTTTATATAATTCAACTTTGTTTTACTGGGATTTTAGGCTAGTTATTAATGTTCATTGGGGTTCTAGTTTTGAATTGAAGGTTGGGTGGTCGAATTCTTGGAACAGATGGATAGAGCAAGATCTTTAAGCCATTGGGCTATGAAGTCAAAAAATGGATAGCAGAACTGGATCAATTGATTAAAGGGAATGTTCACAGGGCAGGCTAGCAAAGTAAAGTGCAAGTCTTTAGGTCAAGTCGGTGAAATGATTCTAACTAGGGAAAAATGAACTAAGAATCCTTTGCTATAGACCACAGGGAACTACCTAGAATAAGGAAAAATCAAGAATTCCTTATCTTAGATTAGTGAATAAAACATTCAGTATGCATGACAGTCAAAACAGATTGTAGCTAAGCAATTTCTGAGATATCATTCCATGTTATAACATTCAGATTTTTAGAGATACAAGTAAGTCTATGGAAAAACTTAAAGGAAAATAACATTGAATTTCGAAGAATACTTATTTGAACTTTTCTTTACACAAGAATCCAATGAAATACCTGATCTTTATTCCTTGATCCAGCAAGCTGATCCAGTCATTGATACAATATAATTTTAGACTTAAGAACAAGAAGTCTATAGAAATGTTTTTTAATCCACACTACTGTTGAGGGCCCTGAAATCGGGTCAACAACAAGAGGGATACCCACCCAGTCGGGAACCTGGTTGGCGGCTCCGTGCCCGTTTGGTGTAGTGGGTCCGACTGGGGATAACGGGACCAACTTCCCGTTCTAAGGGGGTGTGTGTGTGTACAGTTTGGTGATGTGTGTGTGTGTAGAATTTGATAATGAAAATATGGAATTATTTCTAAGCTAATTTAATTCTAAACTCTGAGACTGAATTTTATACTACTTTAATCTATCAAGAACAACACATCTAATCTACGCTAACCCGGGATAGAACCTTTTCCATTATGCGATCTAGAAAGATTTCACACAATCACTGGTAATGAAGATTATTAAGCTATTATGAGAATATAAATCAATTAAGATGAACCATCCTGCATAAAAAGTTAAGCAAAACGGTTGTGAACAGCATATCGCATAATCAGTTATTCATGTATTAAGCATAAATCAATGACTCCATCGTACAAAAGTGCCAAATGGTAGTCCATTCATTCATACGTTAACATATAAACAACATCAACTGTATATTACTCTGAGAATGCAAGCAGAAACTCGTCAAGAGATAAAAGTACCATTTATGACTGACTTTATACTCACAGACCTGAAGCAATAATGATCTATTTCTACTTACTTCTAATGCCTACTAAGAGTACAGAAGTGCAACATCAGTATCAGGTATTAAAATGCAAACATAAATAGATCTTGATCCGTCCATTCATCAAAAACCCCCTCCGAGGGTGCAAAAGTGCATGTTCTGAGGACAAGTTTTTTGACAAATTTCCGTACCCTTCTACAATGCAACGAGAAGGGTTAAATACTATTAACCAGCTAATTTTAATTACACAAATTTAGGGAACGACTTCAAATGACCGCCCTTTTACTAAAACAAATTTATTTCTAAAAACTGAATCTAATTTCTAACCATTTATGTATCTACTCCTTAGTGCTATAAGCGATGCGCTGTTCACCATGAAAGAGTTGGCTGCTTGTCCTTTCCTTTTGTTCAAACTTGAAAATTAGAAATAACAAGAGCTGGCACCTCTTTCTGACAAACTAGAAGATATTTTTGAAAGTGTTCTTCTAGAGGAGTGTCTTCACGGCGTGTATACTTAGTACAATTCAGATTTCTTTCAAACTGATTGTACTGTTACTATTTCGGTTTCCGATCGTGCGAATGACTCAATGAGCTGGGGATTTTGTTGCCTGAAAATTTTTCTCAATTGAAACTTTTTTCCATTCTTTGTTCCAGGTTTTTCTGAGACGTCTTTCCCTTTAAGCATTTTTCTTTTTGCTTTACCCAATTTAGGATTCAGGGTCTTTCATAAACGCTTTGCTTTTGTGCGCCTTTGACTCTGAGTCCTAGATAGCCTATTTCCATCAGCATTTGTTGAGTGATACTCTGGGATCCGCGGTCCTGCTGTATGCGGTATCCATCTGCGAAGTCATCTCCTCTCTGTTCTTCTAGTTCTGGCGCTTTTCCTTAGATGTTTCTTGCGTATAGATTTATATCAGTTGCTGACTTATAGTTCACGTAAATGAAAGGAGACAGAAGAAAAGATTGACATGAAAGCAATTAATTTCTAATGAATGCATAATCATGTCACCCATTATGACTTGACTCTTCGAAAAACGCAACATAATCATTTTTGGATACACAGGCGTACAATCATTAATTTCCCGTAAGGTGCGCGCCTAATTTTAGGCTCACAGATCATGCCGAGGAATGCCTGTGACGAATGGCTTCCGCGATTTGCATCACAGCATCGAAGATTGCGATGTAAATAAGTGGTATCGCAACAATTGATGGTCTCATTTGTTGCACACCACAGATCGCAGGTCGCAGCTTTGCATGGTCGCAAATCGCATATCGCAATATCGCAAGGTTGCAAGGTTTTTCGCTTTGTCACTTTGTGCTGCTTATGCGACATTGCGACGTGCGGCGTCGCATATCGGCCGTCGGCGGCTTCTTAGGTTTTCCCCTTTTGAGCGCCTTTAATGCACGCGATGCGATGAGTTCTCGCGTCGCTCCTCCTCAGTGTGTTTATGCGCTTTTGGGAAGCGATCCTTTTTCCTTTGCAATGCGATTTAGCTCTTAGGGAGTTAATACAAAAGGTTTTTCAAACAAAAATATTTTTTGGATTTTTTGGTTAAGGGTCCGCCTTTGCTTGATGTTATTACTAATATCAAACAAAGAGGGGGGTTGTTGGTGACCACAACAATGGCGATTCACTGTGAAGAACCAGTTATCTCTCCATTTCTATTGACCGTTCACTTCTGAAACAACAAAATTTTTTATATGTCTAAATTTTGTTATGGACAGATAGAGTAGATTGCCTCTCACCTTGTCGATGATATTTTGTCTCAACCCTTTTTATATCCCAATTTCTTGCTTCCTCAGGTTTTTTCTTGCATTCGCATCAGACATTACTTGGTCTTGATAAAAGATAAAATAAGGTCTTCTCTGCGTATTGGCTTAAAAGTATGCTCATTTGTCGTAGGTAGAGCCTCTGCTACCCGCAAGCGTCCATAGCCTCGACAGGGTTACCATGTTATCCAGCAATGATCCTTTTTCCTGCTTGAGGTTACTCGCAACATTCCAGAGAAAAATCCTTTTTGACACACTTTGCCTTTTTTAATTCTCTAAAGAACAATGTCTTGGTTTGGTGGCCAAATTATGACACAGTCATTCACCTGATTTACACTTTTGCTGAACAAGCCGACTCGTGATGAGACCTCTTGTCTTTTGATTGCAACAATCTTAAGTCGTTGCCCTGTTTTGATAGACAGTATTGGCAAAGTCAGCAAGTTATAATATCTGTGATCATGATAAGCCGGCTCGTGATGAGACCTCTTATTCTTTGAGATATGGTGTTTTGTTTGGATTGTTTCTCTGAATGCTGTAATTTCCTTTTAGCAGGGAGGAAGTCATTGTTTTTCCTTAAGAAAGCTCTGGACGACAATAATAGAGTTTTTGAAAACGACAGCTTTGCAGAGAATGCTTATTTTATTATGGATGATACCTTTCATGGTGCTGATACAAAACAATTCTTTTACCAGAGGTTGCTTTTGTCAAAGTTTTTTTAGAGGTCGAAACGAGTATCGTAATCAAAGTGAAGTTAACTCTATTTGTCAATAATAAAATTCAGATTTTCAAAAATTTTGCTATTTGTACAAGCGAAATCAAAATTTGATAGAGAATTGGCATGCTCTTTCATGAATCCTTTTTAAATGATCATTTACAATGGGTTTTATTCATAAAAAGAGAAAAACAAAATAAAATAAAAACTAAAAACTAAATCTATCCTACAAAAAAAAAAAAAAAATAGAAGATTTATCTTCTATGGAAAGTATAATTTAAGAATCAGTCCATTGACAGGCAAAGAATCTCTCCTTCCTACCAGATCCTCCAACACGAATGTAGATGGGCCTACGACTTCTACAGTCAGAAAAGGGCCAAGCCACAACTTCTGAAATTTCGTATGTTTGCCCTTTTCTTCATGAGCCTTATCCCATTTCAAAACTAAATTACCCATCTGAAATTTTTTTCTGGTTATGATGCTTGAGTCAAAAGAAGATTTTATTAGCGCTTGGTGATGAGCATGGGTTTTCCTAGCTTGTTCTGTTTGTTCTTCTAGTTTGATTATTTCCATTTGTCTTAATTGTAAAGAGGAAGTAGGTACTTCATCGATATATTGTACTAAGGACAAAGAGGGAATGACTAGGTGAGTCGGAAGAACCGCTTCTCTCCCATAAACTAAATTAAAGGGAGAAGTGTCGATTGAAGCTTTCTTTGTGATTCTATCAGCCCATAAAGCATTTACCAACGCTTTGTGCCAATTACTTTGGTTTTGGTCGACTGTTCTTTTGATAATTCTGATTAGGTTCTTGTTTGTTGATTCAGCCAATCCATTACCTTGCGGATAGTAGTTGGCAGAATATTTCAGTTTGAACCCTCTTTTAAGCGCAAACTCAGTCATAGTATTTCCAGAAAAATATGAAGCATTATCAAATATTAATGTTGTTGGCAATCCAAACCTAGTGATGATAAATTGATCTATGAATTCAATAATATTTTCAGAATGAACTATCTTGAGAGGAACTGCTTCTACCCATTTGGTAAAATAATCAGTTGCTGTAAGGATATACTTATGCTGCTTAGAAGAGTGAGGAACGATCTCACCTATTATGTCCAAGCCCCATTGACTGAATGGTTGGTCGATGATGACTGGTTGTAGCGGCATGGACGGTTTCCTTTGTTTTCCTGCAGCAGTCTGGCAGACTTGGCATTTCCTTACGTGATTGTATGAGTCTTTGAACAGTGTGGGCCAATAATATCCTGCACACAAGATTTTATGTGCAATCGCATCTCCGACATAGTGTCCGCCCGCTGGTCCATCGTGGAGTTCCTGCAAAACCTTTTCGGCTTCAGATTTCTCAAGACACCTAAGAAGCACAGAATCGTAATTCCTTTTAAACAAGACATCATTTACGAGCTGGTATTGTTTAGCTTTTAATCTCAGAGCTCTTTTCTTGGTATGATCCAGACGTGATGGAGCATACCCGTTCTTAAGGAAATAAATGGTGTCAGCATATGATGATTCTGCATCGTTTAGGCTTACCTTGTACGCGTGTACCTCTTCAGATGAGTTCTCTAGGATTTGTGATGCTCTGGCTAACATCTTGCAGAAGCCTTGACCTCTTACGATGTTTGCTGGTTTGATCTCAAGATCATATTCTTGTAAAGTGGTAATCCAATTAGCTCTCTTTTCGCCCACGTCTTTCTGCACTAAAAGGTTTCTTACCGCCGGAAATGGTACTACGAATTTAGTGTGGGCTTTAAGCAAGAAAGGTCTGAAATATTTGATCGCTTTGAAAACAACATATGCTTGTTTCTCTACGTCTGAGTAATTAATTTCAGCGCCTTGTAAGTTTGAGCTAAAGAATGCGATTGGAGCCTCCGCTTTCTCTTGATTTGCTTGGGTCAAAATCGCGGCATAGGATTTCTTTGAGGCAAAAGTGTATAAGGTAAAAGATTCTGAAAATTTTGGGGTGGCAAAAGATGGAGCATTGATGATAGCTTGTTTTATTAAGTTGAACGCTTCGTGCTCATCTAGACCCCATTTGAAATTTGAATTCTTTTTTATCATATTTTGTAAGGGAGAAATAATACGTGAAAAATCCGAGACAAATCTTTTGACAAAATTGATCCATCCAAGGAAGGATTGCATGGCTTTCTTGTTATGGGGTATGGATATTTCGGAAATTTCCTTGATTCTGTCGGGTTCTATATGAATACCATATTTCGACACTATGAATCCGAGAAATTTCCCTTCGCTTAACGCAAAGAAAGATTTCTTTGGGTTGAGCGAAATCCCATACCTCAAGCATCTTTGAAAGATTTGCTTCAAATCTTTGAGATGGTTGTTTCATTTTTTGGAGTACATTGTTATATCATCCAAGTAAATCACCACTAATTTATTGACTAACCCTTTAAACGCGATGTCCATGGCTCTCTGAAAGGTACCTCCGGCATTGATCAGCCCAAATGGCATTTTCCGATATGCATAAGTGCCCCATTTGTTTCGGAACGTAGTTTTTAATTGATCATCGGGATGCACCACTACTTGATTGTATCCTGAAAATCCATCCAGGAATGACATTAATTTTGAGCCTGCTACTGCCTGTAATATTTTCTCCATAGGTGGGAGGGGAAAGTTATCTTTCTGACAGGCTTTGTTGAGATTTCGGAAATCGATACAGATTCTAATGTCTCCATTTTTCTTCCTAACGGGCACCATATTGGATACCCATTTAGAATGCCTGACGGGGAAGATTATTCTGGCTCTCAACAACTTATTAAGCTCAACTTTTATATGATTTTCTAGGTTAGGGTGTATTTTCTGAGCTTCTGCTCGACAGGTTTTTCATTGTCAATCATAGGGATAACATGTTGAATGATAGAAGTGTTGTATGTTTTTAGCTCATCGTAATTCCAGGAAAAAACGTTTTTGTATTGTCTCAGAAGACGAATATATGTTGATTTCTCTTCAGGGGCTAGGTCGTGACCTAGGTTAACGTTTTGTGGCTTTTGATCGGTCCCTAGGTTTACTAATTCATAGTTCAGGGTAGAACTGCAAAGTTTAGCATTGGCAGACCTTTTAAACCGACTTTTCAAATCATATAAATCTTCTAACTTGACCACCGATTTCGGTATAGCATTGTCAGAGCCATTTTGTTGTATTTGATGGTCATGATGGTTGTTATGAAACCAGCTCAAGAAAAGATAGAAAAGATAGATCAACGCCTTAGAATTCAGCCTCTTCGAGGGGGCAACCTCCTTAACATTACATAAATGAACAATTCTTGGATGATACAAATGAAAATACCTCCTTTCTATATATAGGAGTCTAAGTGGTCCCAATGCAATCAAAGCCTACATAACAATAATATTGTAGGGCACAACAGTAACAATGGTGGGCTTCTATGTGGCATAATAGTAACAATATGGGCACTACATGGGTACATCAATATAATAAGTGGGTTATACTAATAACAATAAGGGGTTACACTAGTAGTATAGGGGCCTAACATGCCCCTCTCCTTCAAAAAGCATTGTCCTCAATGCTTGAGTAGTTCTTGATGCTTCTATATAAAATTCTTGTCCTCCCATGTGGAATATTCAGCGAGTAAGTTCTTCCACTTGATGAGATACTCTGAAATTGATCGATTTCGTAGCTGTCGGGTTCTTGTTTCTGTGACTGCTCCAGGTTCCAATATGATTTTTCCTTCCTCTTCAATTTCTGGCAATATTGCTTGAATTGGGATCTTTTGCAACTTTTGAATAAGTGGCCATACTTCTTTGTTCTTCTTCCATTCATCCGTTGCTTCGTTTATCCAATTTAGTTGGATAATATAAATAGCACAAAACAATGCTTCCACATCCTCATCCTTGAAGCGTCTTCCCGTTCGGTAAGGTCGCCATTTTTTAAGTGCATGTAGTATTGCCAACATTTCCTTCTCATAAATAGCTTGCTTGAGATGTAGCAGTAAAAATACCCAATCACTCACATCAAAACATTTTTCACTACGATGTTGATCTACCTGTTGTTTCATTTGATTTTGCACCGAAGTGGCATTATCCTTTAAAAGTTGGAGAACTTTCTGTTGATGCTCGATATGATATTTCTCTACTTGAACCTTTTTCTTCTTGATATGTCCTTCTATCTTTTGAGGAGTGGTAATTTCTTCCAGTCCTTTACAAGATATGGTCGGATTCATTTCTTGATGCTCGATGTGATCTTTCACTTCTTGAACATTTTTCTTCTTGATGTGTCCTTCTATCTTGATAGTTTGAGGAGTGGTAATTTCATCCATTGAATTACAAGATATGGTTGGATTCATTTCTTCTTTCTCGATGTGATCTTTCACTTCTTGCACCTTTTTCTTCTTGATATGTCCTTCTATCTTGAGAGTTTGAGGAGTGGTAATTCTTGCCAATGCTTTACAAGATATGGTCTGATTCATTTCTTCTTTCTCTGGGGTGGTGTCCTGACGTATATCCTCTTCTTTTGATGTTTCTTGATCCTTTTCTTCCTCCTCTTCATATTCTATGTAAAATAATTTCTTCTCAGCACACCTATGACCTTTAGTGCATTTGCTATCACAATTGTAACAAAGCCCTTTTTCTCTTTTTTCTTCCAATTGTTGTGGTGTAACCCTTGTAGGTTGTGGAAGGCTGGGAGAAACAACACTTCCATCTTTATAGTTGTGAGGGGTATGCTTCCTGGTTTCCATAAATTTTTTTTCCATTATGTCACAAAGCCCTTTTACTCTTTCCAATTGTTGTGGTGTTGCTCTAAAGAAGGTGTTGTTCTTTATATCCTCATAATGTGCTATCATTTCCTCCGTGAAAATTGACCACGTAACAAGTTTTTTACGAGAACAAAGCCCTTTGTACCATAAAAATTGATCTGGTTCTAAATATGAAGATGCAATACATACCTTTTGTAACAGTTGTACACCATGTATATCAAAATATTGCTCCATCTGAAGTATCCAATTTACCGGATCCTTGCCATCAAACTTCCTCATCTTGCTTTTTCTTGATTTTAGGAGCTCTACCTTGAAACAACTGTAACTCTATACTTTTGGATCTTTAAGTTCTGAAATTGTGACCTGTAGTAGCCCTATGTGCCCTCTTTCCAATGCCACAAGTCTGATCCAAATTGGATTATGCAAGAAGACGTTATGCACAATCTCCCACAGTGACCTGATTATAGACTAGTTCAGTAGAGCGAAATTGTATGAAGTGCCACGTGTCACTGTTTCAACCTTTGACTCTACAAAATATATAAACCAAAACTACCATCTGTCCTCGTTTTGTACCTTCTTACGAAATTTCAATCCGATGCTCAGAAAGAAAGTTATGATGATTTTCCCTAGGTCACCGGTTGTGAGTGTAATTCAGGAGTCTGCAAAAAGACCAACTTCCACAAATCATATCTCCAAAATATCGCGCGAAAAGATCTTAAATTCGGACCCAAGGTTCAGCGCCAATTCTTCTCAAATGGGTTTCTTTTGTGACTTCTGAAACATCACAGAAAACAAGTTATAGTGAAAATGCCACGATGACCTGTTTGGAGCAGCGAAACCCTAGAATCCAAAGCTCTGATACCAAATGTTATGAAACCAGCTCAAGAAAAGATAGAAAAGATAGATCAACGCCTTAGAATTCAGCCTCTTCGAGGGGGAAACCTCCTTAACATTACATAAATGAACAATTCTTGGATGATACAAATGAAAATACCTCCTTTCTATATATAGGAGTCTAAGTGGTCCCAATACAATCAAAGCCTACATAACAATAATATTGTAGGGCACAATAGTAACAATGGTGGGCTTCTATGTGGCATAATAGTAACAATATGGGCACTACATGGGTACATCAATATAACAAGTGGGTTATACTAATAACAATAAGGGGTTACACTAGTAGTATAGGGGCCTAACAATGGTCTTCGTCGATTATCTGTTTTGAGTAGGATCCTTCAAAATTAAGGAAATTTACGATGTCAGGATCGTCGTTGAACACTCTCCAATTGGTGATATTGTCAGGGATGGATGGTCTATAGATTAATTCTATTGAAAACCTATCAATACTAAAATCTTCAGAAGGGATAAGTCTAGAGGCTACGTTAGCTAACAGGTCTGCGCTCGCGTTTTGAATTCTTGGAATTGGCGAGATGTTGAATGCTAGGAAATGTGCAGTGAGATCTTGAAATAATGATTGATAATGCTTTAAATGACTTGACAGGCAATGTATGGTGTTACGTACCTGTTTTACGATGATCTTTGAATCTCCAAAGACTTGAAGATACTTAATGTTTAATCCAATTGCTTTGTATAGGCCTTGAACCAAGGCTTCGTACTCCGTTGTGTTGTTCGTGCAATCGACCTCAAGTATGCATGTGAGCATAATCTTATTCCCGTCTGGGTTAATCAGAACGCATCCTGCTCCTGCTCCCTCATTTGATTTAGATCCGTCAAAATATAATTTCCGAAATAAAGATGTATTTACACAATTATCTAAAAAACTAAAACATTTTTAGTCATCAGTTTGGGAGAAATTTTCAACTTGGGATAAAACTGAATTCTCTAAGTATGGCAAAATATGAGCATTGAAATTACCTAGGAAAGAATCTATTGCGTAATTGCCTACAATGCTGCTATTGTACGTTATGGACTCATTTTCTCCTTCCAGTTCTGTCACTATGTATTTTGGGTGCAACTCTCGTTCAACCTTTATCTGATTTGGTTTACCATTGTATGGTAACCACATGTGCGACCAATCGTTTGAAAAATATCGGTGGAGCTTTTCCAACCAATCCCTGCTAAGAATCAAACCATAGAACTCAGGGATATCAGCTACTAGAATGTCGATAACCTGACACACTTTTGGGTTAGAAGACAATCTTATGGTCACCTGATTGAGTTCACCAATCACTTCGACTTGGGATCGATCAAGTTGAACTATACGTACTGCGGATTTTTGAGGTTGCACATTCAATTTGGCACATATTGACCTGGGTAAAATATTCGTTGAAGCACCAGAATCGACCAAGCAATTGTGCACGTTTTTGTTGAAGATTTCATATGTGAGAAGAAAAGGAGGAGTATGAGATCTTGATCTTCCTCCAATCAAGGCGATGTCATTTGGATCAATTTTATTGATCATGTTGGTTGGAGGCCTTTCCAGATTATGAGAAGCTACAGCTGTAGGTAAAGATGTAGTAGGCACAGCATGTAATTCTTTCATCATTATTTTCTGCTGGTGTTTCAATTTACTCAATTCATACAGAGTGATATTAGCCCTAGTCTTCTTCATGTCATCAATGATGTTATACTCCATTTCATCCGACACTATTAGTGTTCTTGATGGAGGCGTTTCATCAGATTGGACTGGGCTAATCTGGGTCGCTTTAGTAGTTGTCTTTTTTGTTGCGACCTTTTCTTTTGTTGCAAGGCTTGTGCCCTTTGGTTTTGGGGTAGTTAGGGGAGGATCAAGTTGATTTCTGCTTCTCGTGCTAACAGGAAATGCTTCCTGATCCTCTTCTTGTGGGACGATGAAGTCCCACATTCCTTGTAGTTCTACGACCTCTTCCTCGTCGGTTTGCCCTTCAGTGGTATTCTCTTCTTCTTCGTCTTCTTCAGATTCAACGTTTGAGACAACACTAGGTGGTCATACCTCCATGGGAGGATTTCTTTTAAAAGTTATAAAGGGATTTTTTGAAGAAGTCTCTGCTACCTGTTTCTTAATATCAATCATCTCGTTTGACATGGCTTTCAACACTTTTTTTAATCCTTCCAAATCGAAAGGATCCTTCGTTTGCTTCTTCTTGGTGTCTTCTTTGAAAGAGATCTTCTTAGATTTGCGTTCTTCTATAGCGGATCTCTTTTCTAGGGCTACCACGTGTTTTTCCACTGCTAATGCTTCTGTCAAGTTGTCGACTAAGGTGGTCTTGTTTGCCCTATCTACGAAGATAGCCAAGTTTGGAGGTAAAGCCGTGATGTACCATTCACATCTTACTTCCTCGTTGGGTTGTGAGGCAGCGGGGATTTTGTTGAGGATCTTATTGAACTGTAAGTTAAAATCTTTAATGGGTTCTCTAGCCTCAGCCTTAAGATTAGATAGGTCATTAATCAATGTCGTCGTGGATCTGTCATCACCAAAATTGGTGAGGAACTGACTTTGAAAAATGTCCCAGCTTGTGATGGATCCGGAAGGTAACGAAAAGTACCATGACCCGGCTGTTCCCTGCATTGTATAAGGGAAAAGCTGGACAACAATGTCTTCGTTAGTGACTCCGTTGAGATTAACAGAAAGCATGAAATTATTGATATGTTCCTCGGCTATCATTCCTGCTTCCGGATTGAATTTAGGCAGCCATTTCTCAGGATGGGCCGGTATAGGGCTCAGGGGTGGAGGCATTAAAACCGCCCCAGGATTGTTCCATGGAGACTGGGCCATCGTTGAGCTGCTAGTTAATGGAAGTGCAGAAGATGATCCCTGATGCTGAGAAGATGAATATATTAAGATCTTTGATGTTTGAAGAGGAAGGTTTGTAGAAGATGGGTGAGTGAGTTGGAATGAAAGAGTGGGTGGTTGACTTCGCGGTGAGGGAGTTGATATGGACGAAGTGGATGAAGGAGTCTCACTGTCAGACTTTGGTGGTGTTTTCCTTGCTCTTTTCCTGGTAGGAAGAGGGAGTTCACTTGGTTGTATGCCAAAATTTTCACTCTTTGATCTGGTAAGGGGATGAGCATGGTTGTACTGCGAAGTCACGCTGCTTTTAGATTTATCAGACTTTGGTTAAAAATAGAGAATCCCTGGAGTTTACAAATCAAAGTTCAAATTTCAGGGGGTTCAATGATAGATTGGTCTGATATATTTGAATATGTAGCAGCGATAGGTACTCGAGCGACTTCAAATTCCGGGTTTAACCGTGTTGGAGAAGTCGAGGGAGTTGATGAGGGTGTATTACTCTCAGAATGGTATTTAGATGTTTCTTTAGGTGCCATTCATAGTTTGTGCCCTCCTTCTAGCGCCAAATATGTTGAGGGCCCTGAAATCGGGTCAAAAACAAGGGGGATACCCACCCGGTCGGGAACCTGGTTGGCGGCTTCGTGCCCGTTTGGTGTAGCGGGTCCGACTGGGGATAACGGGACCAGCTTCCCGTTCTAAGGGGGTGTGTGTGTGTAGAGTTTGGTGATGTGTGTGTGTGTAGAATTTGATAATGAAAATCTGGAATTATTTCTAAGCTAATTTAATTCTAAACTCTGAGACTGAATTTTATACTACTTTAATCTATCGAGAACAACACATCTAATCTACGCTAACCCGAGATAGAATCTTTTCCATTATGCGATCTAGAAAGATTTCACACAATAACTGGTAATGAAGATTATTCAGCTATTATGAGAATATAAATCAATTAAGATGAACCATCCTGCATAAAAAGTTAAGCAAAACGGTTGTGAAAAGCATATCGCATAATCAGTTATTCATGTATTAAGCATAAATCAATGACTCCACCGTACAAAAGTGCCAAATGGTAGTCCATTCATTCATACGTTAACATATAAACAACATCAGTTGTATATTACTCTGAGAATGCAAGAAGAAACTCGTCAAGAGATAAAAGTACCATTTATGACTGACTTTATACTCACAGACCTGAAGCAATAATGATCTATTTCTACTTACTTCTAATGCCTACTAAGAGTACAGAAGTGCAACATCAGTAGCAGGTATTAAAATGCAAACATAAATAAATCTTGATCCGTCCATTCATCAAAAACCCCCTCCGAGGGTGCAAAAGTGCATCTTCTGAGGACAAGTTTTTTGACAAATTTCCAGACCTTCTCCAATGCAACGAGAAGGGTTAAATACTACTAACCGGCTAATTTTAATTACACAAATTTAGGGAACGGCTTCAAATGACCGCCCTTTTACTAAAACAAATTTATTTCTAAAAACTGAATCTAATTTCTAACCATTTTTGTATCTTCTCCTTAGTGCTGTAAGCGATGCACTGTTCGCCGTGAAAGAGTCGGCTGCTTGTCCTTTCCTTTTGTTCAAGCTTGAAAATTAGAAAAAACAAGAGCTGGCACCTCTTTATGACAAACTAGAAGATATTTTTGAAAGTGTTCTTCTGGAGGAGTGTCTTCACGGCGTGTATACTTAGTACAACTCAGATTTCTTTCAAACTGATTGTGTTGTTACTATTTCGGTTTCCGGCCGTGCAAATGACTCAATGAGCTGGGGATTTTGTTTCCTGAACGATTTTCTCAATTGAAACTTGTTTCCATTCTTTGTTCCAGGCTTTTCTGAGACGTCTTTCCCTTTAAGCGTTTTTCTTTTTGCTTTACCCAATTTGGGATTCAGGGTCTTTCATAAACGCTTTGCTTTTGTGCGCCTTTGACTCTGCGTCCTAGATAGCCTATTTCCATCAGCATTTGTTGAGTGATACTCTAGGATCCGTGGTCCTACTATCTGCGGTATCCATCTGTGAAGTCATCTCCTCTTGTTCTTCTAGTTCTGGCGCTTTTCCTTAGATGTTTCCTGCGTATAGATTTATATCAGTTGTTGACTTATAGTTCACGTAAATGAAAAGAGACAGAAGAAAAGATTGACATGAAAGCAATTAAGTTCTAATGAATGCATAATCATGTCACCCATTATGACTTGACTCTTCGAAAAATGCAACATAATCATTTTTGGATACACAGGCGTACAATCATTAATTTCCCGTAAGGTGCGCACCTAATTTTAGGCTCACAGATCATGCCGAGGAATGCCTGCGACGAATGGCTTCTGCGATTTGCATCGCAGCATCGAATATTGTGATGTAAATAAGTGGTATCGCAACAACTGATGGTCTCATTTGTCGCACACCATAGATCGCAGGTCGCAGCTTTGCATGGTCGCAGATCGCATATCGCAATATCGCAAGGTCGCAAGGTTTTTCGCTTTGTCACTTTGTGCTGCTTATGTGACATTGCGACGTGCGACGTCGCATATCGGCCATCGGCGGCTTCTTAGGTTTTCCCCTTTTGAGCGCCTTTAATGCACGCGATGCAATGAGTTCTCGCGTCGCTCCTCCTCAGTGTGTTTATGCGCTTTGGGGAAGCATTCCTTTTTCCTTTGCGACGCGATATAGCTCTTAGGGAGTTAATACAAAAGGTTTTTCAAACAAAAATATTTTTTGGATTTTTTGGTTAAGGGTCCCCCTTTGCTTGATGTCATTACTAATATCAAACAAAGAGGGGGGTTGTTGGTGACCACAACAACTACATACTTTGAATTTTGAAGTATTTATACAAAAAAAAATTATGACAAAATATCTCAAAACAACTTGAGATTTAATCTAGGAAATACAAATATCTTCTTGCAAGAAGATAGAGACAACTAATAAATTATTTCATGATGTCCCTTTTGTGATGGTTGTGCTAGCCTTTATTTTTGAAGTGTAGCCCTTTATGCTGGCTTGCTATTGTAGTGTTTCACGCTGGAGTCTCATTTTACCTTCCATCTGATACTCTTTAACCTTGATACTCTTTGACCCCGATGTGTTGTTTTTACCTGTTTTACCTGGTTGTTCTGTTTTGACTGTGTATTAAATTTATCCTAGTAAATCAATCATTGTCTCCCACCATTCTGCATCAGGTAACTTTACATTAATCATTCTCTTGTATATTTCATCATCTTCAGTATATTTGGAAAAATTGGGCTTGGTGAGAAATAAATGTTTGATCTCATGCTCCAAGAAAAAAAGTTTTCAAATGTGTTGTACAAAACATTGCTTGTTGGCAATGTTTTTATGGATGAAGAGCTGGCTTGCTCCTATGCCAACTGTTTGAGTCTGGTATCATAGTCCAACTATGTCATGAGTTTGTCATTAATAACCATAGGATTGGGCAGACCTTTCTCCCATAAAATCAGGAATTTAGCCATGAACCTAGCAATCGCTACCTGCATATTGTGACACTTTTCTTCTAAGTTAAGCATAAGGTTCCTGTTGGAGAGGACCTTCCTTATTTCTAAAATGGTTGCAATCCTATCTTATATATTTAGCTCATGGAGCTCATATCTATTCTTGTTGTTGAGGAAGTGGATGAGTCTATTGGCATCCTCTGGCTTATCTCCCAACTCCTCCTTCACTTTCTGGATAGCTTCTATAACTATCTTTACTAACTTTGTTTGTTCAAAAATAACTTGAATTGAGGGTTAAATATCCTTAACGGAGTCAATGATATTGGCCCACAACATTTCCTTGGTTTTCCCTAGGGGTTTCTCTAGTGTCAAGTCTTTTTCTAACATTTTAATCCTTTCACTCATTCTTTGGGCCTTCTATGCTTTCTCTTTTTGCTTAAGTTGGGAAAGTTTGCAATTAGTTTCCAAAATAGCAACCTTTTCTCTTAACATGTTCATTTCAGTACCCTGGATAGACATCTCTTCCATGGCTTTGCCTAGTTCTACTACTTTCTCTCCCGATGCACTTGTTCTTGATGTAGATTCTGTTGTTGCTAGTAAGGCTATTGCAAGTGGAGTTATAGGTGCCAAAGATGTTGCTAGTATGGATGAGACCTCTATGTAGACCATAGGGATAACATTTGTTGAAGAATTGGCCACATCTACTTGTTTTAATTGGATTAAAGCATCCAATTCCTTTTCAGCCTCTTTTAGTTGATCATCTGGCTTGAAGACTAAGTCCATTAGTTCTTCATGCCCCTACTTGGCTTCCAGGACTTCCAATGTTTTTGGATGATGTAGCTGAGGTATTTTTAATTGTTTCTTCATTGCAGCTATATCATTGTTCTTCCTTTTAATAAGTTGTTCCGTGGCTTTTATATCCCTGGGATCGTGTCCCAATTCAATTACAAAGTCCTCTTAGGACTTGATCCTGGTACCCTTGGCCTATGAGGAGGCCTTCTCTAACTGAAATTTTGCAGAGATATTGTTCAAAGAGTTCTGTAGCTTATGAGCAGCTATGGATTTACCTATTAGGGTGGAGTATATCATCTCTCCAGTCTTTTTGTGTAGTTCAATTTGGTCTATGGGATGAATATCCCTTGCCAATACTTAAAAATCTACCCTGTTGAATTCTAATGTTCTCTTTGGCTGCTAGGCTGTAGGCTTAACAAAGTCCATCTACATCTTTCCCTCTTTAATGTAAAAGGGTAACATTATCCTCGTTTGATTGGTGAGAGTTAGCTTAAGGTACTAAGCATATGTTTGGGCCTTAAGCCTCTCATTTCTAGCTTTGATTTCTTTGTATCTTTCCTTTATATCTTAGTCTTTTCCAGTAGGCATTATAAAGGAAGATACTTCAACACTAAAATTCCTTTCCAACATCTGAGTTTGTGATGTGGAAGGCTCTTACCTACGTTAAGATGGAGTGGTAGGCCTACTTTTGTTTACCTCTGTGTTGGTAACCTGAGATGAATCTTCAGTGTATTCTGGATCAGAGGTTGGATTTAGCCTTTTCCTCTTATTTGATTCCTATTGCAAGTCAGAGGCACCCATTCCTGAAGTGGAAGCCCCTTCTCTGTTTCTTTTTGGGATCTTCTCCTCATTCTGAGGAGTCTGCATGACTGGAGGGGTACTCATGGTTCTTTCTAGTTGGTCTGATTACTCTGATACCTACAGGAAAGAACCCTCATAAAGTTGTCTTTCTACATCAATGAGAGCATTCTATATGTCTACCCTAGTGCTCTCTTGGTCCACTAGGGCACCTTCGACCCATTTTTCTTGGTTCGCATAGGATTCTATTTCAGGTATGGGATGGTGAATTAAAGGTCCTAGCTTTACGTTTTGTCTCTTCTTTGTGATGAATTCCAAAGGGTCATATCTCCAAATAAAAATTCTTTGGAACTTCATTCTCTATAGAATTAGGTCTGCTTGTTTTCCTACCTCCCTAGAGTTGCATATGAAGGGGCCTATTTGGTTTTTTATTTTGAAATTTACCTTCTTTTGGCATTGACAAAGTTTACTTCATCTGCATTGATGATTTGTCTATAGTATTCTAATGAAATCAACCTCATTGGGAGGTATCTTGGTAGCTTGTCTGGTGCAAGCATGCAACCATATATTCTTATTTCTGTGTGGTTCTAAGAAAGGTAACAATAACCCACTTTGGAATGCTTGGAAAGTTGGAGGACTCTCTTTTATTTCTGGACTGATTCTAGGGAGAGGGCTTCCAGCCACATTTCCATGACTGGGTGTGCAAATATATCAATAAAATCAAAATAAGAGTATGGATACTGAGATTGGTGGACCAATGGGGTCCAAAAAATGACTGACCTAGGGTGAGCCTTGGTGTCCAGCTTTTGAAGTGTTAATGGGAACTTATCAGGTTGATAATACAAGAACATACGATATAAGACTGAGAATACTTGAAAACTCTTTCATTGCTCATTATAAGTAATTTTTCATGCATCCTATTAGCTATAAATTGGGCAGAGTCATAAGTAACAGTAGGGGCTATCCTGGAGTGTAGATGGACAAGAAGGCAAGGATTAACTCATCAATGTATTCACTAGTGGTGTATCTCAAAACACGGGATATCATGGCTATAATGTTCTGACCCCATGGGGAAAAAATAGCAGCTACATATGGAGGGGAATCCTTCGGGATGTGTTTTTCTTCTCTGATGAAGGTTTGGAACAATTGGGCCAATATTCCAGAACTAAGCTTGGGATACTGGCCAAACAAGTCTCCAATCAAGAGGGGAGTTAGGTTTAGCCATGGTTGGAGTGTTGTGTGTGGAGCATGATTGTTCAGAGGTCTTTGTTTCAGCTGGATGTATACCCCAGGAAGTTTTGTACACCCCTCCATGCGGGGGGGACTTGTCCTCCCCACGGGGGTCCGGGGGCTAGCGGTCCCCCGGCAGGGGCTCGGGGGCAGCGCCCCCGAAGCCAAAAATAAATGTAAAATTGCCTTGTAAAAGTATAGTAATTTCTAGTCAATCTGGACCGTTCATTAGGCAGATAATCTGACGGTAGAACTTATGTTTAGTTTAGGGTTTTTTTTGCCCTAGAAGGCAACCCATCTCTTTGTATGAGGGCATTGTATTTGAGGCTGTGTGATAGATGTGTATTCTGTGAGCAAGAAACAGAAAGCTGAGACTGTGAGAGAAAACAGAGGATATTACAACGGATTTGTTGTAGGTTGTATCTCTTCATTTTGCTGGATAATAGAAAGGAAGGACTGGATGTTCAGGGTGGACGTAGCCCAAACTGGGTGAACCACGTATATCTGTGTCTCTCTTGTTTTGTGCATTTTCTGTGTTTATATTTCTGCAATATTTTATGTGTTCCATTGCTCTGAATATATAATTTTCTAACATGGAGCTACAACATTTCATTTATGGACTCAGCAGTGATGGTGAAAAGTATGTTTTGGTTTGGGGACATGACTACTATCTGACTAGGACTTTACTTGGCATGACAGTAGTGGAAAATCTTTGGGAAAATGTGAACTTGGGGGAATTGGTATTTGGGTAAATTTGACTCCCAAAGGCCAATCTCATTGGCATGGTTGAGGTATCTATCCTGACTTTGGCAATGTACTTTCAGCAGGGACTCTTGGGCAGTGGTATATTTTATCTGGAAATCTTTATCACCTAAAGGAAGGTGGTCTAGGTCTAAGTGAGGTGTAGAAATGCGCCTTACATCCATTACAATTGGGGTAGCCACACTCTATTCTTGTGGATTTGAGAGTGGGGAGTAATTCATAGTTTTTTAGGGAAATGGAAGTTTTGAAGATGGTTATGGCTTAGAATGTAAAAATCAAAGTGAATTTGATGTTTTTTACTTAATTAACAGTGTTACGAGGGCGAATTTACTGGAATTTGACAATTGAGTTGGTTTTCCATGGTTAAATGCCTTGAATTGGGCAAAATTTACTGTTAGTGGTAGTTGATGGAGACTGAAGAGGTTCGTGTGGTTCTGGTACAAACTAATGAATGAGTTGGGATGTCTGGAGCATCTTTAGAGCAATGGTGGAGGTCTGTGAGCGAATTATCTAGATGCAGGGGTCGCAACGACTTTCTGAATTGTGAAAGGTGACTGCGTGAAAAGAGTGAGAAGAGGGGTAAATGGGCTTTTATAGCAAAAACAGTTAATTTTTGGTGGGTTCATTGACTGATGAGCAGTGTCGGTTTTTCGGTTATAAGGGGGAAACAATTTAGGAGGGACATCGTACCGCTTTTGTGTTGTGAATGGTATTTGGGAGGGGCTGCTCAATTCCACTTATCTTTTGACACGTAACGTTGGGGGTTAGGGATAAAACCACCTTATCATGCGAATAAAGGATGGACATCAGGCACGGCCGATATGATCACGGGCCATTGGGTGAGGGGGAGGGATAATCAACGGTGGCCAAGAGGTCAATTTGCGCGGTGATTTAGACATAAAGTTTTTTGGGGGGGCCATGGGTTTAATCACCAGTGGTATAAGATTATCTTAGAACTTAATCTCATCAGGGACGCTTTAAAATAGGCTTAAATACTGTGGGAAGGGTTTTGATATATTTGTGGGATATGGGGTAGTAATATAGTTTATAGATAAACTAAGGGGAGGGGTTAATTTATATAAAGGATTTAAATATATATGGGACAATGAGCTTTTCAAAAATTATATAATAAAGTTAAAAAAGTTAATATGTGGTGAAATGAGCGGAAGGGGTATTGTACTTAGATATATGAAATGTTATGCACGTTCCATACACTTAGTACTTTAGGATAAATGTAGTTGGTGGGTTTTTGCATAAAACATGTTTATAAAGGGGTTTTCCTAGGCAAAAGAACTTAACCTTAGGAAAAGGGGCTTTGAGAGGGGGATGAATGAATTATAAGGGAATTTAACACCTTTCCTTCTTAAGCCATCAAACTAAGGGTCCAATCCCACCAGAAGTCAAAGAAATTCTCTGAGCCTTTTTTACTAAAAGAATTAGAGGTATTAATATTTTTATTATGAAAGGGAAATTAGTGAGTGTTATATGGGTTAAAATGAATGAGGGGATGTTAAATAAATCACATTTTGAACCATTGCCTTTGCTTTGTCCTCTACTTATGCATATTTTAAAATTGTATTTAAGATTATGACATAAGTTCATTTGTATAATTACATCACATTTTTGCAACCTTTCTACTACTTACCCACTTACTCATCCTACCATTTTTGTTAACTTTATTAGGGTGCATTTAGGCTAGCAAACCCTTATCAATCTTTTCCTTTTGTTTTACAAAGTAAACTATCTAATGCTAACCTTATATCATCCAAGGACTCAGATTAAGCTGATGAGATCCTTTTATTCACTCTACCTATCTAATGATCTGCCAAGATTACACTGTTTGGTCAGATTTTATTCACTAACTATAAAAAATAATAAAATCAAAGCATGGTATAATCAAGATTAAACAGTTTGATTACCATGGATTATGGCTCGAATGTCAAGTTACACACAATCATTATTATGCATGAAAGTAAATAGCAGTGGCATTTTGACTTGCACACTTTCATGGTCTCTTTTTGTCTTTTGGGGTTCATATATTTTCATTTTTTGACCTTTTCTTTTCTTTCTTGAAGCAAGAGGCATACCTTCTATTCAAATTAAACAAAAAGGATTAATTACATATTATACAGCCACCCAGAGGAATCCAGGGACAAATAATAACCTATCCCTCCCGGGGTATGAGCAACGAGCCTAAGACAAAATAGTTGATCCATGGGCTCACACTCCTATCTAAATACAGATATAATTGATCTGTTACAATGGCACGAAAAAACCAGACCCAAAAAGAAATTATCAACCAAGCTACTCAGATTTCGGGTCCGAAAAGGTGAATAAAAATTGCGTAAGTGGTCCCCCCGAAAATCATTGATACCTGCCACATAGCTGAACAAGCACGGACGATAATAATGAAGCATGACTCTTACCCAGATCCACTAGCATGCATAATGAACTTGGTCTGTTGATCCACCTCACAAGATCCAATGATTGATAAACATATTGGATGGAGAATAATCCCAGATAATACCCGCCCGATGAGGGTGGTATTCTCTCTCCTACTAGAGCCACGTGTTGCATGTTGAGTGGCATCAGGCTCAAATCTATGGAACCACTTTCGGCTTTGAGAGCCTCTGATAAGTTGAAACCACTGTGAGGGTGGTATTGACTCTGACCTGAACCCATCAATATGTAATTGAATCTCCACCCTTGATCCTCAGCCCGTTGATCCAATCGGATGCAGGTAATCTCCATTTGAAGAAAAGCCAGAGTGATTCCCTCCGTTCGAGCTCCCGAAAACCTGTAGACTAACCATACCGGTTCACTGTAACCATAGCCAACAATTCTATACCTATGGTGGGAATCTGTTGTTCCTTCTGACTGAAGACTCTTCACCCCCTCTTCCCCCCACAAAAAACTGTGTTGATCTCTGGAAAGCTACTTCATGTGGATTGTGTGTCTACAAACCCAACCTCTCCTACTGCTGACATGCTCCATTCTGATGTATCTATCAGTCCTTATTCACCTGGTTGAGACATTCATCCCTCAATCTACCCTGTGGAATCTCTTTCCATCTGTACTTGTTACTGCTTTTAGTGTCGACAACACCTTTATTGGTCGTCCTGCACACATGTGTGAAACTTCAGATTCTCATATTCTGAAGGTGGAGATGGATTCTTTGATAGACTTGAAGTAGCCTCCAGTGTCTCGAGACCTTTTCCGAAGCCGAACCATAACAGAATCTCTTGACCGAATTAATGATCAGCTCAAAATATACTTCAATTATAATATTTTGAAGATTGTCATTCTTTAGGATTTCTAAACATTGTTCCAGAGCCATTAGCTCTGCCATATTGTTTTTGGCTCTTCCCAAATTGAAATGGAAAATGTATTGTATGCAGCCCATCTCATCCCTTATCACCCCACCATAACCATCCATACCCGAATTTCCTTTAGAGGCCCCATCTATGTTACATTTCATGAATCCCAGAGGGGGAGGCTGCCAGAAATCTTTATCCATGGAAAGTTGCTTTACCAACATGTTCTTTCCCTACGGAGTAAGCCCCTGCATTCCCAACTACAGAAGTATCTGCACATCCACATTTGAAGGTTGATTTTCAGGGGGGGTTGCATTAAAGTTCCAACTGTCTCCTTGAGTTGTCTTAAAATTTGTTCCATGATGCTCTGTGAGGAACTTTTTTTGTTTTTGAAAATTCTATTGTTGCGTTATTTCACAATGTCCCATATTAGGAATCTTGGAGTTAAACCCCAAGCTTTCTTAATCGTTTCATAATCAGAAAATTTTCTCCTCTAATTGTTGAGGGTATTAGTAATGCTTCCTCTATCCCTGTCTGTTTTTTTGAATATTAAGGCAATACCATCCCATAACGAGGAGGTGAATATGCAGGTGTTGAGAAGGTGCTCCATTGTCTCCTCTTGTGATTCACATAGATGGCATCTGGATGGGCCCAAAATGACCCTTTTCTAGATATTCTCCCATGTCAGAATTTTCTTATGATGTACCAGCCACATGAATAGTTTGGTTTTCATCCATCCTTGGTACTTACAGAGATTCTTCCAAACCCAGTTTGGTTTTGTAGAATCAAGCTCAAGGGCTATGTGTATTGCCTCTTTAAGGTTAAAGATGCCTTCATTATTATTCCCCCATCTTAGTTCGTCAGGATCATCTGAAATCAGTATCTTTCTTTGATCCAGAATGGTTATTAGAGCATCAGCCTCTGCTTTCAATGGGTTGTTATCCATGTATTCCATTTTCTTCCAAGTTCTCCATTTTCCTTCGCTATTAGTTTGATCCCAAAAATCATTTACCTGAAGTAACCCTTTTAGTATCTGTATCATTCTTGAGATCCACAAAGTCCTCTCTTAACAACTTAGGTTCTTGTTGCTATTTATCCTCCCAAAACCATGCTAGGTTTCCCACTCTGATTTCCTAGAAGCAATTCTTTTGAACTATGCCTCTATTATCCCAAGCTTTATTCTAGATGTGGAAGCCTTTTATGATGCCATACATTCTTATGTGGTCCTTGTTTTTCCAATTACTTGCATATTTCTATTTCCAAATTTGAGCCCAAAGAGCATTTGCATCTTTAATCCATCTCCACCATAATTTTTCCCCCAAAACTTTATTTAGTATTTCAGGATCATCCAGTCCTAAACCTTCGTGGTTTTTGGGTTTACAATTTTTTTCCTAGGCTACCAAGGCCCATTTCTTCTTTTCCTCCCCTTTACCCCAAAGAAAATCTCTTTGGATATTTCTGCATTGTAGCAAAACTCCTTTTGGAGTTAGAAGGGCTGAAAACATTAAGATGGGGATTGTTTGTAGGACAACTTTTGTGAGCACCAGTCGGCCCGCCATGTTTAAAGACCTATTTTTCCATATTCGAATCATTTCCTGCAACTTATTAATTACAAGCTCCCAAACAGTCTTGTTCATAGGTTTGTCTATGAATGGTACTCCCAAATATTTGGATGGTAGCATATCTCTTTGAAAGCCCAGAATTTTAGAGATATTTCGCTAAATAGAAACGTGAGTATTTAAAAAGAAAATTTTTGATTTGGAGAGGCTTACCTCTGTACCCGCCGCCATAGCGAAGTCACTTAGGATTTGTTTGTAAGCTAGAGCTTCTTTGACTATAGGAAATGCCTTGTAGCATGGTATCATCTACAAATTGCTGGTGGGTCAAAGCCTACCCGTTCCTAGAAAGATTAAGACCCTAGATCTTACCTAATTCTTTAGAGGAATTGATGGCTCATCCTAGTCCTTCCATCATAAGAATAAAGAGAAAGGGAGGAGAGGGTCTCCCTGCCTGAGGCCTCTTGAAGGTTTAAAGGTCTTAGATGGAGAACCATTTACCAGAATTGAAAAACTAGAGGAGGTCACCAGGGACATTATCCATCTCACCCAGTTGTGGTCAAATCCAAAAGCTAGAAGGACCTTCGTGATGTAGGTCCAATTTAATTTATCATAAGCATTTTCTATGTCCAATTTCATATTCATTCCACCCTGCCTTGTAATCTTCATTGATGAACCACCTCATGTTCTTGAATGATATTATTGAGAATTTGTTTGCCCTCCACATATCCTGCTTTCTCCACAGAAACGAGAGTAGGAAGAAGGGTTTTAAGTCTGTTGGGAATTATTTTGGATATTATCTTATATACCAAATTCCATAAATCTATAGGTATGAATCTGTCTAGCATAATAGCATTGTCCTATTTGGGAATCAAGGAAATGAAGGATGTATTGAGCACCTTCAATACAGTCCTATTATTCCTAGAGTCCTCCACCACATTCAGAATATATTGCCTGACAATATTCCAGCATGCTTTAAAGAAACCTACATTGAAACCTTTCGGGCCTGGCGCTTTTCCATTCTGCATTTCTTTGATGACTTGACTAACCTCCTCTTCATTCACTGACCTATTGAGATTATGATTATCTTCTCTTGTTACTAGCTTAGAAATGTGCTTTGTGATGTCCTTGATGAATTGTGATCTATCCAAGAGAGGTCCCTCTGCTATGCTTTGAATCCATGGTATTCCTTAATGTCATTGAGCATGGTATTCCTTAATATCAAGGCCTGTGAGCATGAGGTCCTCTGCATGAGGTCCCCTCCCAGAATCCATGGTATTCCTTAATGTCTATCTCTCAGATCCTCTAGAGAAGTGAGAAGTTTGAGTTTGTTGTCAGGTCTCTCAGGGCCATAAACGTTTTTGATTAAATAAATCTCCCTGTCTCCCATGGGCTGAATAACCACTGATAAATAATTTCTAGATGCCTCAGCATCCACTGCACCAATATTTTGGGGGTTCCAAATTGTGAGAATTCCACCCGTTGTTTTTTCTGCCTTGACTTCTAGAAATTCATATTTATTGAGCCATTTACTGTTCATCTCTCTTATTTTTTGAATTGAACATTTAGTTTCTTAAATGAAAATCATATCTGGAGTTTCTTGTTTCATTCTATTGTTAAGATTCCTTTGCTTCCTTTTACTCCCCGGACCTCTAATATTCCAAGATGTGACCTTCATTAAGAAAGATTTGTAAAGGAGTAACTTGTTAGATATTTCATCTTACCTGAATCTATCATCATTTTTCCACATTCTATCAGTAACTGATTTTGTTTCTTTCTACCCCTTTTCCTTCCTGGGTTTCTAGGAGCGAGTCCTGATGTGGTTTTCAAGGTTTTCACGCCTTCATTGTCCTTTATTTCGAGGTTTCTTTTCCCTCCCATCCCTTTCTCCTGAGTTATCCACAGAAACAGTTGTTGCATTGTGTTAAACTCCTCTTGAGGTAGTGAATCCATGCCTTCTGTGGTCCCTTATTTTAGGAATCTTTCCAAATATAGATGTTCTCTTTTGAGAATATCCTGCAGCTCATGATCATCCATTTCCACCTCACTCAAGGTCATTTCTTGGTCCATTTCAAGTTCCATGTTGCTCAACATAGTCTCATTTTGGATGTTCTCTTTCTAGAATATCCTACAGCTCATGATCCTCCATTTCCACCTCTTCCTCTTCTTCTAGAATCTTGTATATGTTCTGACTTGTCTGTTTCTCCTCTGTTTGGGTGTTTTTTTGTAACCTCTTCCCTCCTTTTCCTCTATTTCCCACTTTATGAAAGCTCTCAGTTTCTTTCCTGAGTGGACCTTTACTTCTTCTCTCTGTAATTTTGAGAGGGCAGTCTCTGAATAGATGCCCATGTTCATGGCATTCGCGACATCTAAAGGGAACATGTTCATAATCCACTGTTTGCACCCATTCTTCATCAAAAACTTCCAGGATCACTTCATCCGGTAGAGCTCCAGAGAGATCCATCTCCACACATATACGTGCAAAGGAGGTGTATTTTCCTCTTCTAGTTGACTCAGATATTTAAAAGAAACGGCCTAATTTATTTCCTATTACTGATAAAGATTCTTGTTGCTAGTAATCAAGTGGTAAGGAGTAGAGTCTTGCCCAAACCAGGACCGAAGTGAAAGTCTCGTGCTCCCAAATAAAATTCATCATCCAAGGCTGCATGTAGAGGCCTGATACTGCATAGAAGTAGGGCCCTCCTTCAAACACTTTGTCTTTATCCTCAATGTTAGTAAAGACTATAGTAAAGAAACCCTTTGACCCAAGATGTAGGTCTATATCTCCTTTATGTTTCCAGTGATATTTAATCCACGCTTGTAGCTCCTTCTCTATGGGCCATAACCCCATGAATTTACAAATTATAGCATAAGTCTTCATGTGATCCCTATGCGCTTGCAGTGCTGGATCACTTAATACCACTCTACGTATGACAACAGTCTTAGGCTTACATGGACCATTTTTTTTTGTTTTCTGCTTTCTGTTTCTTTTCTTCTTCTTCTTTTTCCTTTATTTCGTCTTCCTCCCTCCTATTATTTTTCTCCTATGTGTCATTGTTGTCTCGCTTCCCTCCTCCTGAAATACCTCTTACAGCCTCCAGCGGTTTCTTGCCACAGCTGGAGACTGCCTGATTGTAGGAGGGAGTGGAGCTCCTCCCTTTACACCCCTCCATAGAGATCAACGCCTGATTAATTTCTGAAAACCCTAGCTCTTACCAGTCATCACTCCCACACCCTTGTAATCTCCTCCATTTTTTTGACCTTTTCATTCCTTTTGTCCTTTGATTATTCTTTTAGGACATACCCTATTTACATTTTTTAGTTCTTTAATATGGAAAACAGTTGCAGAAAGAAAAGTTATGTACAATATTACAACGCTTAACCTTAGTCATTCAAAATTATGACTCCTATTGGTATAGGAACCTAACAGTGGCTCCACTTGGGGATGGAATTTCTTGGTGAAATGTCAAGAACTTTCTAGATTAGTAGCCTCTAAACTTCTATTAATGTTGCCTTGTAAAATTATCCTCTATGCCTTGCATTATTAATACTTATGATAGTGAATCCTTAAAGCTTAGGGTCTTCTCTTCGGGCTTCAACTTGAAAATTCACCATCCCAATTCAAACTAGACTTTTTGGAAAATGAAATATGTACAGTGGGAAAATAAAAATCAGTAGTTGGGTTCAAATTAATGTTTGAGCATTCGACCATTTATTGGTCTACCTTTTGATTCTGTACCATCCATTTCTCTTAGGAAGATAAAATTATTACCTTAGAAAGCATAAATGACATATGGACCTTTCCAAAGGAAATCAAATTTCCCAAGTTTAACTTTTTCTTCCCTCCTTGAATCCCACTTTAGGACTTTGTCACCAAGGTAGAAATCTTCAGCCTTGGTTCTCTTATCAAAAATCTTTTTAATCCTTTCCTGCACAACTTGAGATATGATATATACTTCCTCCCTATTTTGTTGAAGATGTATTGTTTGGTTGATTCTTCTTTGGATACTATTTGGTTCAATTTGCAATTCCTGAAGCAACTTTATCACTGATATTCCCAAGTAAGATGGAAAAATAGCTTCCATCTCATAAACTCACTGGTAGGGAGAGGTACCAATTGATTTTTTAATGGTTAGTCTATCTACCCATAAGGCATTGACTAGCTTTTTGTTCCATGTTTTCTTATTATCCTCTAATAAATTTTTGATGATGTTCACCCGACTTTTGTTTGAGGATTCTGCCAGCCCATTTCCTTGAGGATAAGAGGTTGTGGAATGGCCCAGGGTTATATGATACTTGTTGTAGAAGTAGTTCTTTTGGATTTAAAGTTTGTTGCATTATCAGTAATGAGTTTAGTTGGACATCCAAACCTTGATATAATGTTGGTTTCAAGGAAGGTTATGATAACAGTGTTATTGGCTTGCCTTTAACGTATGGCCTCTATCTATTTTGTGAAGTAGTATGTGGCAGTCAGGATCCATTTGTGTTGGGCAGAGGAGGGTGGGTGAATTTCACCAATGAAGTCTAGACTCCATTGTTGAAAAGGTATTTCAGTAGAGATTGGATTGAGGGGTAAAGGTATAAGCTTTTTATTTCCCTAAAAAATTTGACATTTGTGACAGGAGGTCACATATTTCTTTACATCAGAAAAGAAGGTAGGTCAATGGAAACTAGCTCTAAGAATTTTATCAACAGTCGTTTTCTGGTAAAGGTGTCCTCCACAGTGACCTGCATGAAACTATTGCAATACTTTTTCATATTCATCTTTTAATAGGCAATTAACAAGAATACCTTCATGATCTCTCCAAAAGAAAGCATGTATAATATACAAAATTTTAAGGATTTCATCTTTAAAAACCTACTTTTAGTTCTAGATAATTTGGGAGGAGCTTGTAAGTTCTATAAAACATAAATGCTATCAGCATACCATTGTGATTTAATAAAGGTCTGGCTAATTAGTGGAGTCACCATTTCCTCTTCATTATCTATTTGTGCAATAAAGTTTACATCCAGGGCCTGACAGTTCGATTCAACTATGAGCTTGGCTAAACGTTGGCCCTTGATTAACTTAGTTGGTTTGATTTCTATGTCATATTCTAGAATAGTAGCAATATGTTTTCCCCTCTTTCCATCTAGACCATCGTGAGTTATGATTTCTTTGACTACTGAATTAGGAACATAGGCTACTATATGAGAATATAAAATGTATACCCTAAAATCCTTGATAGGTTTGACCAAAGCAAAGGCTTGTTTTCCCATTATGCTATATTTCAAGGCGGCATCTCTCAGGGCCTTGATAAAGAAAGCAATAGGTTGTTCATAGCCCTAGTAAATTTTTTGTAGTAAAACTGTAGCAATTGTGTGCTCAGAAGCAAAGGAAAATAAGATGAAATCTCTGTCAAATTTTGGACTGATCAAAATTGGTGTTTTATTTAAGGCTGGTTTGATATCTTCAAAGGATTTATTAGCCTCAACAATCCATTTTATGGTCGAAAGATTTTTCAGCATATTTCTCAGTGATCTAATTAATTCTGCTGAATTAGAAATAAATCTTCTAAGAAAAATAATTTTCCCCAAGAAAGCTTGTAATTCCCTAATGTTCCTTGGATGTTGTATCTATAAGATGGCTTATATTCTTGCAGGGTCTATTTGGATACCATCTTTTGAGATTATATGACCTAATAACTTTCCTTCTTCTAACCCAAACAAAGACTTCTTGGGGTTCAAAGGAATTCCATATTTCCTACATTTAATAAAAGGCTGCCTTAGATGATCCAAATGTTGACTATCAGATTTTGAAAATACAGTAATGTCATCTAGATATATCACAAGGAAATCATGAATTTCTTTGGCAAAGGATATATCCATAGACCTTTGGAAGGTGGCTTCTGCATTCATTAGTCCAAAAGGCATTTTCACATACATGAATGTGCCCCAAGGAGTATTTAAGGTAGTCTTGGCTTGGTCATCAAGATGAACTAAGATCTGATTGTAACTAGAAAACCCATCCAATAAAGAGATTCTGGTTTATCCAACTCCGGTTTGTAAAATGTGATCCATTTTTGGGAGAGGGTAACTGTCCTTTAATGATACTTCATTGAGGTTCCTGAGGTCCACATAGAGTCTGATCTCGCCAGTTTTCTTCCTTGTTGGCGCCAAGTTTGAAACCCAATCAAAATCTGATTGGTGCAATTATTTTAGCATCATACCTTCTCTGGATTTCCTTTTCAATTGAAGGTAATAGGACATGATTAATCCTTCTAAGTTTTTGTCTGAAAGGTTTTTTATTTTCTTTTATAGGAATGGTGTGTTGTATGATGTTGGTGTCATAGGATTTGAGGTCATCATAACTCCAAGTGAAAACATCTTGAAATTAGTTTAATAATTCAATGTATTTCACTTTTTCAGTGGGAGTTAATGAATTTGAAAGTTTGATCAATTTTGGATTTTCATCAGTTATATTCTTCTATATCAGACCTTACTAGTTCCATTTTAGGTTTCCTAGGAACATCATTTGAATCAAACAAATCTTCTAAAGGGGTTAATCCCTTAGGTAAGAAATTGTCTTTGAGATAGATTACTTTGGTGTCTTTGTTAATTATTTCATCCATCTCAACTTGTTTTAGGTTTTATACATCTGATTTAGTAAATTTAGTTGGTTTAAATATATCTAGTTCATCACCTTCTATCTCATTAATTTCTAACTCGTCCTTAATGTTAAGATCTATGAATATATCAATATCTATGTTATGATTTGCGAACTCTTATTCTAAATTAAAAAAAAATTATTTATCTGTTTATCATAATAAAATACTTGCCAATTCTTCAAATTATCTGGAATTGCAGGTTTGTGCCTAACTTCAGCAATGTACTGATGATTAGTTTGAAAAGGTAACTTTCAAGTGCTGGCAAACATTTCTAAACTATGAGACTACATATTATGTTTTCTAGGAATTACAACAAGCTTGGTTTCTAAGAAAGTGTTTAGTATTTCTACAGTGGTTCCTCTATAACAATTTAATCTAAGGTCTTTTGTCATATATACAACATCAATTTGTTTTATCACTAGTTCAGAGTCTCCCATGACAGAAAATCTTTTAGATCCTAGATTCCTAACTAATTTAAGACCTAAAATTAGTGCTTCATACACAGCCATATTGTTAGTACATTTAAAATTCAGTCTGTATGCATGGCCTTCTGAGTGATTGTTCTCCAAATTATATATCCATACTCCTGCTCCTACTCCAAAATTATTTTCCGATCCATCAAATTCAAGATGCCACAATATCTCATGTTCATAATTTTCATCATCTAGTGCAACAAACTTTTCCTCATTTAGAGCAATTTGGTCACCTTATTTATTGGAAAGTTCTAAAGTTTGGTTAGTTTCATTTTGAATAGAAACTACAATTTCTTTTGGTTCTGTATCAATACTATCTAAAAGAGTTTCTTGTGTTTGATCAACATTATACAAAATAAAGGAATCATTGTTTCAATGTACGGAGTAGATAGGAATGTTTTGAGGCTGATCTTGGCTACTTACCATTTATTTCATTAAAGTTTCTTAGTACAACTTCTTAGGTTGTCGAAAAACAGAGATTGTTGCATATGACATATCAAGTTGTAAAGATCCCTAGAGTTTGGCTCCCCATGATCTGGATAACAACATGCCATACTTTGGTGGGATGTCAGCAACCACAGTACCCATAAGGATGCTTTTGGTAGGATATTGATCTAAGGTAACACACAGGTCTTTAATCAATCCTAGACACTTTACTTGACTTGAGTCAAATAAGAATAAGTCCTTGTAATGTGTTGTAATGTCTAGGTTTAATTTCTGCATTACTAATTTGGGCATTAAGTTATGGGAGGCTCTAGAATCCAACATTGCATTGTGTATCATTTTTTCATGAATGCTAAGGCTAATGTACAAAGTTCGTATTCCTCCTTCTAGTGGTTTCCCATTAACATTTGGACCAAAAATAAGTTCTGGTTGGTCATCAAACAAGTTGACTAAATCCTCATTTTCTGCAATGTTTAAGGTCTGGCTTATCTATGTCTTGTAGGCTTCATTCTTGATTAGTTATGTTAAAGGGACTGAAATCTTTAGCTTAGCTACCTTTGCTCCTAAATTGAATGGAAAAGGGGCTTTTTTGGTTTGAGGGATTTGAATTTTCACAACAAGGATTTGAGTGGGATGGTCTTCTTTTTCTTTATTGGGGACCTCTTTATGTAGGTTTTTAGATTTGGTGTTTTGAGGTTTCTCCACTGGTTCTTTAGATGGAATTAAAGTGGATGGGTGATCATCATAAGGTTGAGTAGGGGTTATATCTACAATGGTGGGGCCAGAAGGATTCTGGTTCTGTCTGGGGAGAATCTGGAGGATTTTAGAAACCGAGACTTCTTTGATTTTCTTGGGTTGATTTGGCACTATTTTCTTAGTTTGGTCAAGGATACCAGAGTTCTTTTTAATCCTTAGGTTATACTGTTTATGTACTTCAAAGATGGAATAATCATAACCTTGTTTATAATCAAATGACTCTCTAGACTGGATTTGCAATTGCTGCAGCATATGCAATTCCTGATCACCTTGGGTCAGAAAAAAAACATCTTCATCATCTAATCCCATCAGGTTAATTTGTGTGTCTTGCTCTGGGTCTTCAGGATGTGATGTTTCTCCATAATTTTCTTGAAAAGGAGGCTTAGTATTTGGATCAGGTCCATTTTTTCTAGTGTTTTGGTTATAGTTTTTCCTAAAGTTTGGGTTTCTAACTGGAGGTGCTTGTTGATTATCCCATTTGGGTTTCCTTTCTATGTTATCTATCCTATCCATTAGTCTCTCCATACTTTTAGCTAGACTATCTATTTTGATGTCAAATGGAGAAGCTTCATCTTTAGTTGTTCCTCTCTTTTCATTTCTAACTCGAGCTCTTTTAGCTAACAAATTGGATTCAACACTAATAGCTACGCTTTGAATTTCTTCTAATGTTGGGGGGTTTCTTTCCCTAAGTTGGAATGCCATATCTGTCTCAAATCCATCAGGGAACTTTATTAAGGCTAAGTCAGGTGGGGTTCTAAGATTAACTAGGATTGCATTATATATACTATTAAATATAGTGCAATAATCTTGAACAATTTCATTAGGTCCCCTTCTAATATTTTCATATTCTGAAAGGTTTGTAGGGGATTTTTCTTCCTTTCCCATATGTTCAAAAATTGCTAATGAAATACCTCTAGACTATCAATACTATTACCAGGCAATGCTCTAAACCATTTCCTAACATCACCAGCTAAAGTCTGAGAAAATAGTCTCATTTGGACATCCACAATATCAATTTCATGAAGTTCAAAGTAGTCGGTCATCTTATTAACATGGTGTTGTGGAGTGTAGTGTCCTATGCCATAAAATTCGACGATTTTACTCTGGTAGTCTGTTGGCATGGCACCAAGTGGGGCAGGTAAAACAAGAGGAGAATATATGTTTGCCATGGCTGTAGGCTAGGAGGATTTAGGATGTGGATGAAGAATGGATGAAGAACCAGGACCATTAGGTGGCACCTGAGATATGATAGGTTGGTGAGGGATTGAAGGTATAAATGGGGGTTGAGAATGGACTTCATAATTTGAAGGGAACAATGGTGAACTGAAAGTGGTGGAAAATCATTCAGAAAGCTCAGGAATCTTGGCACTACTCAGGGATGACTGTGGATAATTCAGAATGTATTCATCAATTGACTTGTTGGCTTTCTGGACTTCAAGGTCTGTGATGAAATCAACGTCTAGAACAGTACCGTATATTTCATTTTCAGACTTTGACTTAAATAATGATAAATAAAATTTCTCATCAAAGGGAAGATCTTCTAAAAACAAGAAGTCATCAGGACATGAATTAGCTTTAATCAATGGTGTGTGACTAGCTAAACTCTCTTCTTTTTTGGATTTTCTTGAAATCAGGTTGCGATTATCAAATACTGAGGCAAGGTTTGGATCTGGGTTAGCCCTAGTATAATGATTTCTCCTTGAAGCCAAAATTTCAAAAAAATTTCTAATTGCTTTCTTTTATGAGATTTTCAAAATAGATTCTGATGAATTACTTCAAGAGGCTCAAAATGAAGATTCAGAATTTTCTTAAAGATTTATTAGGACTCAGGGTTTGAGTTCCCCGGTATGGTCGCCACTCTCTTATCGCTTAGAATTTTCCTTAGAAGTTATCAGAAGAAGGAAGAAACCGAGGTAACCACAAACCAATCTTTTAAGTATAGGCTCTAGCCAACCTATGACTCAGATAGGGCTCTCTCTATATAATTTAGCTTTGTTTTACTGGGATTTTAGGCTAGTTCTTAATTTTCATTGGGGTTCTGGTTTTGAATTGAATGTTGGGTGGTGGAATTCTCAGAATATATGGATAGAGCAAGGTCTTTAAGCCATTGGGCTATGGAGTCAACAAATGGATAGCAGAACTGGATCAATTCATTAAAGGGAATGTTCACAGGGTAGGCTAGCAAAGTAAAGTGCAAGCCTTTAGGTCAAGTGGGTGAAATGATTCTAACCAAGGTGAGAGAGCACTTAAGAATTCTCAGACCGGGGTTAAAATGAAGAACATAGCATAATCATGAACAAAGGGAAATTAAGAATCCTTTGCTATATACCATAGGGAACTACGTAAACTAAGGACAAATCAAGAATTCCTTAACTTAGATTAGTGAAGAAAACATTTAGTATGCAGAACAATCAAAACAGAGTGCAAATAAGCAATTTCTGAGATATCATTCCATGTTATAGCATTTCGATTTTTAGAGATACAAGTAAGACTATGGAAAAACTTAAAGAAAAATATCATTGAACATGAGAGAATACTTATTTGAACTTTTCTTTACACAAGAATCTAGTGAAATATCTTAACTTTATTTCTTGATCCAGCTAGCTAATCCAGTAATTGATACAATAGAATTTCGTACTTAAGAACAAGAAGTCTATAGAAATTTTTTGGAATCCAAACTACATACTTCGAATTGCGAAGTATTTATATAAAAAAAAATTATTACAAAATATCTCAAAACAACTTGAGATTTAATCTAGGAAATACAAATATCTTCTTGCAAGAAGATAGAGACAACTAATGAACTATTTCATGATGTCCCTTTTATTATGGTTGTGTTGACCTTTATATTGAAGTGTAGCCCTTTATGGTGGCTTTTTGTTCTACTGTTTCACGCTAGAGTCTTATTTAACTTTTACTATTCATCTGATACTCTTTAACCCTGATCATCTTTTACCCTAATGTGTTGTTTTTACCAGTTTTACCTAGTTGTTCTGTTTTTACTGTGTAGTAAGTTTATCCTAGTAAATCAGTCATTGTCTCCCACCATTCTTCATCATGTAACTTTACATCCATCGTTCTCCTATAGATTTCTTCAACTTTAGTATATTTGACAAAATTGGGCTTGGTGAGAAATAAATGCTTGATCTCATGCTCCAGGAAAAACAAGTTTTCAAATGTGTTGTAGAAAAATTTCCCTATTGGCAATGCTTTTATGGATGAAGAGCTGCCTTGTTCCTTTGCCAACTGTCTTAGTTTGGTATCATAGTCCAACTTTGTCATGAATTTTTCATTGATAACCATAGGACTGGGAAGACCTTTCTCCCTTAAAATCTTAATTTAGCCATGAATCTATCAATTTGCTACCCGCATATTCTGACACTTTTCTTCCAAGTTAAGCATAAGGTTCCTTTTGGAGAGGACCTTCCTCATTTCTAAAATGGTCGCAGTCCTATCTTCTATATTTATCTCATGGATCTCATATCTATTCTTGTTATTGAGGAAGTGGATGAGTCTATTGGCATCCTCTGGCTTATCTCCCAACTCCACCTTCACTTTCTGGATAGCTTTTGTAGCTATCTTCACTAACTCTATTTGTTCAAAAATAACTTGAATTGAGGTCCAAATATCCTTGACGAAGTCAATGATATTGGCCCACAACATTTCCTTGGTTTTCCCTAGGGTTTTCTCCAGTGTCAAATATTTTTCTAAGATTTTAATCCTTTCACTCATTCTTTGGGCCTTATGCACTTCCTCTTTTTGCTTAAGCTGGGCAAGTTTATAGTCAGTTTCCAAACTAGCAAACTTTTCTCTTAACCTTTTCATTTTAGTAGCCTGGATAGACATCTATTCCATGGCTTTTACTAGTTCTATTGCTTTCCCTCCTAATGCACCAGCTGCTGATGTAGATTCTATTGTTGTTGGCAAGGCTGTTGCAAGTGGAGCTATAGGTGCCAAATATGCTGCTAGTGTGGATGGAACTGTTGTGGGGACTGTAGGGATAACATTTGTTGAAGAAGTGGCCACATCTTCTTGTTCTAATTGGATTAAAGCATCCAATTTCTTTTTAGTCTCTTTTAGTTGATCAATCAACTTTAAGACTAAGTCCATTAGTTCTTCATGCCCCTGTTGGGCTTCCAGGACTTCCAATGTTTGTGGATGCTGCAGCTAAGGTATTTTTTGATGTTTCTTCAATGTGGCTATATCATCATTCTTCTTATTAATAAGTTTCTCTATGGTTTTTATATCCTTGGTATCGTGTCTCAATTCAATTACTATGTCCTTTAAGGACTTGATCCTGGAATCCTTAGCCTGTGAGGAGGCATTCTCTAACTAAAATTGTGCAGAGATATTGTTCGAAGAGTTTTGTAGCTGATGAGAAGCTATGGCTTTACCTGTTAGGGTGGAGTATATCTTCTCTGTAGACTATTTGTGTTGTTCAATTTGGTCTATGGGATGAATATCCCTTGCCAAGACATCAAAATCTACCCTTTTGAAATCCGATGTTGTCTTTGGCTACTAGGCTATAGGATTAACAAAGGTCATCTGTAGCTTTCCCTCTTTAATGTCAAAGGCTAAATTAGCCTTGTTTGATTGGTGGGATTTAGCTTTAGGTACAGAGCATATGTTTGGGCCTTAAGCCTCTCATTTCTAGATTTGATTTCTTTGTATATTTACTTTATATCTTGGTCTTTGTCAATAGGCATTCTAAAGGAAGACACTTCACCACTAAGCTGCCTTTCCAACATCTAAGTCTATGATGTGGAAGGCTCTTGCCTACCTTCAGATGTAGTGGTATGCCTGCTTCTGTTTACCTCTATGTTGGTAACCTGAGTTGAATCTTCAGTGTATTTCTCCTCAGATGTTGGATTTTTCCTTTGCCTGTTGTTTGATTCCTGCTGCAAGTCAGAGATGCCAATTCCTAAAGTGGAAGCCCCTCCTCTATTTCTTTTTTGGATCTTCTCCTCACTCTAAGGAGTTTGCATGACTGGAGGGGTACTCATGGTTCTTTCTGGTTGGTTTGATTGTTCTGATACCTGCAGGAAAGAACCCTCATCAAGTTGTCTTTCTAGATCAATGGGAGAATTCTCTATGTCCACCCTGGTGTTGTCTTGGTCCACTAGGGTACCTTCCACCAATTTTGCTTGGTTGGCATAGCCTTCTATTTCAGGTATGGGATGGTGAATGAAAGGTCCTAGATTGACCTTTTGTCTCTTCTTTGTGATGAATTTGAAAGGGTCATATCTCGAAACAAAACTTCTTTGGAACTTCGTTCTCTGCAGAATGCCTCCCTAGAGTTGCATATGAAGGGGCCTAGTTGGTCTTTTATTTTGAAATTGGCCTTCTTCTTGGAATTGACAAAGTTTACTTCATCTGCATTGATGATTTGTCTATAGTATTCTAATGCAAACAACCTCATTGGGAGGTATATTGGTAGCTTGTATGGTGCAAGCATGCAACCATATATTCTAATTTTTGTGTGGTTCTGATAAAGGTAACAGTCACCCACTTTGGAATGCTTGGAAAGCTGGAGGACTCTCTTTTATTTCTGGACTGATTCTAGGGGGAGGGCTCCCGGCCAACATTGCCATTATTGTGTGTACAAATAAATCAATAAAATCAGAATACAAGTATGGAGACTAAGATTGGTGGACCAATGGTCCAAAAACTGACTAACCTGGGCTAACCCTTGTCCAACCTCTGAAGGGTGAATGGGAACTTATCAGGTTTATAATACAAGAACATATGATATAAGACTGAGGAATCCTTGAAAACTCTTTCATTGCTCATTCTAAGGAAGTGTTCATGCATCCTATTACCTACAAATTGGGCATAGTCATAAATGACAACAGGAAGTTGTCCTAGAGTGTATATGGACAAGAAGGCAAGGATTAATTCATCAATGCATTCACTAGTGGTGTATCCCAAAACAGAGGATATCATGGCTACAATGTTCTGGCCCCATGGTGAAAAAATAACAGCTACATATGGAGAGGAATCCTTCGGGATGTGTTTTTCTTCTTTGATGAAGGTTTGGAACAGTTCGGCCAATTTTGTAGAACTAATCTTGGGATACTGGTCCAACAAATCTCCAATCAAGAGGGGAGTTAGGTTTGGCCGTGGTTGGAGCTGCAACATCTCGTTTATGGGCTCAACAGTGATGGTGAAAAGAATGTTTTGGTTTGGGTACATGACTGCTCTCTGACTAGGGATGTAATCGGCATGACAGTAGTGGACAATCTCTGGGAAAATGTGGACTTGGGGGAACTGGTATTTGTGTAAATTTGACTCCCAAAGGGCAATTTCATCGGCAGGGTTGAGGCATCTGTCCCTACTTTGGAAATGTACTTTGAGCAGGGACTCTGGGGCAGTGGTATCTTTTATCTGGAAATATTTATCAGCTAAAGGAACATGGTCCAGGTCTATGTGAGGTGTAGAGATGGGTCATACATCCATTACAATTGGGGCAGCCATACTCAGTTCTTGTGCATTTGAGTGTGGGGGGTAGTTCATATTTTTTAGGGAAACAATGGTTTTGCAGATGGTTATGGCTCAAAAAGTAAAAATCAAAGTGAATTTGATGTTTTTTACTTAACTAATAGTGTTACGAGGGAGAATTTACTGGAATTTGACAATTGAGTTGGTTCTCCACAGTTAAATACATGGAATTGGGTGAAATTGACTGTTACTGGTAGTTTATGGAGGATGCAAAGGTTTGTACCATTCTGGTATGTGCTTATGAATGAGCTAGGTTGTCTGGAGAATCTTTAGAGCAATGGAGGAGGTCTATGAGTGAATTAGCTAGTTGCAGGGGTCACAACGACTTTTTGAATTGTCTATGGTGATTGCACGAAAAGAGTAAAAAGAGGGGTAAATGGGGTTTTATAGCGAAAAGGGGTAATTTTTAGTGGGTTAATTGATTGATCAACAGTGGTTGTTTTTCGATAAGATGGGGTAAATGGCTTAGGAGGGCCATCACAACGCTCTTGTGGTGCGGGCGGTATTTGGGAGGGGCAGCTTGATTCCACTTATCATTTGACACGTAGCGTCGGGGTTCAAAGGAAAAACCGCCTTATTGGGTGGGTAAAGGATGGACATTGGGCGCAGCCAATATGATCACAGGTCATTGGATGAGGGGGAGGGATAATCAATGGTGATTGGGAACTTCTTTGTCTTAATATTCCTATCATGCCAAGCCTTTTCTCTTTCTTTGTGTACTTGCTGACGGAATCCTGCTATAAATTTGTCTTCTCCCAAAGAAATCAACTACAACATTCTTTCCTCCATTATGCCAAGGTATTCCATATTTGTAAAATTTGTAATCCTTAGGCTAGGAATAATGTATTGCATGGGCATCAAAACTTCTTTCCCATAAACCAACCTAAAGGGTGTCTGACCTGTCAACTTCTTTCATGTAATTCTATAAGCCCATAATATTGTTGGAATCCTAAGGTACCAATCATTTCGGTCTACATTGCATACCTTAGTCAGTGCATTCTCCAAATCTTATTGAATGATTCCATAGTTCCATTGGCCCAAGGATGATAAGGAGTATGATTTTGATGATAAACTTGGAATTCCTCAGCCAATGCTTCAATAGTCTTGTTAAGGAAGTGTGAACCTTGATCACTCATCAAGATATTTGGACACTCAAATTTAGACAGCATGTATTCAAAAATGAACTTCGCAATAGTCTTTGTGCTACAATCCCTTACTGGTTGTGCTTTGGACCATCTTGTCAAATAATCTGTTGCAGTAATTATGTACCTCGCACTAGTCCTCTTCCTAGGTGGATTGGTAGGTCCAACAAAATCAATAGCTCATTTATCAAAAGCCTACAATGTAACTTGTGGTACGAGTGGAAATCTCATCCCTTCTTGAAGGTTTTTTTTCTCTTTGACATACATCACAAGCTCTAGAATAATACTTTGCATCTCTATGTAGAGTATTCCACCACAATCTCGCTCTCAAAATCTTTTGTGCATTATCTTTTCCAGTGTAATGTCCACCAGCTGCGCCCTCATTAGCCTCTGTTAGAATGATTTGACTTTCATGTTCAGGAGCATACCTGCACACTATCTCATCTGATCCCATGTTGTATAAGTGTCCTGATATCAATGAAAAATCATCTACCTTCACCACTAATTATTTCTTCTTCGTTGTAGTATATTCTGAAGGAGCCATTCATGTGTTCAAAAATTGAATAATGTCTGCAAAATAGTCATCTTCTACTCTGATTTCAAGTAACTTCGCATCAGGGAGATTATCTTCTATGTTGGTTGGTTCTTCACCTATTTCCAATCTTGACAAATGGTCAGGTCCTGCACTCAGTCTTCCTGGATTAACAATAATTTCAAAGTCATACTATTGGAACAATAATAACCATCTACAAATCTTCCCTCCTAAAATAGAATTATTGACAAAATAATTTAATGGAGAATGATATGTAAACATCTTGAAATGTGCCCCCGACAAATAATTTCTAAACTTTGCAAGTAATATACCATTTCCAATCCTCTCTTTTTTGTAGTTGTGTAATTCTTCTTTGCTTTAGATAGTTTCCTACTTGCAAAATCTATAATATGATCAATTTCTCCTGAACTAGGTTGTGCCAGTACCACTTCCAAATCTATACAAGAAGCATCCACATGTACATGAAATTCCTTATTCCAATCAAGGAATAATAGTATAGGAGTAGCTATCATCTTTTCATTTAATATGTCAAGGCTCTTTTGACATTCTTCATCCCATTGAAAAGTGACATCTTTCTTCAAAAAAATTTCCATAGGCACAATGATCTGCACATACCCTTTGATGAATTTCCTATAATACCCAGTATGTCTCATTATAGTGTGAAGATAACTTATTGTCTTCGATGGAGGTAAATTCACAATGATAGCAATTTTCGCAGGGTCTACCATTAATCCTTTCTTGCAAAGAATATGTCCTAGAAATATACCAAAAGGTACACAAAATATACACTTATTTAAGTTCAGAGAGATCTAATATAGTATACATGTGTCAATCATAAGCCTCAAACTTCCAATATGTATTCTTAACAACCCAAATATTGTCCAATCATCAAAGTACACCTCCAAAAAATTATGGATATATTCTTTAAAAGCTGCAACCACCACTCTAGAAAATATAGTAGGGGCATTCTTCAATCCAAAAGGCATCATTGTGTATTAATATGAACCCCATTTTGTAGAAAAGGTGGTCTTATGTTGATCTTTAGGTGCAATTCTAATATTATGATATCCTAAAAGTCCATCTATAAATGAATAAACTTCTCGGCCTCCTACATTGTTTAATACTTCATCTATGAAAGGGGTAGGGAAAGGAACATGTAAGCATGCATCATTTAACTTCCTCAAATCAACATAGATCATGATTCCTCCTTGAGTTTTATTTTCTAGTACAACCATAGGACTTACCCATTTTAATTCTTCCACTGGTTCAATAATCCCTGCTGCTATCATCTTATCCAACTTAACTTTTACTTTCTCCTTATACTTCGGATTCAATCTGTAAGGTCTTTGATTGAATGGCTTTGTGTAATGATTAAGTGGGATCTTCATAACTCCTAAATCTCCTACTATGCCCTTCAATTCTGAAAATGTAGTGGGAAGAAACTCCTTATATTCATGAAGCAATTTTGTAACCTTACTGACTATTTCTTCATCCTAATAATCTCCTATAGTTGCAAATTTCGGTTCCTCTTATGATCCTATATTCACCTTCTTTATCTTTACTAGCTTTTTATATCTGGAATCTCTGGCTCAAGTCCATTTACTTCATGGTGTCCTTCTAATTCTACTATGTCAAGGTTGTGAGGATCTTCTTCTTCTTTTGCAATAAGGTTATAACATTCTAGTGGATTTTCTATCTGCGCAACCCAATCAGGTTGTTCCCATGTCCTTAGAGTTGAATTCTCAAAGATCTTCTTCTTAATTGTCTGAAGGGATGAATCTATATATGGAAAATCATCTTCAAAGTTAAATTTCAATATAAACCCATCAACCATATCTACCCAACTCAGAGTACCATGTCAAAGCTCTCTTTCCAGGTACCATTTATAAGGACTTGTCTCGAATGTATGAATGAACCCATGTACCCATTATTGTTGTGGAATCTCCTTACATGTTGTAGTACATAACTGGATATGCTCCCTGGGACTGGTTTCACCATCATACTTTAACTCCATTTCTATTTTTCTCTGACCAACCTCCTATACTCTTCTTATGTGTACCCAACCATCTAACAGGAGTATCTTTTAGGGTTGTATCCAAAGCTAACAATATTTGACTTTCCAGAACCTGCTCCTCATAATCATCAAGAAAAAAATTCACATCACCCAAGCCATCATATGAAGGTAGGTTACATACCTAAGATGTCATGCAGTGAATTAACTTAGTAACTCTTGCACAATGCCTTGTAGATACTTCATGTAGCATGTTCTACCAATTCTCTAATTCTTCTTCTAAGTCTGATGCATAAGAACTGCCATGTTACAAAGTTAACTTACCCTCCATAGTAGGGTTAACAAAATATTGTTCCTTTTCTGTTAGTTGATGGATATTATCTATATCAACTATGTAATATTCTTCTCTAACTTGCTTTGTATACCTTGCTCCTTCTTATAGATATAAGGGAACAATTACCCTCATATTATTCCCTTCAAATATCATATGACTCTTGTTTATATTAATTATAGCCATGTTATCAAATGCCCAATCAAGTCCAATTAATGCATCCACAATTTTTATTACTTCAAGTTCAGTCGTAGTGTGAACCCCTTCAATTTCTATTGTTACACCTGATAGTCTTCCTAAGGGGAAGATCTTTTGCTAATTTGTCATCCTTAATTGAATAGGTGACCATTGAAGCTTTGGCTTACCCATTAACTTCCATGTCTGCTTCATCACAACATTAGCTTCAGATCCCAGATTTGAAATAACTTCATTCATCTCATATTCTCATATCTACACACTAAGCCTCATTTCTATTCATGTTCTCCTATGTTGATGAAAATTGTTAACTGTGCACAACTCAATTCACGATATTTCTGTAGATGTGGATGAATCTATTAATTCCTTAAGTCCTTCTACAACCTTTTGATCTTTTAATAACTTCATAAATGTTTGCAGAAATGAATTTAAAATACCTTCTTTGCTTGTTGACTCCTGTTCTTGTTTCAAAGCTTGTTACTGTGTCGAATTTGATGTCATGTCATAGTCACATTTTTGTTATGGCTATGAACTAGATATTGAAGCTTCAACATCCATAAAGCTTCGCTTGGATTCCATAAACACTTCTCTTTCTTTTTGAATATCAAAGACATGAGATTTTCCAGCAGTATTTTTAATACATACAGTTTCAGATTCCTTCTTTTCATTTACTTTGTCATCATCAATCGCAACTCCACTTCTAAAAATATTGATTCAGGGATCATCGGTTCTTATTTCGGTAGTCATAATCTGGATATTTTGTGTCAGTTTCTGATTTCCATTTTCTTGCATTTTTTCCATAAGTACCGAGCATTCTTCAATTACATGTTCAAAGTATTTACAATACATACATGTCATAGTGGGATTCTGACTGTCTCTCACAAAGTGCCCTGGCTGGGCGTAGTTATAGCAAATAATTTTTCCATGTCCTCGACAAACTCCACCACCTTGACCTCTTCCTTGATAACCACCTTAACCATTTTGTTGTCAAATATCCTCATGTCCATGTGTTTCTTCTTGCATTCTATAAGTGTCAACGCCACGCTCCCTCATTAGTTCATAAACTTGACAATGGTTCTCATCATGTCGTACTGATTTACAAAACTTGCAATATAAGTTCCTGTGGGTCTGCACATATTTTTGTAACAAATAACAATATTTTGAGCAATACTCGCATCTAGTTTTTCCTATATTGCACCATATGATGGATCTTGCATTCAAAGGATTCAGTGCTCCACTAGCCATGTAATTTATGAAGAGAGGGCATTGTTCTTTACAGTGGCCTTCTGATTTTCACTTCGTACACCACACTTCTTCTCTAACTTCCTTTCTTTTCTTCATATCTTGTAACTGCAGAGTCAAATTTTCCAGCTGACTCTAAATCTGTTGCATAACTGTGTTGGTATCTCCTACATGCAAAGCTTCTAATTTCATCGCAAACTCTAGAGCTTCTACTTGAGTTTCTATCTTCTATTGTGTTAAAGGTAATCTAATATGTGGTAACAATGTAGCTATTAACCATTCCTTATGTTGTTGTGGAGCTATGTCGAAGCTCACCTGATCCAATCATATCTTGAATCTCTAGTCAAATTCCCAAACAGATTTAGTAGGCCTTTCTTTGATTTCTTTTAACTCTTTGATGCATTGTGATTCAAACTTTGGTTTCTTAAAATATTTTACCAACGTTGTTTTAATGTCTATGAATGATTTGATATGATTTCTTGAATACTTAGTAAGCCTTTGTTTGATTTATTTTAACTCTATGATGCATTGTGATTCAGACTTTGGTTTCTTAAGATATTTTACCAACGTTTTTTTAATGTCTATGAATGATTTGATATGATTTCGTGACAAGATGTGATTTCTTTATATTTTTAGCATGGACCTTCTTCATTGTCCTTACTACTTCACATAAAAACTATAATTGTTTCGTATCTTCCAATCCAATTCCTTTCAAAACAGGTAGCTTAATATCATCGACCATATTTGTTCTTAGAGGGGGAGGGGGAGCGAGATGGGGGTGGGGGGTAGGGGAGTATGGGGATGGCGAAAATCAAAATTACCATGACTATTACTATATTCTAGCTTCAAAAAACTTTCAAGCTGAAATGGTGAATACTACAGAGTTGCTTTGGGGTTTTTAGGGAGGCTTTCTTCCCTTTCAAATTCACTCAAAAGAGGGAAATAGTCAGTTTCTATGAAAGTCTTTGTATCTTAGCCACCAGATCTCTTTTTAGTGTTTATTATATATCTTTTTTTACTTTGTGTTGTTCCAGACTTTTCTTTGGATCTTCTACAAAACATAAGTAAACATATAATCTAATTGAATTTGTAAAACTCTCTTTTCACACAAAAGCATCTTAATCCATAGTTTTAGAGATCTCAAGTAATTACCTCATGATCCTTTGAAAATTTGTCATTCTGCTTCATTGTAGGGCACAGTAGAGTCTATCGCAAACTCAATAATGAATCCTCCCAAGATGCTATCAATCCACAAATCAAAATCCTTGAAATTCTATTGTCAATGATCTTGATTCGTTGTATCACTTGAGGGGTCCACTCCTTAGGATTTTCTCCTTTAAAACAATCTTTTCTTTTGGTCAACCTTGATATCCACTCGTACAACTCAACATGAAATGAACCAAAGAAATTTGTATTGACATTTGAAAATATACTTCTGTAACAACCTTTCAGATGAGAGACGAGGGCTTCTATTCTCTTGATTTGAAAATTCTCATTCTTTCTGTTCTACCCAATCTTGAATTTCTTTCTTCGATAGATGCCACATAATCATTTCCCTCAAAAAGATCTTGGACCTGGAAATGGAACCAATTGTTGGCTTAGCTTGGGCTAACCCAGGTTCAATCCTTTACTGTGCACCAATAAAACTCTCAAACACTGGCCCTTTTGGCAACGACCTGTAAGAAGATCGCAGTCTCACCCAAAGTGACTATGGGAGGATGGAGAACCAGGTTTCTGCAACCTTGAGGGATGATGTGATGTGGTATTTTTGTGTTTTCTTGTACTTAACATTCATAAATTACTTCACATTACATATCATATACATCCATATATCTTCACCAAACAAAAATAAAGTGCAACAGTGACAAACTGCTATGCTACAATAGGTAATAAGAAAATAAACACATGAAGACACAGATTTTACTGTGGGACTACGTCCACAACAATTGTTTCTTATAATCATGAATTTATACAACAAAAATTTTTGAGCCTATGCACTCAGCTGCAAATCCCTTCCTTCTTGCCCAAACCATAATTCACAAAGATAAAACCATTGAATACATGATGTAATTCTTCTAGACTATCTCCTTCTTTATTATTCATCCCTATATATATTATTACATCGAGGGATATATCATCACAACACCACGGTCCATATACTATGGGTTCCCCTAATACAAGCTACTATGGTCAAAAACCATTCATCGTTTACAACATTACATTCTTTTAACAAAAAGAAGGGGCTTAGACCCACCCCTAAGCCCATATACCATATGGTATATCTACTACGTAGTCCACTTTGGCGCTTCGCTTCTCCATTATGTAGTCCACTTCGTGCTCTGATGCATCGTTTACTTCGCACTCAGCTCCACAAAATGTAGAGTATTCACCAAAAACTAGGCCAACTTGGGTTTCACCCAACACAGAGAAACGATAAAGCAAATGAACAAAAAACATCTCCTGTCGAAGTTATAACCTGTTCTAAACAGACTTACATTTTCATCGATCCATGGAACTTGAAGGTTGTCATCTCCTTAGAATTAGAGGAAACTCGCACCAGAAAATAATGAATTTGTTTGAAAATCCTTGCAGGTAATATTTGTTTTATTTAGTTTAATTATATCTAAATAAAACGGCTATTATAGAATTGTAGATTTTTTAGTAGCCCCATTTCAATTTTATTGCTACATTATCTAATTTTAGTATATTTTCTTAACAAATGTTCAATGATGGCACAAAAACTCTCTTTGGCAATACGATTCAGGATGCGTTCACTCACTTCATATCAGCTCTTGACCTTGCATGGGAATTATGTTTGTCATATGTCTTATGTCCATGTGCTCATAGGCTAAGTAGCCCTGATCATGAAAAAAAATTATTTTATTTTCTGTAACTAAATAATATAAAGACAATTTCATTTTTTTATTTTTTTGGATTGTGAGGCTAGGGCCTGGGTTATATAAACTTCTGAATTTCGTTGTAGAAAGGGGGAGAGAAAAAAGGATTCTAAGGGAAAACTTTGTGCAGGAAATTTTTTTGAACTTATGGTTGGTGAATACTTATTACTATACAATTAATTGACTTGGTTGGATTCATTTTATTGCTTGTATTTATTTCTTTTAATGTTCCATAAACTCAATGATATCTTCTCTATGCTTCCATAATTTAATTTCTGAGCTTTAGAAGATAGGAATTCCTTCTATTTAAGGATTGGATCTCTTGAAAAAATGGTCATTATACAAGGATTGTTTAATTAAGGATTATTTTAATTTGTGATTGTTTAAATGGATTGATACACTTCTCGAGTGACTTATGTTCTAAGTGTGTTATCTATCTTGACATTTACAAGATTTGAGTGTCTGCGGATGGGTCTCAAATGTTTAGATCTACATAATGTATTTCTTTTACTTACATGTTGAAATTAATACTATAGTTGTAACTGATTGATGAATTATATCATCTCTTCTTTCTAATGGTTTATTGGTTGTATCCATAGATCAAGAGATTAGAAGTATATGAATTTGATAAACAATCAATTACAATTTTCTCCTATTTATTTATCTTGGCCAAGTAATATATATATATATATATATATATATATATATATATATATATATATATATATATATATATATATATATATATATATATATATATATATATATATATATATATATATGAAAGCAAGTAACTTGTATGTTTATAGTTATTGGTTCATTCTTTATTCACATTGAGAATTAGTTAATAGATAATTGCAAGTAGAAATAACAATTTATCTCATTCTTTTGAATATTTTTACCAGTTTATTTACAAATCACTTTTATATTGAACCAGATTCATTATGATCCACTCTTTGTCATTTCTTGTAATATAATTGTACATGTTGTATTATAGTACGATCCTGTAACTTAGATATTCTATTATATTTTAATTCTAATTTCTAAATGCAATTTATAAATTAGAACTATTTCGTATATCACATTTAGATTCTTAGGTTTTTGTTTGTAATTTGTTCTAAAACAAATTGTAGTTAGCTAATAGTAGGATTTTAGTTTATTACTTATTTAATAGTTTAACATATAATAATATAACATAGTCGTAGCTTAGTATTATTTTAGATTAGGAATCACTCTTATGGATTCAATCCTTCATAAGAAGAAATGATCCTAGGCGAATAGAGCCTATAAACCAGTTAGGGGTGACTATTCAAAATGGCTTGGGTTATGTGAAGAGCCTCGTCCTGGGTCATTCCATCTTGTTGACTTAGGTGTATAATTCCCATGTCAATACCATCTATAATTGTTACTAGAGATCACATCAAGACTACTTGCCTTGAAATGTTCTAGTGTTATGATCCTTCTAGTTATTGTGTATAGTTGTGTGTCAATATGGATCCCAAATGATGGTTATACTTTTTAATCACTATAACATAACACACTCTCTCTCATATAATATCTTATTTACAATGCAAGTCCTAAGGAAAAAATGCATTAAAAAGCACGCATCCCAATCAATAACACAAACAATTATTGTGAAAAAACCTGAAAACCCCATCTTCAAACAAAATAGAATTTACCTCATTAAGTGGCATGTACTTTTAATCCAAACCCTTAACTTGAGTTTCAAAAATAAACATAAAACTTTATCCAATTACAACTTTAACTTGATATACATATACTATTGAGAAATCACAAGGGTGGCCAATTAGGGTTGATTTCTCTTACCTAATAATTGCTTGGGAATGTATGTAATATTCTTATTAATTTTATCATGTCTTTTCATCAAACTATTACCAAAAAATGAGAATGAAGATCATAAGAAGAAAATGAACATAAGATATATGCTCCAAGCCATGGAAAAACCCCACAAGAGGGAAAGCCCAGTCAACTCTTCACTTCTTATAGAATCATATCAAAGTGAGAAATCCAAGACCAAGACCTCCCATAAGACCCAAGTCATCCCTCCTTCCAAACTCTTCCAACAAATCAAAGTCAACCTATGTCAAAAAAATTCAAAGCCTTCCAAATCTTGTCAAACATCTAATTTTCGATCCTTGCAACATATTTTCAACTCTTGCAATAGGTCTATAATTTTTGGTCCCCGCGATTCCTACAATTTTGCAAGTGTCATAGAAAATAGGGCATAGTTTTTTCACATGTGACATAAATGCTTCCTCCTTTAACCCTCGCTCTATCCATTTTGACATTTTCTCATCTCCTTGACTTCTTCGTTGGTTTTCTCTCTCTTCTTGTCACAAAGCGTTCTTGTGATGGTCCAAATGAGGATGATTTGCACTATATTTATACACATCTAAGAGGTCAAATGGGTTCCTTCTAGCGTCGAATTGTCTAGGCAGGGATGACTTGGTCTTGTGGGGACAAGATTAATAATTTTGACTTAAATAAAATTCTTTTTCTTGCTTTCAAAATTCCAAATGGGATTTGATTCCAGTACAATAGATTGACTTATGAAAAATATTCTTTTGAATCAATAAACCCTAGGAGCATGAAGAACATGCTTCACCTAAATAACAATTTGACTTGAGCATGAAACTAATGCTTGAAAAATTAAATTTATTTTTTATGTTATTTCTTTTTACATAAAATATATGACATAAGCACAATGAAAATTATGAAGATTAAACCTAGATACATTTTCCAACACTCCCTCTTAACTACGGAGGTATTGATAATTACATCACCAGTACAAGGATACTATCAAATTGAAATATTATCATAAGAAGAGTTGGATTGATAAGCCATCTCCAAGCATTAACATCATAACCAACATTTTCAAATTGCAATAGAAAGGCCTTGAATAACATGTTCTAACTCCCCACGAGATTAGAGAACAATGGTTGGAGGTATACATATGGACACCACCGCAACCACCTCTGAAGGCACATACACTATCTGAAGGTTCACAAAGTATGTCCTTCCAGGACTATTCTTATCTTGGATTCACAATCTTCAAAGAATATCAATCCTCTTTGACTACACTTATCTTGGTTACCATGTCATATCCTCAATGAGTATTGATCCATGGGACTACTGCCCATCTTGGATTCAAAGTCCTTATGGAATATCAAACCCAGATTCTGATATAATCCTCCATTCTCCCTGCTAGTTCCTCCACTAGACTTAATATGTTAGTTATGGTCTAGTGGATGGCACATGGAGAATACAGTGTCCCTTATATCTCCATCTCAATCAAGGAGGTAATCCCCATTCCCTCCAATGATCAAATTTGAAGGGCCACTCTCAATTTAATTTGAAAGAGAATATATCCATCTAACCCTTTAGAGATGAAAATTTATAAAAAAGATTGCACTTCTAGTGGCAAGTGTATCTTAAATAAAACCTTCACAAACAAAAAAAATACAAAAATGAAATAGTGTCCTTCTAAATGAGCCATATTAACCTATCATTTTTCTTTTATAGTTTGTATTGAGTATACCCAATTTATAGTATCCATTAAATTCTTGATTACACCATGTCCCTTTACCCTTGCTCCATTATCCTTTAAAGAGCAATAAATAATTAAGCAAAGGATAATTTCTACTACTAATGTCAGTGCAACATAAGGGCTATACTCTATAACCATTGTCATTCTGTCACTCTTTAGTTAATAAATAGCTCTCATGTGAAATTGTTATAAATTATCGTGTTTGAAAAATAAATATAAATACATTCATGTCTATAAATTAGAAAAATAAATACAAAAACATACTTTTTAAAATATATCTGGTAATATATTCCATCTTAGGCTTTGAAATTAAAGTATTTGGGGTATGTATTATTGAAATTTATATCAAGAAAATGACTTTTATACTTCTTCAATTTTTGGCCCTCTTTTTATTTGCACTAGCTCAACCTCACTATAATTAAAATCCCATCAAATCCAGGGTGTAATCTAGATTTGAAAATGGGTAATCAAAGTCACCAATGCTATTTATTCTGAATTTCTACATCAAAGTTTATTCCTACCACATTGAAATTAAGGAAATTTTGCTACCCATTATAAGTTTTACCTCTGCCCCAAAACAAACAAAAGGTTCTAGCTCAACTTCACTAACATTAAACACACATAAATGACCAACTTTCCAGCAAAATTTTCTTTTGGGTCCCTCAACCAAAAGCAAATGTGTACCATTGCACAGTGAAATTTAATGAACTTGACTATGAACATTGTTGTAGAAATTTCTTTCAGTAAAGAAAGCTACAAATTGTTTCTTAGAAATTGCTAATTTTTTTCTGGGCTAAAAGTTGAGATATATGTTTATTATGTTGTTGAATGGTTTATTATTTTTTTATATGATAATTTTTATTTTTATTTTTTTTAATTATAAAAATACAATTGTATATTTTTATGAAAATGTTTATTTAAAATTAAAATTATATTATATAAAATTTGGTTCAAGTTTAATCATAAAGGCAACAGTCAATGTAACCACTAATAATAACCCCAAACCTCAAAGTCAAATTAGCATATCAAATCAAAGCTAAAATATCTTTGGCAAGTCAAGTCATATGCACGGGATAAATATCCAGCAGTTTTAAATGGTTTATATTAGCGCTTTCAAGATCAACGCTATATATTCAATTTCGGACCCCTCAGGATTTTCGACATTTAATGGGGGGGTCCAAAATAAGTTGTTTTTTTGAAACCGCTTATGATCATGTGGCGTTATTTGGAGCATTTCAGTCCCACCAAGTGCAAAGCTACTTACCATAATCAACCCCCTCTGAAATCCACTGGTGGTTTTAGGGACAACGAAAAGGTTAATTTTGTCAAGTAGGGTTTAAGGTGGGAGTATGATCCTTGTGTGGCCATGTTTTAGATGTGCAACATCTATATTCTCCACAAGAATGAAAGCTACTGTAGATAAAAATTTATCTAATGAATTTGGGATGGCAGATATCTTCTAGCTCAACTAATGGTGTTTTGAATGAAGAGATGGTGACCTTCCTGGCCCGGATTATTCACTTACATTTGAGGATCCATAACTTGTCTCTGCATCTTGTGATGACAAGATTAGTTATGTCGGTAGCAATGGGGAGAATCAAAGACTCAATGTGGAATCTTAGGCTTTGGATATTTGGCCACCATTGGTAAATGAGACTATTAATGCACTTGGACTATATGTGAAAACAGAGATCTCAACTACCCATGTGGATATTTCATCAGTGAAAAATGTAGAAACATATCAAATGAATTGGCCATAATTAAGAACATAGGAAGAAAAAAGAATGCCTTAGGTAATGATTGGGATTGAACATGAGTAAAGGTTTGTTGAGGATGCACACACAATGGCAGAGCAGGATGCAGTTACACAAAGACATGTTTCCACTGTTTCTAGTTCATAGCCATATCAATTTGAATTCGTCAATATTCATTCAAAGTGAAACTGTGACCTTTTAGAATGTTTGCATGAGAGTAAATGGAAATAAAGACTTGACATTTTGGGAAGATGACACAAGAGGCTTCCACTCAAAGGTGTACTTCATTATCACAGAATTTTAGCATTGGATGTGATAGAAGCAAGTTGATAGGATGCATTGATTAAGAGGAATTTTTGTTCCAAAAATCATATATCTAATAAACTAAATAAGAAATAGGTTATGATTCTAGCAATTGTGGAAAGCACTGTCAATATGTTAGAGGAATGGGGAAAATTGGTGTTCTCTGGTGCAGAAGAAGTTGAACTGCTGAAAGAGTTTTGCAATCTAAAAGTAAATGTTATTTCTCATGCAGTATTTGGAAGAAGTTATGTAGAGGCAAAGAACATCTTCAATTTGCAAGCTCAACAAATGGTTCTTATAGCTGAATTACTTCATAGTTTTTATGTTCCAGGCTTCAGGTTTCTGCCTACAAGTAAAAATAGGTACAACAACATTCTTATTTTATAATCAGTAATATCAATTACTAATGTGGGGATTGATTCACAATTTACCAAGTATGAGAATGCTCCATTTGAAAAGTATGGATTCCTGTATCTGTGTTATATTGCAGATCTAAAGACATTACAGGCCATTTCTTGAAAGTCTCCTTCACGAAAAATTCTACACACAATGATGATTGTGCATGAAGGTACTAGAATGAAATTCCAAGAGATCTCAAACGGTAATTTTCATTAGAAAAATAGGAAATTTGAGGACAAGAAGTTATGATCTTCTGGAAGGTTAAAGACGAGAATGTTGTTCAATTCGTTGGTGATGGTACAAGACTGTCTCATCTTCATATATTAACATAATTGTTGTCTGGAGGGCTTCTATGATTACTTGCATAGGCAATTTCCAACACCAGCCAATTATGCAATTAATATCTCCAAGGGATGGAGTATTCTCATAAAAACAATATCATTCATAACATTTTAAAGCAACCAAATTACTAATGGACGTGAACTGTGTTGTCAAGGTTGCAAATTTTGTAGTTGATTGGGTTTTGAGACAAAATGGTCTAAAAATTCCTACGAGAAATAGATACAACAAACATGACACTGGTTGGGCCAAGAATGGAACAGAAGGATCAAAGATTCCACCAGTAGATAAGTTGGGAAAATCCTTATTAACAACAATTTGGGGTGACTTGGTTAGAATTTAGCCAAAGGTTTATGCAATTGGTTAGAATCCTAAGTCATTTGAGATATGTAATTTTAGAGGGTTTTTCTATTTGAATTGTATTTTCCCAGATTCAAGTCAATTCAAAATTCCATATGAATGAAATAAATAACAACTTCATATCCATTTCAATATTCCAGTCAAACTCAAGATTTAGGTTGTCTGTCACAAAATTAATGAATTCCCAAGGCTAAAACTAACTATAAAATATCATTCTGGTAGTTACTTTTTTTCAAACGAAAAACATAAATATATATATATATATATATATATATATATATATATATATATATATATATATATGTCTATGTATATATATATGTATATATACATATATATATATATATATATCTATATATATATATATATATATATATATATATATGTGCAACAACCACCTTATTTATGGAAAAATCCCTTGTCAATGGAGGATCTCAGGTGAATATCTATATGCTTGCCTTATTCTAACGGTTCTTTGTGTTATAAGTCTTTTGCTATATTTTTTAATCAAATTTGTACATAATTTAACAAGAATTGGTTATAATTTTAAATTTGATTTATCAACTCCACACAATCCTCATGTATAAAAACTTTTATACTAGTTTAGTTAAACCCATTTAAACATTCAAAAGAAATTTTAAATAGCTTAAAAATAGTTTTACCAAGTTCCAACCCAAAACTCCATAAATAGAAAATCCCCACTGTATTGTAGTGTTGTAATACATTGAATAATATGTTCAAAATTAATGTTCTTCTCTATTTCCAGACATTTAACTCTGAATATTTATGGTGTATAATTCTGTCAATGTGTACTTAAATATGTTTTGCAATTTTGTTTCTTATTTTATATCTATTTCCCAATAGCTACCGACCCATGCAAATAATTGAATTTCAGTGTGGATCTATTTTCGACAGGAACAAAAAGAAATGGTAGAAGAGACCATGCATCTGGTTTTAAAACAAACAAAACAAAAGCGAGACAATAAAAAGGATGTCTAATGCGGAGAAATACCTGTGAAACTGTGTTGGAATTTGGAATTCTGATGTCCTTCTCTCAGTTCTTCTTAGCCTTATTTTGTCCAGACAACATATATATTTTTGTAGTTTTTCGTGATCATAAGACAAGTAGATTGGTTCATAATCAAAGTTTCCCCTTCAAGGGGTTGGCATCGAATCAATATGTTTTTTTTCACTGAATTGATGGGCCCAAAAATTAGACATAAACTAAGGCCCATGCCTCTAAATTAGACATCAATTAAGGCCCATATGACCATCCATCAACATCAAACCTCTATTTCTTCATTAGATAATGTATTTGTAACTTTAATGTGTTCATTAGGAAGGTTTATGGATAATTGCATATTTGTGCCTAATATTATTTATTTTTGTGGAATATTGTGAGAATATTGGGCTGATTATGAAGATTTGGAAGAGGAGAGAATTTAGGGACATGCTCCCTACTATAGGAGGATAAATACTAAATAATAAATCAACAAGATATTCTGGAATTATGGCATAGATTGTGGAGCTTCAATGATTGAGAAAATCTAGGAATGTGTTCCCTGCCATTTAATGAAGATTCCTAGTATTGGGAACCAAATCCACTAGTCAAATGATTTTGGTGGAGAAAGCTTCCTCCTTTCATGGGGAATGATTCATAAACATTTTTATAAGTACCAAGTCGAATTTTCCTCTAGGGGGGGATTTTTCTTAGTCTTCTTATGGAGACAACTCGTATTTTTGCAACTCCACTGTCATTTCTTGCAGGGATGTAATTGTATTGATGGAAATAATGAAGATTAGTGTAATGTCTAGCTTCTAGATCTTGGTCTCCTTCATACGACTCTGATTTTCCTTGGTCTAAGCCATCCCAGGAGCCTCATAACCCTTTTGTATCATTTTCTTTTCTTTTTTTCACTTCTTATTCACATGCATCTCTTGTTCTTGTCTTTTTTGTTAGCCTCATTGTCACATTAAAAACGATTCTAAGTCCAAATAATTAATTAATTAAAATCATGAAAGTTAGGATTTAATCCTGCCTTTCTAGATTGAGTTTGTTCCTCATGGTTAGGAGTCAGTTTAGGCTTAGTCGGTTGAGAGATTCTCTCCAACTAGTTAGGCTCCTCGATTAGTGTGTTGTTGAGATATTTTCTCAACCATAGTGTCCAAGATAGATGTACTATCTTGAGACCAACTTTCTCATGTATTTATTTGTACTATTATCATTCTTTGTACATTGGATTACATCATGTGAGGAATACAGTAAGGCTGAGGCCTTTTCCACCATGTCTAATTTGTATATTTCTGTTGTTTATTTTATGATTGTTTTATTATTAGTGTGTTAATTTTCTACATGTGATATTGGAGCCATCAAGAAGTGGAGCCTATTCTGGGTTAATTCCCATAAGGGAAAGCCAGGAAGTTATGAAAGACCTATGCGCTTGTGTGGCTGATGCGTGTTAGCAAGGCCACCTGGAGAAAGAGAGCGCTAGCTTTGAAATTTGTTTGATTTCAGGGAGGCAGAATCTACATTGGAGCATTTCTGTGCTCAGCTTGGAGAGTTCGAGGCAAAATTTGTCAAACAAGCATGGTTTGGAGAGTGTAAGGTTGTCCTGGCACAATTCCCAGAAATTCGAAGTCAAGTTCATCGTGGGAAGCCTCGTCCGATGACATATAAAAGGTAGTGACTGTTCTAGCCGAATTCCGTTGGATCAGCTTAATGCTCATTCTCATGCTGCCGAAGAGGTATTCATTTTTGGACTGAAAACCAGAACCTGAAGATCGATCCATAGTGAGCTGAGTTGTTTGGTTATTATCCAACAATCTAACAGTTCACCATAAGATTTCGAAATTGTCGTTGAAATTGGAGGATTCTACTGAGGATAGAAATGGAATCAGAATCAGAACCAGGACTGAACTTGTGTATATTAACTCTCAAGAAAATATTCCAAATCCCAAAATCTTTGCACAACTCTTCATTGCCACTGTTGTTATTAAAAGGTTGGATTGTCGAAGTTATGTTATTTTGTCAACACAAGCTCTCCTTGCAGCCTCTGGTTCCTGAAACGTAACAAATCCATAACCCTTCGAGCACCCAGTGTTCTTATCAGTGATGACAACGACCTCCAAAATCTCTCCAAATTGACCAAAATAGCACCTCATCGTTTCGCATTGATTTTCCAAAGCAAGGCTGCCAACAAAGACTTTGGTAACAATTGTATCTTTGAATTGGCCGCCACCACTGCCACTGATCTGTTGCTACTGTTGTTGCTGCACCATAGCAAAAAAAGACACCCTAAAAATTATCTTGAAATTCTTCAAAAGCCTTCATACTCAGTCCCGATAATAAATTTGAAGCTAGGATAGAAGGATCCAGATAATCGCCAATGTGCGACTGTAGATATGGTGACAGATTACAAAGCCTGAAGAGTTTTTGCTATGTCAGCGGTGACTAGGTTCCAGTCACCCATATGTATCCGCCATGGTTATTAATCCTCCTCCAGAACAACAGAAAAATTTATTGAATTCAGATGATTCCCTCTTCCGATGTACGCTGGTGGCTCTAGGAGCTCGAGATCGCAGGTTCGAATCTCAGAGGGAATACAACAACCCTTTACTTTCTCACACATGAATTGGATAGTTTAAAGAAAGTAAAAAAATATATAATAATAAATTTTACATTGATGGTTGTTTTTAAGAAAGTGGAGAAACATATAAGTGGAGATTATTGGATATAAGTGAAGTTTGAGAAGGTTAGTATGTAATAGAGATTTTTTGAAGTGATTTTAGTTTGTAATTTTTGGAGTGACTCAATCAAGTCCATTTCAAAGTCAAGTCAAAGTTAAAGTTGTAATTGAGAAGTTGCTTCAAGGGAGTGCGAGCTTGGAATTATCATTGCTTGAGAAGGTGAAGGTTGATGTACTCCCATATTTAAATAAAAACATATCTTTTTGGTGGTGATTGTGTCCTATATCCGCTCGAAATTGAATAAGGGGATCTTAGGTACACCATGTGTATGTTTGTGATGGCGCATGATTCTTGATATTGTTTTTTTTTTGTGTCTAGTTTTGACACTAACCTTCCTATGGTATATTTATAATATGGTACACACAACAAATTAGTGAATTGCACACACATAATCAATTCCATTCAAGTTTATGTAATCAAGAAAAATACAAGAAATCAAGAAGCAACAATACATAATCAAGGTGTCAAAGACATTTCTACATCAACATCCAATCCAGCTGTCATCTACATCAACAATTTTTGCAACAATTCAACAACAAATTTTTTGCCAATTGCACTTGCCCCATTTTTTAAGCTCAATACAAAAGTGTAACTTGCAAATCATAATTTGTAAGTTGGATTGTAATCAAAGTCAAATTAATTTGAATTGTAAGGGTGCATTCTTGGTTGTAACCAACACCCTAATTTGAATTGTTAAGGTGAATACATTAATTCAAGTAAGTCTTCAATTGATAAATCAAGATTGAACTTGTCATTTGTCTCTTGGGTGCATTTTTGACAATGTTCAACACCCTTCCCTTTTTAATATCAGCACATTCAGTGAGTACATTCAAGAAAGCACAAAGTGTCAGTAATCAATCAAGCAAGTTCAAGCAAGCCATCTAGCAAGCAATGATCATCAAACAAGTGTGAATTCTAGTGAGTATCAAATCAAGCCAGTGTTTAATGCAAGTGCAATAAACAACAAAGCAAGTGAGTGTGTCATTCAAACAACAAAGAAAGTGAGTGTGTCATTCAAACAACCTAGCAAGTGAGCATGTCAAAATCAAGTGCGAAAGTTCAAATCACGAGATCTACAACAAACAAGCCAGTGTGAAGTTGATTGAAACATTCAAGCAAATAGATCGTCATCAAGCAAGCATGAAATCAAGAGTTCAAGCAACCAAGTTATAAAACTCTAGCAAGCGTTTAACGCATAAGCGATAAGCAACAGTACAAGTGAGCCTGAATTCAAAGTGAGCAAGCTAACATGGCGACACACATTCAACTGTCCTAAATTCTTAACAATTTGATTTTATCATCAGAGGGAGACATGGTGAACATCAGCAGAGCAACTCTTGCTGATATTCAAGTGCATCTTCAACATGCAGATGAAATGATTGAGTTTCTTCAACTGGAGTCGCAACTTCAAAGAGATGAGTTGCAAAAGAAGATTGATGTTTCCAAGTCTTTCATCTGTATATATGAAGGTAAAGATGTTGATTCCAAGTAACTAATCCAACCAACTTCAAGTGTCGAAGTGGTTCCTGATCCAGTTCAGCTTTCTTCCAAACCCATCATCAAGCCATGAGAAGAAATTCAAAGTAATAGAAATCGACAAGGCTTAGGATATGTCAAAGATGACGCCAAATTTCATATCCTAGATTATTCAAAGCCCATTAAGTTTGTCAGTGCAGGGTTTCTTACACAAATCATATCAGCTAGTTCTGAAAAATTTGAAGACAAACAGAAATACACACAAACTAAAGTTTCAGTCAAACCAAAATGCCTTCATTGTCAAACAAACGATCATATGGAAGATCAGTTTTTTTTTCTCCATCCTTGTCATCATTGTGGCAAGTCAAATCATTCATCATCACAATGCAACAAACAACAACAATCAAGCAGATTGAAGATCGATTATTCATGGATTTATCCCTGGGAATGGTCATCCACGGTCAGAAGATTGTATAAGTTTTACAATTGAATTCACTCACACATATTGCAGCCAATAATAAAAATGAAGATGGTATGCTCGTGCAGTTGAACGGGGGAGTACGCCAGTGAAACACTCCTACACTTGAAGGGGGGAAATTCATAAATAATTTTAAGAAGATTTTCTCTCCTTTCAGTTGACAAAGGGGGGGAAATGTCAATGAAATTGATAGTGGTTGTCAGGCTGAAAGTCTCGACAACATCAGCGAAGTAGCCAGTGGGAATTTTGAGTGGTTGTCAGACTGAAAGTCTTGACAACATCAACAAAGGAGCCAGTGGGCATTTTCATCAGCGAGTGAGCATCAATAAAATTTGCCAGTAGGTGATCGACAACAAAGTCAACCGTGAGGAGTTTTCAAACACAGCAAAAGCAACAACGAGTTTTTTTTCAATGTAATAAGCCAGTGGTCATTCTCAATATTTTTTCAATGGACAAAGGATGTTGATTACAAGCAAAGGAAAAATGGATCCTTTTGCAGATTGACACATCACAGAGTTCTCAAGTGACATTAAGAGATGAATTAGACATGCAGCTGATTCATGTTCTCTTAAGATTTTAGTTTTTTCAGCATCCATATTTGGCGATTTTTTAGGCAAATGTTTTTTGAGGATCAACAGTTTCAGCATGAGAACTTGGAATATGGTTCCTAGTTCTTAATTTCGACTTATCATTGAGGGGGGAATGTTAGCCTCACTCTCACATTAAAAACAATTCTAAGTCCAAATAATTAAATTAATTAAAATCATGAAAGTTAGGATTTAATTCTACCTTTCTAGATTGAGTTTGTTCCTCATTGTTAGCAGTCGGTGTAGGCTTAGTTGGTTGAGAGATTTTGTCCGACCAGTTAGGCTCCTAGATTAGTGTGTTGTTGAGATATTTTCTCAGCCATAGTGCACAAGATAGGCATACTATCTTGAGACCAACTTCCTCATGTATTTATTTGTACTATTATCATTCTTTGTACATTGGATTGCATCATGCGAGGAATTTAGTAAGGTTGAGGCCTTTTCTGCCATGTCTGATTTGTATATGTTTGTTGTTTATTTTTTGAGTGTTTTATTATTAGTGTGTTAATTTTCTACATTTTTTCTATTTCTTCATTTAGTGTTAATGATTTCTTGTTGTAGGATTGGGTTAAATAGTTGATGCAATTTATTTTGCAGGATCAAAAGCATCATTTAATCCTTGGAAAAGCTTTGGAAGGTCGTATTAATCATTGATCTTCTTGTATTAGTTTGCTTATTCCCAAATCTAGATTTTTGGAACTCCTTTGTGGCGAATAACAACAAATTTACGCTATTGTTTAGAGCATGCTAACGAGATTCAATAGAGTTGGTTCCACTTGCATTAGATTATAAAAAAAAAAAAATCTAGTTAATAACAAAAATTACCACATTGCATTTGCACTTGATTAGGTTAGCCATTTGATAGATTTACTAGCTCACTAGTTCTCGAATTTCTAGATTTTAGACTAGTAATTTTCTGCTAACTTTTAGCATGGGTGAACAAAGCTCTCTTTTAGTAATTCAACTTGGAATGGAGACCTAAGACATCCTAGTCAATAAAAAAATTTGTCCCATCCAATTTGGATTTGAATTTTTGGGTCATTCGATGAATTATAATTTCCTGTAATAAGTATGTAACATCGTGTACTTTCCTGTAGTAGCCTTCCAAAATACATTTACTTGCCCATATTCCCTCAAAAAGATTGGTTATAGTCCCTTAGGGTTGAATCAAGACCCCTAGGCTCTAAATAAATGATTAGGGAAGACTAAAGACCACTTAGGGCTCACCTCTTTACCCATGCAAAACATTTCAGTGATTTGGTTTAATGGACAAATTTGTGGATTGGATAATACAATGATGATTTTCTTGATTTCCACCTCCATCGAACTCGGTTAATGGATCTAAATTATTTGAAATATAATGGTTTACATTTATTTCATGATATTTATTCAATTAGAATAGGTTTCTTTCCTTGTACTTTCTTTCTTGCAATAGGTTAAGGTTTCCATTTTGAACATTTCATTTTTTGTAATTAGTTTAGGATTTGACTTCACTACATGCACTATGTTACATCATGACAACAAAGGAAGGACACATTGTATACTTCACATATAGTGTTGATACCTCTTAATTTTTTGCGAACCCAAGGTTTATAATTAAAGTTGGTAGCTTTGGGAGTTGTAGCATTCTTGTTGCAATACCAAGGCTCGTCACTTTTTGGTGCCGTTGTCAGGGAGGTGTCAAAGTATGCCTTGTTTTATTCATTAGTTAATTCATTTCTTTTTTATTTTTTCAAAAACAAAAAATATTTTCATTAGGCATATTCCATTTCAAAAATATAAAAGTGCATTGCATTATTGTTTTCACTCAATCATAAAAACAAAAAAAAATCTCCAACACCAACCCACCCCCCCATTTGATCACATGATGCAATAAGAGCCACATCACCATCCACTTTTGCAGGTAGAAGAAGAAGATATGGAAAATAATGTAGAAGAAAATGATGGAGATGATGACAATGATGAAGATCCTCTTGGATTTCCCATTCAAGATACTAATGATAGTGTGCACATGAAGAACAACCCTCCATCTTTTCTTCCAACATTTCATGGTATAAGGTAAGAGGATCCAGAACCCTTTCTCTTTAAATTTGAAACCCTTTGCAGATTTTATGGTTAAATTAATATTGTTTCTGACAACATTGAAGGATAGATATCTTAAATGGTTCATGAGTTTAGGGACTAATTCAATAATACCACGGAGTGAGATGAAAAAGGTATTTCTAGAAAAATATAAAGATCATGATATTAAAGAAGAAATATTTAGAATGGATCAAAAAGAATATGAGAGTCTAGAGGATCTAAAATAGAGGTTCATGTATAATGTTAAGAGGGAAATACTACAACATTTAGGATTCGAAAGACTAAAACCCCTCTTACTTAGAATAATTAGGGATGAGTGGATTGATATTATTGATCTCATGAGTAGAGGTGAATGTATACCAATTATCATTTGAAGAAATTTGTGAAACACACAAACACATATCAAGAGGAAGGGCAATAGTAATTCAATCAACATCAAGATTGTTAAGTCAAGCTAAACTTGGATATTTACTTGATAACTTTAAAAAAAAAAATCTTAGCAATCTAAGTGAATAAGTAGAAGTGTTAAGAATAAAAAAGAGAAAACATAAGATGTCGATATTTGTGTTGTCTATGCAAAATCACATGATGTTAAATATTTCTCATTATTACTAAGGTTGAAGGAAGTTTACCAAGAGGAAAATGGAACAAGTCAATCACCAAATCATCTATGTTATGTAGCTCCAATATGACCATGGCAGTCTAGTCAACCGAGTATGATGCAAGATCCTAATTCACAATTTCAAGTTTATGCAAAATTATCTCAAAGTAATTGGAACATGCCCTTTCTTTGGCCACCTTGGCCATCTCATCCCAAAAGCCAATCTTCGCAACAAGGTCAAAAAGGAACTCATGGGAGCCATCCAAAATATCCTCAATGTACTCCATACCCAATTCCATGTTATCCCTACCATCCACCTCCAACACAACCACAACCCCAACCACATCCATCTCAAATATCCACTCCCACTCAACTACCTATACCACCATGTCCAAACCTAGACATTGAAGTAGCTCAACCCACTTACAATATTGAGGTACAAACTTCCAAACATCTCCTCTTGAGCTAAATGGTATTGACCATAGCTCAGCAAGAGTATTGCAAAAAAGAGATTCTCTTGATATCATTGAAGGACCACATCCAGAAGAAGAGGATTCAAATGAGAATACCAAAGGATAATGGGCTGCATTTGATGAAGAGTAGACATAAAAATAAGAGATTGAGAAATATCCCTCGTGGTTACCATCAAATCCTCCATGTGTTCAAGAGAACAATCAGCAAAAAGAATAAGATTTGAATTTCATGAAAGAAGAAGACGTCCAAGATGATCCAAATCGGCAAGTGAATGAAGGGAATCACAACTATATTGAAATATGCTTCCAAACAATCACTAAGTTACAACAACACTCTCTTCTTCAATTGTTCTTGATATCATCAAAGTCAAAGTATTGGGTCTCTCAAATTTAGGTACATATCAAAGCATGCATTTCAAGCCTACACATCAGTTTGTCTATCATCTAGATGTGAACTTGGCTCCATTGAAAGTATTCTTATACCTGAAAGTGATTTTGTTTTTCAAGTAGGGTAGGGTAGATATATATATATATATATATATATATATATATATATATATATATATATATATATATATATATATATATATGTATATATATATATATATATATATATATATATATATATATATATATATATATATATATATATATATATATATATATATATATATATATATATATGTATATATGTATTTATATATATATCAGGTGAAAACATCCTTTGAGGCACCTAGGAAGACCTAGTAGTTGAAAACCTCATTGAGGCGGCTAGTAGGCCTCGAAGGAAAAAGAGAAAAAATAAAAAATCTTTGGTCCATGTATATCTCTGATAAATGTAGGTGCCCTCCAACATCTGCAAACAATAAGAACAAGTTGGCACCAAAAAAAGAAAAAAATTGGTCAAAATCTAGTCAGAAGAAGTCAAATTTTGACTTTCTCCTCCTTTGCTCAAATTCACCAACATGACCAAGGCCATGCCAACCCATCACCCTCATCTATTTCCACCATCCACTCATCATTCTGATGCTTCTACCACTCATTTTATTTGTTGTCCCGAAATACTACAGGAAGGCTCTATTTTACTATAGGAAGCAGGAATACATAGAGCAGAAATTTATTTTTGTCATATCTTGAAAACCATGCATCCATTTTCCAATTTGTTTCAGGTGGATATTCATATGGATGATGATAACATGATCAAGCAATTTCAACAAATTCCAATGCACAGGTTTTGAGAAATTAACCTCCATCACTTACAACCACTTTTTAATTTTCTTGATATCCATGCATCCATTTTGAGAAGTTGTTTCATGGGGAGGTGCATAAGCATGATGGAAACATGCTCAGAAACATTCAAGTCAATCCATTCTACCATTTGGTATATATGAACAAACCAAGTATACTACAAGAGGTTGTCCTAAATTACTACACGATGGCCAAGAATAATCTACAAGAGGCAATATGATTGGAGAAATGGGTCAAATGGTAATGTATTCTTTAGGGAAGGTTGATTTAGGTCACCCAACACCAATTTCGTCACTCATCCACTCCATCTAATCAAAATCCATCTTCAAATTCCACTCTGCCTTACATGAAAAAAACAAAAATGTGATCATTTTTTCCACCGCCTACACCACCTCTTGATGATTTAAACCTTGTCCTTATACCTCTTATGAATTTACATCAATACCACATGCATCAATGAGGTCTCAAAAAGGAATTAAATCACTGCTACAGGAAGAGGATTACTCTTCAAAATAATGTTGGAATAACCTGTTCAAAGTTTTTAACCCAACGTTTCGGACTACTATGTGAGTCCAACTTCAGGGGAATGCCTAGATTCTTTGAGAAGATTGATATGGACTAGGGCAAGGAATAGGTAGGATATATATATTGATAGATTGATTTATGAGGGGAATGATTTGGGGTCGGCTGGTGTAAATTATTATTCTCCTTTTTGTAATTATAAAACAATTCTATTAACTATATATGATAAAATTAATTCTTTTTTTATTTTAAATTAATTCATAGTTCATTTTAAATTAAACTATTATATAATGTATAAAATGATTCCCCCTGTAAGCACTGGTGAGCGCTAGTATTGCAGCAAGAATGTTGCAACTCCTAGGCTACCATGTTTACTTTTATCAACCTGGTAGTTCGTAACAAACTTGGAAGTGTCGGTGTTGTATGCACAAGTACTAGTTCTCACTGCAGGTTGTCACTTGGTCAGCCAGCACAAGATCACTAGGAGCTGAAGCTAACTTGTATAGATTTCAGAAGAAGCTTTATGTGTGATGAAAGAAGAGAAAGATTACTCTACAAAAGCTATTCTAATTGTAGAAAGAAAAAAGACTAGAATGTAAAGCAAGACCTAATAAACCCTAATTAACAAGCTAATTCTACTTTTTCCAAAAACACTATGAAAGCCATGAAAGGAATGCCATTACCTTGTCAAGTAAAAAAATTCTAACCATGCTATTTCTGGAAGTAAATAAGAAAAAAAACATATTTTTTGATATTTATGTGTTTTTATGTGAATTTGACATGCATCTAGTTTATTGTGTGCGACTGTGGCAGCAAACAGGTGGTGTTAAAGGGTGGTTTTGGAGCTTGGGGGGATGTAGGATCGTGAGGATGGGTCCTAGGAGGTTGTAGGTGGCCTTCTAGAGGCTTTTAACACAGTTAGACTTCAAAAAAAAGCCTACAGGAGAAACTACAAGAGGACACAGGGGAACTACAGGAGGAAAACATGGAAACTACAGAAAGCCTACAGGAGGAGGCCGAGATCAATTTCCACTATTTTGAGGGTGTGAGAGTGGGTGGAAAAGGTGGATGAAGGTTGGGATGAGGTGTTAGGGCACCTAAGGTCTACCATGAATCACGAGGAGAGAGAAAGATGATTGGGTTTTCTCAAGGAGAGAGGAAGAAGTTCTATGGAAAACAAAGGAAACTAGGGCAGAATTGAGGTGATGTTTGTGAGACCTGTAGGGAATGGATCAGATGGAGGATGTGATTACTGATAAGCTAGCCTACTCCTAGAAGATATATTCTGCAAAGGAACTGAAATTCAACCAAGAAAATCAATCAACAAATGAAATGAGTGCATTTAGGAACAATAGAGTTTTACATTAAAATGGTCTAAACTATGATCTATGAAAGGAAATGATGAGAAATGCTGCAAAAAGGGAAATCATGAAACAGGACTATTGTAAATCAGGAAGTGAACATGATAAAAAAGATCTAAAGCAAACAAAACTGGACTATTAACCTACTAAAGAGCTGCAAACACTAGAAGTGCTATGAAGGAGGAAAATCTGTGTTTTTGGGGCAGCAAGAGGGTCTTTGCCTTAGATCATGGTCCCAAAGGGATGAAGAGAGGCCAAGGAACTATTGCTAGCCTTTTCAATATTTTTTTATCACTTCTTAACCTACTACAGAAAGCACAAATGAAAGCAAACTACTAAATCATCAAAAGCAACCTATTCTTAACCATGAAAGAAATACATCTAACAACAAATTAATCTACAAACTGAAGTAAAGAATAAAAATACAGATAAAGATAAGCTTGGCTACTTGAATTGGGCCCTAACCCAAGAGATTCAGCCCTCTGAGGTAACTCAGTGCTAGCTCAAAAAGGATTCCATCTTCATTATCAAAAATAGCAAGATTACATGAAACTGTCAGAAAATAATGAGCTCGAAATTTGAGCAGAGTTTACATCAGCAAAAAATCCAACCCTGGTGGGGCCCTAGGCCTCTCTTCTTAAACATCTGAAGCTACCAACAGCTTCCTTAAAATCAGGGAGGCTTGGTTCCCAAAACTGGAGATAACTATCAGTCATCCTCCACTTGCTCGACTACCTTCTAGTGCATGATTCAACTTCTTGTACTCCAAGCTGAATGAAGGGGAATTCAAAGTGAGGAATAACAAATGAGGGGGATTCCCTCCTATAAGTCCTCTCCTCTATCTACTTCGACTTATTTTTTCCATCTGACCATTGCATCCTTGACTTTGACCTCGAAATACATCAATAATCTGCATTAAATATATCTTACACCGCATGGCATCATAACTAACTCAACTCACTCTATAAGCATAAATATAATCCGAAAATCATGCAATAAGCTAAGAGAATGGTTGATTTGACTAAGTTAGGAGGTAAAGTGAGCCCATATAATTACCCATTTATGAGGCTCATCATCACCCCCTACTAAAGGTGTTGCTCATCCTCTGAGCAACCTAGTCAAGCTCTTCATCGTTTATGGTCCTGGTAGCCTCCGTAGCATTCCAGACTTCTGATGTGGTCTGGTCATGTCCCCCATAAAATCTTTTTGTTATGTCTATGTCCTTCCACTACTCCTCCTCTTATTCTTCTCTTCTACCTTCCAGCATGACTAATAGGAGTGGAGGACTCAGTTTGAGGCCAATCAAGTTGAACTTCAGCCTTTGCGTGGAGCACTTGTACACTGGCACTCTTTTCAATGCCTTCTTTAGCCTCATGTGGGAATGGTATTCCCTGATCTGCAAACTGTGAGGTAAGGTGTTCCATCTTCTCATGCATGTGTGCACACATGCATCCCCAAGTAGCCTTTTCATATCTTCAAAGTGTGCAATGGCTTGTGCCTGATTGGTTAGATATTTAGGGGAAATCTGAGGGTAATTGGCAAGAAGGTTGTGTGTACTGATGAGTGCCATAGGATCTGATGGCTTATCTCTTATCCTTAATGGTTCATTCTGCTCTTTTATCATCAATATTTTCATTTCTGTTGCCCTCAATTATTCATGGTTCATCCATGAGGCCATGGCCATTAATTGCAGGTCCCCTAGCTTGGCATTGGGGTCCCACACATTCATGTCTTGTGAGGGCCAAGTTGTGTAGGTAGAATTATGCCATATTTTCTTTATCCTCTAAGGTTCTTTGGTCACACAAATCCATGAACTGTATGTAGCCTTGGAAAGGCATTATGCCTCTTTGTGCCAAAGTTTTTATTTGTAATTAAAGCCATTGATCCTTCAGATAGAGGCCATAAGATTTTGTTGGTGTTCTACATTGTAATGATTCCATGGATAAGTTGGCCATGTATGCAAGATGAGTCTCTTTCTCTTGCAGCTACCTCCTTAGGATTTCATTTTCATTTTCAAGGTGGCTTCTTGTGATGTCTTCTCTGTCTCTGAGAGCACTCAACTCTCTGCCCATTTCTCAGAGTTTGTTTTCCTTATGGCCAACATCCCCAACTCCTTTGGATTTGGCTATCTACATCCACCTATGTGTTCTCACTCTTTCTTTCTCCAATTCGAAAAATAGTGGAATTGCAAATTTCTATAGGATTATCGTGCCTCCCTCAAGTAGATTGTAATAGGAGGCAAGACTAGGTGGGGGTCAGGTTCTTGCAGCTCTTGTGCTTTCTCTTTCACCTCTGGATGTCCTCCTATCCTTTCCTCAAGCTTTTGGGTCTGTTGTAGTTTGGACATTGTCTCATGTAGGATTGTTTCAGCCTCCTCTAGGTCTGGCTTTGGGTCTTGTACTACTACCTTTCGCTTCCATGTAGAAGATCTTGAAGTCCCCCTTTCATATGTTATAGGTGTCCTGGAAGGAGATTCTTTCACCTTGGCAGATGGTGAATCTTCAATGGTAATGGGAACTTTTGAAGAGGGCTAAGGTTTTCATGTTTTAATTCTTATGCTCTTCCTTGCCCTGAAATATACGGAGGTCTATCTTTTCCTCTTCTATTTTGGCTTGATTGGTGTACTGAGGGCAGTGAGGGCAGCTACTGCTTCTGTTTCCAAAGTCTCTGGGGACTCTTCTCCCTACTCTGCCTTCTCTAACTCCTTTTCCTCTTCTTTTGTCTCTTTTTCTGTCTCTTCAACTTTTCCTTCATTTTTTTCTTTTCCTTCCTCCTTCATTTCTAGCTCTACCATGTCACCACTCGCTTCATCTTCTCATCCTTGATATTCTTCCTCCTCACTGCCAATAGGATTGATATCATAGGTTAATGCTTTTATGTCATCCTCATCTGTCATATTTCAGAAAAAATCCCATGCTATAGGGAGTGTAAAGGTATGGAGGGCTTCCTCTACTAGGATTTTGATTAAGCCATGTTGAGCTAACTGCCCTAAATTTCCTACTTATACCTTGGTGCTGGAGTCAATGATGGACTGAAGGAGAAAGTAAGGGATATTAAAATTTTGAGGTGTTGGAGTATCCATGCCATAACTCATGTCATGGAGGATTCTGAAGTGGTATCCATAAACAATGTTATGCCTCCCTCACAAGAAATGTATTTGATTATTTGGTAGCTAACCTCATCCCAGGGATATGGTATACTAGCCCTTCTAATTCCATTTTTATCTTCAATAGGGGTTTCATTATTTTGGAAAAATTTCTTCTTGGCAACCTAGCCAATTGGTTTCTCATCTTTACTCCAAGGTAACCCAAGAGGAAGGGTAGTGACCCTACTGATGAATTCGAGGGTTATTTAAATGGAGAGGCCTCTAATGGTTATAGTAGCATGAGTTCTTGTGTGAGGAACCAAAGAGAGAAAATTCTTGGGTAATTTCATCATCAAACCCTAGAAATTTCTCAAAAAAATTCATCTAGTTTGCCCTTGTGAATATGTCCATCACTTGAGGATGTGCATGGAGCCTAGTGGAGTTAGTGGAATCCTTTCTAATAAACCATCCTGTCATACTGCCTATACATTTTTTTAAACACAAATATGGAGGTGGAGACAAAGAATTCTGAGGAGAACAGAGGAATAGAGGAGACTATATTCTTTTTTAAATAAACAGATTTTTTTTTTGTATTTTCTACCCTCCTAAACACTTATTTCATCCTCAAATTTAGACCACTTCTTTCATATAATGATATTCAACAGGGGAATGCATGAACCCTACATCTCCAGACTGAAATTCGTGCTAAAAATCATGTTTTTTGCCTTCAAAATGACTCACTGCCCCTCCTGTAGAAGCCCATTGTCCCTCCTATAGATTTCTTGTAGGTGCTCTTATAGATTTCCTGTAGGTTCTCCTATAGACAACGTTGAGAGCAAGAATATGGAGGAAATCGATGGAGGACAGTGGTGACAAGGCTGTGGGGGCACAAGAAGACTGTTGTGGCTGAGTTATGAGGAGAAAATGAAGAAAAGGTGGTGAGAATGCGCGGGGAGGAGTGCTCATTGCTTTTTATGGCTATTTTCAGTTATGAGTGCTGAGCTGGCAAGGTGTACGTTGGCCATATTCTGATCGTTGGTCACCACCTACTTTGTCATCATGGCTCCTCCTCGTAATCATCCCTCATTATTGCATCGGAGATCACACTTACTCCGACTACCTGTCCTTCGCATCTTGTGTTTGAGCTGACTGTATGCACGTGTGGGTGACATCTCAAATGAGTGGAGTCAACTAAATGAAGGTGGCCAAGTTAACTGGCCACCTTTCCCTCGTTCAATCTCAACCATCTCGTTGCCTTCGTATGATATCTAATTATACAAATGCAAATAGAGGAGTGACTTAGTTACTTACCGGTGATCCGAATGTATTTGCTGTGAGGTGTTGTGGCTTTCTCTGCTGGATGCTTTCATTTCCCTTTATGCATGCTATCTCTGCTTGCTGATGTGTGGTCGTGTGCTTGTGTAGGTTCTTCTTTACTGGAGCTGAGATGCATGTGTGATGAACCTCATAAATGGGTAGTTATATGGACTCATTTTACCTCCTAACCTAGTCAAATCAACCATTCTCTTAGCTTATTGTATGATTTCTAATTATATTTATGCTTATAGAGTTTGAGTTAGTTATGACGCTATGTGGTCTAATATGTGTTTAATGTGGATTATTGATGAATTTTGTGGTCAAATTCAAGGATCCAGTGGAAAAATGGAAGCAATAACTTGAAGTGGACAAAGGAGAGGACTTATAGGAGGGATTACCCCTCATTTATTACTCCTCACTTTGAATTTCCCTTCATTGAGCTTGGTGTACAAGCAGCCAAGTCATGCACTAGAAGGTAGCCAAGCAAGTGAAGGATGACTAATGATTATCTCGAGTTTTAGGAGCCAATTCTCCCTGATTTTAACGAAGATTTTGGTAGCTTCATTTATATAAGTAGAGAGGCCTAGGGCCTCACTAAGGTCAGATTTTTGTTATAGTTCTTCTTATGTAAACTCTGCTCAACTTCAAGCTTCTTATCTTGACAATTCATGTAATCTTGTTATTGTTTTGAGAATAAAGATGGAATCCTTTTTGTGCTAGCACTGAGTTACCTTAGAGGACTGAAGCTCTTGGGTTAGGGTCCAATCCAAGCATCCAAGCTCCTCTGTACTTGTATTTTTATGTTTCATTTCAGTTTGTAGATTAGGTTGTTGTTAGATGCATTTCTTTTATGGTTAAGAATAGGTTGCTTTTGATGATTCAGTAGTTTGCTTCCATTTGTGCTTTCTATATCAGGTTAAGCAGTCATAAAGAAACGATCCAAAAGGCTAGCAATAGTGCCTTGGACCTGCTTCCTCCCTTTGGGACCATGATTTGAGGCAAAGACCCTCTTGTTACCCCAAAAACACAGATTTTCCTCATTCATAGGACTTCTAGTGTTTACAGCTTTTTAGTTGGTTAATAGTCTAGTTTTTCTTTACTTCAGAACTTCTTCATCATGCTCACTTCTTTATTTACAATAGTCTTCTTTCATGCTTTCCTTTCCTGCAGCAGTTATCAACATTTCCTTTCATAGATCATAGTTTATTTTGATGCAAAACTCTGTTTTTCTAGATGCACTTATTTCATTGCTTGCTTAATCTCATTGGTTGACTGTCAGTTGTTTATGCAGCAAATATCTTCTAGCAATAGGCCAGCCTATCAGCCATCCTAGCCTCCATCTGATCCATGTCCTACAGGTCACCCAAGTCTCCCCTCAATTTTGCCTTAGTTTCCTGCATTTTCCATAGAATTTCTTCCTCTCTCATTGAGCAAATCCAATCATCTTTCTCTCTCCTAATGATTCTTGGTAGACCTTAGGTGCCCCAACACCTCATTCCAACCTTCATCTACCTTTTCCACCCACTCTCACACCTAAAAAAAAAACGAAAATTTCTCTCGGCCTCCTCCTGTAGGCCTCCTGTAGAATGTTGTTTTCCCTCCAGTAGATTTCATGTGTCCTCCTATAAATTTTCCTGTAGGATTTCTTTTGAAGGTTGATTTTGGGAAAAGCCTCCAGAATGCCACCTGAGACCTCCTAGAACCCATCCACACCATCCTACATCCACTCAAGTCCCAAAAACACCCTTTAACGCCACCTATTTGCTACCACATTCACAAACCATAAATTACATGCATGTCAAATTCACATAAAAATACATAAAAATCCAAAAGGATGTTTTTTGCTCATCTACTTCCAGTAATAGCTTAGTTAAATGTTGTTTACTTCCTTGAGTAGGTAATGGCATTCTTTTCATGGTTTTCATAGTGCTTTTTGCAAAAGTAGGATTAGTTGGTTAATTAGGATTTCCTTGGTTTGCTTTACGTTTCAGTCTTCCTTTTTGTAGTTAGATTAGCATCTTAGAATAGTCTTTCTCTCTCCTTTCATCACATATAGAGCTTCTTCTAGAATCCATAGAAGTGGCTTGAGATCCTAGTGATCTTGCACCAGCTGACCAAGTGATAACCTGCAGTAGGAACTAGTACTTGTGCTTACAGTACCATCGCTTCCAAATTTGTTACAAACTACCGGGTTGATAAGAGTACAGTATGCAGCCCAAGAGTTGCAGCATTATTGCTGCAATACTGGTGCTTACCACTTTTTGGCGCCATTGCTGGGGAAGCATCAGAGTATTCTGTGATTACTGCTTTCTTCTATTTTCTATTGCAACATTTTACTAATAGTTTATTTCAGCAAAAGTAGAATAGTCGTTTCCTTTCTTTCAATTTTGCATTTCTTTTGCTCTCCTTTTCAATTCTGCAATTTCCATTTCAGGGAAAGTAGATTAGTCCTTTCCTTTCTTTCAGTTCTACATTTTTTTTGCTTTCCTTTTCAATTCTTCAATTTCCATTTCAACAAAACTAGATTAGTCATTTCCTTTCTTTCAGTTCTGCATTTCCTTGCTTTCCTCTTCAATTCTGAAAATTTCACTTCAACAAGTTCATTTCGGTTAGTTGCAATTCATTTTGTTCAATTAATTTCAGTTTTGCAGGTACTATTAGAGTGGGGAAAAATAAACAAAAACCAACCAAAAATATTTCCTTTCATGCCTCGTATGAAAAGAGATAATTTAGGAAAAAAAATTCCCAACACCCCCATTGCTTCACATAGCCAACCTTCTCTCTTCTTCGGTGGTTGCGATCAATAAGAACCCTTAGGTGAATAGACAGGCATATTTGAAGAACCTAGAGGGGAAGAATAAGAAGAAAACATTCCTTTGGAGCCAATGGATGAACACAGAAATGCTAGGGGGAATGGAGAGAGAATAGAGGGTACCTTTCCCATTCGAGAGACCAATGGGGACACCAAAATGAAGAATATAAGCCCTTCCACTCTACCTCATTTCCATGGTCTGACTACAGAAGATCTTGACACCTTTTTGTTTGAGTTTTTTGTTATCTATCCAACCTATGACTATGCACTGGATGAGCAAAAGTTGAAACTGTTCCCTTCTACTCTCAAGGATGCAGCATTGCGCTAGTTCATGGGATTACCTGGCAATAGTATCACAAATTGGGCTCAAATGGAGCAAGCCTTTAACAACAAGTATCAAGACTATTATAGGTCAAAACATACTAAAGAAGAAATTCTCCGAATGACCACAGGAAGTGATGAGTCCCTGGAAGACTATGAGGAGAGGTTCCACCTCAGTTACAAAAAGGTCAGGTGTACACTTGACCCTGAGTCTCTGAAGATGGTCTTGCTCAGGGGAATTCGGGAAGATATTTTAGACACTCTCCATCTACTGGCTGGGGGATACATCTACCAACTATCCTATGAAGACATAAAGACCATTTTTAGAAACCATTCTAGAGCAACCACAAAGAAAGGTAGGGGGAGTCAACCCACAGGCAGTACCTCTTCCTCTAAATCATCCATTAAAGGAGAAATTGGAAACATGCTAGAAGACTTCAAGAGTGAGATATTGTAGAATCTTACCATGCAAATGGATACCTTGCATATCAAAATGAAACAAGAGGAAGCAGAGAGGGCTTTGGCCATCTTTTGCCCTAGATGCACCAGGAGGCATCCTAGAAATGAATGCTCATTGAACTCTATAGAGGTTTGTTCAGTTTGTGAAGAAAATCATTCTACAGATAAGTGCCCTTCCTTACCTAGACTTAAACCTGTATATCAAGGGGTTGAGGGAGTTACTAAACAACTCTATTACTTAAACCAAAGAAGGCCGCATGGACCTAGACCATACCAGCAAGGGATGCAAGGGACATCCCAGGCATACCACAATCCCAACCAAGTCACCTCCATACCTTCTTAGGGTCCCCCTGCTCATCCTTCCTGGTCCACGCCTCCTCCTTGGTCCTTCACATCCCAATATCATGCCCAACTAGCCAACCATTCATTTCAATCCTATGCTCAGCCACCACCTCAGCAAAATGCACCTCATCGGGGGTGGAGGCCCCAATATAACTCTCCTCCCACTCTCTTGCCTCCACCACCTGCCCAACCACAACCATTACCTCCTGCTCCACCAAATCAACCCCAAATGCCTACCCAGCGGTATCCGAACCCAAACAACAGATAGGCTCAGCAAGTGTATAGTGGGGAACCATCATGCCCAACTTATGTTGTGGAGATTCAGTGTTGGAAATAATACTGAGAGGGGGGGCGAATCAGTATTATCAGGTCCAATATTTCCTTTTCCAATTCCAGATGATATACGCTACTTCTCTTAGTAAAAACCGCGTATATACGCAACTATAGATAAAGAAACCCGCGTATACAAAGCAACCTTATAATTTGATTTATCTTTCAGATGTTAGTTATTAATCTGTGATTCAGAAGCAAGTAACCAGTAACTAGAAACAGTAAAGCAGAGCAGAAATACAATCACACACAAGAACATAAGATATAAGGTGGAAACCCAATGTGGGTGAAAACCACCTGCTGCAATTCGTCTCTATCTTTTCTTTAATTAGAAACTTCTTTTTACAAATGTACTGGTGCAATCCTTTTACCAGTACGCAGGCTGCAACCTACAGAGAGCTACAACTCTCTCTCGTTTTACAACTTCTCCTGGAAGGGAGCTACAACCCCCTTAGCTCTTGCACTAGACAAGATAGTAGTACGTAGGTGCTGGCCTACAGAAGGCTACAACCTTCTCTTTCTTTCAAGGACCACGTTTCATAAATTTTCAGACTGGATCCACAAATAACATCAATCAACCATCAAGAATTTTTGCATCAACCAATCAACTTTTCACCAAAACTAAATCAACATAAACACCTCTCTGACGACTGTACCCAGATCACAGTAACAGTACCACACACCAAAACTGAACCCAGAACACTGCAGCAATAAACAGAAGCAGCAAAAACACAACTCAAAATGTATAAAGCTACTTTAATGGCCTGAAACTTGTGTATATACGCTTCTACGTATGGAACAACCTGCATATACGCTATTTTACTTCACTGAACCTGCGTATAGACGCGCCTTAGCTGAACTGAACATGCGTACAGATCTACACACATAATTCACTCTTTCAAGTATTCAGGCATTGATTAACCCAGATTATCAGATTTATAGATCACGCATGTGCCAGATATAACATATCAAAATCATGCAAAGATATTATCATTCAAGCCAAGAGATTATGACCCATCAATAAAAACTATCCTTCTTTTCGCTAAGGTTCCTCCTTCATTCAGATCCAGATCTGCTCCACAATGCTAATCACCAATATTTCAGATCTCGTACATTATTAGATATTCAATAATAACTCAGATGATACCTTGTCACATGATCTCCTTCCTCTTTTATAGTTTTAGGCCTTCCACAATACCACGGTCCAAAACCATAATAAACCAATACCAAGGGCCCAAAACCTTGGGTCAACACTTCTGACGAGATACCTTGGTCCAAAACCATAGGTTCAAATTCCAAGGACTAACAACCATGGACCAAAAATAAGTTTCCCACCATGTCCGCTCTTTTCTATGCATAAAAGTGCGTGTATACGCATACTCGACTTCTGAACGTATAACCCGCGTGTATAACCCGCGTGTATACGCGTCTTCGGCAAGGTGAACCTACGTATACAAGATTTCCTTCATTTTGAGCGCCTGAACTGAGGTCTGACACCAAAGTGAGTTGCCATCAAGGACAACACCTGTACCATAGGGCCACACTTGTGCCAAAATGCCAAAAATCTCCCCCTTTGGACTTGATGGCAACCCCACGATCCTCAAAGTCATTCTCCCCCTTTGTCATCAAGGGAAAAGGGCTGTGCTCCCCCTGAGTACATGTTGATATCTCTTCTCTGCTGTGCTGAACATGCTCCCCCTGACTGAAGGAAAGATTGGCAAAAAGATGTTCTTCAAGAAGAACCATATACATCATAAAAGACCTTCCTATCACCAAAAGACTCAATACATACAACCATCACCCAACCAAGTGGGGATCATCCAAGTGGGGATACATCAGAATTTTACATATGACAACCAATCACATCAGTCATCCCAGGCATAGTGGGGAAACCAAAATAGGCTGTTACATGACCTTTATAAACTAATATACATGACATAGAGACAAAATATCAAGACTTATGCAAATGACCAATAACTACTATCAGCAGCTTCTGACAATCACTGTATATATCAGCAACCGTGTTCTCCTTCTGATCTCCTTTCTGCAGCTGATCCACCTGAACCAAAAATAGCTTGAGTACTAGAACCAAGAGCTTCTAAGTTAATGCCAACAATACATTATTAGAAGATTATCTGCTCCCCCTGAACCCGTGCCTGATGGTCTCTGACAGACCCATATCAGACTCTCTTCAACCAGAGTCTGTCCTTGCTGATTTTCTCTAGATACGCGACTACACCTGCATAAATAGGCGTATGTACGTGGATTCCCCTCATCCAACTCGCGTACACCAACTTTTATTTGATACAGACAAGCTTCAATAGCAGGATGAAGCATCAACTACTCCCAGCTTCTGTCTGAGATATTCAAAAGCTTCCATGGGTAGTGGTTTGGTGAGGATATCGACAATTTGTTCCTTAGAAGGAACATACTCCAACTTGACTTTTTGCTCAAGCACTTGTTCCTGAAGAAAGTGATATTTGATAGGTATGTGCTTGGTCTTTGAATGCATGACAAAATTCTTTGAAATGCTTATTGCACTTGTATTATCACATAAGATAGAGATAGGTGGAGTACATGTGATTTGAAAATCCTGCAAGGTTTGCATCATCCAAAGAAGTTGAGTGCAACTAGATGCAACAGCCACATATTCCACTTCAGCTGTAGATAAAGCAATCGAACTTTGTTTCTTGCTGAACCAAGATACTAATCTGGAACCCATAAAGAATGCACCACCACTTGTGCTCTTCCTATCATCCACGCTTCCGACCCAATATACATCTGTGTAAGCATGAAGTGTGAGATCTGTATCTCTAGGGTACCATAAGCCATAGTTTTGAGTTCCTTGAACGTACTTGAAGATTCTCTTGACTGCGTGAAGATGAGTTTCCTTTGGATTTTCCTGAAATCTTCCAACCATTCCCACTGCATGCATGATGTCTGGTCGGGTACCTGTCAAATAAAGAAGACTTCTGATCATAGATCTATAGGTTGGTTGATGCACTGCTGCCGATTCATCATTTGCACTGAGGCTGCATCCTGTAACCATGGGGGTACATACTGGTTTTGAATCTTCCATGCCATACTTCTTCAGATCTTCTTGAGGTGCTTGGTTTGAGACAAGAAGATACCGCCTTCATTTTGTTGGATTTGCAATCCAAGAAAGTATGTCAGTTCTCCAAGCAAGGACATTTCGAATTCTTTTTGCATCACCAAGGCAAAGCTTTGACTCATAGCTTCTTCATTGCTTCCAAAGATAATATCATCTACATACACAACAAGTATTAGCAATTTGTTATTTTCAATTTTTATATACAGATTGTTATTTGCCGATCCTTTTGAAAAACCTTGTTGATGAAGATATTTATCCAAACGATAGTACCAAGCCCTTGGAGCTTGTTTAAGCCCATAGAGAGCCTTTTTAAGTATGCATACAAGATTTGGATCATTCCCAAGGATAAAGCCATCTGGTTGCTCTATGTACACTTCTTCTTCTAATTCTCCATTCAGAAAGGCTGATTTTATGTCCATTTGAAATACTTTGAACTTCTGGAAGCTAGAGAGAGCAACGAACATTCTGATGGCCTCAAGTCTAGCAACGGGAGAAAAATTTTCTTCAAAGTCTATTCCTTCCTGTTGAGCATACCCTTTGCAAACAATTCTGGCCTTGTTTCTAATCACTTCCCATTTTCATTCAACTTATTTTCGAAGATCCATTTTGTTCCTATGACATTTTTGTCTTTTGGTCTAGGAACCAACTCCCAAGTGTTATTCTTTTCGATCTTCTCAAGCTCTTCATCCATTGCCTTAACCCAACATTCATCTTTGCATGCTTCTTTTACATTTTGCGGTTCAGTGGAAGAGAGCAATGCCAAATAGCTTGAAGCTTCTGCTATTGTTCTTCTTGTTTGTATACCTGCTTCTTTCTGCCCCAAAATTTGAGATTCTGGATGATTCTTCTGAACGTACCTGGATGGAGTCTTTTCTTCTACCCTTATCTATTCCTCTGGTGCCTCTTGGGGTTCTTCTTCATCATCTGTCTAATTTAGAGAGTAGTCTTCATCCTCATTGATATTTTCATGATTCACTTCCCTAGGGATGTATCCTTTTTCATCAACCACTACATCAATGCTGTCAACAATTCTTCCAAGCCTTTTATTGTAACACTTATATGCTTTGCTGTAGGGAGAATAAGCGTAGGGAGGTTGAGGAAGATAAAGAGGAAAGTGAACCTAAAGCAATTCCACCCATTCCTGAAAGACTATCCGTGACATTTCAGCCTACCCTAGAAGAAACTAAACTCCTAGGGGAATAAAAACACTTATGTGTGAAGATACCACTTCTCCAAGCCATCAAAGATGTGCCTATCTACAATAGGTTGATCAAAGAGAAGTGCTTTAGGCATCTAGGAAGGCACAAGAGAGATTCCCCAACCCTCAATGTCATAGGGCAGCTGTCCGATCTAATATTAGGGCAAGCAATTTGTCCAAAATATCTAGACCCTGGAAGCCCAGTTGTTGATGTCCACATCAATGGCACCATGATCCCACACACCTTGATTGATTTAGGATCTTCCATTAATGTGATGACAAAGGACACAATGCTCAAACTCAACCTCCAGGGTTCCATGAGGAATACTACAACCATGCTACAGTTAGCCGACTACTCCATAGTGACCCCTTGGGGGATTGTGGAAGATCTGATGGTCTCCATTGATTCTTGGGAGTACCCTACTGATTTCCTAGTTCTCTAGCCAAAGGCAAAGCTCATTGGGTATCCTCTCATTCTGGGAAGACCCTGGTTGGCTACCACTGATGCCTACATCAGCTGTCGAGCTAGGAACATGGCCATAAAGAACGGGCATATGTCCAAGCAGTTAATCCTATATCCTCCTACCCAACCCTTGTTAGAACATGATCTACCTCTTTGGTTGGAGGAGGAAGATGAGGATGAAGTTTATTCTACACCGCTTTGTGCATTAGAAACCACCATGGGGGGGGGGGGGAATAGCAAGACGAGGGTGATATGATCGAAAATATGATTCAAAATCCACCTCCCAGTGTATCTCCCTTAGAGGACATAGTAAGAGAAACCCAAAACAACCCATCAACTGATCTCTGTGCGGTTGACTTCACTTCTCTCTATGTTAAGAATATAGAGTTCAGTCTAGAAAGAACCTTGAAAATCAATCCATCCCTATCCACTTCCCAAGAGAAGGAACTATGTAGCCTACTGAGAAAGCACTTAGATGAATTCACCTTGAGTTATAAGGAGATGAAGGGAGCGCACCCTTCAGTATGTACTCATCATATATACATCAAGGAGGGTTGCAAGCCAATCAGGCAGCCTCAAAGCAGGATGAATCCAGCACTTATTGTTAAGGAAGAACTGCAAAAATTACTTGACGCAAGATTCATCTATCCCATCTCTGACAGTGAATGGGTCTCTCCTTTAGTGCTACTGCCAAAGAAAAATGGTTAGTGGAGAATCTTTGTCGACTATCAGGAATTGAAAAAAGCCACTAAAAAGGACCATTTTCCTTTACCTTTCAAGGATCAAGTGTTAGACGGTCTAGCAAGGAAAAAGTTTTTCTCTTTCCTAGATGGGTTCAGCGGGTACAATCAGATTTAGATCAGCCCAGAAGACCAAGATAAGACCACTTTCACTTGTCCTTGGGGTACCTTTACATACCAAGTCCTTCCTTTTGGTTTGTGTAATGCTCCAGCCACTTTCTAAAGAGTGGTACTGAGTATATTTTCTGAATTAGTTCATGATGCAGTGGAAATATATATGGATGAATTTATTCCTTATGGCTCTGACTTTTAGGAAGCCTTATCTAATCTAGGAAACGTTTTAGACAAATGTATTGAGATGAACCTATCCCTTAGTCCGAAAAAATGTGAATTTTTGATGACTGAAGGGACCATGCTAGGTCATGCAATATGTCAACAAGGATTGCAGGTGGACCCCAACAAAATTGCCATCATCTAAAGGGTCCCACCTCCTCAAAAGGTGAGAGATGTCAAAAGTTTCCTAGGCTTAGCTGGGTATTACCGGAGATTCATTAAATATTTCAGTAAGCTAGCCTCTCTATTTTCTGGCATTTTAGGTAAAGATGTCGAGTTTATATGGTCATAAAACTGTCAAGAAGCACTAGATACCTTGAAGAGAAAACTCGTGACTGCCCCAATTTTGAGAGGCCCAAACTGGGCCCTACCTTTCCACATTCACACAGATGCCTCAAACAAAGAAATAGTAGTAGCCTTGGGACAAATTGATGAAAATTTTCCTTATGACATATACTTTATAAGCAAAAACTTGTCAAAGGTGGAGTTAAACTATATAGTTACTGAGAAGGAGCTCCTAGCTATCGTGCATTCCTTAAACAAATTCAGGCATTATATCACAGGCTATCAAACCTTTGTGCACACTGATCATGCTGTGGATTAGATATTTAATGAAAAAACTAGATGTAAATGCTCGCATTATTAGATGGTTGCTTTTACTGCAGTACTTTGATTTGATCATTGTTGATAAGCTTGGTAAAGAAAATGTTGTTGATAACTTTTTGTCTAGAGTAAATTTGCTTGTAGGTGAAGAAGGAATGGTGGATGATCAAATGCCACATGAACACCTGTTTTCTATCTCAGTACTCTCTTCATGGTTTGTTGATATAGCAAACTACTTGGTTTCGACACAATTCCCACCACACCTGTCCTCAAGAGAGAAGAGCAAGATAGTAAGGAAAAGTGCCCCTTTCATCTGTATTGGGGGAAATCTCTTCAAACTTTGCCCAGATCAGATCTTGAGAAGATGTGTCAGGGAGGAGGAGGTCTTTGACATCCTCCTGACCTATCATGATAAGCCTTATGGAGGTCATTTTTTAGCAAAAAGAATTGCCTTCAAGATACTGCAAGCAGGCTACTATTGGCCCACTCTTCATTAGGATCTGAGGAGATATACAAGGTAGTGTGATCAGTGGCAAAGGATGGGGAAACCTAATGCAAAGGATGAAATGCCCATGCAACCTCAAGTGACGTTTGAGCCATTTGAGAAGTGGGGCATGGACTTTGTGGGGCCTATCAACCCTCCTTCAAAGCAGAAGCAATACATCATTGTGTGCACTAATGACCTGACAAAGTGGGCAGAGACAAAAGCATTCAAAGCAACGACACAGGAAAAAGTAGCTAAATTTTTTATAGAGAACATACTCTACAAGTTCAGGTATCCAAGAGAGTTGGTCACAGATCAAGGCAGCCAGTTCATTTCTAATTTGATTGAAGACCTACTCACACATCATAGAATCAAGCAAAAGACTTCCAACCCTTACCATCCACAAGACAATGGGTAGGTGGAGGTCACTAACAGAGCATTGGAAGGGATCCTGACAAGGGTAGTGAGCAGCAATACAAAATACTGGCCGGACAGATTAGTTGAGGCCACTTCGGCCTATAATACAACATGGAAGACCACTACAGGGTTCCTCCCTATGAGCTGGTCTATGGGAAGAAGGCTTTGCTTTCAATAGAATTTGAATTCAATACCCTGAGGATGGTAGCTCAGCTGCACCTAGACCTCAACCATGCACAAAAAGAAAGATTACTCCAGCTCAATGGATTAGATGAACACAAAATGTAGCTCCTTCTCCATGCGGAGGTAGTCTAGTTTCAGAGAAAGATATGGCATGATAAAAACATCAAGGAGAATAAATTCCAAGAGGGAGATTGGGCACTACTCTATGATTCAAGATACAAAGATTCCAAGGGAAAGCTAAGGACAATATGGCTAAGACCCTACACTGTGGAGAAATGCAATGACAATGGTTCAGTTCTGATCAGACATTGATGATGAAGCCATACCCATGCTTTTCAATGAACACCAATTGAAAGTCTACAAAAAAACCCCTCTCCAAGAAAGAGTTCATTGAAGATTTGAATAAGAAAAGGATAGTAGTGGAGCATGTCTTAGCCTCCACTTCACCCACTCACTGAAGAAAAAGAAAAAACAATAAAAAATAAGGACTTAAGTGAAAACCTCCATGAGGTGCTTGAGTCCCATCATTGGGTTGAAAACCTCTTCTGAAGCGGCCCAGTGATGTTAAAAAAAGAGAAGAAATAAAATAAGATCCCTGGGTGAAAACCTCCCTTGGAGGTGCCTAGGGCAGGCAAATACGGTTTTCCAATTGCATTGCAGGTTTGCAGGAGGACTACAAGAAGCAGCAGAAGGTGCCAAGGGAGCCCTTAACTGAATACCAGCACCTATCCTACCTTCCCACACCTTTCTCCATCATTCTTGGCATTCTTTTCACCTCATTGTGCTTCCTTCTCAAAAACTGTGTTTTCTACAAGAGGCTCCTATAGGAATTACAGAGAGCCAGAAATGGATATAAAAGGCCGTTTTAGGGATAGGGAAGCAAGATCTATAAATCCTCCTATAGTATTCAAACCTCCTTGCCATCATTCCGAAGCTTGCATCATATCCCAAGAATCATTCTTCTTCCTGACCAAGAAAAACACAGAAAAAACAGTTGTTTAGGAAAAGAGAAAAAAACAAAAAAAAGGAAGGGAACAACACCATCCACCTCACCTGAAGCCACCCGTTACCTCTCAATCTATATCTACATCTCTAGTATCATCCTCATAGCTCCAAGCATAAAAAGAAGATGTAGCCTCAAAGGGAAAAGCAGCTACAGGAGCTCCTATAGGAATTCCTATAGCAGCTGATCCCATTAAAATCCAGCATCAACAGTGAGAGGGTGCAAATATGAAGGTTGAAGAAGGCACCTAAATATCAGATCTAGCCAGGGAGGAACCTACACAAAGCACAACCACACATCAGCAAGTAGACAACATGTATCAAAAGAAGCAAAGGCTTGCAGCAGAGAGAGAGAGAGAGAGCCACAACACCTCACAACAAATACATTCGAATCTCAGGTAAGTAACTAACCCGCTCCTCTGTTTTCATTTATGTAATTCGAAGACATGCAATAGTGACAAGATGGTTGAGTTTGAATGAGGGAAAGGTGGCCATTTAACTTGGCCACCTTCATCTAGTTGACTCCACTCATCTGAAGATGTCACCCACACGTGCACACAGTCAACTCAAGAAAGATGTTATGGACAGGTAGTGGAGGAAGTGTGAACTCCAATACAATCATGAGGGATTATTACGAGGAGAGGGCCATGATGACAAGGCAGGTGGGGACCAATGGTTTGAATATGGCCAACATACACTTGGCCATCTCACCCTCCATCACTGGAAATATCCATAAAAAGCAATAAGTACTCCTCCCTGAGCACTCTCACCACCTTTTCCTTCATTCTCTCCTCAAAACTCTTCTCCTACAACTTTCTCATGCCCCCACAACCTTGTAACCATCGTTATCCATTTATCTCTCCCATATTCCTACTCTCATCATTTTCTACAAGATCACTTACAGGTTCTACAGGAGAACCTACAAGAATTCTACAGCAGGGACAACAGTCTCCTACAGGAGGGCCAGTGAGCTGTTTTGAAGGGATAAAGCACAAGTTTTAGCACAATTCTTGGGATGAGGAGGTAGGTTCTATGCATACCCCCATTGAATATAAAAATATGCAAGCAATGGTTTAATTTTGAGGAGGAAATAAAGCCCTTAGGTGGAGGAAATACATAAAATAATTTCTGCTTATTTCTTAAGAAAAACACAGTCTCTCTATTTCTCTGTTTTTCTTCAAAAAAATTGTTGTCTCCATCTCCACATTTGGTTTCCCAAGGAAGAATAACCAAAATAATAGGAGGTTTTATGAGGAAGGAGCCCACCAACTCCTCCAGGCTCCATGCACATCCCTAAGTAGGGGACATATTCACAAGAGCAAATTGGATGAACTTTTTTTTAGAAATTCTGAGGGTTTGATGAGGAAATTGCTCAAGAATTTGCCCACTCTTTGGTCCCTCACACCAGAACACATGAAACTGTCACCTTTAGAGGCCTTTCCATGGAGATAACCCCTGAATTCATTAGTAGGGTCACTACCCTTCCACTTGGGTTACCTTGTAGTAAGGATGAAAACCCAATTGGCCAGGCTGCCAAGAAAAACTTCTTCCAGAATATTGAAACCCCCGTAGAAGATAAAAATGGAATAAGAAGGGCTAGCATACCATATCCTTGGGATGAAATTATTTATCAAATAATCAAGTATATTTCCTGTGAGGGGAGATACTGATCTAGGTGGATATTGGTGGCCACCTGCCAAGTCCACCTGGACCCCCACCATTGTCCTTCTCAGCATTTTCAGTTTCCTTAATTGTAGCACAACTAGCAGTTTTTCGGGTCCTGAACTTCCGGAGCCGTTTTGAGGCCCTAAACAACGTTTTTTGGGGAATCCGGGGGCAACATGGGTCCACAGAATGGGCTGATGTTTCCCGTTCCAACAATGATAGTGCTCGGATATATCTTTCTAATGAGCTATTGTACGCGTCAAACGGAGATCATATGCCAAAGTTACGACCCCGGGAAGTTGATGTACCAATTTACCCCAAACGGGGCCCACAGTTTGGCGTTTCATCTCCTACGTTAGGTTTTGGAATGTTAAGGGTTTTCCATTGTTTCTCAACAATAAATAGGCCTTCGAGCCTCATTATAACACAGTTCAGAGGCATGTAGCCAACACATCTCCTCTCAGAGATAAGCTACCATCGCCCTAGCTGGTTTATTTCCATTTCTGGTTGTAAGAATATTTTGGTATTTTCCATTAATGAAATGAAGTATTATTTCCGCTGCATCTTTGTGTATATGGTTATCTCTGTAATTTGTTGCGTTCCTGTTTAAATCCGGATCAGTGGTATCAGAGCGGTCTGCTTTTTCTCTGTTTTTCTTTGCATGTCCCCAACAAGGTCGGGATATAAGGAGTTAGGGCTTGAACTGGTTGAACCTTTGCAAGACCAGCCTCGCAAATCCTAACGGCCTCCCATGGCAGACCAGAAGAAAGACGAGGGGGCAGGAGATCCCATCAAAATCTTACTCGAAGAAGCCCTCGAGCGACAACGGAACGCGATGATGCACAGTTTTGCCCAGATCCTTCAGCAGCTACCCAGAAGCAACGCATTGGCTTCCAGCAGCTACTCTGGAAACGCCACACCCTTTAAGGTACAAGTTAATTTTGAAATCCCCATATTCGAGGGTCATATAGACGCAGATGCCGTAGATAAATGGTTAAATCTGCTAGAGGGTTATTTTTCTGTTCATGAATTTTCAAGTCGGGAAAAGATTGTTTTTGCTCTTCTCAAAGCAGCCCCCCACGTCAAGGACTAGTGGGAAACCTACTGCGAGCAGAAGGATGAAAGTACTGGCTCACTATTTTCTGCCGCACCCACCTGGGATTCGTTTCGGGATGCCATCAAGGAGCAGTACTACCCTGTCGGAAGCTATGAGGATGAATACATAAAGTGGACCACGCTGTGGCAGGGAAGGGACCAAGACGTGCCGGAGTTCACCAATCTTTTCCATACCCTTCGCACAAAGTTGGGTATCCAGGATTCAGAGCAACATTTGATACTCAAATACCGTGGCTGCCTACACAAGTACATCCAGGAAGAAATACAATTCCTAAACATCCCCTTGCTCGGCGCAGCATACCGATATGCCGTCAAGGTCGATCAGAAGTTTAAACAAAAGAAGCGAGACTTTGGATCTGCGAATCCAAAGGGGAAAGGTGCCCCTAAACCACAGAACAAAGGACAAAGCCAAGGCGGGACAGCCCAAGACAACCAGTCGAAGCTGCAAGCAAAGAACAGTGCCGCGAAGCAGAGAAAGGACACTGGAAAATGGTGCGAGTTCCATAAGAGCTCCACTCACAACACAAGTGAGTGTTGGGCCAAGCAGTCACTGGTGGCTGAGCTAAAGGTTTCAGAATCAGATGCATGTTCCGACTCTGAGTCAGAACCCGATAAGGGGTATGAAAAAGGGAAGCAGATCATTGATGCGGATCCCAACGCCACTATTGCTACTGCAAAGATCCAGAAAAATGAACCCAAAGATCCAGAGGAGGAGGAGCGTCTCTTCCACTCCCAGATGTGGGTAAAGGGCTCCCCGATACAGTTCATTGTTGATAGTGGGAGTCAAAAGAACCTCATTTCGGCAGAGGTCGTGAAGCGGTTGGGCTTACCGACCATAGCACATCCAAAACTATACACCATTGGGTGGCTTCACCAAGGACGAGATCTTCGCGTGAGCCAACAGTGTCGCCTTCCATACAACATCAAGCCCTTCACGGATGAGGTATTGTGTGACATTGCTCCCCTTGAAGTTTGTGATGTATTACTAGGACAACCATACTTGTGGAAGCGACATGCTGTATATGAATCAAGGCCCCGTGATGTTATTATTACATTGGGAAATAAGTTGTTCAGGATACCAGAGGTAGCACCACCTGCCGCCATCTCTTTGATTACTGCAAAACAATGCAGTAAGATCATTTCCAAAACCAGGAAATTTGTTTTCCTGATGATACGCCCTCAAGGAAATAAGAAGACAGTGGCCGCGGCCTCCAAATGGGGTCCCTCTGCACGACAACTACAGATGGACAAGATTGTGGAGGAGTACGAGGAAATCTTCACCTCCCCGGCAGGGGTTCCTCTGCACTGTCAAGTCAAGCACTCCATTGATCTGACCCCAAGTGCGCCGCTACCCAATGGACCAATTTATCGGCGCTCTATTCTGGAGAATGATGAAATCAAGAGGCAGATTCAGGAGCTCCTACAGAAAGGTCACATCCTTCCGAGTTCATCGCCCTATGGGAATCCGATCGTGTTGGTACAGAAGAAGGATGGGACGTGGAGGCTCTGTATTGACTATCGGGCGCTGAACAAGATCACTGTCCGTAATAGGTACCCGATCCCGTGGATTGATGACCTCCTAGACCAACTAAAGGGGGCGAAATATTTCAGCAAGATCGATCTAAAGTCAAGATATCACCAGGTACCAATCGAACCCTCCGATGTGTGGAAGATTGCCTTCAAATCCAAGGAGGGCCTCTTCGAATGGTTGGTCATGCCTTTCGGATTGACGAATGCTCCTGCAACCTTTATGAGGCTAATGGATGACATCATGCGGCCATTCACCAACTCCTTTGTAGTAGTATACTTGGATGACATTCTGATCTTCAGCCAGAGTTGGGAAGAGCACCTCCACCACATCCGACATGTTCTCCAAACACTGCGGCAACACAAGCTATGTGCCAATTTGGAGAAATGCACTTTTGGCATGACCCAGGTTCAGTATCTGGGATACATCATTGATGAACAGGGGGTGCATGTCGATCCAACCAAGATCCAAGACATTCGAGATTGTCCCTCTCCAACCACTCTAACGGAGCTCCGCAGCTTTCTGGGTCTTGCCAACTTCTACTGTAGGTTTGTGTTGGGGTTTTCTCATATTTCTTGGCCCTTGAGTCAAGTCACCAAGGGCGGGGCGAAAGCAAAATTCTTTTGGTCTGAATCTCAACAGAAGGCATTCAGGGAGTTGAAGGATCGCGTCTGCACGGCACCAGTGCTCGCGTTACCAGATTTACAACAACCATTTGACGTCGAGACAGATGCCTCTGACTATGCTATTGGGGCAGTCCTTACTCAACATGGACATCCAGTGGCATATCACAGTGAAACACTTTTAGACACAGTCCGGAGGTACCCCACTTATGATAAAGAGATGTATTCCATTGTACAGGCCTGCCGACAATGGAAGCATTACATTTTGGGGAAGGAAACGGTCATCCACACAGACCATCGACCTCTGCAGTTCATACAGACCCAAGGGAAATTGCAAAATGATCGCCATCAAAAGTGGTCTACATACCTGCAACAGTTTCACTTGAATATCAAGTACAAAAAGGGCTGCACCAATAATGTTGCAGATTGCCTCAGTCGACCACCGATCATGGCGCTAACCACCGTGCTCAACTCTTGTGGGAACGAGACTTCTGATTGGCCACTTCTCTACAAAAGCGACCCAGAATTCGGCCACACATACCAGACACTCTTGGAGGGTCGACATGTTGCAGATTTTCACCTCCAGGATGCCCTATTATGCCACCTTGATCACCTTTGTGTTCCTTCAAGCGAGCGTGCCAAGATGATTTGGGAAGCACACTATAGTTGGGCTACTGGGCATTTCGGGGTCGAGAAAACAGTGGCAGTACTGCAAAATTATTTATATTGGCCGAATCTTCGACAGGATGTTGGGAAGTACATCCGATCATGTACTGCATGTGCCATTGCCAAACCGACCATTAAGAAGCACGGCCTCTATACCCCGCTGCCTACCCCTAGTCGACCTTGGGAATCCATCCCCATGGATTACATGTCAGGCCTTCCTTCCACTAAACATGGAAATGACTGTGTTTTTGTGGTCGTCGACAGGTTCTCGAAGATGGCCATTATGATGGCCTGCAAGAAGAATATCACAGCAGAAGCCACTGCTAAACTCTTCTTTGAACGAGTGTGGGTGTACTTTGGGATCCCACAGTCTATCATCTCAGCACATTTTGGTCCAGTCTCTGGTCAATGCTAGACACCAAAATCACGAATTCCACAACCTTCCATCCTCAAACTGACGGCCAGACAGAGGTTGTCAATAGGATGATTGTGCACATTCTGCGCATGTATAACTCAAAGCATCCACGTACATGGGACGAGAGCCTCCCCTATGTTCAGCACAGCTACAACCGAGCTCTTCACAGCTCCACTGGCCATAGCCATTTTCAGGTGGGTTTGGGATTCCAGCCACTATGCCCCATTGATGTGGCCATGCCACTTGCAGCTACTAACATGAATTCAGCTCATGTCCAGTCCGAAACAGATAATGCCACCAGCTTCATTGAGCGCATCCAACATATTCGCTAGCAGGTCCATGGCATTCTTGAGAAATCAAATGCCAAGTACAAGCAGCGACATGATCAACATCGAGTGCCACACAAGTTTCAGGTGGGCGACAAAGTCTAGTTGCATTTGCAGAAGGAACGCCTTACTGGAGCCTATCGGAAATTGAGACCACTTCGATATGGTCCTTACACCATTACTAAGGCCATTGGAGACAATACATTTGAGCTCAGCATTCCCCCATTCCTTGGCCTGCACCCAGTGTTCAATGTGGACCGCCTTTGGCCATACTTTCCACCATTGCTAGACACATCCGACATTGCAGAACAACTCAAACCCACAGAATTAAATCCAGATTGCATGGAACAAGATGCAACTGATCGGATCATGGACACACAGATGAAGAACACTCGCCAACAGAATATCCAACTGTATCGAGTTGTCAAAGCAGGCCAACTCCTTCAGCAGGGCAAGTGGCTCACCAGGGAACAAGTTCAGCAGAAGTTTCCTCATCTCATGGAGGAGCTCAACGCAATGGGGACCATTGCTTCCTAAGGGGGGAGGAATGATCCAGGTGGATATTGGTGGCCACCTGCCAAGTCCACCTGGACCCCCACCATTGTCCTTCTCAGCATTTTCAGTTTCCTTAATTGTAGCACAACTTACTATTTTTAGCAGTTTTTTGGGTCCTGAACTTCCGGAGCCGTTTTGAGGCCCTAAACGACGTTGTTTGGGGAATCCAGGGGCAACATGGGTCCATGGAATGGGCCGATGTTTCCTGTTCCAACAATGATAGTGCTCGGATATATCTTTCTAATGAGCTATTGTACGCATCAAACGGAGATCATATGCCAAAGTTACGACCCCGGGAAGTTGATGTACCAATTTACCCCAAACGGGGCCCACAGTTTGGTGTTTCATCTCCTAGGGTTAGGTTTTGGAATGTTAAGGGTTTTCCATTGTTTCTCAACAATAAATAGGCCTTTGAGCCTCATTGTAACACAGTTCAGAGGCATGTAGCCAACACATCTCTTCTCAAAGATAAGCTACCATCACCCTAGCTGGTTTATTTCCATTTCTGGTTGTAAGCATATTTCAATATTTTCCATTAATGAAATGAAGTATTATTTCCGCTGCATCTTTGTGTATATGGTTATCTCTGTAATTTTTTGCGTTCCTATTTAAATCCGGATCAGATACAACATTGTCTATGGTTACCACTTTAGAATCCTTTATGAATTAAGGTATGGCATGGACATTCCAGCCCCTCAAAAACTCATCATCCCCTACTTCCTCCTACAATACCTCACTGACTCTAGTACTAAAGTAAAATCAGGAAATCCAAAGTAGCTAAATCACCATGGGTTAATAAAAAATTTAGTGGAAGAAGCCCTCCATACATTTACACTCCTTATAGCATGGGAAATATTCTGAAACATGACAACTGAAGATGACATAAAGACCCTGACCTATGATATCAGTCCTACAAGCAGTGAGGAGGAAGAGTAGCAAGGGGGAGAAGGTGAAGAAACTGGTGATTTAGAAGAACAATAAGGGAAGAAGGAAGAAACCAAGATAAAGGAGGAGAAAGCTGAAGAAACAGAGCAGGGAGAAACATATCAAATAGAAACATAGAAAAAGACAGAAGGAGGAGAAAAAGGGGTAGAAAAGATAGAAGTGTCCCCTGAGACTCTAGAAAGAGAGGCAGCAGCTGCTCTCACTGCCCTGAGCACACCAATTAAGCAAAAATAGAAGAGGAAAAGGCAGACCTCAATGTATCTCAAGGCTAGGAAGATCACAAGGATCAAAATAAGGAAACCTCAGCATTCTTCAAAAGTGCCAATTATAATTGAAGATTCACCCTCTGACCAAGGAAAATAATCCCCTTCCAAGGCACCTATCACATATGAAAGTGGGACTCCTAGATCTCCTATATGAAAAGAAAAGGTAGAACTATAGGACCCAAAAACAATCCTACAGGAGGCACACACAGTTCTACAGGAGAGACTGTCAAAACTACAGGAGACCCGAAAACTTGAGAAAATGGTAGAAGGACAACCACAGATAAAGGTGGAAGAAACATAGCTACAAGAACATGATCCCCAGCCTAGTCTTGGCTCCTACTACAATATTATTGGGGGGGGGGGGGGGGGAAGAATAATTCCAAAAAAATTTGCAATTCCACTATTCTTTGAATTAGAGAAAGAAAGAATAAGGACCCATAGGTGGATGCAAATAGCAAAATCTAAAGGAGTTGAAGATATTGGCCATATGGAGAGCAAACTCAGAGAAATGGGCACAGAGTTAAGTGTTATCAGACACAGAGAAGAAATCATAAGAAGCCACCTTGAAACTAAAAATGAATTGCTAAGAAGACAACTGCAAGAGAAAGAGACCCATCTGGCATGCATGGCTAGCTTGTCCATGGAGGCATTGCAATGTAGGACACCAGTAAAATCATATGGCCTATATCTCAAGGACCAATGGTTGCAATTTCAGATAGACTTTGGCACAAAGAGGCACAATGCCTTTCCAAGATTACAGAAAGTTTATGGACCTGTCTGACCAAAGCACATCAAAAGATAAGGCAAATATGGTGGAATTCTACCTGCACAACATAGCCCTCATAGACATGAATGTGTGTGACCCCAATGCTAGGCTAGGGTACCTGCAACTAATGGCCATGGCCTCATGGATGAACCATGAAGAGTTAAGGGCAGTAGAAATAAGAAGGTTGATGACAAAGGAGTAGAATGAGCCATTAATGATCAGAGCTGAGCCATTAGACCCCATGGCATTCATCAGCACACATAACTTGCTTACAAATAATCCTCAGATTGCCCCTAGATATATAAGTGATCAGGGACAACCCATCACACATTTTGAGGATATGGAAAGGTTACTTGGGGATAACTATGTCCATGCATGTATGACGAGATGGAACACCTTACCACACAGTCTACGGATCAGGGAATATCATTCCCCAATGAGGATAAAGGAGGCATTAAGGAGAGTGCCAATTTACAAGTGGTCCATGCAAAGGCAAAAAGCTCAATTGGATTGGCCTCAAATTGAGTCCCACACTACTGCTAGGCATTCTGGAAGGCGGAAGAGAAGAAGAAGAGCAAGAGTAGTGGGAAGAGATAGATAGGAAGGTAGGATTCTATGACAAGGAAGAGGAGACCACATCAGAAGCATGGGATGCTAGGGAGGCCACTAGGGCCATAAAAGATGAGGAGATGGATTAAGTTGCTTAGAATATGAGCAAAACTTTTAGTAGCGGGTGATGATGAGCCTAATAAATGGGTAATTATATGTGCTCATTTTACCTCCTAACCTAGTCAAATCTTAGCTTATTGTATGATTTTCTTATTATATTTATGCTTATAGAGTGACTTGAGTTAGTTATGATGCCATGTGGTCTAATATGTGTTTAATGCAGATTATTGATGAATTTTGTTGTCAAAGTCAAGGATCTAGTGGACAAATGGAAGAAATAACATGAAGTGGAAAAAGGAGAGGACTTATGGAGGGAATCCCCCTCATTTATTATTCCTCACATTGAATTCAGCTTCATTTAGCTCGGAGTACAAGTAGCCAAGTCATGCACTAGAAGGCAGCCGAGCAAGTGAAGGATGACTGATGATTATCTCGAGTTTTGGGAGCCAAGCCTCTTTGATTTCAAGGAACCTATTGGTAGCTTCATTTGTATAAGTAGAGAGGGCTAGGGCCTCACTAGGGTCAGATTTTTGTTGGATTTTTGTTATAGTTCTGTTTATGTAAACTCTACTAAACTTTGAGCTTATTATCTTGACAATTCATGTAATCTTGTTGTTGTTTTGACAATAAATATGGTATCCTTTTTAAGCTAGCACTGAGTTACCTCAGAGGGCTGAAGCTCTTGGGTTAGGGCCCAATCCAAGTAGCCAAGCTCCTCTCTACTTGTATTTATATGTTTCATTTCAGTTTGTAGATTAGGTTTCTGTTAGATGCATTTCTTTTATGGTTAAGAATAGGTTGCTTTTGATGATTCAGTAGTTTTCTTCCATTTGTGGTTTCTATAGCAGGTTAAGCAGTGATAAAGAAAAAATCCAAAAGGCTAGCAATACTTCCTTGGCCTCTCTTACTCCCTTCAGGACCATGACTTGAGGCAAAGACCCTCTTGTTGTACCAAAAACACAGATTTTCCCCATTCATAGTAGTTCTAATGTTTGCATCTTTTTAGTTGATTAATAGTCTAGTTTTGCTTTGCTTTAGAACTTATTCATCATGCTGAATTATTTGTTTACAATAGTCTTCTTTCATGCTTTCCTTTTCTGCAGCAGTTATCAACATTTCCTTTCATAGATCATAGTTTATGTTGATGCAAAACTTTGTTTTTCTAGATGCACTTATTTCATTACTTGCTTAATCTCATTGGTTGATTGTCAGTTGTTTATGCAGAAAATCCCTTCTAGTGTCAGGCCAGCCTATTAGCCATCTCGTCCTCCATCTAATCCATGCCCTACAGGTCATCCAAGTCTCCCCTCAATTTTGCCTTAGTTTCTTGCATTTTCCATAGAATTTCTTCCTCTCTCCTTGAGAAATTCCAATCATCTTTCTCTCTCCTAATGATTCTTGGTAGACCCTAGGTGCCCCAACACCTCATTCCAACCTTCATCTACCTTTTCCATCCACTTTCACACCTTCAAAATAGTGAAAACTACTCTCGGCCTCCTCCTGTAGGCCTCTTGTAGAACGTTGGTTTTCCTCCTGTAGATTTCCTGTGTCCTCTTGTAGATTTTCCTATAGGCTTTCTTTTAAAGGCCGAGTTTGGGAAAAGCTTCCAAAAGGCAACCTAAGACCTCCTAGGACCCATTCACACCATCTTACATCCACTCAAGTCCCAAAACAGCCCTTTAACGCCACCTATTCACTGCCACATTCACAAACCATAAATTACATGCGTGTCAAATTCACATAAAAATACATAAAAATCCAAAAAGATTTTTTTTGCTCATCTACTTCCAACAGTAGCTTAGTTAAATTTTGTTTACTTCCTTGAGTAGGTAATGACATTCTTTTCATGGTTTTCATAGTGCTTCTACAAAAGTAGGATTACTTGGTTAATTAGGATTTCCTTGGTTTGCTTTACATTTCAGTCTTCCTTTCTACGGTTAGATTAGCATCTGTAGGATAGTATTTATCTCTCCCTTCATCACATATAGAGCTTCTTCTGGAATCCATAGAAGTTGACTTGAGCTCCTAGTGATCTTGTGCCTACTGACCAAGTGACAACCTGCAGTAAGAGCTAGTACTTGTGCATACAACACCGTCGCTTCCAAGTTTGTTACAAACTACCGAGTTGATAAGAGTAAAGAAGGAAACCCAAGAGTTGCAGCCTTATTGTTGCAATATTGGTGCTCACCAATGTGCCTTTCCAACCTTCATGTGTGCACTCTCTTGCTATTGGTGCTGGACTTCTATGGGATCAGCTGCGATAGGAATTCCTACAGGAGCTCCTGTAGTTGCTTATCCCTTTGAAACTTCAGCTTTCTCCTGTGTTTTGAGCACGAGAATGATGTAAGAGGTATAAATAAAAATGGATGGATAGTAGGTAAGCCTCAAGTGAAGTTGTTGGTACCTTTTTCCCTTTTATCTTTTGTTTTTTCACTGAAAAAATGTTTTTCTGTGTTTTTGTCTTGGATAGGGAATAAAATAATGATGCACGGGGTATGATGCAAGCTTGGAAATGATGGCAAGGAAGCTTGAAGGTGGTAAGAGGGATGATAAGTTCATCATGAAGCTCTCCTGTTCCCTCAAGCTGCCTTCTGTAGACACTTTTCGCTCTCTGTAATTCCTATAGGAGCCTCCTGTAGAAAACACAGAGCGTCCCTTAAAACGGTACAGTGGGGTGAAATAGATGCCAAAAATGATGGAAGAAGGTGTGGAGAAGATGATATGGTTGCGGGTATGAATGTCAGGGTTCCCTTGGCACCTTCTTTTGCTCCCTGTAGTCCTCCTGCAAACCTGCAATTCAATAAAAATTCGTTTTTTCGCTCTTTTTTTTCTTTTCTTTTTTGAAAACAACTAGGGTGCCTAAGAGAGGTTTTCACCCTAATTGTCTGCCCTGGGCACCTCCAAGGGAGGTTTAAGGATTTTATTCTTTTTCTCTCCCTTATTTTTCATCATCACTGCGCTGCCTAAAAAAAGGCTTTCAACCTAACGATGGGACTCAAGTGCCTCATGGAGGTTTTCACTTGAGTCCTTATTATTTTATTTTTCCTTTTTCTTCAATAAGTGGGTGAGGTGGAAGCTAAGACATGATCCACTACCATCACTATTTTATTCAATTATTCAATAAACTCTCACTTGGAGAGGGGTTTCTATTAGACTTTCAACCGATGTCCATTGACAAGCATGGGGATGGCTTCATCATCGATGGTTATGATCAGAACTAAACCATTGTCATTGCATTTCTGCATAGTGTAGTGTCCTAGCCATATTGTCCTCAGCTTGCCTTTGAAATATTTGTATCTTGAATCATAAAGTAGTGCCCAATCTCCCTCTTGGAATTTCTTCTCATTGATATTTTGTCATGCCATATCTTTCTCTAAAGTTGAACTACCTCTGTATGGAGAAGGGCCTACAATCTATATTCATCCAATCCATTGAGCTGAAGTAATCTCTCTTTTGGTGCATGGTTGAGGTCTAGGTCTAGTTGAGCTGCCATCCTTAGGGTATTGAATTCAAACTCTATTGAAAATAAACCCTTCTTCCCATAGACCAGTTCATAGGGTGTGAACCCAATGGTGGTCTTCCATGTTGTGTTGTAGGCATAAGTGGCCTCAACTAATGTGTCTTCCCAGTCTTTCCCTCTGCTGCTCACTACCTTGGTTAGGATCCCTTCCAATGCTCTGTTAGTAACCTCCACTTGCCCATCAGCTTATGGATGGTAAGGGGTGGAAGTCCTATGCTTGATATTATGATGTGTGAGCAGTTCTTCAATCAGGTTGGAAATGGACTGGTTGCCTTGGTCTGTGACCAACTCTCTCAGATACCCGAACTTGTAGAATATGTTTTCTCTCAAAAACCCAGCTACTTTTTCTTCTGTTGTCGCTTTGATTGCTTTTGTCTCCACCCACTTTCTAAGGTATTCGGTGCACACAATGATGTACTACTTTTTCTTTGAAGGGGGGTTGATAGGCCACACAAAGTCCATGCCCCACTTCTTGTTGAAAAATGGCAACAAGAAATGCTAAAAATAGAAGTGCTAAAAATAGCAGTTTGGGTATCAGTTTTGGATTGGGCAACAGCGAATGAAAAATGGAAGTGCTAAAAATAGAAGTTTTATTTTTAACAGTTTAGTGTGGATTCCTATTTTAGACAGTCCCTGGACTAGAAATAGGAATCAAAATTCGAATTTGATATTAACAATAGTTTGTAAATTAATTAATTAATTCAGTTTGAGTTAATTAGTTAAGGAATTATGAACTTGAAGTCTATGTGAGCACATGCAACAATTTCTCCTTTGATTGAGGGATTTAACCATCAATTAAAGGATGAGGATAGGTTGTAATTATGAGTTGTAGTTAGTTGGCTTAGTTAACTGATTCAAGTCTAGTTAGATTAATTTAACAAGTTAAATTAATGAGATTCATTTTGTTAATGCTCGCATGCATGTAAAAACTGGTATTTTCATATAACTGAAGATTCACTCATGGATAACTCATGCATGTCAGTTCAGAAAAAGACCCAATTGAGATCAGATGGAGGGACAGTGTACTATTAGTTGGTAGGATATTCCTTGTGAATATTCCTTGCATGCAGAAGGAATATTATTCCTTATGGATTTCGTAGTTGGACCTGAGGTTACAGGTATGATGCGGCCAATTCACACATGTTATGACATTGGACCCCAATCAAAACTGCCGAAGGAAATGGGAACTTGGAGGACTTGTGTAGCCTATATATACAAGCCTAGGTAGTGCATGAGCTACATCATCAGAGTACAGAGAGAGCAGGATAGATTTGGAGCAGATTCTTTTTCTATGTTGTTGAGGATTTCCACTTGATTGATAATATAGAGATGGGGTTTTAGGCTAGTGCTTTCCCCAGGTTATATCTTTTGTGTTATGGTTGATTACTTCTCATTCTCAGTTATACCTGTTCAGGCTTGATGTTGCTCATGTTCAATTAATCTTCCGCAAATTTTATGGTAGATGTAGATCTAGTATTATGCTTTAGTACATTGCATATATCAGTTTGATCTACATGTGAAATTTCTACATGATATTAGTGAGCTAGCTGATTTGCAAAGAAAATTATACATGTTATCAAGCACAGGTGATCAAGGAAGAACAGTATACAAGAAGGGTGAAGTTTAAGTTTGTGGTTTCTGAATATTGAATTGAGCTCTTATCACATCTATTTCACCAATGGCATTCTATGGTTTGAGACTCGAATATGCCCTTGATGGCAGTTCCAATTATATAGCCTGGAAGGAAAACATGGAGGTAGTATTAGAAGATAATGGCCTTCAAGACTTCATTGATCAAGAAGTCCTGAAGCCGACTGATGCTCCTCAACTGGCGGAATGGAAGAAGTGTGTGGCTAGAGCTAGGAGAATCTTCCTAGAGGGAGTTCGAGATCACATTATCTCAAGCCTCCATGGGAAGGAGACTCCGTTTTCGATGTGGAAAAAATTGAAATATATTTATTACAATAGTAGTGATCAGAGGAAGCTGGCACTGAAGGACAAATTTCGAAAGATCAAGTGTGAAAAGGATGACACGATCTCTATGTATCTGAACAAGCTCACCTCATATAGGGATGAGCTTGTAAGTGTAGTGATCATGACAGTTGATGATGAGATGGTGAGTCTTGCACTCCTCAGTATTTCGAAGAGCTGGCATAGCTACCAGGACTCCATTAATGGAAGAGAGAAATTGCCAGATTGGGAATGACTTTGGTCGGATTTGATGCAGGATGAGATAAGAACAAGCACCAGAGATGGTTCTTCATCCATGGACAATGAAAAAAATGGTGCCTTAGCGAGTAAGGCGAAGAAGGGGAAGCAGAAGGTTTCTCTTTCCAATTCCAGTTCTTCCCATGGTGAGAAGAAGTTTGACAAATTGAAAGTGCAATGCTTTTTTTGTCATGAGGTGGGCCATTTTGTTACAAATTGTCCACTAATGAAATCCAATAAGGGATTCGAGGAAGGATCTGAAGGTGAGGCACTTGCTTCACAGTTCAAGTTGGATTTGAGACTCTTCGCATGCATGGTTTCATCCAGGGTGGGAAGTGGTTGGTTTCTTGATAGTGGAGCTTTTTTCCACATGACCAGCAACAAGATTTTGTTCAATACTTTGGAGGAGAAAGATCTCTAGATACTCATAATGATGGGTATTGATGAAAAGTATAGTGTCTTAGGTGTAGGCACAGATATTTTTTAGAGGGAGCATGGAGCTCGCCTTACCTTAACCGATGTCAAGTATGTACCAGGACTGAAGAGAAACTTGGTGTCGATTGTGATGCTGGAAGACAGAGGCTATGATGTAGTCTTCAGTAAGGGAAAGGTTTTCCTTAGACACATCATCACTAGACAAGTGAAGCAGATTAGTTCACGGGTCAAGAACCTGTATGCTCTTGAGGTTCAAGATGCATGCAAAGCCTTGAGCAGCAAGGCAACTGATGGAGACGTGGTGGTTGAGAGGGAGGGTATATTACCTCTCAACATGCAACACTAGAAGAAGTCTCAGATGATTGTGGAGGAGCCACGATTGGTGCAACAACTTCAATAGGTTGTGGAGCAACCACAACATGGGAAGCTAAGAGGAGATTGAGTAGAAACATCCACTCATGCAGAGACCTCCAGTAGGGGGAAAATTTGAGCCAGGTGGCCAAAGGGATCACATGCAGCCATACCTCCATGGAGGAGGTGGGGTGATGTGGAGTGACTATCCCAAGGAGGAGGGGCAGGATCCTTGAGGTACCCAACCTCTTTGACTCGACTTTGCTAAAGAAGCCCCGATGAGGAGTAGCAGAACTAATTGTTTCGGTAGGGACAGATGTAGGTGGAGCAGTAGAGAGAGATACAGTGCAGGGAATCCTAAGATAGCACAGAGCTAGTAGGTTGCAGCAATGCGAGGGGTACAAGTGTGTTACACAGTGCAGGGTAGCACAGAGAGGTGTGCAACGGTGCGAGATGCATGGAGATGTTGTAGTAGCACAGAGGTCAGAGAGAGAGAACTTGTCAGTAGTAGGTAGAGCTTCAGTATCAGAGTATGTTTCTAGCCCAACAAAGAGGTCAGTTCGAAGTTTTTTTCGTTCCGAGAGTTGCTGGAACAACCACACATGGTAGGAGTGTTGCATGCAAAAAATTCTCAAGGTACATGATCGGGTTCGAGAGGAAGCCTTTCTTGTTGAGAGGGAGTGTTGAAAAATGGCAACAAGAAATGCTAAAAATAGCACTACTAAAAATATCAGTTTGGTTATCAGTACTAGATTGGGGAACAGGGAATGAAATGGAAGTGCTAAAAATAGAAGTTATATTTTTAGTAGTTCAGTGTGGATTCCTATTTTAGTCAGTCCCTGGACTAGAAATAGGAATTAAAATTCGAATTTGATATTGAAAGTAGTTTGTAAATTAATTACTTAATTCAGTTTGAGTTAATTAGTTAAGGAATTATGAACTTGAAGTCTATGTGAGGGCATGCAACAGTTTCTGCTTTGATTGAGGGATTTAACCATCAGTTAAAAGGATGAGGATGAGTTGTAATTACGAGTTGTAATTAGTTGGCTTAGTTAACTGAGTCAAGTCTAGTTAGATTAATTTAACTTGTTAAATTAATGAGATTCAGTTTGTTAATGATTGCATGTATGTAACAACTAGTATTTTTAGATAACTGAAGATTCACTCATGGATAACTCATGTATGTCAGTTCAGATAGAGACCCAGTTGAGATCAGATGGAGGGACAATGTACTATCAGTTTCTAGGATATTCCTTGTGAATATTCCTTGCATGCAGAAAGAATATTATTCCTTATGGATTACGTAGTTGGACCCGAGGTTACAGCAAGTATGATGTGGCTAATTCACACATTTTATGACATTGGACCGCAATCAAAATTGCGCAAGAAAATAGGATCTTGGAGGACTTGTGCAGCCTATATATACAGGCCTAGGTGGTCCATGAGCTACATCCTTAGAGTGCAGAGAGAGCAGGATAGCTTTTGAGTTGATTCTTTTTCTATGTTGTTGAGGATTTCCACTTGATTGATAATACAGAGATGGGGTTTTAGGCTGTTGCTTTCCCTGAGTTATATCTTATGTGTTATGGTTGATTACTTCTCATTCTTAGTTATATTTGTTCATGCTTGATGTTTCTCATGTTAAATTAAGCTTCCACAAGGTTTATGGTAGATGTAGATCTAGTATTATGCTTTAGTACATTGCATATATCAGTTTGATCTGCAGGTGAAATTTCTAGATGATATCAGTGAGCTAGTTGATTTGTAGAGAAAATTCTACACTACTCAAATGGCTCAAAGGTCACTTGAGGTTGCATGGGCATTTCATCCTTTGGAGTGGGTTCCCCCATCCTCTGACACCAATCACACTGGCTCATGTATCTCCTCACATCATGATGAAGAGTGGGCCAGTAGTAGCCTGCTTGCAATATCTTGACAACAGTTCTTTTTGTTGGAAAATGACCTCCACATGGCCAGTCATGACAGGTCAGGAGGATGTCAAAGACTTCCTCCTCCCTGACACATCTTCTCAAGATCTGATCTAGGCCAAGTTTGAAGAGATTGCACCCAATCCAGGTGAATGGGGCACTTTTCCTTACTATCTTGCTCTTCTCTTTTGAGGATAGGTGTTGTGGGAACTGTGCTGAAACCAAGTAGTTTTCTATATCGGCAAATCATGGAGAGAGTACTGATATAGCAAACATATGTTCATCTGGCATTTGATCATCCACCATTCCTTCTTCTCCAAAAGGCAAATTTACGATAGACAAAACGTCAGCAACAACATTCTCTTTACCAAGCTTATCAATAATGGTCAAATCAAACTACTGCAGTAAAAGCAACCATCTAATAATGCAATCATTTACATCACGTTTGTTCATAAAATATCTAATTGTAGAATTCTCAGTGTGCACAAAGGTTTGATAGCTTGTGATATAATGTCAAAATTTGTTTAAGGAGTGCATGACAGCTACGAGTTCCTTCTCGGTCATTGCGTAATTTAACTTTGCCTTTGACAAGTTTTTGCTGATAAAGTATATGGCAGAAGGTAACTTTTCATAAATTTGTCCTAAGGTTGCTCCTGTTGCTTTGTTCATGGCGTTTGTGTGACTGTGTAAGGTGTAGAGCTGTAACAAGGGCCTTTTTCACCTCTAGTTATCTCACATTACAAGTCAATTCGGGAGCGTTTTGTTATTGCAAAGGGTATCTCAATTTGAGGCTATTTGTCAGAGTAATGCTTCGTAGTATAGGCCTAAGAAATACAAGAGTAAACGGATGCTAAACTATGACTAGATTACTTTTGCAGAAAGGAATTACACGCAGCAACTTTACCAGTCGAGGGTGCGGAAGTAATAACCCATCCCTCTAGAAACTGTTTGAAAGAAAAGAACTTAGAGTATGGATCATGGTTCTGGGAGCATAGTAGCGTCTGTTGTGTCTCACGACAGCCTTGATCCTCCTCTCACACCACACCAATGAATGTGAGTAAAAAGGAACAGCAGGAAAGTAAAATGGAACGACAATGCAGAAATGGAACAGCAGTAAAAGGAACAGCAGTAAAGAAACTAAGTCTCGCGAGTTCAACACTCTCAATCCTTTACATCAACTTATACACAAAGACAGAGCAATCCTTTATACAAGTAAACAGCTTAACCAAATGGAACAACAAACCATCATAAACAGGAAACGTCAATCATATATAAAAGTAGACAACTAAATCAAATAAACAGGAAACGTCAATCATATGTACAGATAATCTGACATGATCACCAGTAGTCCACATACAACATTGATTCCACTTTCTTATGATCGTCACTCCAACTATATGTAGCTAAAGCATTCCACTTATAAATTCTGTAACAGAAGTGAACAACTCAGAATAATCGTTATATGACCAATTCTGGAAATATGATACGAGCTTGTTATAAAGATTTACAATAGGAAACTACTGATGAACGAATATGGAACAACATGTAAAATATGTCAAATTATTGAGAATGATAAACAAACCACACAAAGCCAAACTGTAATGATACAATCAGCCAGTGTCCGTTGGAGCTGGGCCCTTAGCTTCCAATGGCACACCGCCGGAATTTACTTCAGACGCAGAGGGAAAATAATACCAAAGATATTATATTAACGCATCAACGATAGTACAGCAAAAACTAAGTCTCAAAGAGACTCGATAGTCTGAGTTCCAACTGACTGTGAAGTCTGTAAATAGAGAATAAAGATACAAGATAAAAACCAGAGTCCCCTGAGTCTTCAATGCTACCCTTTTTATACTAGTGATGGCGGAGTTAACCAGACAACAAAATAATTGAAAGTAACGATCCCTCAGGATCAAAGATCCTGAGGGATCTGTTAAGCTGTTAACTCCTCTCTTTTCTTCGCCTAGTCTTCTGAACTGACAGCTCCTTATCTCGTCCCAGATTGATTTTCCGAGATTTGCTCGCCCTAGTCTGGACTTTAGTTAGTTCCGAAGGGACAACCGTTATCTTCTCATGGAACTCCAGTTTTACACTGCGTCTTCCTCCTTTTGTCATTTTCTGCATAGAGAAGACAATTATTAATAATTGGTCATTCGTGCTCATTCTTATTACATTCTTCTTACTTTATAACAAATAAAAGATTACAAACATTGCTTGAATCATCACTAAATTATGCATGAAAACATACCTTTCCAATGCTCTACACACCCCTCGGCTTACCCTGTTTCATGGCCTCATGAAAACGTTATAGTTAACATGGAGAGCGGTGAGAGAATAAGCGGGAGAGGGTATCTCGTGAGGAGGTCTGCAACCATGGTGAGCAATGAGATTATCAATGAAGTAATTCAATTGATCTGCAGGCATATCATACAAGGCCTGGTATCCAGGTGCAGGGTGCCAAATAATTGGGCTACGGAACCGATATCCTAACCAAGACGGCCCAGCTTGCAAAAGGTGCTGGCCATAAAGGCTCAACCGTTCAGCAGCCAGCTCAAAATTCTCATAGTTGAATGGCTCCCTGAGCTGGATGCTTGGGGTGGAAACCCGATAACGGAATTTGGCAGCATCCAGGGCAGAATCTTTAATAGCCAAAAAGAATTCCACGCTATTTCGGATCAAGTCCTCATGCATGGGTCCTAAAAGTTCCATGACGCCCTGGGTTCTCATGAGGCTTTTGTGTGATTGCCATAGGTGAACTGGGTCTCTAGGCTCGGCCCTGACCCATAGATCTAGGTTGTGCTCCTGCCTCTGAAAGGCATTGTAAGCCCTGAGCCACTTTAACTGATTGACCCCAAACGAGACAAAAGCTTGGAGCTGTATATCCCCCACGAAGGGCCCCGGGTTTAAGTCAGTTTCTTGTTCGAGCACCATATTGTGAAAATAGAATTCACATAGCAACCGTTGAACCTTAACCCCATAATGTTTGCAACAATCAATAAAATCATTAACAGTATTAATCTGAATAGGGGCACCTGCCCTGACAACTTTTATTTTCAGTCTTAAGTATCTTTCAAGGAGAAATAAAGCATAATTCTTTGCAGGGGCCCTGCAAGTCAAAACATCATCATACAGCGAACATACTGTGTCAAATTGTTTAATAACAGCATCTAATCGACGTGTTACCTTGGCAACCTTTTCCTGTTCCTTCTGCCATCCTTCAAAGGCCTGACTCTCTGATTGACTCATGTTGCGCAGTTGCTGCTGCAATTCTTCATATTTTGCCCGAGGGATCGTTTGTTCTTTCAACTGCTCAGCTTCCTGCTGCAACTCCTCGTATTTTTCTCGAGGGATCATTTGTTCCCTCAGCTGGTCAGCCTCCTATCGGGCTTGCTTCATTTTGTGGTGCAAGGCCTTGGTTTTTGGATCCCTTTTCCAAGAATTCTCAGAGGCAGGGAGTCTTACCTGTACCTTTCCGTTTCGCTGCCTGGAGTTCGTGTCCCGAATTATTCCTAACGGTGATGCCTCAGTTTGGACCTCTTTGTTTTCCTTTTCTTTCTTCACCTGGATAAAGGGGTATGGTGGCCCCTCTGTAAATGGAATATCGCCTTGCGGCTCGGTTTTGATTGGAACAACAGTTGGTCCCAATGGGCTATTTGGTACAACAGTTTGTTCCGGAACGACATTCTGCTGTTCCATATCAGATGGAACGGCATTTGGTTTCTCAGTGTTGGTCGGACCAGCCGTAGGTCTATCAGCAGAGTATTGACCTACGAAACGCCTATAAGCCCCTTGCCTTTTCTTCTGATAGGACCCTGCTGCATTTGTTCTTGTTTTTCTCCTTACGGTCCTTCTTATTCTCAGACTGGCTTTCAAACTTCTAATTTTCTGCCGAAGCTGGGCTATAATATTCAGCAGTCTCTGCTGTTTCTTTCTCAATTTCTTAATTTCCCTTGCCTCGGCAGTGGGCGTATGAGTGGCCCTCTGCTCTGTCCCTCTTTCATCGAGGGTTTCTTCTGGCATTCTAGGAACGGATTGTTCCTGATAAGCATTCTCATTCCCCACATCATCAGCAGGTGGGTTTTCTTCTGGTGCCTTGGGAACGAATTGTTCCCGGTCGGTATTTACATTCTCTCCATCAACAACAGGGAGGTTTTCTCCTCCCGCTATCTCTTCATGCAATTCTTCATGTGCCTCTTCCTCAGAGGGTCCCTCAGGAGGGCTTGCTGGACTGGAAGGTGAAGTATAATCTCCCAGGCTGGCCAAGATAGTGGCCAGCTCTTCTTCCTCCATGGCGAACTGTGGAGGGCTGCCTCCCAATTGTTCCATCTCCTCCTCCTGAATTGGCTGCTCAATGGCTGCCTTCGGGTGGTCGGCTTCGGCCTCAGAGTAAGAAGGTTTCTTTCCTTCCTCGGCTTCTGCTTCGTCCTCAGTTTGTTCCACATTTTCCCTCGAAGGTTCCCGTTCTGGCATAGGTGGCTCATCTGTTATCTCGATCGGCTGGTCAATGCTTGGCTGGATTTTCTCCAGCCTACCTTTTATTCTTGCCAGCCGAGATGACTTCCTAGGTCTCTCAGGTCGCTCAGGTGTACTGGCCACCTGTTCTTCCACCACCACCTTTTTACGTTTTTTAGACTGTTCTGTCGTGCCAAAGGGATGCCTACGTTTCGAGGCAGCACGCTCTTCTGCAGCTTGTTCCTTATGTTTTTCTACATGTCCAGATGCCCTAGAGGAGCGTTTTTCGTTTTGATAACTCCGTGTTTTTCTTGGGTTGTTCGGGTGTATCCGAGGGGCGCTTAGGTTTTGGCGATGGTGATGCTCTGGGCTCCCTGGGTGCTTCGGAGGTACTAGCAGGGTGCTTAGCTTTTGTGGATGGTGATGCTACTCCCCCCCCGATTGCTGAAATAAGCTCCCCTCAGCTACTCTGCTGCTGAGTGAGACTGTGGCTCACTATCAGGCGGATCAACCCATGGTGGCTAACTACTGCATCTTCATGGTGTGCCTTTTTCAGGCTCCGAGAGGCATCATGCAATAATGAATTTAACAATGCAGGGAGATGCACGGAACATTTTCCTTTTAACACAGCTAAGAGCTTAAGGTGACGCGGTCTTACCACATCTTTTCAGCCTTCGCAGGTGATGTAGCTCTGCACTACTTTTTCCAATTCGCTCCAGGGTTCTCCCAACGTTGCCGGCAGCACTCCTTTCCCTTTTACTGTTAGATTCTGTCCTTCGTCTTGGAAAATATCTATGATCTTCTGCAGCCTCTCTTTCTTTTTCGTCCATATTGGTCCTAAGGCTGGTAATCCTGTTACCTCCATGATTATTTCCTCCGTGACCGTTATCTGTTTTCCACCCACTACGGAGTGTTCTTCCTGCAAGTTCTGCAGAAATTCCATGGCCACAGTTTCATTTGATTCACGCAGGTGGCTAAAATAAGTTAACCACCCCGCCCTTTCTAGGATCTCCCGAGCAGCTTCAGAGACTACCAGCTCACTAGGTTCGCTTCTGATAGCTTTTCCTCCCATGGTTCTGTTTCGGCTCCTAAATGGAACAGCAGTTACCTGTCGCAAAGAACGTAATCGCAGCTAGAAAAAACACAGAGCATGCATGAAAAATCGATTGTAAATAACAACTTATTGCAAAAATAGTATTATCATGTCATTAGCCCGTATCATACCTTCGTACCATATCATTTCCGAATGGTGTGTTACCACGTGGCCAGTGGAGTAATGAGGTCACCTCCCCCCTCGCAATATGATAGGCTGTCCCAGCCGTCAAATGGAGGAGGAGCCGCCATCCCGTCACCAAGTCATAAAGGAACAGCATGTAGAGTTTTCCCAAGTTTTAGATTAGACAAAGAAATACCGAGATCGAGGCAACAGATAGATTGCGTTTTGCATAAGCCTTCATGATGTGATGCAAAACAGGAGGATAGGACGTCTGGCACTCATATAAAGTCTAAGGTAGTCATAGTCAATATCTCTGCCATGATTGGTAGTGATAGATATTCATGTGACGTATCCATCAAAATGTAAGATATCATTATTACAAGGATAGAAGGAAGTATTTAATATCATCCAAATTGGTGTATATATTACGACTCCGATACCACTAACAGAGCTCTGCTGCCGACAGGTGTTCATAACCTTGGCAGAGTTGTTTATTTCACCCTGGAACCATGGTTCTTTGTGTGTTTTTGAAGAGCAATTCTTGTCAAAATGCAGGCCATCATGCTGGCTTGGTAACCAGATAACCATGATGCTATTCACCAGAGAGGCGCGAATCGTGGGCAGGCCGGCTCGTGATGAGACCCCCTGTTCCAAGGTTTGTTTATATAGTGAACCTGTTGGACCATATCCCTGGTGTGGTGGCCATGATGGGAATGCCACTTCGCTTCCAATCTTATGATCATAGTAGGCTGGTTCTTTAATGAAACCCCCTATCCTGCATTTGACAATATATATATATATATATATATATATTTAGAAATAACAGATTGTGCTCTTGTATAATTACACATAAGAGTGGTTCAACCCTCCTTAAGAGTGGGAATGGCGGAAGAAGTCTTGTCATCTCAACTTGGAATATATAAATCTTCTGTTCTTATTTCCAAGTAATAATAGAGAAAATTGTAGGAACTCAACATGATAAAAATATCCAACAAGGCAGAGGAGGTGAGACTATGACAACAAAAATTATGAGTGTGTGGATCCTTCCTTTGTTGTTGCATCAATACTAGGTTTGTTAAAGATAGCGATTCATGATATTCTGATCTCGATATGTCCTGTCTTTTATATTCATTGCATAAAGGTATAGATGTTACTTATGACCTTGAAAAGGGGATGGACAACACATCCTTTTGTTTTTGAAAGGAAGGGTGAGGAGGAGTTCATTTGATGCATTGCCTTCAAAAAATCAGCAAAACACACAAATGCTGCTTCCTTTTCAAAAGGAGCAGCAAAAACCCAAAAGTGTTGTTCCTTTTGAAAAGGAACAGCAAAAACTCAAGTGCTGTTCAAACACACAAACGTTGTGCCTTTTGAAAAGGAACAGCAAAAACACACAAGTGTTGTTCCCTTTGAAAAGGGACAGCAAAAACGCAAACAGTGTTGTTCCTTTTTTGAAAAGGAACAGCAAAAACACACCAGTGCTGTTCCTTTTGAAAAGGAACAGCAAAACGCAAGAGTGTTGTTCCTTTTTTGAAAAGGAACAGCAAAAACACACAAGTGTTGTTCCTTTTGAAAAGGAACAACAAAATTCAAAAGTGTTGTTCCTTTTTGAAAAGGAACAACAAAAACACACAAGTGCTGTTCCTTTTCAAAAGGAAAAGCAAAACGCAAAAGTGTTGTTCCTTTTTGAAAAGGAACAGCAAAAACACACAAGTGCTGTTCCTTTTGAAAAGGAACAACAAAACGCAAAAGTGTTGTTCCTTTTTGAAAAGGAACAACAAAAACACACAAGTGTTGTTCCTTTTGAAAAGGAACAGCAAAACGCAAAAGTGCTGTTCCTTTTGGGAAAGGAACAACAAAAAAACCAAAGGTGTTGTTCCTTTTGAAAAGGAACAACACACACAAAAAAACATATATACAAAATTTACAATTTTATATACAAAATGTGGTAATAAAAAGTAAATTCTTACTGATCTGTAGGTGAGGAAGTTTTTTCTTCCTCGCCCATAATCTCAATGTTAGTATCTTGGTGTAGCTGCTGACAAAAAGATTCCCGAGTGAGCGGTTTGTGATACAGACGAACTCGATGACTGTTTACCTTAAATGTATATCCAGACTCATCGATTGTGGTCAGTGTAAGAGTCCCATTGTCATGGACATTTTGAATCTCATATGGTCCCAACCAACGAGTCTGAAGCTTCCCCGGGAAATCCTGAAATCTAGAATCATATAACAGAGCCCAGTCTCCTTCATGAAATATCTTGTTTTTGATAAGTGCATCATGCCATTTGGCTCGCTGCTGTTGAATGAGTGCTGTATTCTGTAATGCAGAGAGCCTTATTTCATCTAATTCATTAATTTGGTGTAATCGGTTTTTCTGTGCTTCACTTAAATCCAATCCAACTTCTTGGGTCGTTCGTAGCGTTTGGATTTCGAATTCTATAGGAAAAATGGGCTGCTTTCCAAACATTAAATGATATGGTGAGTAGCCGGTGGTGCTTCTCCATGTGGTTCGATAAGCCCACAGTGCCTCGGGTAATCGGGCGGCCCAATCACACCGATGTGAGGCAATTGTTTTTGTCAAAATTGACTCTATTACCTTATTGCTGCTCTCCACTTGCCCATTCGCCTGAGGATGGTATGGGGTAGTAATTTTATGCTGGACACGATAGTTATTGAGTGTTGCAGCTAAGTGGTGCCCTACAAATTGTGGTCCTCCGTCTGTAATTACTTCCCTTGGGAGACCATAACGTACAAACAAATGGAGCAAGAACTGTATTACTGAATCTTCTGTAGCTCTAATCAATGCCTCCGCTTCAACCCATTTGGTAACATATTTAGTTGCTACCAAAATGTAGGTTCTTTGATTTGATGGCGGGCTGATGGGGCTGAAGAAGTCCAGAGCCCAGCATTCGAAAGGTTCGATTACTAATTGGAGCCGCAAAGGCATTTCGTCGGCTGGCCCAGGTCGTCCCGCACGCTGACAGCTATCACATGCCTGGACAAATTTTTTCGCATCTTTGAAAATTGTAGGCCAGTAATATCCCGTTTGTAGTACCTTGTGTGCTGTTCTTTTTTCAGCAAAGTGTCCTCCACATGGCCCATCATGGCAGCCTTTCAAAATATCAAAGATTTCGTCCTCCCGGATACATCTTCTGATTTCCATATCTGCTCCTGTGTGAAACAAATAGCCCCCAACCCACGAAAATCGAGTGCTTCTCTGAACAATTTGTTTCCGTTCATTGGGAGTTAAATGTTTTGGAAGCTTACCTACTGCAAGATAATTAGCAACATCAGCGTACCAGGGAGTCTGAACAGCGACAACGAATAAGTGTTCGTCTGGAACTTGGTCCTCGACTGCTGCTGCTTCAACTGACTTTGGTATTCGTGAGAGGAAATCGGCTACAGGATTCTCCTTCCCCGATCGATCTCTGATTGTAATGTCGAACTCCTGCAACAAGATCAACCACCTGGTTACTCTTCCATTTGTAACAGGCTTGTTTGTTAAGTACTTAATAGCAGAATGGTCTGTATAAAAAATAACAGGATAGCCTGTAGTATAGTGTCTAAATTTATTAACAGCGTGTATCACAGCTAAAAATTCTTTTTCAGTGACAGTGTAATTTAATTCAGCTGGAACCAAATTCTTGCTGATATAATAGATGGCGTATGGTTTTTTATCCTCTTCTTGGCCCAGAACTGCACCGATTGCTGTGTCTGAGGCGTCGGTTGAAATTTGGAATGGTAAATTCCAATTAGGTCCTCGGAGAACAGGAGCTGTAGATACCAGCCTCTTTAGTTCTTTGAAGGCCCGATCACATTTCTCTGTCCATAAGAAGTCAACATTTCCAGTTAATGCATGTAAAGGTGCGGCAATATGTGAATAATGTTGTATGAATCGTCTATAATAGCCAGAAAAACCAAGAAAACTGCGTACCTCTGTCTGATTAGTGGGGGTTGGAATAAGCAAAAGTATTTGGATTTTAGCCGGGTCTACCTGAATACCAGCTGCTGAAATATAGTGTCCCAGAATGAGTCCTTCAGTCATCATCATGTAACACTTTTCGTGACTCAAGCAGAGTCTGGTAGCGATGCAGCGCTGTAGGACTTTTTCGAGAGTATCTAGAGCTGGATCAAAGTCCTCTCCATATGGTGTGAAATCATCCATGTAGACTTCCAATCCATCATTAATTAGATCTGCAAAGATGCTAAGAACAGCCCTTTGGAATGTGGCTGGAGCATTACATAAACCAAAAGGTAAGACTCGATAAGCGAACGTTCCCCAGGGGCAAGTAAAGGTAGTTTTATCCTGGTCTTCAGGGGCAATCTAAATCTGATTGTATCCGCTGAAGCCATCCACGAAAGAGAAAAATTTCTTTCCTGCTAAGGTGTCCAGTACCTGGTCTATAAATGGAAGAGGGAAATGATCTTTTTGTGTGGCTTTGTTTAATTCTCTGTAATCCACACAGATCCTCCATTTCCCGTTCTTTTTAGGTACTACCACCAGTGGGGAGACCCATTTGCTGTCAGAAATAGGATAAATGAAATCAACATCTAAAAGTTTCTGAAGCTCATCTTTTACAACATCTTTTAAATGGGGGTTGAGTCTTCTTTGCGGTTGTCGAACAGGTCTTGCATCTTTTTCAATATAAATATGATGTGTACATAGCTGGGGGTCAATCCCTTTCATATCGGGATAGTCCCATGCAAATGCCTCCTGATACTTTCGTAAGAGCTGGATGAGTTTTGTCTCTTGTTCTGGTGTCAGACTAGCGTTAATATTTAAAGTTTTCCCCGGTTCAATTTGCACCACTTTGCTATTAGCGACAGAAGTCACCGGTATATTTTGGTCATGTTCGTTCCTCAGGGGATCCTCTTCTAATTCATTGTCAAATGCCGCCTTTATCATAAAACATTGTGTATACGATGTGGATTCTGTTTGATTAATGAATTTATTAATGGCATCGTCTTCGGTTTGATCTTTGAAATCTAGCGCTTCCTGGATTGTTAATGGAGGTCTAATGTTGTCTGTGATATATGAGGCAGGGTGCAGGTTGGTTTTCATCATCGTGATGCTTGGCTGAGCTGGAGGGTATAAAATTAAATTTTTGATATCCGGCCCTCTGGTTATGGTCATGTTTCCCTACCTGCAACCAATGTAGGCGTCAGCAGTAGCGAGCCACGGTCTACCTAGAATTAGCGGATGTCCATCTAGTCGGGTTCTTGGATTAATTATCAGGAAGTCGGTCGGGTATTCCCAGGAATCTACTGAAACCATGACATCATACAGGGTGCCTTCTGGTCTAATTACTGATCGGTCAGCTAGTTCTAACAAAGTGGAAGTAGGTTCTACTGATGTAATTCCGAGTTTCTGGCAAGCTGATGTTGTCAAGATGTTAATTGCAGCCCCTAGATCAACTAAGACGTTGCTCAAGGTCTGCCCATAAATTTGAACAGTGACAATTGGGTTCCCAGGGTCCTCGTATTTAACTGGTGTTTCTTTTCCTGATAGGAGGTCGGATAAGGTGCCGACTACCTGGACTTTGGGTTAGAAGTTACATTTCTTTTTGGTTTTCTGCTGCACAGGTCTTTTATGGTATTTGCATATATGGGGATATCCTGTATAGCTTGAAGGAATGGAATTCTTATATACAAATTTTGTAGTTCTCCCAGAATATCAAAGTCTGGATATTGTGTTGGTCGTGGAATGGCTAATCGTTCTGGGAATGGTGGAGGAGATGTAATTACTTGTTGATGAGCCTGGTCTTTATTTACATCTTCTTGTTGTGATGGTTGTTCTATAGGTAACTGATCTTCAATGTGAGTTGTTCTATGTCCCTCAGTTTCTATTATTCGCCCAGATCTTAACTGAAGATCGTTGCACTCCCACAGATCAGATTCAAATTCTGAGGATTCTATAATTTGAAGAGATTGAACTGGTCTATTATTTGGATTAGGGTTGGGTTGGGCTGGGAGCTGCGGTCTCAGATTAGGCTGGGGGTTTTGTTGTAAGGCTGGCAGAGTCGGTTGAGGGAACGGAATTGATCCTGCTGGCTGATAGGTCGATCTTGGCCAGCTTGTCTGCCAGGATGAGCTTTGCGAAGTGGAAGGGGTCCACTGTGGAGGATATGAATTATTCTGCCAATATGGTGGAGGATAAGGGCAGTTTGGCCAACCAAATTGGGACATCCAAGGATTCGGAGTAGGAAACATTTGAGGTGACCAATTTGAAAACGGGGGTTGAGACCGGTTTTGCCACATATTATGTTGCTGGGTATTGAACTGCGGGGGTTGAAAAGAAGAGGAGGGGTCTGAAAACATACCTGATTGCCTAGGCTGCCATTGACGACGCTGGTTAATAAAATATGCTGACTCTGGCTCCTCTTCTGCTTCTTTGTATACTGCCTTCAAACCAGGAAGTGAGGTGCAGCTTTCGGTCAGGTGGTCCTTGGTACAGATAGCACATATTTGGACTGTATCCAGCAGGCATTCCTTGTGGCTATGTTTCTTCCTGCATCGTGGGCAAAAAACTGCTAGATTCTGCTTCGCCTCGGCTTGCTTCTGTTTAGCCTGCACAATGTCAAGTTGTGTAGTTAATGTTCCCAGGATATCAGTTTTAAAATTTTCTAGCAAATTTCCAAGTTCCACCTGTGTTACTCCCTCTGTTGATGTTCTGTTATCTCTGGGGAAGCGATCATATTCCGCTGGTTTTATCCTCGTGCTGCCTCTTGAGCTCCTGATACACAGATCAATGATATCAGCAAAATTTTCCTGATAAATGTCTCCTTTCCTCGTAATGTTTAACGTTTCGATCCATTGTTCTTTCATACCTCTAATTAATGCAGTTTTCAACACGTTATCAGGCAGAGGTAGCGATGCATAAGGGGATCTTTGCAAGTTATATTGGAAACGTTCCACATATTCTTCTAGGGTTTCGTTTGGTCTGGCTGACATTTGAAAGATTTCATCTTTTAGTTCTCTCGACCTACAATAATCTTGATATTTCTTTAAAAAGGCTTCTTTCATTTGATCCCAATTATTAATAACCCCACCACCTAAGCCCATAAACCATCTTAACGCAACCCCTTTTAATGTAGAGGGGAACAATTTCAGTTTCTGGGGATCGGTGGTGTAATCGTATCCTCTACATAATACATCAAATTCGAACAAGAATGCGTCCGGATCTTCTGATGTAAGGCCATGAAATGTGGGGATATGATGGAGAGGGATGGCTTTCATGGGCGCATTTGCTGCAGAATCTACTATCGGATATTGCAATGTGGAGGTCTGGGTGTTTGGCTGATTCTGTACCATTGGATCGAATATATGCCAGTAATCTTCAGGAATTTCCAAGAGAGTGTTCCTTGGTTGAGGAGGGGTAGTCTTAATAGGGATTGTCTTGACACCACTCCCTTGATCAGGGATGATAATGGCCCCAACTGTCTGCGGTGAATGGATTCCTTCAACAAGGATTTTTACAGCGCTTCCCTTGTCCGGGCTATTTAAAGGCTGGTTTAATTCAATAGGAGATCTAGGTTCCTCGATTTCCCCTGTTTCCCCTTCTCCTTCACAAAGGTTACTTTGGGTCCCTTCGTGCAATGGTCCAGGAGTCAAATTTTCAATTTCTTGAAAATCCTGCTCCTCTGTTTGACTGTGCACTTCAGCAAAGGCTTCAGATGGTGATCCCGAGGCCTGAAGGGAACTAGTAGGCTGTTTAGAATTGACTTTCTTATAACCTACCGATGGCTGAGAGTCGGCTTTCTTATAGATTTCGTCTATGAAGGTCGTTCGTCCAAGGGTCACCGGCCCCTTGGCTTTGGATGGAGGCTTTTGATCTTTCTCTAACTTTTTCTGCTTAGTCATGCACTCCAATTAAACTGCTAAATCCTATTTAACCAATCAATTCTGCTAGGAAAGCGGACGGTGGAGCAGGGCTTTTACATGCTCCGTACGCAGGTTCTTACCTTTCATTTTTAAAATCCAACTCTCCCCTAGCAGATTCGCACACTACCCTGTTTAAAATACAAATGGCTATACCCTTCCCCGGCAACGGCGCCAAAATGTAGAGCTGTAACAAGGGCCTTTTTCACCTCTAGTTATCTCACATTACAAGTCAATCCGGGAGCGTTTTGTTATTGCAAAGGGTATCTCAATTTGAGGCTATTTGTCAGAGTAATGCTTCGTAGTATAGGCCTAAGAAATACAAGAGTAAACGGATGCTAAACTATGACTAGATTACTTTTGCAGAAAGGAATTACACGCAGCAACTTTACCAGTAGAGGGTGCGGAAGTAATAACCCATCCCTCTAGAAACTGTTTGAAAGAAAAGAACTTAGAGTATGGATCATGGTTCTGGGAGCATAGTAGCGTCTGCTGTGTCTCACGACAGCCTTGATCCTCCTCTCACACCACACCAATGAATGCGAGTAAAAAGGAACAACAGGAAAGTAAAATGGAACGGCAATGCAGAAATGGAACAGCAGTAAAAGGAACAGCAGTAAAGAAACTAAGTCTCGCGAGTTCAACACTCTCAATCCTTTACATCAACTTATACACAAAGACAGAGCAATCCTTTATACAAGTAAACAACTTAACCAAATGGAACAACTAACCATCATAAACAGGAAACGTCAATCATATATAAAAGTAGACAACTAAATCAAATAAACAGGAAACGTCAATCATATGTACAGATAATCTGACATGATCACCAGTAGTCCACATACAACATTGATTCCACTTTCTTATGATCGTCACTCCAACTATATGTAGCTAAAGCATTCCACTTATAAATTCTGTAACAGAAGTGAACAACTCAGAATAATCGTTATATGACCAATTCTGGAAATATGATACGAGCTTGTTATAAAGATTTACAATAGGAAACTACTGATGAACGAATATGGAACAGCATGTAAAATATGTCAAATTATTGAGAATGATAAACAAACCACACAAAGCCAAACTGTAATGATACAATCAGCCAGTGTCCGTTGGAGCCGGGCCCTTAGCTTCCAATGGCACACCGCCGGAATTTACTTCAGACGCAGAGGGAAAATAATACCAAAGATATTATATTAACGCATCAACGATAGTACAACAAAAACTAAGTCTCAAAGAGACTCGATAGTCTGAGTTCCAACTGACTGTGAAGTCTGTAAACAGAGAATAAAGATACAAGATAAAAACCAGAGTCCCCTGAGTCTTCAATGCTACCCTTTTTATACTAGTGATGGCGGAGTTAACCAGACAACAAAATAATTGAAAGTAACGATCCCTCAGGATCAAAGATCCTGAGGGATCTGTTAAGCTGTTAACTCCTCTCTTTTCTTCGCCTAGTCTTCCGAACTGACAACTCCTTATCTCGTCCCATATTGATTTGCCGAGATTTGCTCGCCCTGGTCTGGACTTTAGTTAGTTCCGAAGGGACAACCGTTATCTTCTCATGGAACTCCAGTTTTACACTGCGTCTTCCTCCTTTTGTCATTTTCTGCATAGAGAAGACAATTATTAATAATTGGTCATTCGTGCTCATTCTTATTACATTCTTCTTACTTTATAACAAAGAAAAGATTACAAACATTGCTTGAATCATCACTAAATTATGCATCAAAACATACCTTTCCAATGCTCTACATAAGGGTAGGGCCCAGTTTGGGCCTCTGAGAATTGGGGCAGTCACTAGCTTGATTTTCAAGGTATCTAGGGCTTCTTGACAGTTTTCCGACCATATGAACTCAACATCTTTGCCTAAGAGGCCAAACAAAGGAGAGGCTATCTTGCTGAAGTCTTTAAGGAATCTCCTGTAATATCCAGCTAATCCTAGGAAACTTCTGATATCTCTCACCTTTTGAGGAGGTGGGACCCTTTGGATGATAACAATTTTGTTGGGGTCCACCTGCAGTCCTTGTTGAGATATTGCATGACCTAGCACAGTCCATTTAGTCATCAATAATTCACATTTTTTTTTACTGAGGGACAAGTTCATCTTAATATACTTATCTAAAACTCTTCCTAGGTTAGATAAATCTTCCTGAAAGTCAAAGCCATAAGAAGTAAAATCATCCATGTATATTTCTACTGCATCATGAAACACTGCAGAAAATATACTCAATACCACTCTTTGGAAAGTGGTTGGAGCATTGCACAAGCCAAAAGCAAGGAACCGGTATGAAAAGGTACCCCAAGGACAAGTGAAAGTGGTCTTATCTTATTCTTATGGGCTGATTTGAATCTGATTCTACCCATTAAACCCATCTAGGAAGAAGAAAAAACATTTCCCTGCCAGACCGTCTAACACTTGATCTATGAAAGGTAAAGGAAAGTGGTCCATTTTAGTGGCTTTGTTCAATTACCTATAGTCGAAAGAGATTATCCACCTACCATTTTTCTTTGGCACTAGCACCAAAGGAGAGACCCATTCACTATCAGAAATGGGATAGATGAATCCTGCATTAAGCAATTTTTGTAGTTCTCCCTTAACAATTTCTTGAAGTGTTGGTTCATCCTCCTTTGAGGTTGCCTGACTAGTTTCCAATCTTCCTTGATGTATATATGATGAGTACATACTGAAGGGTGCACTCCCTACATCTCCTTATAACTCTAGGCAAAGGCATCTAGATGTTTTCCCAGTAGGCTACATAGCTCCTTCTCCTGGGAAGTAAATAGGGATAAATTCATTTTCAATGTTCTTTCTGGGCTGAACTCTATATTTTTGAAACGGAGAGAAGTAGGGTTGGCCACCCAGAGATCAATTGAGGGGTTTTTTTTGGTTTCTCTCACTATGTCTTCTAATGGTGATACACTCAGGGGTGGATTTTGAATCAAATTTTCAATCACATCATCCTCATCCTGCGGTTTGCCCCCCATTGTGATTTCTAATGCACAAAGCAGTGCATAATAAAATTCATCCTCATCCTCCTCCTCCAACCAGAGAGGTAGATCATGTTCTAGTAAGGGTTGGGCAGGAGGATATAAGGTTAACTGCTTGGACATGTGCATGTGCTTTATGGTCATGTTCCCAGCTCGACAACTACTGTAGCCAACCAAGGTCTTCCTAAAATGAGAGGATACCCAGTGAGATTTTCCTTTGGCTGGAGAACCAAGAAATTAGCAAGGTACTCCCAAGAATCAATGGAGACCATTACATCTTCCACAATCCCCCTAGGGGTCACGGTGGAGCGGTCTGCTAGCTGTAGCACTATCGTGGTCTTCCTCAAGGAGCCTTGGAGGTTAAGTTTGAGCATTATGTCCTTTGTCATCACATTAATGGGAAACTCCCAAATCAATCAAGGTATGTGGGACTATTGTGCCATTAATGTGGACATCAACTACTAGGCTTCCAGGGTCCAAATATTTTGGACAGATTATCTACCCCAACATCAGGTCGGACAGTTGTCCTATGACATTGATGGTTGGGGCATCTCTCTTGCGCCTTCTTGGATGCTTATAGCACTTCTCTTTGATCAACCTATTATAGATAGGCACATATTTTATGGATTGTAGAAGTGATATCTTCACACATAAGTGTTTCAATTCTCTCAGGAGTTCAATCTCTTCTGGGGTAGGCTGGATTGTCATGGATAGTCTCTCATGAAAGGGTGGATTTGCTTTAGGTTCACTTTCCTCTTTATCTTCCTTGACCTCCCTAAGTGGAGGCTAGCTATCTGGGAGAACCTTTCCAGATCACAAGTTGATTTCTTGAATCTCCACAGCATAAGTTGGGCATGATGGTTCCCCACTAAACACTGGCTAAGCCTGTCTATTGTTTGGGTTCAGATTTGGCTGGCATGCATTTGGGGTTGCCTTGGTGGAGCAGAAGGTAACAGTTTTGGTTGGGCAGGTGGTGGAGATAGAAGAGCAGGACAAGAGTTGTAATAGGGCCTCTGCCCCTGATGAAGTGCATTCCACTGAGGTTGTGGCTAAGCATAGGATTGAAATGAATGGGTGGCTGGTTGGGCATGATATTGAGATGTGAAGGACCAAGGAGGAGGCGTGGACCAGGAAGGATAAGTAGGGGGGGGCCAAGAAGGTATGGAGGTGACTTGGCTGGGGTTGTAGTATGCCTGAGATGTCCCTTGCATCCCCTTCTGATATGGTCTAGGTTTGTGCGGCCTCCTTTGGTTTATGTAATATATCTATTGAGTGACTCCTTCAACCCCTTGGTATACAGTTTTAATTCTGAGCAAAGAAAGGAACTTGTCTGTAGAATGATTTTCTTCACAAACTAAACAAACGTCTATAGAGTTCAATGGGAATTTGTTCCTAGGATGCCTCCTGGTGCATCCAGGACAAAAGATGGCCAAAGCCCTCTCTGCTTCCTCTTGTTTCCTTTTGATATGTAAGGTATCCATTTGCATGGCAAGAGTCTGTAGCATATCACTCTTGAAGTCTTCCAACATGTTTCCAATTTCACCTTTAATGGATGAATTGGAAGAAGAGGCACTGGTTATGGGTTGACTCCCCCTACCATTCTTTTTGGCTGCTTTAGAATGGTTTCTAAAAACAGTCTTTATGCCCTCATAGGATAGTTGGTAGATGTCTCCCCCGACCAGTAGATGGAGGGTGTCTAGAAGGTCTTCCCTAATTCCCCTGATGAAGACCAACTTCAAAGACTCAGGGTCAAGTGTACACCCGACCCTTTTGTAATTAATCTAGAACCTCTCTTCATAGTCTTCTAGGGACTCATCACTTCCCATGGTCATTCGAAAGATTTCTTCTTTAGTATGTCCTACAATAGTCTCGATACCTGTTGTTAAAGGCCTGCTACATCTGAGCCCAAGTTGTGATGTTATTGGCAGGTAATCCCACGAACCAGCGCAGTGCTGCATCCTTGAGATTAGAAGGGAACAGTTTCAACTTTTTCTCATCTTTTGCATAGTCATAAGCTCGACAGATAACAACAAACTCAAACAAGAAGGTGTCAAGATCTTCTGTAGTCAGACCATTGAAATGAGGTAGGGTTGAAGGACTTATATTTTTCATTTTGGTGTCCCCATTGGTCTCCCGAATGGGAAAGGTATCCTCTTTTCTTTCTCCATTTCCCCTAGCATTTCTGTTTTTAGCCATTGGCTCCAAAGGAATGTTTTCTTCTTCTTCTCCTCCTATAGGTTCTTCAAATATTTCTGGCCGTTCACCTAGGGGTTCTTCTTGATTGCAGCCACCAAAGAAGAGAGAAGGTTGGCTATGTGAAGCAGTGGGGGTGTTGGGAAAAAAATTTCCTAAGTTATCTCTATTTCTACGAGGCATGAAAAGAAATTCTTTTTGGTTGGGTTTTTCTTTTTCCTCACACTGAAAGTACCTACAGAAACTGAAATTGATTGAACAAAACAAATTGCAACTAGCTGAAATGACCTGCTGAATGAAATTTGCAGAATTGAAAAGGAAAGCAAGGAAATGTAGAACTAAAAGAAAGGAAATGGATAGTCCACTTTTGTTGAAATGAAATTTGCAGAACTAAGAAGGAAAGCAAGGAAATTCAGAACTTGAAAGAAAGGAAATGACTAGTGTACTTTTGCCGAAATAAATTATTAGCAGAATGTTGCAATAGGAAATAGAAGAAAGCAATAATCACAGAATATTCTGACACTTCCCTGACAACGGCACCAAAAAGTGGTGAGCACCAGTATTGTAACAAGAATGTTGCAACTCCTGGGCTGCCAACTTTACTTTTATCAACTCGGTAGTTCGTAACAAACTTGGAAGCATCAGTGTTGTATGAACAAGTACTAGTTCTCACTGCAGGTTGTCACTTGGTCAGCTGGCGCGAGATCACTAGGAGATGAAGCCAACTTCTATGGATTCCATAAGAATCTTTATGTATGATGAAATAAATAAATACTACTCTACAAAGCTATTCTAATTGCAGAAAGGAAAAGGACTAGAATGTAAAGAAAGACCTAGTAAACACTAATTAACAAGCTAATTCTCCTTTTGCCAAAAACACTATGAAAACCATGAAAGAAATGCCATTACCTACTCAAAAAAGTAAACAACATCTAACCATGCTATTTTTGGAAGTAAATAAGCAAAAAAAAAAAAATTGGATTTTTATGTGAATTTGACATGCATCTAATTTATTGTGTGTGAGTGTGGCAGCAAATAGGTGGCATTAAAGGGTGGTTTTGGAGCTTGGGAGGATGTAGGATGGTGAGAATGGGTCCTAGGAGGTCTTAGGTGGTCTTCTGGAGGATTTTCCTACACTTAGGCTTCAAAAGAAAGCCTACAGGAAAAACTACAGGAGGACATAGGGGAACTACAGGAGGAAAACAGGGAAACTACATGAGGCTTACGAGAGGAGGCCAGGAGCAATTTCCACTATTTTGAGGGTGCGAGAGTGGGTGAAAAAGGTGGATGAAGGTTTGGATGAGGTGTTAGGGTGCCTAAGGTCTACCATGAATCACCAGGAGAGAGAAGGATGATTGGGTTTGCTCAAGGAGAGAGGAAGAAGTTTTATGGAAGACAAAGGAAACTAGGGCATAATTGAGGTGAAGTTTGGGGGACCTGTAGGGCATGGATCATATGGAGGATGTGATTTCTGATAAGATATCCTACTACTAGAAGAGATCTTCTGCAAAGGAACTGATAGTCAACCAAGAAAATCAAGCAACAAATGAAATGAGTGCATTTAGGAAAACAAAGTTTCGCATTAAAATGGTTTGAACTATGATCCATGAAAGGAAATGCTGATAAATTCTAAAAGAAGGGAAAGCATGAAAGAGGACTATTATAAATTAGGAAGTGAACATGATAAATAAGATCTAAAGCAAAGAAAAACTAGAATATTAACCTACTAAAGAGCTGCAAACACTAGAAGTCCTATGAAGGATGAAAATCGGTGTTTTTGGGGCAGCAAGAGGGTCTTTGCCTCAGATCATGGTCCCAGAGGGAGGAAGAGAGACCAAGGAACTGTTGCTAGCCTTTTGAATATTTTCTGATCACTGCTTAACCTGCTACAGAAAGCACAAATGAAAGAAAACTACTAAATAATCAAAAGCAACCTATTCTTAACCATGAAAGAAATACATCTAACAAAAAATTAATCTACAAACTGAAGTAAAGCATACAAATACAAGTAAAGAGAAGCATGGCTGCTTGGATTGGGCCCTAACCTAAGAACTTCAGCCCTATGAGGTAACTCAATGCTAGCTCAAAAAGGATTCCATCTTCATTACCAAAACAATAGCAAGATTACATGAAACTGTCACAAAATAGTGAGCTCGAAATTTGAGTAGAGTTTACATAAGAAAAAAATCTGACCCTAGTGAGGCCCTAGGCCTCTCTACTTATACATATGAAGTTATCAATAGCTTCCTTAAAATCAGGGAGACTTGGCTCGCAAAACTCGAGATAACTATCAGTCATCCTCCACTTGCTCAACTACCTTCTAATGCATGATTCGTTGCTTGTACTCCGAGCTGAATGAAGGGGAATTTGAAGTGAGGAGTAATAAATGAGGGGGATTCCATCCTATAATTCCTCTCCTCTGTCTACTTCGAGTTATTGCTACCATTTGACCACTGGATCCTTGACTTTGACCTCAAAATGCATCAATAATCTACATTAAATACATGCTAGACCACATGGCAACATAACTAACTTAACTCACTCTATAAGCATAAATATAATAAGAAAATCATACAATAAGCTAAAATAATGGTTGATTAGACTAGGCTAGGAGGTAAAATGAGCCCATATAATTACCCATTTATGAGGCTCATCAAGCACCATGCAAAGTTACAACGGATTTTAGCATCACTTATTGTCTCACTCACACAACAAAAGATCTAGCCACCCTGAGCAACATGAATCCATTTCTGAAGATTGAAAAGGGGGAACACCATCCTTAGGAAGGAGTCTATCCACTACACTAGAAAAATATTGAACACTTGAAAGAAAATTGCACAAAACAACCTTATCAGTCAAATAATCAGCAAGCTATGAAGACCTATGTAGAAGCAAGCAAAGAAAATTAACACCTGTAGGGAAATGGGGATCGATCATCAACTCAACAGTAGCATGCATGCCTCTCCAACAACCATCAGGTAGGTACACGTATGCAATATTATTGACCTCTTCTCTTGAGCATATTATACTTAGAAATTTTTTGTTAATGCATGAAAGATGAAGTTTTATAAGCTAAGGATGGATCAAAAATCTTAGCCACCTTCAACTAGTTAATTGCAGCTCACTCCTTCACTCATGCAATGTGGAAAATTCAAATTAGGAAGGGTGATGATTTTGAGGAATGGGAACAATAGTTAAAAGAAATTTTTTTTCAAAGGCCAAGTCACCACAACCCTCCAAGTCCTCTACCACTTCATATCCACTATCTTTCCATCATTCATCCATCCCATTTCATACAAAAAAATTGATATTTTACAAGAACAAACCCTACACTCTGATTCAACCTAAATTTATTTTTTTAAAAACACACAGAGCACATCCTCTCCATTTTCAAAAACCTACACTACTCCCTCTAAGCCCTAGCATCATCCTCCAAACCCTCTACATCATTTGTTATCACTCCCATACAATTAGAAGACTCTAAAAGATAAGGAATGTTTGCTACAGGAAGATAAAATGTTGCTCCAAGAAGGAATAAAGGAACCAATGGTGCTAAAATAAAAAATGGTAGTGCCTAAGAGAGACCTTATCAAAACAGAGAACTCCAAGGACATTAGGCAATCATCTAGGCAAAAAAAAGAGACAGAAGAAGGCATTCACCATCAAAACAGAACTCAAACTGCAGTGATGAAAAGAGGATTTTCAAGAGGTCTCTAATATCTTTCTAGATTTTTTCCAAGGTATAAAAGATGTTATAAAAATGGGAGAAAGGAATCGAAGTCAAGTTGAGGGCCTACCCTAAGCTCAGACTATCATTTCTACTCAAAATGGGTTTAAACATGGTTTCCTATAGTTTTTACAGGAATTACTATAGGATGTGCTAGTTCTCATCTAAAGGCATTTTGAAGGTTTCAGAGGCATCCAGATGGTGTAACAAGGTAGAAAATGGTTGGAGACATATGTGGAGGACCTTGCCAAATTGAAAATTATTCAAGAACACATCTTGAATAATGGGAAGAAGGCAGACTAATGGTGTCAAGAAACACTGTGATTTTTTCTATGCACAAGTAGTTTTGGAAAAATGAGGGAAAATGGAATGAAGTTTCAAGGGAGATGATATGAATAAAATGGATCTACATGCTAACAAAGTTCACTTGAAAAGAGCAAAGTTATGGTTTTTCTAGAAATATTGTTAAACAATCATGAAATGAACAACTACATTTTTGTGCTCGTCCTTGCAAAACTTACAACCAAAATTCTTAAGAGAAAGGACTGAAGAATGCACAAGAGAGCCACCACCAGGGCCATGAATGAGGCACAATGAGGTCACTAAGTTTCTCAGAGGAGGAACAACACTTTCAGTAGGGGGTTATGATGGGCCTCTAAATTAGACATAAATTAAGCCCCATGCCTCTAAATTAGAAATCAATTAAGACCCATATGACCATACTTCAACATTAAACCTCTCCTTTTGCATTAGATAATGCATTTTTAACATTAATATGTTCATTAGGAAGATTTATGGATAATTGAATATTTGTGCCTAATATTATTTACTTTTGTGGAATATTGTGAGAATATTGAGTAGATTATGAAGATTTGGAGGAGGAGAAAATTTAGGGACTTGCTACATACTCTAGGAGGATAAATATTAAATAATAAATAAACAAGATTTTCTGGAATTATGGCATATATTTTTGAGCTCCAATGATTGAGAATATCTAGGAATGTGTTCCCTGCCATTTAATGCACATTCCTAAGATTGGGAACTAGATCCCCTAATCAATGGATTTTGGTGGGGAAAGCTTCCTTCTTTCATGGGTAATGATTCCTTATCATTTTTATAAGTACCAAGTTGAATTTTCCTCTAGGGGAGATTTTTCTTAGTCTTCTTCTGAAGAGAACTCGTATTTTTGAAGCTCCACTATCATTTCTTGCAAGGATGTAATTGTATTAATGGAAATAATGAAGATTAGTTTCATGTTCAGCTTCTAGATCTTGGTATCCTTCATAGGACTTGGATTTTTTTTGGGCTTGGCCATCCCAGGAGCCTAAGAGCCGTTTTTGTCATTTTCTTTTCTTCTTTTCACTTCTTATTCACATGCATCTCTTGTTCGTCTTTTTTCTATTTCTGCATTTAGTGTTAATGATTTCTTGTTGTATGATTGGGTTAGATGGCTGATGTAAGTTCTTTTGCAAGATCACAAGAATAATTTCATCCTTGGAAAATCTTTGGAAGATCATAGTAATCATTGAGCTACTTGGATTAGTTTGCTTATTCCGAAATCTAGATTTATGGAGCTCATTTGTCGCAAATAACAATAAATTACTTTTATTTTTAGAGCATGCTAATGAGCTGCAATTGAGTTGGTTCCACTTGAATTAAATCAGAAACTAATAACAAAAATCGCCCCATTGAATTTTCACTTCATTAGGTTAGGAATTTGATAGATTTACTAGCTCAATAGTTCTCGAATTTCTAGATCTTAGACTAGTAATTTTCTGGTATTTTTTCACATGGGTTAACAGAGGTGCTTTTGAGTGATACACTTGGAATGGAGACCTGATACAACCTAATCAATAAAAAAAAAATTCCCATCCAATTTGGATTTGGTTTGCTTGGTCATTTGATGAGTTATAACTTCCTGTAGTAAATCTCTAACATCTTGTAGTTTCCTGTGCTAGCATTCCAACATGCATTTACTTGCCCAGATTCACTCAAAAATATTGGTTATTATCCCTTAGGGTTGAATAAATACCCCTAGTCTCTAAATAAATGATTAGGGAATACTGAAGACCACTTAGGACTCACCTCTTTACCCATGCAAAACATTTCAGCGATTTGGTTTAATGGACATATTTACGGATTGGATAAAACAATGATGACTTTCTTGATTGCCACCTCCAATGAACTTTGTTAATGGATATAAACTATTTCAAATTTAATGGTTTATATTTATTTCATAATATTTATGCAATTAAAATAGGTTTCTTTCCTTGTACTCTATTTCTTGAAATTAATAGGTTAAGATTTCCATTTCGAGCATTTCATTTTCTGCAATTAGTTTAGGATGTGACTTCAGTACATGCACTCCATTACATCATGACAGCAAAGGAAGGACACATTGTATGCTACACATATAGTGCCAATACCTATTATTTTGTACGAACCTCAAGTTTATAATTAAATTTCGTACACTTGGGAGTTGCAACATTTTTGTTGTAATACCGAGGCTCATCATGAATTTCCTTGCTCTCCCTTTGGTCAAGCAAGAAGCTTTTCACCTCCCTTAGGTTCTACACCCTTACTTCAAGATAGACATAATATTATGTCTTGCAGTAAAAAGCTTACAAAAAAATTTAAGCCCTTGACATAGGGTTTGAACCCTTGACCAATAACCCCCACCAAATAAGCAAATCAAAGGAATTGATATAAAATAATGCACCAAGGTAGATTAGCCTTCCTCATGGGTGGGCTCTATTCCATTGTCTGAAAGTTCATGAACCAAGCAGGTGAGGTGTGAACATTGAGGAGTTCTAAAATAGGAGTGACCAAGCCCTTTTCTCAGAACCCTCATGTAAATATTTTTACATTGATTAACAGAGGAAGAAGGTTGGACTGACTGTTGGATGGTAATCCAACAACCTCTAGGCTCCATTACATTTATTTATTCATTCAACAACCTCCTGCCTCCAAGCAATTAACAAAGGAAGAAGGTTGAACATTCTTCATTATGAATATTATATGGTAATACAACAACTATAGGCTCCATTACATTTATTTATTCGTTCAACAGTCTCCTCGTACCAAGTAGTGGCATACTTTAGACTCTAGAACTTATAGGTTAGGTTGTCGAGGAACAAGGCAGACTGATGGTCATCTAGGCTGCAGTCGTTTTGTAATTTAAATTTTCATAAATTTCTAGCAGACTGGCAGCCCTTCATACGACATTTTAAAATATTACTTGAATTTTTTTTAAACGTGTAAAATTCAAAATTTATTTTTTTATTTGACTCATGATTTTTGGTTAAAACTCAACAGACGTGTTGGAGGCCTCTTGACTGGATGTGACGTGTTCAATTTTGAACATCGATTCCCTCTCAAACAAGGAATAGATCCCTGCCCCCTCTTAATTAGGGAGACACAACAATAAGCTTCATTTTGTCTCATTCATCAACTACTTGTTCTACTATGGAGAGCATAGTAGTAGCTGCAAGGGGTCCTATCTCGTACCATCATATTATACCTGAGCATCGACCTTCCTGGATGTTATGGAGCCAAACTATTTCTCAATCTATCTTTGTGACAGGGTTCTTTCCATCAACCTCTAATATCACTTTCCATCAACCATCATTAATTATATCTATGTCATCAAAAGTATCTTGTCAAACCAATCAATGAAGATATTAGCACTAGGTTTGTATCTTTCTAATAGGTCCAAATGTTTTTATGATCAGTTAACAACTTCATTTAGAAGTAGTGAAGGGTTGGGTATTGAGCTATGTTAAAAAAAAATTATTGAAGGGTGAAATCAAGCTTAGAAATATTTTAAAAGAGTTTATTTAAGTTATATTTAACCTTTCCCTAAGTTTTGTAGCGAATCAGAGCCTATCGAATGCCTACAACTAGCGCTACGAAAATTTGAAAATATGAGTTTTTGAACTCCTTTTGAAGTTCCCAAACCATTTTTCAAGATGATTTGCCATTATTAAACCTTTATTTGACACCTGGTGGGATTTCTAACCCTTATATAAGGTTATAAAATAAACCCTAAAACTGCAGTTTTTTGTAAAAAGGTCATTTCCCGCAAACTTAGAAAATCTTGTTATAGAGACAAAAATTAGGGTTTATGAAAGAAAAACAAAAAGGAAGAACAAACCAGCATAAGAATATGAAAAATAAAATAATATATCATCAAGGTTTTCTTCATATTGCAGGCACACACATCAGGTTCCTATGGTTTTGGTCAAATAACCAACAAGATGGAGAAATGGGAACGCTTTGTTTTTCCCAGTTTTAGTCATTGCCTTCAAGAACAATTTCTGAACATTTGAAATCAAGTCTTAAAAATAAAAATGAGGTTTTTTTTGGTAACAGGCAGATTTCGAAGAAACTCTTTCATATTTTACCCAAACATTATGGTTTGCAAATTACAAAGGAATCTTTGAGGCCTTGTTTTCTAGATTTTGTAATCTTGTTATTTTCCTGTTTTAGTCACTATTAGAAAATGCATTTTTTGAACATATGTAGATGAATTTGTAAAAAAAAAAAAGAGTTTTATGTTGGTAACATACTAGTTTAAAGATGCCTCTCTCAATTTTTACTCACATAGCATGGTCTGAAGTATACGAAGGGATATTTGTAGACTAGTGTTCAGAATTTAAATATTTAATTATTTTTTGTTTTAGCCATCCACTTTGGGGGCGGTTTTTGAGAAGTTGAAAATGAATTTTCCAAAAATGAAATATTTTTTTATGGGGAATGAACTAATTAAAATATATATATATATATATATATATATATATATATATATATATATATATATATATTTCAGTGTTTACAAATATATCACGGTTTCAGAGATCTGAATTCTTTTTTAAAGCCTATTTTGCATAAATTTGTGATATTTTTCAAAATTTTGTTTCCTATGAAAATTCCAAGAGAAGAGTTGAAGGACAACCTCATCAAATTCGGCTTGGGGATCAGACTAAAAATGGGTGAATACTTCTTTTAGATCTTGATGGTTATTGTAATTAATACTTTCTCAAACATTGTGGATCTTAGATTTATGTATCTTTCCTATATAATGAACGAAAAAGAAAGAAGATGGGTTGTAATTTGAAACAAAATATTAATTTTTTAAGTGTGTGATTGAATTTTTCATCTTTCAAGTGCTAAGAGGACTAGGACATTATGTTCATGACACAAAGATCCTTGTGATGGAATGCTCAGTCAGTTTTATTCTGTGGTAGTTTCCTTTTTATGTGATATCATTTATCTATTATATTTTTGTGTTTAAATGAGATTACGTGACATAATTCATTAGTTTAACACTCTAGTTCATATGATTTATACACCTGCACTATTTCCCCTACAACTTTCAGAATTTATGTTTCGTGCCCTGTTATAGTGGATTGTTTCCTCCTTCTACTACCATTCAGATGATGTTTGATATGTATATAGTCTACCATCTACCTTGCCTTTATCCCTTTTGATTCATACAATCAAGATCTCGGTTTCTACATCTGAAACTAGATTGATCGACTCCATTTCCCAATAGGTTACTTGTTTCATCCCAACCCTATGGTAGATCCAAAAACCCTATTAAATATATAGCCATTGTTTCAAGAAAGAACTAGTTGATAAGCTTAGTGATTAAGTTGTCAGAGAGAGCCCTCTCTGGATTGAAGGGGATAGCCTTCAATCTACAAGATTGGTTTGAAAAGGTTATCTTAGGGATTTCTATATTATATCCAAGAAAAATTTCTGAATGATAACAACTTGGTGACCGAAAATTGTCTTTGAAGATGACTATCATGAAATGAAGGGGAGAAGTGTAATTGGAAAAGGAAGAACTTGGCGGCAGAGCTGGAGAAAGTCGAGGCATAGGAGGGTTACAAATTGTGGCGGAAGTATCACCCATGGAGGGAAGTAGAGGAGGGAGCTTCACTCCCTCCTATAAGGAGGCAGTAGCCAACAAGAGCAAGATACCTTCAGATAAAGGCAGAGGGAAAGCGGAGGAAGGAAGGAGAAACGGGGAAGGGGAAATAGAGGGCTCCAAATCAGAGGAAAATGATAGCACAAAAGATAAGGAGAAAAATGACAAAAAATAGAGAACAAAAGACAAAAATCAAAAGGGACCGTGCAAACCCAAGACTGAAATCACTCCTAGAGTAGTATTAGATAATTCAGAGCTGTAGGCGGATAGGGAGCACATGCAGATGTACGCAATCATATGAAAATTTATGGGGTTATGGCCCATTGAAAAGTCTTTACAGACTTGGATCGATACCACTGGAAGCCTAAAGGGAGCATTGATCTTCACCTGGGGTCCAAGGGTTTCTTCACTATGGTGTTCACCAACATTGAGGACAAAGACAAAGTGTTTGAAGGCAGGCCCTACTTCTATGCAGCAACAAGGCTCTATATGAGGCCATGGAAGATGAAATTCATTCCAGAGAGGGAAACTCTTACCTCAGTCCCGGTATGGGTAAGACTCTATTCTCTACCTCTTGATTATTGACAAACATAATCGCTAGCTGCCATAGGCAATAAATTAACAAGGTTTGTCAAAGCTTTTGAAGCCACAAGGAGGGGGAAATATACTTCCTTTGCTAGGATCTGTGTGGAGATGGATCTATCTGGGGCTCTTCCGAATGAATTTATCTTTGAGGTTTTTGATGAGGAATGGGTGCAGACAATAGACTATGAACACATTCCATTTAGATGTCATAGGTGCCATGAACATGGACACAGACTGCCCTCTCAGTATAGCAGAAAACAAAAGTAAAAGCAACATATTGAAAGACACAAACAGCTTTCACAGAGTGGTCCATAAAGGAAAAAGTGGCAAAAAAGGGCCAAAACAATAGCAAGCGGGAGGACAAAAGGCTAGTCAGAATCAATACCAAGTTCTCGAAGAGGATGAAGAAATAACAGTAGAGGATCTAGTGATGAACGAAGGTTATGAGAAGAAGTAGAAGGAATAAGATAATGATCAGACACAGGAAAAGGAAAATTCGAAAGGAAACATGATGAGTGATTCAGAACTAGAAATGGATCAAGAAATGAACCAAAGTGAGACGGAAACAGAGGACAATGACCTATAGGAGATTCTTGACAGAGAAAACCTAGATCTAGAAGGATTCCTGAATCAGGGAACCATGGGAGGGGTAGAATCACTACCACAAGAAAAGATCAATAGAATACAGCAGCTATTCCTATGGAAAACCCAGCAAAGGGTTTGGAGGAAGTAAATAACATTAAAAGACAAAGTAACGAAGGAGTGAAAGCAGTAAAAGCAACTCCAGTGCTAGCACCAAGGAATATCGAAAGAAAAAGAGGTAGAAAAAAGTAGAACGAGCTACTCATGGAATGTGGAAAGCTCATGGTAGACTCAGGTAAGATGAAAGATCTAACCAGTTAGTCCTTTACCAATCTTTAATTATGAAGTTCACTACTTGGAATATTAGAGGTCTAGGCAGCAGGAGAAAACAGAGAATGTTGAATAATAGAATGAAACAACCAACTCCGAATATAATTTTTGTCCAAGAAATGAAACGCTCTATTCAAAAGTTAAAGCAAATCCACAGTAAATGGCTCAACAGATTTCAGTTTCTAGAAGTTAAAGCTGAAAATTGAACAGGGGGTATCCTCACTCTCTAGAATCCCCAAAAGATTGGAATAATCAATGCGGAAGCATCAAGGAACTATTTATCAGTGGTCATACAAGCTGTAGGAGACAGGGACACTTATCTAGTCAAGAATGCTTATGGCCCTCAAATTTTGGATGACAAAATCAGGCTTTTAGATTCCTTGGTGGATCTCTGGGTTAGGCATGTAGGATTACCTTGGGTCATAGGAGGAGACTTAAATATGATTAGATCTCTCTCAGAGAAAAAAAGGGGGTACAAGAGCTCTAAACAAGGATGCCTCAGCCTTCCAAAACTTTTCAGAAAGCATGAATCTAGTTGACATTGAGACAAACAATGGCCTCTCCACGTCGAATAATAAAAGAGGAGGGGATTCCCAGATATCCTCTAAGTTAGATAGTTTCATGATCTCGGAGGATCTCATGCTTTTAAACAAGGAAATAATTGCAGGAATTCTTCCTTTTAGTGGCTCAGATCACTGGCCAGTGCTAATGGAGATCAAGGGCATAAGCACCCCAAGAAATTGACCTTTCAAATTTGAAAATATTTGGTTTTCACATCCAGATTTTATCAGCAACATTGGAAAATGGTGGGAGAAAGATTTGCAGATTCAGGGATCATCAATGTTTGGAACAAGGACGTATTTGGAAATATTTTTGTAGGTAAGAAATTTATTGAAAATAAAATTTTGGAGCTCAACCAAACTTTCATCAAGGAATGATTTGATAAGAACAAAAATGAACAGGTAGAGAAATACCATCTAGAATGGGAAAAGTTGTGCAAACAAGAGGAAATTTTTTGGAACCAAAAATCAAGAGTTCAATGGCTAAAGGAAGGAGAACGCAACACCAAATTTTTCCATAGATCCACCATTTCTAATAGGACTCACAACAAGATCTCTTCGATCAAGGATGAGGTCGGGCAGATCCATCAAACCCATGAGGAAATCGAAGCAGTGTTAGTTAAAAACTTCCGAGGTATTGCCCAGGAAGACATTTTAGTAAGGGAGCCTTTTATCAAGAACTTCACTAAACACATCCCTAAGTTGGTACCTAGAGAGGACAACAGTATCTCAACATACTTATAACTAAAAAGGAGGTAAGCGAGGTACTCAAGGAAATGCAAAATGGCAAAGCCCCTGGTCCGAATGGATTCAATGTGGATTTCTTCAAAGTTTGCTGGAACATTGTCAAAAAAGATATTGTAAGGACAGTGGAAGATTCCAGGTGGAATATAACTATTTTGAAAGCTCTCAACACCTCCTTCATCGCCCTAATTCCAAAATAGGATAATGCTCAAATGCCAGAGAAGTATAGGCCCATAGCCTTATGCAATGTATTTTACAAGATAATTTCCAAGGTAGTGGCCAACAGACTCAAGCCTTTGCTGCCTACGCTTATTTCGGGTGAACAATCTCGGTATGTGGAAGGCAGACAAATTCTAGATAACATCATTCAAGCTCACGAGGTGGTTCACTCGTTGACTAGTAAAAAAAAGCTGGTATGATAATGCAATTGGACATAGCCAAAGCTTATGATAAAGTAAACTGGACATATATCAAGAAAGTGCTTTCTGCATTTGGTTTTGATCACAATTGGATCAGATCGGTGATGGCACTAGTGACTTCCTCCAGCTTCTCAATTTTAGTTAATTTCTCCCCCTCTAAAATTTTTCCTCCTTCTAGAGGACTTAGGCAGGGTGATCCACTCTCGCCTTTTCTCTTCATCCTCATGATGGAAGGGCTGGGGCAGTCCATTAAGCATGCTAAAGATTCAGGCAAAATTCAAGGCCTCCAACTTTCGAAGAATGGGCAAGCTCTGACCCATCAAAAATTTGTATATGACACCATGCTATGGGGAATTCCCATAGTCAAGGAAGCGCTTGCATACAAAAAAATCATGAGTGACTTTGCAATGGCAATAGGTATGGAGGTAAATATTTCCAAATCAAAAAAAAAATTCTTCATCACCCACATTGCCATCCAAAGAAATGTCTCCATAATTCTAGGCTTTCAAAGCGATTCCCTCCCCTCGAGATATTTGGGAGTTCCTTTAACGGTTAAACCTTGGCATAAGAACATTTGGGAACCGTTAATCAGCAAGATGCAAGACAAAGTCAGAAAATGGACAATCAGATCATTAAATCTGGCTAGTAGACTAATTCTTGCAAAGGTAGTGCTCCAAGCTATCCAAATCTTTATGCTATCAGCACTTCCTACACCAAAAGGAGTCCTACAGTAATTCAGAAATATCTAAAGAGACTTTCTTTGGGGCAAGTAGGAAACTAGGAAAAAATGGGCTTTAGTTTCTTGGGACAAGATCTGTAACCCTAAGAACCAAGGAGGCCTAGGATTGGATGATCCAGAGATTCTCAGCAAGGCTCTGGGAGCAAAACTTTGGTGGTGGTGGGTTAAGGATCCTAAGGCTCAATGGGCAAGCATCTAGAAGGAAAACTATGCCAGCTTCTAGCACTCTTCTGAGCTAATAAGAATGTCAGGAAACATGAAGGGTTCTCCCATATGGAACAAAGCCTGGGAGAACAAAGAAGTGGTTCAAAAAAATAGTTTCTAGGAAATCAGAAATGGAGATCAGGCACTATTCTGGGATGAAAATTGGCAACAAGAACCAACACTTTTGACAGAGGATTTTTTAGGCATTAAGCTAGAGACAAACAACCAAGGATTATTAAAGGTAAAGGAATTTTGGGAACATGCTCACAATACCGAAAAATGGAGAATGTGGAAACAAATAGATGGCAGAGAGGACATAACCCTCAACAACAAAGCAGAGACCCTAATAAGGAAGCTGGATAAAAGGATGATTTTAGTCACTGAAAGGAAGGATCAACTAAGATGGGAAAACAACAAAGAGGGAAACTTTAATATTAAGGAAGCAAAACGAATTCTCCTAGGGATAGATTCACAAGCTCTGGTCAGAATCTGGCAGAAGCTATGGAGGAACAAAGGCTGGACGAAAATCAAGCTCTTTATGTGGTTGGTTCATCATAGGAAAATCTTAACCTGGGACAATATCAGAAAGAGGGGTATGCTGGGACCCTCCCGATGCCAGCTCTATGAATCAGAAGAGGAGACAATGGAACATCTTCTCAATAGCTACATGTTCACCTCTAGGATATGGGATTTTTTTGCCTCCATCTTCAATCAGTCTGATAGAGACAAAGACAGTATCACAAACACCTTAAATAATTTGAGGATTAATTTTTCGGATTATGAGGTTCTTAACTCTGCCTGGGCTCTCCTACCAAGTTTCATAATATGGAATGTGTGGAAAGGAAGAAATAAAATAATTTTCAAAGAATAAAATAACTCATTTCTCTGCCTGTTAGTGCAGATCTTGAAACAGCTAAAAGAGACAATGGACACAATAGTTAGGGATCTCCCCAAAAATCCTCCCTCAAAAACAGAGTTGAAAATCCTCAAATAGTTAGACATGCAGGGGCTCACTCCACAAGGTCTAGAAAGGAAAATAATCTTAAGGGAATCAATTAAGGATTTCTAGACCCCCCCCCCCTCCCCCCACCCGGGAAGGTTTTTTGAAGTTTAACATCGATGGAGCTTCTAGAAATAACCCCGGATTAGCTAGCTTTGTTTGAGTTCTAAGGGATGAAATAGGAAACATCATCTCCCTCTTCCATTGTCACTTAGGAAAAGCGAAAAAAAACATGGCAGAACGAATGGCATTGGAGAAATGCTTGGATTTTTTGAAACAGGACAATGGCCATAATGTGATAATAAAAGCTGATTCAATGTTAGTCATCAATGTAGCCAAGAAAATTATTCATGGAACAGGGCCGGAAAAAGTTTCAAAACGTTGGAGTTAATAAGGGTGCTCCAAAAAATCCAAGTCCATCTTCAGGGACTTCGCACACTTAGATTCAACCATGTGCTTAGAAAGGCCAACAAATTGGCAGACATCCTAGCCAACCAAGGGGTCACATGTAAGGAAAACAGTAATTCGATGAGTTGGCTGGATATGCCACAAAGCGATCTAAAAGGACTTTGCCATTCCCAGGCAGAAGAGGATAAAAAAGTGTATTAGAACAGAACGAAGGAAGCCAAGGTGAAATAAGCAGATGTATGCAGGATTCACATTTTTGGTCAGACAGGTCAATGGAGGATAGCATGACTGAGGCAGCCTCAGCAACTTCGATCACCACACCGCTAAATATCCCTGAAGGTCGGAAATGGGTTTTCTCTGCCAGGAGTAATACTGTGAACACTAAACATTCGGGTGGCAGCACTTTCCTTTCCTCTAAGCGTAGGGAGGCTAAACCACCTCTCGGGTGGTTTCGGTGCGATCGCACCTCTTTCAAGCTGAAGGTGGTTTCGTATCTGGAGCAGCGATACCTTTCATCGCTTGACACATGGATGAGGGATGGGTCGGAAAACCACCCTCATTTCACATTAAACTTCAACAATGTTTGGGCGAGTGATGTTCAACTCCACCATTCGATTTTTTTTCGTTCCAACAATGCTCAAGAATGTGCGAGGGTACGGTGGGGTCAGGGGGTTGACTTACTGCTTCTTTTTGAAGTGTTTTGCTTCTCTAGTGTAGGATTATCCAAGAATTTGGGATGGTAGTGTTTCTAATGCTTTTTAAGTGTGGGATGGCACGGGGTTTTGGAGGGAGAGCTCAAGTGCCCAGTGACTCCTGTAACTTGTCTTTTTGGAGTCAAAAGGGTTTGCTGGGAAACTTTTGGGGTTGACAGCTTAGATTTTTTAGAACATCTTCCTATTGGTGGATTTATGTAAGTATTGTAAACCATGTTGGATTTAATGAAAAGAAGGCATGACTCTTGCTTTAGCAAAAAAAAGATAACAACTTAGCAACCATACTAGGGAAACAAAAGTACATCTTCCCCAAAATTGTTTCTTACCAATGAGATCTAATTTATAAGGGAAAAAAGAAAATTAAATAGCAGGATTGGCTGTTAAATTTTCCCTACTCCATTGTCAACGGGATCCAGAATTCAATGTAATATTGATGACACCATGTTCAAGAATCTAGAAAGAAGAAAAAGCATGGTGATTCCACCAAATAGAGAACTCAAAGATTAAAGTGTTGAACCAGTTTCCAAATCAACCAAGATGATAAGGTATGCTCCTATGAATAGAGAACATATTCCACATTTTCTAAATTGCATTCCTCGTATAGTTTGGAAAACTCATCTGCTAAAAATCAAAGATAAAAAAGGAGACGATGTGGTTTTACATTTAATCAAGTTCCATATGCATATACATAAACTTGGGGTTAAATTGCATGAGGATTGTTTGATGAAGATGTTTATGGAAACCTTAGAGGAAAATGCATGATCATGGTATGAAGGGTTACAACCTGCTAGTTTATATTCCTTAAAAGATTTCCATACAATATTCCATGAAAATTATAGAGGATGCTACCAATCATTATCATTGTTTGGAAATTGTTGTGAATATTTTGAGAATTTTATTCAATACATTGAAAATGAATTTGGAGATGAAGATTTAATGGATGAAGAAATCAAAGAGATTATTTATGAAAACATTTTTCAACACCATGAACAGAAATTGAAAGCTAGTTTTCATACACAAGATAATTTCTACCAAACAATAATTTCTCCTCTGGCTAAAAAGAAAATTGATTAGAAATATAAGGTAGAGACTCATGTTCTTTCTCCTGAAATGGGTGAACATGTGCAGCTAGTTGGTTAGTTTTTATGTGATCAAAACATTACTGAGGACAACCAATCCAAGGGTTCTTCATATTTATCAAAATTTTATCTTATGGAAAAACATTTGAAAATCAGTTTGTTGAAATTATGGAAACATTAAGCAGTGAAATGGGTCATGATAATAGTCACCTAGAACTTCAAGGAGAAACTAAAGAAAAGCAGGATGTTTTAAATACCTTGAATGAAACTAAAGTTATCACTGATTTTATGCCTTTGGAATTCACAATTCAGATTTTTTAAGGGCGAAGAAAACAGTCTCATTGAATCATGAGAAAATATAATTTCAAATGTTTTTAATGAATAAGATGTGGTGATCATATTTGAACATGTTCAAGAACGTACAAAGGTTTTTTCTTATGTGAATAATGAACAACTTTATGCCATGTCTTTTGATATTGATGTTAACAATCAAGGGATAAAACTGAAACAAGAGTCATTTATGAATGTAGCTTTTCTTCCTCTTATTGCTCATCAAGAATAGGTGAGTTTGCATACTTTTCAAGACTCTTTTGCCAACCTATTAGGAACATCAGTGAACGAATATTTTGTGATATTTATAGATTATGGATTTATGTATCAAAGTGAGTTTCCACTTTCTAATATTTTCTATACGCTCAAATAATGTGTGAGCAGAATTCCAATGAGTGGCCATCTCCTTTCTTAGATGAACTTTAATTTTTGTATAATCTAATTGAATAGAGACTTTCAGTAGTTCAGAGTAAATAAAAATAATCTTGTCTATGAAAGAATTTATTTTAGAAAGTTTTGAGTTCAATTTTTCATGTTTTTAGTTTATAGTAGTGTACAACTTGGATTTCAGTTTGATTTTAGTATCAAGTTAGGTTACAGGTTGCAGGGTAAATCTCAGGAGTAGCCCATGGATCAAGCACATGGTCTACATTTTCTTTACTACCTCCTGGGGAGAAACTTTCCCCATTTGAGCTAGTTGTTAGCAATAGGCTTGTACCTTTCGAAGAGGTCCAAATGTTTTGATGATCAGTTGACAACTTCCTTTAGAAACAATGAAGGGTTATGTATTGATCTATGTTAAAAAAAAAAAATGGAAGGCTTATGTAAAGCTTAGAAATATTTCAAAAAAGTTATTTAAGTTCTATCAAAGCTTTCTCTAAATTTTGTAGCAAACAAGAGCCTATCGAATGTCTAAAGCTAGCGCTACGAAAATATTTCGTAGTGTGTTACAAAATTTTTAAAATATGTGTTTCCAAACTAATGTTTAAGTACCCAGACCATTTTTCATGAAGATATATCCTTATTAAACCTTGATGTGACATTTGGTGGGATTTCCAAGCCTTAGATTAGGTTTTAAAACTAAACCCTAAAGCCGCATGTTTTTGTAAAAAGGTTGTTTCAAGCAGACATAGAAAATATAGTTAGAGAGACATAAATTAGGGTTTATGAAAGAAAGTGTTAGAGTCCTATAGTGAAAGGATTCATAATTTTGAATTAGATAAGTTTGAGCCTTGTAATATTGTACACACCTTTTCTTTTTGCAAATGTTTTCCATATTAAAAATTTTAAAAATGTAAAGAGGATATGTCCTAAAAGAAACATCAAAGGACAAAAAGAATAAGAAAATATCAAAAAATGAAAAAATATGAACCCCAAAAACAAAAATAGATCATGAAAGTGTGCAAATCTAAATGCCGCTACTATTTTACTACTTTATTGTTTTAAATAAAGGTTGTGTGTAGCTTTTCATACATGCCACAATGCATGGTAGTCAAACTGTTTAATCTTGACTACTTCATGTTTTCAATTTTATTTTTATAGTTAGAGAATAAAATCTGACCAAACAGTTTAATCTTGGCAGATTATTAGATAGGTAGAGAAAATAAAAGGAGTTCATCATTTTAATCTGAGCCCTTGGATGATACAAGGTTAGAATTAGATACTTTACTTTTCAAAATAAAATGAATGATAAGGGTTTTCTAGCCTAAATGCACCCAAATAAAATGAAGAAAAATGGTTGGGTAAGTAATGGGTAAGTAGAAGAAAGGTTGATGAAGTATAAAGTTGATTGGATAAAAGCACTTTTGTCATGCTTGATTATATGTTTCAATGTGCATGAGTAGTTAAGAAGGAAAAATACAATGGTTTACAAGTTCATTTAATTAACTCCCCTTCATTCTTCTTACCCGTTTACTTATTAATTTCCCCATCCACAAGTAAGTTCTAGTACTTAAATCCTTCAAGTCATAAAGGCTCAAAGCATTTCTCTACCTTTTGGTGGGACCAGACCCTCGGCTTAATGACTTATGGACATCAACTGTTAGAATTGATTTCATATAATTTATTTACCTTCATTACCATAAATAAAATCCCTTTTCCTAAGGATAAACTTCAATTTTCCTAGGAAAAGTAAAAACCCCCATGTTGAATCCTATTTCACTCAAAAAACCCACAAAAATTCTTTATCCTAAGCATAAGTGTATATAAATAAAATTGCACAAATGTTACATTTATGCTAAGGGTATGCTCACTCCTCTCATTCCATATTAATTTTTAACTTAACTATATAAGTCCCGATATACATTTTCTCGTATATTAAATAAATCCCCTATATAAATACCCCAACCCTTAGTTTTAATCTAAACTATACAATTTACCCCATACCCTGAAAAAACAGAGAAATCGCGTCATTAAATCCTGCCTGAATATTTAAACCTATGATTAACCTATAATTAATCCCAAACTTCCAAGGGTTAAAATCCTGCTGCCTCCCCCCCTCGAAACCCATGCTCTTATCACCCATGCACCTCCCTTGCCCGACTACCATCTGATCATCATCACGCTCATCTGACGGTCCACAGCCATATCAGCTTCACACAACGACTGACCTTTACCCTCTCGATAAGGTGGTTTTCCCCGACCCCCCAACTGCTACGTGTCGAGCGATGGACTAGATCGGGTGACCCCTCCTAAATACCACTCCCTCCACAAAATTGGTGCGATGGCTTGGGAAACCGCCTCCCTGCCAAACCCGAAACCTGCCTACTGCTCATGTGTAAAATTACCCACCAAAAAGTGACCATTGCTCAATAAAAAGCCTATGAAGCCCTTTTTCGCCTTTTTTCACTCATTTTCTATGCAAACATCTACAAACTAGTGCGACTCCTACAAACGTTGAATTCATCGATTGAACTCCAAATTCACTCGTGAAGAATCTGCAGAGACCCCTATCAACCTCTCAGTCTATACCAGAGTCATTCAAACTTATGTTGTTTCTGGGAACACTGAATTTGAAGCCAAATCACCCAATTTTAGGTATTTGAAGACAAATTTACTAGATAGCCCTTTCAATTTGAAAACGTTCAGTCTGTAAAGTGTTTTAATTAAGTAAAATTAATTAAAATTACTTTAAATTTAAAATTTTGTGCCCAAACCCTTCTGAAAGCTTCTAGTTTCCTTCAAAACCTCTGAATAAACCTGAAAGCCAAATTCAAATCCACAAGAACTAAATTATGGTTGCTCGTGTCGCCATGGATTTCAGACCTATCACAACTCCCCATTTGGACCTAGACCACCTCCCCCTAGCGGAAAGGGATTTTAAAATCAAAGACGTAAGTGCATATGTGGTCCTACTCAAAATTCATTGTTTGAGTAAAGACAAATATCTGAACCATTCTGATGAAATTAGCCTTTGGGACTCCAGTTTGCCCAAATACCAGTTTCCCCAAGTACATATCTTTCTTGAAATTGTCCATATGTGCCATGCCTGTTACATTCCTAGCCAGAGAGCTATAATGTCCCCTGACCAAAAGGTTTTGTTCACAATTATAGCCGAATCAATTAATGAGATGTTGCAAGTCCAACGAGGTCCAAACCTAACCCCACTCTCCTTTGGGTATTTGTTAGACCTGTACACCAAGTTGATGCCCTCTAGACTAGCCCAAATATTTCAAACTTTCATTGTTGAAGACAAGCACATTCCTAAAGATGCCCCTCCATATGTTTATACCATTTTCCATGAAAGGGGAAATAATATTGTAACTATCATATCATGTGGTTTGGGCTGCCCCACTGATGAATTTGTTGATGAGCTCATCCTGGCCTTCATGTCCATTTTCACCCCAGGAAAGCCTCATGATACTTTGTACAATTATGCCCAGTTCATAGCTGAAAGGATGCATGCACAGTTTACTAGAATGCACAATGAGAGAGTATTCAAATACTCATATGTACTATACCATATTTTTTTGTATTATCAGCCAGAAATATTTCCCTTCACCCTCCAGAAGCTTGATACTAGAGGCCAGCCTGGGTCTGTCATATTTTGAACACCATTTTTCCACAAGTATTTCTCACCATACACCTATACAAACTTCATTGACTCTTTTTTCCATCCAATCATGACTATGTTGACAGGAAGTCCTCCACCCAGAATAAGCCAAGATATCAAAAGAGTCCTCTGGTTGTCCAAGAAAAGTAAAGTGGGAGATCGGTACCTTTACCAAAACCACACATAAATAACAATCTGTGGGTGCTAGCTTGCCCCATACAAACTCCCCAAATACCTCCCCATTTGGTTATTTTCTCTAGACTATTATAGGGAGATAATGAACTCTAACGAACTCAACTTTGTCTCAGCCAAGAAAAGGACCTAGTTCAAAGTCAAAATAAGTTAGGCCCTTTCATTTTCAATTCTAGAGAAGTAGGGCAGGAAGCAGATCTGATTTTGCAACAAATCGAGTTCAAAATAGTTTCATGTGGAGATATGACACTCAAGGTTTATGACCAAACTTAGACAAAAGGTCGAATTGGGGCCTTACATCCATCATCCCATACCAGAGATAGAAAGATATGCCAATCAATATGAGTGGTTGGAAAACACTCTTATAGACAGGGATAGTACAAAGGTAGATGTTGAAATACCTCGTGTGATTTACAAAGACAGCTTGATGAAAGCTCATTCCTGCAGGTACCACAACAAGAAGCAACCATGAGTACCCTTATAGTTTTGCAGACTCCTCAGAATGAGGAAAACAATCCCAAGAGGAACAAAGAGGGAGCCTCCACTTTAGGCATCGACACATCCAATGTGCAGTATGAAACCAGCCAAAGCAAAAGGCCAAGGCTCAATCCTTTTTCAAAATAGGAAGACACAGAAGGCTCATCAAAAGTAACTAATACTGAGTTTGACATGAGCAGGGGCATAGATCCATCTGGAGAAAGACATGAGCCATTTACCTCACACACTCAAATGTGAGAAAGGCAACTCAGTGTAGAAGTTTCTTCATTCAGTAGGCCTGCTGATATAGATAAAGACATTAAGGACATGTTTAAATAAATCAAAATGAGAAACTAAAGGCACAATATTATGCATAGTATCTTAAGCTTAGACCTACAAACCAAACCAAGTTTATGTCAGCTTTTGACATCAAGGAGGGAAATATGTAAATGTCCTTCGTAAAACTGACTGTACAACAACCGAGGACATCATCAGATTACAAAAAAGATTGATTTTGAGGTATTGGCAAGGGATATTCATCCCATTGACCAAATTGAATTTCACAAACAAGGTGGAGAAATAATTTACTCGACCCTTATAGGTAAATCCATAGCTACCCATCAATTGTAGAATTCAATGGCCAATATCTTAGCTCAATATCAATTGGAGAAGGCCTCCTCGCAGGCCAAAGACACCATAATCAAGTCTTTGGAAGACTTAGTGATTGAATTGGGACATGATCCCAAAGATATCAAATCCATTGAGCAACTAATTAAGAAAAAGAATGATGACATTGTAACACTCAAAAATCAATTGAAAATGCCTCAACTACATCATCCCCAGATAAAAAAGTCTTGGAAAACCAAACCAGACAAGAAGAATTGATGGACTTGGTCCTCAAACTAAATGATCAGTTAAAGGAGATAGCGAAGGAATTGGACATTTTAATCCAATTGAAGAAAACTAATATTGCCACAACCTCAGTGAATGTCATCCCAACAGTCTCAACAGTTGTTCCTTCCACATTGGTTGCCTCATTGTCTCCCACAACTCCTATGGCTACAACACAAAAGGTTTCAACAGAGTCTACATCATCAGCAACTACATCAGGTGAAGAAGAAACAAAGTTAGTCAAAGCTATGGAAGAGATGTCCATACATGCAACAGAGGTGAACAAGCTAAAAGAAAAGGTGACAAGCTTGGAAACTGATTACAAGCTTCCCAAAATCATGCACAAAGAAGAAGTGCAAAAAGCTGCCAGGATGAGTGAAAGATTAAAGGCCATGGAGAAGGACCTAACACTAAAAGAACCCCTTGGGCAGGCTAAGGAACTATTATGGGCCAATATCATTGATTCTGTCAATGATATTTGGCCATCTATTCAAGTACCTTTTGAATGTGGATACAGAGGCCATCCAAAGAGTAAAGGAAGAATTAGGAAAAATGCCTGAAGATGCTACCAGAATTATCCATTTCCTTAACAATAAAAATAAGTATGAGCTTTAGTAATTGGATATAGAGGACAAAACAAAAACAATTTTGGAGGTGCGAAAGGTCCTCTCCAAGAGAAATTTAATGTTAAACTTGGAGGACAAGTGTTAAAATATGGAGGTAGTCATTGACAGATTTATGGCTAAGTTTCAAATTTTGAGAGAGAAAGGGTCACCTAGTCCCTTAGTAATAAATTACAAGCTCATGACACAATAGGATTACAACAGAAATATTAGAGAGCTAGCAAAACAACAGGTCAGTACATCATCAATCAAGGCATTGCGAATAGGAAAAGTACTTTATCAAACGTTTGAAAAATTGTTTTACCTCTAACATGAGGTAAAACACTTGTTTATCAATAAGCCTACTTTTGCCAATTACATTGAGGCAGACGAAATAGATAGGAGGATACTAAAGATCCAATTACCTGATGCTTAAACATGGGATAAATTGACTGATTTACTGTGAGAAATATGCAATAAAAAGGTTAATGTACAGTAAAAGTAAAACAACTAGGTAAAAAGATGAAGACAGATTAGCAGAGTTAATGTCTATCAGTGTCAAAGTGTATTAGATGAAAGCCAAAAGTAAATGAAGCTTCCAGCGTGAAAGATCAAACAACAAAGAAGCTTGAAGGGCTAAAATCAAACCATAAAATCTAGCAGTGCCAAAATAAAAGGGACAGCATGAAGCAGTTCAATAGTTGTCTCTATCTTCTTGCAAGAAGATATTTTTATTTCCTAAATTAAATCTCAAATTAGTTTGAGATATTTTGTTATAATTTTTTTATAAATACTTCACAATTCGAAGTATGTACGGTGGACTCTATTAGACATTTCGATAGAATTTTTTATCAAGAAGAACCAGAAGCTTATTGATTCAGTTGATGAGCTAACAAGCTGGATTGACTAATAAAGATCATACTGTTCCAAGGATTCATGTGTTGAGCGAATATCAGACAAGAATTTTCATGTGAGTTTGTCAATCTCTCAAAGCTATTCACAATCTTATATGTATTTCAATCTAAACTCTATGACTGGAAATATATTTCAGAACTTGTTTAAATCACACTCTGTTTTAACAGTTAAGAATTTGAATGTTTTCTTTTGTAATTTAAATTAAATAACTATTAACCGCTCTTTATTTTAAATTGATTTCATAAATAATCTAGATTAAAATATTCTTAACTGCCCTTTGATTTCTATTACCCCTGCCTTCATCATTCATTATCTGGCTTTGAGAACCCTTAACGGCTCTCTCACCCCGAGTGAAACCCTTCCACCCATCTGTCTCAAATATCTGAAATACACTCTGTTATCTTTCTCTTGGAACACCCCCTTTAGTGAGTTTATCTAGCGTTGTATCCTGATCAGTTGACTCCATAGCCCAATGGTCTGAAAGACATCAATTTATCCATCTATTTAAGAGATCCCACCACCCAATTTCAAACAAAATCAACACCCCCTGAACAATCATAACTAGCCTAAAGTATATTAACTAAAACAAAGTTAAAACCTAAAGAGAAAACCCTCTCTGAGCATCAGGAAGGCTAGGTCTTGATCTCCAAAAGTGGATAGTGGTTATCTTTGGCTTTTCCTTCTTCTTACTTCAAAGGAATTACTAGAGTGATAACATTTCTAGCGACCATACTGGGGACTTTGATCCCGAGTCTCATAAAAACTTTAAGGAAACCTTCAATCACAACTAGATCTCCTTAAGGTCATTTCCTGAAGTAAGTTTTCAAAAAAATTCATACAAAAAATTTAAAAACTTAAAATTCTGGCTCCTAAAAAGATTCATTACACTAGGGCTAACCCAGATCCAAACCCTGCAACTGTAGTGGATAATCCAAAGAGGATTTTAAGACAACCTAGAACAACAAGAACTCAAGCTAGTAGTAATCAGCTAGACGAAGCAATCACCCCTTGAGGAGTTTTCAACTTTAGAAGAAGTCCCTTTGGATTTGTCATTTGACCTCTCACTATTTAGAACCAAATTTGAGAATGATATCCATGAAACAGTTTTAGACCCTAATTTTACTCAACTCATTGAATCAAAAAGGGTTATTCATCCAGATTTAGACAAATTTTTCTTAGATTCTTTTGACAAATTAGAATCCTTGACCTCTACATTGATTAGTAATATAGATAGTGCTTATCTTCAACAATCTGAAGAGCTAGTTTCCCTTATTGCTGCTGCATCTCAAATTTCTTCACAATCATCACTTATTGTAAATCCACCTTAGTTTACCACAACTTCATCAATTGAATCTACCACCATTCAATCACCTAAATCACCTATTAATCAATCATCTTCATCATCATCTAGTTTACCTCCATCAGTTTCAAGCCCTTCTTCAACCTCCTCAACTTTACCCCCAAGTCAAACTAGAATCACAACAATGGAAAACATATATGCTCCACTTGTTTTACTTGCCCAACTTCATGCCATGCCTGCATATTATCAGAGTAAGATTTTCCTATTTGATGCTACTGGTCATTACACTGCCAAGCACCATGTGAACAAGATGTCTGACTTTTTTGAATTGCATGAAATGGATGAGGCAGAGGTCCAAATGAGACTCTTTTCCCAAAATTTAATTGGTGATGTAAAGAAGTGGTTCAAAGCCTTTCCTGCCAACCATATTGTAGACCTAGCAAATTTTCAAAGGTTATTTATTGATAGGTGGGAAACAAAAAAAACCCATTGCAAATACTTTCTGAATATGACAATATTAGGAGAGCTCCCAACGAGTTAGTTCAGGACTATTGCACTAGGTTTAATAATATCTATAATGCGATTCCAGCCAACATTAAGCCCCCACCTGACCTAGAATTGATTAAATTCCCTGATGGTTTTGATGTTGATATGTCATACCAGCTGAGGGAGAGAAATCTTGAAACCCTTGAGGAAATGCAGAGTAATGTTGCCAGTGTAGAAGCCAACCTGTTAGCTAGGAAATCATGAATGAGAAATGAAAAGAAAGTTGTATTTAAAGAAGAATCTTCAACTTCAGATGGAAAAGTAGATGTTTTAGCTAAAAGTTTAGAAACAATTATTGATAGTTTAGATATCATGGATAGGAAAAATCAATGGGAAAATCAACAAGAACAACCCCCAATAAGAAACCCAAATTTTAGGAAGAACCCTAATGCTGAAAAAAATACTACACCAGACCAACAGATTAGGGCACCCTTCCAAAAACATTATGTTGAGGAATCAAAAAACCAGGAAGCAAGGGATGATACCCAGATTAACTTACTAGAGACCACAGAGGAAGACACAGTTTTTCTTACTCAAGAAGAACAAGAGTTATATATGCTTCAGCAGTTACAGTTAGAATCTGGTGAATATTTTGATTTTAAACAAGGGTATGAATCAGGTATATATGAGGTGCATAAACAATATATCTTGAGAGGTAAGAAGAATAATGAAACTCCCATTAAAAGATCCATCCAAACTCAGACTAAGATAATAAAATAAACTCTAGTTAAAAAGGTTTTGAAAATTCTCCCTAGGGGAACACCTAAAACCTCAACCCCTAGGATTGTAGATATAACCTCTGATGAAACCCAAACAAAGCCAATCATTGAAAACAAACAAGATAAAAGAGATCAAGGTAAAATAGTAGAAACACAAATTGAAATCCCTACCACTGAGAAACAGGATAAAGACACTCAAACTGCACACATTAAGGAAGATCTAAATCAAATAAACAAACCTCAACCCCCTTTCAAAATTAAAAATGAGACAACTAAGTTAAAGATATTAGTCCTCTGACATAACTAGTAAAGAATGAAACTTATAGGTCACAGATAACTGAGACTTTGAACATAGGAGAGGGACAGGATTCTGTTAATTTAAATGATAACCAACCTAAATTTTTGTTAGGCCCTAAAGCCAATGGAATTTATCAACAAGGGGGAGTTCCTCGATTTTACATCAGCCTAAATATTCATGATAAATTTTTTATAACGCTATGTTGGACTCAGAAGCACCCCACAATTTCATGCCAGAAGCAATAATGGAAAGATTGAACCTAGACATAACCAGGCCTTACAAGGATTTATTTTCTTTTGACTCCAGTCAGGTTAATTAATCAAAGACTTATGTGTGACTCTTGTACAGTGCCCTGTAAAGAGCATTATAATGGACATTGTAGTTGTAAATATCCCACCAAAATATGGGATGTTACTATCTCGCTCGTGGGGAGCAAAACTGCAGGGATCTTTGCAGTTGGATATGTTTTATGCCACCATATTTTTTGGCCAACCAAGAAAATTATATAGGGAGAAATTGATCAAGTACATGGTTAGTAGTGCGGAGAAGTCCCAAAAATTTTCCATATACTCCATGCACTCAGATATGGACTCCTTCATCTAATACAATGCAGAAACTGATAAAAAGGAAATCACAGCCAAAGACCTTAAGTACAAAACAACTGATAGTGAGAAAATATTCCATGAGTCACTTTGGCATTTAGATTTTGATGGGTCTATAAATAGGTTGGGGGCTGGTACAGGAGTCTGGATCCTTAATATGGAAAATAACCATGTTGAGGGTCATGCTTTCAAATAGAACTTTAAATGTACCAATAACATGGCCAAATATGAAGCCCTCATTTTAGGGTTACAATTGGTTAGGAAATTTGGAGCCAAAAGAGTTTCTGTCATGGGAGACTGAGAGTTGATTATGAAACAGATCAGTGGTGAATATTCTATCAACAACCCTAGGCTTGGTAGATATAGGGATATTGTTTTAGACTTGGTTAAGGACCTCCTAGAATTAAACTTTTTTGCCATTCCCAGGAAACAAAGCATGCAGGCCCACAGTCTGGCTACATTTGCTAGTACATGTAAATTGCCATTTCAACCAAACCACTAGTATGCTGCAAAGGTCAGACACATACCTGTTATACCAGACAACCGTAAGTATTGGGAAATATTTTCCCAGGACTCCCAGATCTATGATTTCATGAACAATGAAGGTGAATTTTGGAACTATAAGATAAATATTGACTGTACAATAGACACTAATGTAGAAAATTGCTTAGATGTAAATATTTTTTATGTACATAAACCAACTAAATTTACTAAGATAGAAATAGATAGTTTAGAGAATGTAGGCATGGATGAAATAATGGATGATAAAACAATATTGGAGTATGACATAGAGATAAAACCTACCAAGCTCATCAAAGGCCAAGGTTTAGCCAAACTCATGGATGAATCAAACTGTCAAGCCCTTGATATCAACTTCATTAGTGCTTTGGATGATCAGGAGGATATGGCGACTCCACAGATTAATGAATCCTTTACTTAATCACCATGGTATGCAGATATTGCATTTGTATTACTAAATTTACAAGCTCCTCCTGGAATGGCAAGAACCAAAGCTAGATTCTTAAAAATGAAATCATTGAGATATTGTCTTATAGATAATTCATTGTTTTGGAAGGACAATAGTGGTATTCTCTTAAAATTTTATTAAAAGATGAGGCTGACAAAATTTTGCAAGAGTTTCATGTAGGGGCTTTTGGATGATAGTTGTACTGGAAGAGTACTGCTGACAATATTCTGATGGTTGGTTTCTATTAGCCTACTCTGTTTGCAGATGTCAAAAAACATGTGAACTCCTGTCACAAATGCCAGATTTTTTAGGGAAAGAGGAATCTGTTACCCTTACCTCTTAAGCCAATTTCCACTGAGATTATTCCATTTCAACAATGGGGGTTAGACTTCATTGGAGAAATACACCCCCCATCTTCGACTCAGCATAATTGGATTCTAACAGCCACAGACTATTTTACCAAATGGATATAGGCCATATCTTCTAGGTAAGCCATAGACACTGTCATAATCACCTTCCTAGAGGTAATATCCTTTCAAGATTTGGATGTCCCCAGAAGCTGTAATGCTAATGCAACAACCTTTAAGTCCAAAGGAATGATATATTTATGTAATAAATACCATATCACCCTTGCCCATTCCACAGCCTATTACCCTCAAGGTAATGGACTAGCAGAGTCATCCAACAAAAGCCTGGTTAATATTATCAAAAAGTTAATGGAGGATAATAAAAAGACATGGAACAAGAAGTTAGTCAATGCCTTATGGGTAGATAGACTTACTATAAAAAGTCCATTGGAACATCACCTTATCAGTTGGTTTATGGGATGGATGCAGTTTTCCCATCATCCTTGGGAGTTCCAGTCATGAAAATCCTTTAGGAACTACAGGTGGAGCCAAATGAAATTCAAAGAAGAATAAACCAAAATATACACCTACAACAAACCAGAGAAGAGGTTTGTGTAAAATCACAGATAATCCTGGAAAAAATAAAGAAAGTCTTTGATAAAAAGACTAAAGCAGATGATTTTCACATAGGAGACAAAGTCCTCAAGATGGATTCAAGGAGGGAAGACAAAGGTAAGCATGGAAAATTTGATTTTCTATGGAAAGGGCCTTATGTCATCTTTGGCTACAGAGGAAACAATGTCTTTCTCTTGAGAAAAATAGATGGTTAAGATCTACCACGATGACTTGGTAATGGTAGGATGTTGAAGCACTACTTTTCCACTAACTTACAGTAGTTCATTTTCTTTTCCATCATTGTACATACCATTGCAAGAGTGTAGAATGGATTGGATGGTAATCCTTTGAAGTTGAAGCTTGGAGAGAAGGCCCTAAGCTTTAAAAGATTTACTATCATAAGTATCAATAATGCATATTCACAGAAGGACACTTTGCAAGGTAACTTTAGCCATAATTCAAAGGCTACTGATCTTTATATTTCTTGACATTTCACTAGGAAATGCTGCCCCCAAGTGGAGCCATTGTTAGTGTCCTATAGTGATAGGATTCATAATTTTGAATTGGATAAGTTTGAGCCTGGTAATATTGTACATACCTTTTCTTTCTGCAAATGTTTTCCATATTAAAAAAATTTAAAATGTAAAGAGCGTATGTCTTAAAAGAAACATCAAAGGACAAAAAGAATAAGAAAAGATCAAAAAATGAAAAAATATGAACCCAGAAAACAAAAATAGATCATGAAAGTGTGCAAGTCTAAATTCCACAACTATTTTATTGCTTTATTGTTTTAAACAATGGTTGTGTGTAGCTTTCCATACATGCCACAACCCATGGTAGTCAAACTGTCTAATCTTGGCTACTTCATGCTTTCAATTTTATGTTTATAGTTAGAGAATAAAATATCACCAAACAATTTAATCTTGACAAATTATTAGATAGGTAGAAAAATACAAGGAACTCATCAGTTTAATATGAGCCCTTGGATGATATAAAGTTAGAATTATATAGTTTACTTTTCAAAAGGAAAATGAATGATAAGGGTTTCTAACCTAAATGCACCCAAATAAAATGAAGAAAAAATGGTAGGGTAAGTAGTGGGTAAGTAGAAGAAAGGTTGCTGAAATATAAAGTTGATTGGATAAAAGAACTTTTATCATTCTTGATTATATGTTTCAATGTGCATGAGTAGTTGAGAAGGAAAAGTACAATGGTTTACAAGTTCATTTAATTAACTCCCGTTCATTCCTTTTACCCCTATACTTACTAATTTTTCCATCCACAAGTTAGTTCTAGCACTTAAATCCTTCAAGTCATAATGGTTCAGAGCATTTCTCTGACTTTTGGTGGGACCAGACCCTCGATTTAATGACTTATGGACATCAAGTGTTAGAATTCCTTTCATACAATTAATTTCCCTTCATTACCCTAAATATAATCCATTTTCCTAAGGATAAACTTCAATTTTCCTAGTGTTGAAGCCTCGAAAATCACTGCAACAACATGGGGGATGACCACCCGGTCTGGACCTTAAAGCAGCTCCTTTTCCGTTTGGAATGGTGGTTCTGACTGGTTCAACTAGGTCTAGTTACCTTCTCTCAATCTTCAATGGCTTTAAAATATGACTTTCATTCGCCAATAGAAAAGAGACATCAAATCGTCCTTCTTGCTGATCAAGCAAGAAAGTGATCCTTAAGCTGATTTAGGGCTTAGCCAATCCACTACTAAAGTTTTCCTCTTTGGGAAGAGGACTTAAAAGAATGTAGAATTTACTCTAAATGAAAACTTGTTCTAAGGTGCAAGTAAAAGAAACTATCTTAATCCTATCTCAATTAGGCAGATATAGATTTAACCTAACTAAGAGCAGGTATTTAAAATATTGAGATTTAAATGTCTCATTTATAATGAATATCAAGTTAATTAAATGTTTCAATTAACTAACATTATGGATACCAAATACATCCTATTAAGACTTTTTAACTGAAATAATCAATCAACAACACTCAGGAAGTAGTTCTCAGAATGATCTTGATCATTTAATCAGTAACTTGAATAATTAAACAATAATATGCGAAAGAAGTTCACAACATATCACTATTTATTCATCCAATATTAAAAGATAGATTTATGAGTAAATAGTTACTCAGAAATCAGAATTCAACTCATAAGAGCAGAGATAAATAACAACATAAAATAGAAGCAAATTACCCATACCGACAAAAGTGCACAAATATGTAAGTAAATTGACACATTTGTGTTATCATAAAATGAAACCAACATTTAAAACAATAGTATTTGAAATACCAGTTTATTAAATCCATTTCTCCAGCTCCAGTCTCTAATAGTCCTTTACAATGCCTGGGCTTCTGTTTTCAAAAGCAAAGCTACAATAGTGAAAACTCTATTCATTATACATAACTCAGGATGTAAAAGAAAAACCTTAATAATCTCCAGAACTGAGATTCTACTCCTCCCACCTACAACTCTAAATCTCTATTACAAAGGTGCTTTTAGAATTCCAGAATTGCAGAGGAGAGCAGCCCCTATTACATTCTGCAATCTGCTATTTATAATTTTTGCAAAGGAATTCTTGAGATGAAAGTTTATTGAAGAGAAATCTGCCCAATCCCATTTTATTTGCTCCAAATTCCCATCTTTAATTGCTGGAGCATTCTCATTGATTGAGATCTTTTTCTCCGTATATCTTCTACTGTTTTCCTACAAAAAGAAATCTAAATGAATTAAAATGTAACAATAAAAGCAAAATACCATTTCTGGCATTAAAACAAATCCAATCAAATTTAATTTAAATATCATTGAAAATAAAATATAACCTCTCTATTGATGCTTGGGACAGTTTTAATTGGGCAAATGAAAATGAAGAAAATAACTCAGAAAATTGATTTTGTTTTTATAAATTCAGAGCTTGATCTTCTGCATAATTTTCGACCCAATAAATGACCAAATCTATTAGTGAAACCTCCTCATAAATGTTCTCCTTGATTTTATCTTTCCAATGAGCTGTCCTAGGTCTCATTTGGCCAAGTAAAACTCAATCTATGAGCCTCCAAAGTTGGTGAGTCAATTCTGACACAATTATGGAATTTCTGTTGCTGGGCTAAAAATCAGAACTTCAATTAAAAATTTAATCTTAAATTAGAATTCTAATTATCTAATAATTAATTCTAATTTAACATTAATTATGAACTAAACTAATTAATTAATAAACTATGTATTAATTAATATCTAACTAACTAAAATATCTGTTTATAAACTATTTAATTTAAATATTAATTTAATTTAATTAGTTAAATTTTAATTAATTTAAAGTTAATTATTTTAAATTTATTAATTATTTAATCTATTATTAAATTAACACTACACTCCTCACCAATACTATAACTACCCTATCTATTTTACATTTCACTCATGTATGAGTGCCTTTTGAATGAAACCTATTATAGATCTCATGTCCCTTTGCCATCGCATATCGGTCATCGGGGTTTTTAAGATACAAATGTATTGTCTGCAAACCTGTGATGTGATAATGCGATCCGAAAAAATAGTTTTTATTTTATATATATTAAATTTTTTATTTTGATTAAATTAATTAATATAAAATTAAACATTAAATATTATAACTTATTATAATATTAAAACTATAAATAACTATTTAATATTAACCTACCCTACCTCTTCACTCATACGTTAATGTACTTAACTATGAATTTAAATCAATTCAAAATAACCAACGTGAGAATGGCTTTAAATAAAAAATCATGGTTTGACTTCTTCCCGCATCGCACAAATGGTTTGACTCCATATTGCATCGCATAAATGGTTGTGTCGGGTTGTATCTATTGATGACCCTGATGCAATGGAGCGATCGTATTGAGACTTAAACACATGGTATTTTATTAAACTTTTGGTTAATGCTTGAAGAGACATCGCATATCGGGGAATGAAGGTCATCGGGTTTTTTAAGATGTGCATGTTATTAGAATTGCGATGGTTGCGATATGCGATGTAATTTTTTGTTTTTTATTTGTATATATATAATTTATATATTAAATTTTATTTTAATTAAATTAAATGATTAATTTAATTAATTCAAAATTTAATATTAAATAACAATTTTTATTTTTGGTTTTATTTTAATGATGTTTAGTTTAGTTATGAAATTTTGTAAACTACATCCACTCCAAAAATAAATAAAAAGAATAAAAATAACATTTTTAACCCAGACTAGATAAATTATGGGACTTCAAAGGAGTACCATTTTCAAACCAGTTGACCAAATAATGAAAAAAAGACGTCAATGGGAAGCTTATAAAAAATTGATTCTAACAAAGAAATCAAAACAAGAATCCAAAGAAAATAAAAAATAAACAAAAGCATAGGATAATCGATTAAATAAAAATCCTAAAAAGGTGCTTAGCCAAAATTTTTAGAGAAAGGGTCCCCATTATTTGAAGTGAACAAGTCAAAAATGGGGGGGTTGTGTTTTACCATAACAATGGCGACACACGGGAGAAGAACCAGCTATCTCTATTTTATATGAATAAGATTTTCCTATAATTAAAGTAAAAATAATTAAAGAAGAGAAAATTATTTTTTTGGAATGCTTGAATAGGTTCATTAATCTGAATAAAAATAAGAATCATCTAACTAATTTTTCTTAAAACTTCTCGTAAATTAAAATATTTCAAAACTCTATATCAGTCTTTAATTAGTTGTAGAGATGAAGCAGGGGTCGCTTTATAGCTTAGCTTTTTTAAAATATACTCATTTGTCACAAGTAGAGCCATTGTTGCCAGCAAACATCTATAGTCTCGGCAGGGTTACCTTTTAATCATCAATGATTCAGAATCCCATCTCTTTAAGAATTATTGACCTAAAGATAAATCCTTCTTCTTCTTCTTCTTCTTTTTAAATCTTAAAAGCCATTGTTCTGGTTTGGTAGCCAGATAGTTGGCAATGCTATTCACTGGCTATAATTGGACTGAACAAGCTAGCTCATGATGAGACACCTTGTCTTATAATTGTTTGAAATCATAAGCCATTACCTTGGTTTGTTTAGCAGTGTTGGTAATGTCAACCTATTTTTCCCTATGATCATAGTAAGCAGGCTCATGATGAGACCTCTTATCTTTTAAGTTTAAATATATTTCTGGATTATACTTTAGAAAAATAAGACTCTTTGGGACGGGGAGAATCATTGACTCTTTAAGAGTTAAGAATGACAATTTCAGAGTTAAAGGTGCTTTGCTGTAAAGTGTCTTTACTTGGTTATAAGTAACTTTTCTTGACTGATAACAAAAATTTGAAAGATCTTAATAAAATTTTGAAATCTCAAAATGATTACAATTTTGATGAAAAAGAAATTTCTCCAGATTTTATGATACTTTGTCAACTTCTCTAAATTGGTAATCTCTTCCTTAAGTATGTCTACCTTTATAATAAGAAAATCAAACTTTACTAAGAGATTTAAGAAAAAGCTAATAGGTGACTATTAACAATTTTTTCTCCATGTATGCTAATTATTGTTAGGTAACAAGAAGGCCTTCCATAAAAATCATGGCAAAGTCACCCAAAATCAAAACTGAAAACTAAAGGAAAAAAATTCTTATGCTAAAATGAGAAAGAAATCAACAAACAAAAATGAAGAAATTGAAAAGTGAAAGGAAAATCCAAGTTTTGTAATACAAACTCTAATAAGAATGGTTATACCATTGTCTCAACAATATGAAGAAAAAGAAAATACTCATGTAATCGGTCCTTCTTATGTCGAGATTTTAGAAAAATCATATCTTGCAAGGTTGTAAGTGTTTTAAGCATTTTTGGATAGCATTGACGATAAAAATTAACCACAATAAAAATTTTCTGACTGATATCAATCTTCTTGTTTCAAAGCATCATCTTAATTATTTTCTAATAAAAGGAATTCTTAAAGAAACAAGCTAAAGGTTCCGAAACTTCTTGGTGTAGCTGTTTGAAATAGGATTATCATTGCTTCTTGAAATTAAGGCAAGAGAAGAGTATGGACTTCGAAAATATGATTTGGCGAAGGAATGGAAGCTTTTATGAAGAGCTGAAAAACAGATTTATATATCAGAAAAACAAAACTGAAACTTAAAGTAACAAAATGGAAATTAATGAAAGTGGGTACATGAATCTTACCATTGGATAATTTCTTTTTCTTTTACCTGAAAGGTTTCAGTTTCTCCAAACTAGCTGACTTCTTATTTTAATTAACATTAAAAACTTGAAGAAGTCAAACTAATCAAAATCCTATAACCCAAAATAATTATTTATTTTATCTAAACTAAAGCAAGCAATAAATAAATAAAAAGATGGAATGCTTAAAATTCGAGGGAAAACAAATGCATTAGAAATGAGAATGAAAATTTGCAGTAATGATTGTTTCTCAAAATATTATAAGTTTCATATAAACTCTATGATTTTGTAACTTATCCAGAATCAAGACCACATTCAAGATAATAAAATTTAAATGTGAATATAAAGAAGTCTTGAATTTCTTTTTTAATTATGGAATTATATATTTAAAACTGACATATATGAGAAATCAAAATGATTTGAATATGCTACAAATTTTTTATTAACAACTTTCTTACCATAGTGGTTACCTAAGCTCACTCTTTAAAGTAACACAACGCCATATCGGATGATTCACATCACATGTTTTTTTCACCATGCTTCGATTTTAATTTGCAAGACTTTAACTTTGTTTTTATGCCATATATTGATTAAATGTAAATGGCGTAGAGGCATGCATTGAAAGCTATCGTATCGAAGGTTGCAATGGCCAATTTCCAATATGAAAACATGTAATGTGAACATGTGAAATGAAATGAAGCAATTACATCATTAAAGATATACTATATTGGGGATCGGGGAATATTGACATTGCGCTTCCCACATTGCACATTGCTCATCGTAGATTCGGAGATGTGATGTGAGCATAAATAAAAATGCGACGAAGTGATTACGATATTGACGATTTCTAATTAGCGATACTAATCGGTGATTGGCAAATGTTTGGTACCCAATGTAATACAATATGATTCTTGTGATGTCGATATGTAATGAATGACACGGTTAACTGGCGATCGTGATCGGAAATTTGAAGCACGTGATGTAACAATTCTCGATACGCCGATATGCGATGAAGAGTGGACCTAATAATTTTATGATGAAAATTTAATAACATACCGGATCCGAGACATCAACCTTTTAAAATTATGCTCCTATCACTATTGCGATTGAGCGGACGCGATATTTTTTATGACTTTGATTCGAATTTCATATCGGGTCCGAACTTATGTGGTCGTCACAATATTGGTAAAGGCAATTCACGATAATGGAAGTATACTTCAACTGCAAACCTCTGATATGTGAAATGCGATATGACATATGAGCGAAATAATACATCAGAGATATTTTACTAAACAATATGTTATAAAAATGCTAAAAGCTACTTCCGATGAAATATTTCGCTACAAATGGTTGTGATATGGATGATGTGATTGAAGAAGATGAGCGGGCTGAGAATATTGCAAACATTTTTACTGAAGTATAAGAAATATGAAAATCAAGTTGAATCCCATGATATTGCTTGAAATTTCAATTGGGTTTTCTCATGGTTGGAAGCACAGTTAAAAATGTTCAAATTCTAATGAATCACAAAATAAAATTTCCCTAAACCTGTTGCAAATTTGAAATGGGTTTGCTGCTTAATTCAAGTTTTGAAACCAAATTAAAACCTGTAAATAAAACATAACAAAAATAAATAAATAAATAAATAAAATAAACTAAAGAAAAGAGAAACTAATAATAGATGAGAATGAACCTGTGAATGCATACCTGGAAGGAAATTCTCTCTAATTTTTTACCTCATGAATCTTCAAATTTTTCCTTCGATTTATCAAAATTTTAACTTTGTTCAAAATCATCTCATCATTTATTCTAAATCGAAGTGAGAAATCAGCCTAAATAAAATATGCTTGTTTATGTTCAGGGAATATAAAATTTACATGAAATAAATATGAAAATAGTCTTCCCTTTTGAATTGAAACAACAATTTATTTCCTCTCCTCATTCCGAACTAACTTGAGAAAAATATGTATTGTTATAGTGACTGTTCAATAATGCATTTAGTAAATAAATATGATGTGTATTACAACATTAGACAATAAACTAAAGCTCTGAATGGGATAAAGCCACTAATAGTGGAAAAATGTCAAAACAGATTTGAATGTGTGCACACAGCAAAATGGACACCCTTAAGGTGAGCTTGGCAAATTTCAAGGAAGATAATATGAACTTCATATGATTACCACGAAAGATTAGACTGACTAATAATGATTGAGTAAGAATTAAGGTTATCATAGAGAGTCATACACTTCATGAGATAATGAGATCATAAAGCTTTTATATCCTCAAAACCTTTATCATTTAAATTTCAAAAGAAAATCTTAGAAGGAAATCCTGAAATGAAGAAAAGTGGCGTTGAGGCGATTGATGCCAAGTGCAACTTTAATTGAATTTAATCAAGACATTATTCAAAATATGCAAAGTAGAGGTATTGCTGTAAGAAATTTTAAAAAGAAAGCAAGAATTAAAATTTTATGATAGGGATAAAATGTTTTCACTCAACATGTATGAGAATGGCTGATTGCTTTGTTTTATTTTTAATCTACAAAACTGTTGAAAATAAATTAACTACATTAACTCTACTCCTATTCTAACCATATATATGAAGAATGACTAGGTATAGTCATATTTCCAGTGTAACCATTTTCTCATTTTAATGCATGCATGTATGTACAATTCAAATGTTAGTTATAAAAATAGAAATCTTATTGAACTAAAAAAAATTAATCTGTAAATAGAATGCACATTTATTGTAAACAACTTAATGAAAATCTCTTTCTTTTGAAATTTCCTTTCCAATTTAATACCAATTGGATCATAGAAATCTGGATGGATTTCTATTAATAACTCGGAAATGTTCAAAAGCGGAGATGAAAGGCCAGATTGTGGATATGAGCTTTTAGATTTAAAGGCCAGATTGTGGATATGAGCTTTTAGATTTAAAGGCCTGGAAGACACTGTTAGTGTTATGTGTAAATGTTAAGCTATTGACAATCTTCCATGAAGGAAAAATTTCAAAATATTTTTCAAATGAATTAATGAAAAATAGATGTAAATCTTTCAAATGAAATGAAAAATTATTAATTAAATTGAATTGCTGACAGATTTCTAAAAATACATTCTCTTGTTGATATTTCCTTTGAGAAGATAGAAGCTTTTGATAAAACATGTCATCATGGCTATTTACAGTTGGTATGGCTCAATCAACAGTCATACTACCCTCTTGAGCAAGTCTTATGCCTCTACTATCCATGTCAAACTCCAAGAAAGAGAGAAAGTCTTTATAAACATGTTTATCTCTGGGTACGCAGGTTCTCTCAAGCCTTGCCTGCGGGTACGCACCTTTTGTTCATAAGGTCTGCGTCCAAGGACGCTCTGTATCTAAAGGGGCAGGTGCGTCCCTCTGAAAAGGTTAAAATGCGCAAGTTTTATCTTCAAAAACTTACTTGTGGTCATTTCTAGAGCATTCTAGAAGGTTGTTTGATGTGTATTGAGCGCCTCCAGATGGTTCATGCACTCCTATCAAAGAGGAACTTATCCCATCAATAAGGGAGTGATCCCATCCAAAAAGGGGGACTATCCCATTGATGGTGGACCTGATTAACTTCCTCTTGAGCACTATAAAAGAGGCATTGAGCCAGAAGGAAGAAGGTTGAAAGCTATAGATTTCTAAGGGTAAATGCTGCAGGAATTAGGACTCCCATTTAGAAGCTTGTGAGGAGAGATTGTCATCTTTACTTGTTCTATTTGGAGGTGGGTGAGCTTTGTCAAAGTAGAGGAAGACTCTTGTGGACCCTGGAAGGAGCTTGCACAACACCAAGGCTCAGGTTGTAATGGTTCCTTTTGATTACCTTTAATACAAATTGGTCCATTCTTCTCAATAACTTGTTGTTAATGGGTTATTTCATGTACTCCTTGGTCTATGTGTTGAATATGCTTTGTTTTATGTTATAATCAGGTGCTATTTAATTGTTTGACTGTTGGTGATTGCAGGTTTTGGAGAAAAGGAGGAGCTCATCCAGATCAACAAAGCTTGGACTTCTACAACAGCGTTTGGACAAAGGTAAGAACGAAACACTTGATTTCTCATATCATAATGTATGTTTAGAGAAGGATAGCTCCAGTTTGTTTTGTTTGTCATTAGAATGTCTTAGATTTCTAGGAAGGTCAGTTGTGTCCGCACCCTTGACTGATTCTGTGTGACAAATTGGCGACTCTGCTGGGGATAGATTCCATTGATGAGAAGAGTCTTTTCTTTTGTATGAACTTTGCTTTGAGAAAATTGGTTTATTTTTCTGGTTTTGGCTCTGTGATCTTGTCTCTGGGTGGGTTAGCTTAGGATTAGTTTTATTTTGAGTTTTCTTGAGTTTTTCAGTAGGACGCACCCTCTGAGTGCTGCACAGTGCGTCCCTGGACGCACTTTTGCTGTGTGCACAGAGCGGGCCCGCACCTGTGCTAACGGGTTGCCTGCGTCCCCTGCCAAAATTTGAGAAAAATCCACTTTTTGCCTTTTTTGCTTTTAGATTTTGTTTTTTCTTAGTTTCTTCTGCCCAGATTCATCAGTCCCTTGTCCAGAATCTTCACCTGAACTGGTTTCATTAGCATTGAGTGTTTTAGTGGATTTCGTCGAAGTGTAAGCCCTAGGGTTTGATTTTTGAGTAGGTCTTGTAGTGACTTTAGCGGTAGGAGTTGTCAAGCCTTAGATATCTCTGGTTTTGTCAACATTCTAAGAAGTCAGACCTGTTCTAAAGTCTACTTGTAGGAGCAACTTACCATCAAGTTGTCTTTTGGGCCAATTTCGAAGTACTTGTTGTTAAAGTCTTGAATTCCATTTTACGAAAAGAATAAAAAGATTTGAGTTTTGTTTTGACTAGTCTTTTGATTCTGCATTAGCTGGTCCTTGATTTGATTTTGATCAAGTAAAACATCCTAGAATCATCTTTGTGAGCTTTCGCCTTGTTAGGTTTGCTTAGAGTAATCTCTCTTTTGGTTTGCTTATGAGTCAAATTTTCATAGTTTTGTAGCTTTTGAGATTGTTTTTTGTTAAAGGTAGGTTTACATGCTTTATTAAAAAGAGAAAATACAAAAATATCTCCTTTGAAAAGTTTTGTTTCAAGTAGCTTTGAAAGTTTTGAAAGAAAAAGAGTTTTTCGTGCAAGTAAAGAGTGGTTATGTTTGTGTGCTCGAAAAGAAAAAGAGAATTGTTTCTTTGATTGTCTTTTCTAAGGAAGTTGTTTTCTTTAAAAAATTGCATTCTCTCAACTCTCTTAGTTAAAGAATTTCATTGAAAAAGCAAAGTAGCATAGATCATCTTAGGTGCATCTTTGTAGTGGTTGGAGTCGAGTCTGCACACCATTGGTTTCACTTCCATCACCTTGTGACTTTAAAGAACAACCTTAAAAGTAACGCTTAAAGTAAAATTGAACTAGTAACTTTTATTTTCTAGGGTTCTGAAGCATCAATTTAGATCAGGCTAGTGTCTTGGAGTAGGTGAGTACTTAACTCTCCAAGACAGTAAAACCAAACAAGTAGTCGATCTTGTGATAGAATCAAATCCAATTGTTACATTTACACTCTGGGAAAGCTCCTCTTAAAGGAGAAGCACGAGCTCGTGTCCGAACCAGTGAGGGGATCATTCCCCCCTCGTTGGGAACGACGCCAGACAGTACGTATTACAAACGGTAAACCTCGGATTAACCATTGTCGAGGAGCCAGGGGTCACTTATCGGTAAACCTTGGATTACTGTCAAGGAGCCGGTAAGGGGATTGAGCTTGCTACTCTGCCCTTGCGTGCTGTCGGAGTTTAGACTGTTCCCCCAGGTGTACTTGTGGCCGTTGGTAACCTTAGTGACCATAATCTCTAGGATTCTACCCAAGGTGACGGTGGAGGGAAGGTCCCACTGTACCTGGAGCAGACGTCGGCTATACTCACTTGGATTTTCTGGGGGGTTCACTTCACTCGAGACGGTTAAAGTGGAGGAACTTGGTCCAGTCTATTCATTAAGCAGGTTGTCGGCGTAACTGTTCCACCCGCCATTTCTGTACTGAATCCTGCGAGGTTGGACCTAATCACCAACTAGCGCTTTTGGTCCGGAAGAATACTGTTTGTGTTTGGTTTGATGCCCTAGATTCTTTAGGCGTGTGATTCAAATTTGTTTGGTTCTTTAGAGACTTTAGGTGGTTTGATTTGAAATTTTATTTTGTTTTCGTGTGTAGTAGTTAAAAGTTTTTAGCTGTGGCGGAATTACCGAGACAGTCCCGTAGACTTCGGGGCCAGTCTCCTGAAGTTGTTTCTGTGGCCGAATTGTTGAGAAGATCCCGTAGACTTAGGGGTGAACCTCCTCGAGACGAACCCAGTAATTTAGAAGGTTTAAAGGTCCTTGTAACTCCTCCTAGTGGCAGTAGAGTAGGTTCACCTGAAGAAGGAGAATCTTCCTTGGTAGTCCATCCAGATTACCAAATTTTAGAGACAGGTTTTAATCCCGAAGCTGTTACAGTTTCTGAGCTTGTTGGTAGTTTTTCGTCTGCTAGCGATACAGGCGAAGAACCAGAAATATCCGAACCTGTTACTCCGACTCCTAGTGTTCCTGATTCACCGAGAATAGAAAGAATTATCACCGAAAATCTTCCTGTTGGTTTGATTGCTATTGAAGAACTTGTTCCAGAGGAAGAAATAGGCGTCTCTGATCCTGAAGATCAAATTACCCTTGATCTAAGGGAGCGTGAATCCATCTTTTACAGTCCTCCTAGAAGTACTACTTGGTACCTTTCGTTAACCAATTATTTAGACAACTTTGGGCTAGGTTTTTCTACCCCTCGTACTCCTTTTCCACCTGGAGGTATTCATACTCCTGTAAATATGTCTGGTCAGTCATCTGTGTTTACACAAAGTCCTGAATCTTTTTTACATGGCGGTCCTTCTGTTCCTACTGGGTATCAATCTCTTTCTGGTACCTTTGCGGGAGCGTCTCCTCAACCCATTGATCATGGGTTATTAGTTGGAAACAGTGGTAATGTACCATTGAGTGTAGGAGACATTTACATGATGTCAGGTTCAGTTCCCGTTACCCAACCTCAAGGTGGCCAATTACCGCCTGGGGGGCAGCCTTCGTTAATGCCTGGGGGGCAACCTCAAGGTACTTCATTCGTGTCTGGGGGGCAACCTCAAGGTCAGTACGCTCCTATGGGGCAATACATACCTCAAGGTCAACCCCAGCCTCAATATGTACCCCAAGGTCAACCTCAGTATCAATATCAACCTCAAGGATGGCAACCTCAAGGATGGCAACCCCAAGGGTATCAACCCCAAGGGTATCAACCTCAAGGATACCAACCTCAAGGTCAAGGTCAACCCCAGTACCCGTATTTACCTCAAGGTTATCAACCTCAAGGTCAATACTCAGGTCAAGGTTATCAACCACCTCAAGGGCAATCATATGGGACTGCACCTTACAATTATCAATCCTATCCTCAATCCGGCTATGGATCTCAGTACCCTCAACCTGTTATGGGTCAATACCCTGGAATGTTAGTGTGGGATCCGTCACAGGGTCAACAGATGTTGCAGCCAAGTATACAGTCGGTACCTCAAGCAGGACAACCGGTAGTTCCTGGTCCACCCCAGCAACCACAACCTGTCCAGTCAAGTGTTCAGACCTCTGTAACTTCGGTAGTTACTCAGCCGCCAATTGCACCTAGTACTCCATCTCAAATGGCTGCTGCAACTACCGCCACATCTACCATACTTACTTCTGGAGTATCGACGGCTCCGGTTTCTACTGTCCCTGTAACCACTCCTCAGACATCTGTACCGTTGTCTGGATCTACGATTCAAACCACAGTCCAGATGCCTGTAGGCCAACCTGGTATAAGTACGGTTGTTACTACTCAACCTCAATTTGTTCAACCTCCGTACCAGGGACAGTATCAACCTGGGCAAGCTGTCCAACAACCGGTTTACCAGTATCAACCGTATCTTGGGTACACTTATCAACAACCTCAGCAACCCCCATACAGTCCGGTTAATCCTGGTTTTCCAGGAGGATATAATATCCCAAATGTGACTCCTGTTCCTAGTTATCCTGGATATCCTCCTCCTGGGGCCGGTATTGTGACCCAGAGTTTTAGAGATCCTAACCGGCAGTTACCGTTTATCGCAACTTTGGATTTACCAGACTTGACGCGCCTAACGAACGATCCAATTCAATATCTTCCGTTCTGGCCGCCAATGCCAAATAAGTTGCCCAGCGATATACCCAAGTTCGAAGGTAAGTCTGGAGAGGATCCGTCCAATCACGTGATGACTTACCACCTCTGGTGTGCTTCAAATTCCATCTCGGATGATTCGATCCGTTTACGTCTTTTCCAGCGTACACTCATTGGTCTCGCGGCCAAGTGGTACATTGAGTTACCACGGACCTCTTTTTACAATTTTAGCCAGTTAGCTACCTCGTTCTTAACTCACTTTCAGTTACCGGTCAGATACGATAACGGTACGGAGTTATTAACTTCACTAAAACAATCAACCTCCACGTATATTTCAGATCACATTCATGAGTGGAGACGTCGAAGAAGGCTAGTGAAAGTTTTTATCCCGGACCAAATCTTAGCTGAATGGTTTGTTAAATCATTATTACCAAGGATTACTGAAGATGTAGCTAAGGCCGGAGTAGTTACTGAGGAGCAAGTCACTGCTCAGGCACAATACCTTGACTTAGTTTACACGCAGTCGGGTACATTACACGAGAAGATTCCGGATCTTCCAAAGTCGAACCAAATCGCTGCTGCTCCTTCGGGATCTCATGCCGCTGATGGTATGATTGGTATCGTGAATACAAAGAGCAAGAAGAAGTCTTCCAAGGCTTCAACTACTCCTATTATCACTTTGCCCGATTCCCCGACAGGAGAGTCTTCTCCTGAACTTACCGCCGATATTCACGCTGTAGAGTCATCTACGGCCAAATCAAAAAACGGTGGAAAGAAGAAAGGAAAGAAGAAGGCTAAAGCAGACAAAGCTCCGAAGGAGAAAACTGAAAAGTCGGAAACCAATGACGAAAAGCGCAAACCTCGATATCCTTGTCTTATTTGTGAAGAGGATCATTTTACGAGAGATTGCCCTCATCGGGCCGAGGTAGTGAAAATAGTCAAAGGTTCTCCCACTCCTGCTGTGTTAAAAAATCCATTTCCGGAGCAGGAGAATAAGATGATAGGTTCTTCCTCGAATGCCAGTGAAGAACCCATTTTGATGATGTCTCATGTGAGGATTGCGACTCGATCGCAAGATTATGGTAGTAAGAATCCTGTTGATGGTAAGGAAGCAAAATCTTCTCACTCTAACCCATCAACCTCAGCTCCTGGTTCCGATCCACTACAGATCGAGAAACCTAACCCAGACTTAGTAATTAAACCGCCCGCCAAGGGTGTACTTCGAAGGTCTGCTTTCAATACACATGCGAGAGCGGCCCAGAATTACAACATTGTTGAGGACTTAGCTGTTTCACCCTCAGCAATGTCGGCGTTAGAAGTGCTGCAATCATGCCCAGCACAACGAAAATTGCTTTTGTCGGCTATAGGAGCTGTTGACGTTCAGGATCCGAATCTAATGATCTTCGATCTAGAAAATAGTACACCACGACTCCCCCATCAAATGGCTTTCCAAATTCCAGTGATAGTCAAAAACAGGCCTATTCATCGAACTGTGATTGATGAGGGAGCTTCTACATGTATTATGTCAATTCAATGTTGGAGATCCCTTGGTTCTCCTTCATTGAACCAATCCCCCACCATCCTTAAGGCCTTTGATGGCCGTGGGTTCCGTCCGTTTGGTATTCTACAAGAATTGCCTATAGGGGTAGAAGGTAAAACCGTTAGTCTGGATGTGGAAGTGGTTGATGCCCCTCTAGACTACAACCTTCTTTTGGGTCGAAGTTGGTCATATGCTATGACAGCGATCGTTTCATCGGTCTTCAGAGTAATTAAGTTTCCACATAATGGTAAGATCGTGACTATTGATCAGCTGACATACTTTTCATCCGACCCAGCCTCTTCAGAGAGTATCCAGCATGTCGGTAAGACGACAATCCCTTATAGGGACGTTGGTGTAGGTTTAGTTAAGGATTCCGGTTTACTGGGAACTTTTCCTCTCCCTCCACTCAGCGTAGAACCTTCATTTGCAACAATTCATATGATTACATCAGAAAACATTATTTATGATGATCCTTGGTATGTCCCATCTGACTCTGAGATAGACTCATTCGGTAATGCTATGCCTTTGAGTCCATATGAAATTGCTTATGAAGCTCTTATGTCTTTTACCGATTTTCATTCAACCGAGGTCGACCAAATGAATGTGGTCAGTGAAGAATCACTTTTCCCCTCAACCTTAGAACGGATAGCGTTTCCCGAAGTCGTGTCATCTGACGAACAACTTCGCGAAATCCTAAGTGTAGACGATCTACCATGGGAAGATCTCCATCACAGATCTTCGTTTTTACCTAAGGGTGATGCATTCGAAAATGATTTTTCATCTATCTTTACCGCTGAATATGTCAAAGACGCTCAGGATCCAACGAAACATTCTGATTCAGAGTTGAATTTAGGGAACATTTCTCGTACTATTCCCCTTGATATTTCAGTGAAGCCCGAAATTGAGGAGAACATTCATATAGGTGTCGCATGTACAGAAGAAGAAATCCAAACTTACAAGGCCCTATTCCAAGAATTCCGCGATGTGTTTGCATGGTCTTACGAGGAAATGCCGGGCATCGACCCTGCCATTGTTGTTCATGAAATCAAAACCTACCCGAATGCTAAACCCATCCGGCAACGGTTGCGTCAGATTCACCCTCGAAAAGCGGCTGCGATTAAAGCAGAAGTCGAAAAGCTGTTGAAAGCAGGTTTCATTTATCCGATCCCGTTAACGGATTGGGTATCGAATATTGTTCCGGTCAACAAGAAACAAGGAACAATAAGAATCTGTATCGACTATAGGGATATCAATCGAGCTTGTCCAAAAGACAACTATCCTACGCCTTATATCGATCAAATTATTGATGATTGTGCCGGAAGTGAAATGTTTTCCTTTATGGATGGTTTTTCGGGCTATAATCAAATCAATATTCTACCTACCGACCAACCAAAAACGGCATTCATTTGTCCATGGGGGACATTTGCTTATTGCAAATTACCTTTTGGGCTCAAGAATGCCGGGGCCACTTTTCAACGGGCGATGTCTTACGCATTTCACGACATCAAACACATTGTGCAACCGTATCTCGATGATTTGCCTGCTCATTCTTTACATCGAGCTGATCACCTTGACCACCTACGAGCAATCTTTATGAGGTGTAGGCATTATCGAATTCGGTTGAATCCCCACAAGTGTGTTTTCTGTATAGAAACAGGTCGATTGCTGGGATTTGTTGTTTCAAAAGCCAGCATTCGCGTCGATCCCTCGAAAGTCGAGGCGATCATCAAATTGCCTCCTCCTTCGAGTTTGCGCCAACTCCAAAGTTTGCAAGGGAAAGCGAACTTTTTACGTCGATTCATCCCAAACTACGCCGAGGTCACTAAAGGTTTTACACGGTTGTTGAAACAGAACGTTCAATTCTTTTGGGACGAGATTGCCCAACAATCTTTTGATGCACTTAAACACGCGTTGACCCATGCACCGTTGTTGCATCCTCCCAACTACAACCAGGACTACTTCTTATACCTCGCAGCTTCATATTCCACCATTGGAATGGTGTTAGTTCAAGAAGATGAATCCGGAGCGGAACATGTGATATACTATCTCAGTCAAACCTTAAATCCCACTGAGTTAAAATATTCGCATGTGGAGAAATTGGCCCTGGCAGCCGTTCAAGCTGTCCAGCGTTTTCGTCACTACATTCTTCTCCGTAAAACTACAGTTATTTCGGATTGCAACCCTATGATTTACATTTTGACAAAACAATTGCTAGGGGGCAAGTACTCTAAATGGATCGTTATCCTGCAAGAGTTCGACTTGGAGTTCGAAAAGTCCAAGTCTAAGAAATCCTTAGTTTTTGCGGAATTGATGTGTGATTTCCCGCGTACTGACACAGAGACTGTGGCAGAAGAGTCCATTGCGGACGAATCTTTGTTTCTTATCAGTACTTTAGATCCGTGGTTCGGGGATATAATCATCTATCTCCAAACCCAAACCTTTCGGCCTGAAGCTTCAAAAGCGGAACGTCGAAAAATTAGGTTTCAATCCCAGCAATACAAAATTATTGGAGATACACTTTATCGCCGGGGGCAGACTTAGTTTTTCGACGTTGTCTAACTCACGAAGAGGCTGAGAGAGTTTTGAATGATTGTCACTCTGGAGCATGTGGCGGTCATATGTCTGGGTATGCCACAGCTCAGGAGGTGTTGCGCGCTGGTTACTTCTGGCCATCTATGTTTAAAGATTGTATCATTGCAGTCCGGAAGTGCCACAACTGCCAAGTGTTTGATCGAAAGATGCGCGCACCACCTGCTCCTCTCCACCCTATAATTGCCGTTGGTCCATTCGCCAAATGGGGTATCGACTTTATTACTTGTAACCCTCACTCGGCCGGGGGGCATGCGTATATCATCCTTGCGGTTGATTATTTCACTAAATGGGCCGAGGCGATGCCTACATTCGATGCAAGCGGCAAAACAGCTGCAGTTTTCATATTCAATCATATAATAACTAGGTTTGGTGTCCCACAAGCAATTATTACTGACCATGGAAGCCATTTTCGAAACACCATGATGACTGAACTTACAAGCCAGCTTGGTTTGCGCCATGACAGCTCTACTCCTTATTATCCGCAAGCCAACGGTTTGGTTGAGTCTATCAACAAAGTTCTGGTTATCATGATCCGACGAACCATTGGTATTCATCGGTCGAATTGGCACAACATGTTATTTTCGGCGCTATGGGCATACCGAACCTCAGTAAAAACCTCAACAGGGTTCACTCCTTTCCAGCTAGTTTATGGCTTAGAAGCAGTGTTACCCATTGAATGTGAAATCCCATCACTTCAAATGGCTGTCGAATTACTTCCAGCTACTTCCGAAGAGGAGAAACGTTTATTGTACTTAGCTAAATTAGATGAGACTCGACGTGACGCTACATTGGCAATCGAGACTCACGCGAAGCGAATGAAAGCTCAGTATGATAGAAATGTGACCCCTCGAGATTTTTCGGAGGGAGACCTAGTGCTCTTATATGATCAAGCTAACGATAAGCTAGGTGCTGGAAAATTCGTTCCTATGTGGCATGGACCCTATATTGTAAAGCGAAAGCTAGCAAAAGGGGCTTATGAGCTAGTAGATTTTGATGGGGACTCTTTGGATAAACCCAGAAATGGACTTTACCTAAAGAGGTATTATGCTTAAATGGTGGGTATGGAGAATTTTTAGTTAGGTTAGGTTTTCTTTCTAGCTAGTTTGATTGTTAGTTAGTCAGTGTGCTTAGCTTAGTGAGTGTGTTTTTCGTCGTTATTCTGGCTTATCTTGGTTTTGCTCTTGATATTGTAGATGTCGACGCCCTCCAAACATACATTGGATTTGCTGATGGTGCTTGTCGTAGTACACGGAATATCTCTTCCGCAGCTTGGGTTATCTATTCACCCTCTGACGAGTTAGTTTCTATGCATGGGGTAAGCCTCGGTCAAACAACGAATAACATTGCAGAATACAGTGCAGTGGTTGAATTATTATCCGAATCTATTTCATTTGGAATTCGACGTTTGATAGTGAGGTTAGATTCTGAACTTGTTGTATTACAGCTTAATAGAGTTTATGCCATTAGAAATCCTGTGTTATTAAGGTTGTCTTTGAGAGTGCGTCTCTTGGAACGTGAATTTGATTACATTGAATATCAGCATATTCCAAGGTCCTTGAATACATTAGCAGATGCAATTGCTTCTCGAGTGTTGGACAGACATTTACGATAATCATGCAAGTAAATTTAAAAAACATTTCATCATACATGTTAAACAAGATAAGCCGGTAATAGTGATATATATATAGATAGGAGTGTGTCAAAAAAATATACATCGTCTTCGATCATAGGTTGAAAAACACCTTATGATCGGCAAAATGATAAGTACAAAAAGTCAAAATGTCACATGTGTCTACAAAGTGACTAGCCAATCACTGGTGGTGCTCCCTATACGACACCACTGCACGGGCTACCTTGCGCAAAAATCTCCTCAACGGTCCAGGGACCGCGACTACGTAGCGCTGAAGTCTGATAGGAATATCATCCATAGAAGTCTCCGGTATATCCGCCGTCAGACGTTGTAGATCATGCTCCAACTCAGTCAGTACCTCTGCAGCCGCCGCGTCCTGTGGGGCCGGTACCGGTGCAACTGGATGTCTTCTCTCGAAAGGCCGGAGGTTGGCTGGACGCTGTGGACCAACATCTGCATTTTGAAAATTTTACTGTCAGTTTGAGACGATATATATAAAAAACAAAAAACAATACATAATTTGAAAACTCATGAAAAATAAAGTACCTCTGTCATCCCATTGTTCTCCTTGTGGAAGAACCATGTCCGGATCACCTCGAAAATCTATTCCGGCATACAAAAGTCCTGAATCGCGAACACCTGGTCCTCTAACCAGTGAAAATAACTGTCAGTGAATCGAACAACTGCCGCGCCCTCGTCCGGATGTCGGGCCATCACCGCAACCCATCGTACCAGCTTTGGCTCCTGAGGACCCGAAATATCAACAGTGAGATGCTGAGGGATCAGCATTGGAATCCTCTCTAAGGCAAAGCTCACGACTATAGGCCCATATCCAAAGGTCTTTAGTCTCCCGGTCTTTGCCTTGGTCAGTTGGGCTTTCAAGTTAGCCAACAATGCATCACACCAGTTGAAAATGGTGCCTTGGAGACAATCAATTGCCATCCGAAATTGAGACCCAGTAGCAATATGTAAAGTGGCTGAGCCACAAATCCTGGTCACAGTGAAAGCTAAGACCATGAGTTCACGTTGAGAGACATATTTGATCTCTATGCCTTTCTTATGCTCTCGATCGGGTAGGCACCAATCTGCTCGGAGACTATCAAGGGATTGGCCACCCGGCCTAGTCCCAGCCAGATTGAGTTGCTCACCTCTGTTCGGCAAGCCAGTGAGAAAGTAAATGTCAGCAGGCTCTATCTCGAGTTGTTGCCCGCCGATATAAAAGCATTGCTCTTGAACATTCCATCTCTCGACCAGCCACTCCAAGAATCTTACCTGAGCTCTCATACCGGGTATGGACCAGTATTTGTATAATCCACATCCTCTTAGGGCATCGAGGGAAGGTTGATGATTGATTGCAGCTTCATCAACCTCCTCATGCTCTCTTTCTCTCCAATCTAGCATGATAAGTGCCCTACACATGAATAAACAGGCATTAAAATTAGTTTTGGGAATTTTCAATGGTTAGTTTGGGAGTTTGGGGTTTCAAAACCCGCGTTTTGCAGAGGACGCACCCCGCGTTTGGCGCACAGTGCGCCGGGACGCAGGTGGCCTGAAGGTAACCTGCGTCCCCCGACCTTTTCCCTGTGTAGGAAAAAGTCGAGGGACGCAGGCCAGCCTTTAGGAAACCTGCGTCCCCCGCAGGGCGGTTTCCAAAACCCAAAACCCCCCAAAAATAAAAAATGAAACCTAAAACAAAATTCTAAATGGATGAAATTGACAAGGAGGATGTTGTGAAATACCTGGAAGAGACGGCGTTCGATTCTAACGGTCGGATTTTCCGCAGCGACCACGGGAAGTTTCTTGTCAAAAGCTCCTTTTTCAACCTCAACAGTCAAACGGTAAAAATGACATGGTAAAAAGTCTTTTTATAGGTTTTTTGGATGAATTTGTTCATTTTTCACCATGGAAAGATGTTTTTCGATGAATTTTTGCCTATCTTAAACAGGTATGAGTAATGTGTCGCTTTTGTGCAGGACAAAGGAACTTAGAGGGAAAATTGTAATTTTTTCACAAACAAAATATCAGAGTCATCTTTTAAGCCCTTTTCTGACTCCTAAAACATGAAAAGATTGCCGAGCGTTTCTTTTACACTCGTTAAAACGGAATTAAAAGACGGTCCCCTTATAGCTCTTTTCTGACCGTAAAATCAGGAAAAGATTGCCGTGTTTTTGTCGTTTCAAACTCGATACGGAAATAAAACGACGTGTCCTTGATCGCTTTTTACTTTTCAGGTCAGTGACACTAATTATGAAAGTACTCCTTGGTCACAAGATCAAGCGGTTCCCTCAGGTATTATTTTATACTTTTTCGGGCTTGAGGGACACAAATTTACGAAAAAGTTCAACTTGGAGTTTCCTTAAGTTTTTCAGACTCTCTAAAATTGAAAAACGCCGAGTTTCTCCTATACTGGGCTCGTTAAACATTTCACAGTAAAGGACCTGTTCAATTACAAACAGGAACGAACCACTCCTTCCTAGGGTTCGAATCAAAACTGGGTTGGACTCATCCGAAGGATGAGCTTATAATCAAGCATATGTTATCCTCCTCAAGCTTGTTAAAAATAAAGAGGTACTTGCCAGAAATGGTGGGGGAAAAGAGAGAAGAATGAGCCTATTTGTTACCCTTTGTCTCAAAAGAAACTTTATTACCACTCTTGGACACGACACTTTTCATTCACCTGGGTTGGGAAATCTTTTACCTCACAGTCAATCAAACCACTTTTGAAAGTCTTCAACCGAGTTCCGGGGATTAACTTTGAGTTATTTAGCACCAAACCATCTGTCGTGTCGTTATGTGTCCAAGAGGTCTGCAAACAAAACTTTCATCTGCAAAATACTTGTCATCCATTTGACCATCCCTGAGTCAGTCCTTACAGCAATATTTCTTCAACTTGAACAATGATTTCGTGTTGTGGGCTTGCCCGCAACGGGTCACTTTCTATCGACATCAGCACATTATCTAGAGAGATGACTTAGAAATCGTCAGTGCCTTGAAGTCTGCATGCATCAATGGCAGGTTTCTCGCCTTTGACGTCAGTTTACATCATTGACTTTCGATCGAAGGATTCCGTGAAATGTTCGACATCAACTCATTCATTCACATCTCATGGATTGTACTGGGTACTTTGAGAACCATTGACATTACTGGTGGTCTCTCTCATGCTTGTTAACAGTTCACATCATTGACTGGTAATCAAGTGGTTTCTACCATGTTCGACATCGACTCATTTATTCGCATGGCTAGAATCGTACCAATTCGAGAAGTAGGAATGAAGACCCTGGATCAAATCTTTACCATCCAGGCTGCGAGGAGTTTTGTATTCATTATCTAAGTAGACTAATCATAAACAGATGGCTGCGACCATACTGTGTCTACAAAAGTCTATGATTATGATGTACTGCAAAATCATTCCTGTATCAGAGTAGTTAGTCTGTTAGTTAAAGTTTTTATCTGAGTATGGGAATGCCTACCTCAGTGATGATATAATCTTATCCATGTATTTTGTGTTGAAAATTGCAGGTTCCAACCAGGTTCTCCACGAGATAATCCTCGAAATGATAAAGCGCTTCACCCTTCCTAGATAATACAAAACCCTAATCTATTCCAGGCTTCGCACTTTAGGGGGCAATCTGTTACACTAAAAAATGTCACCATGGCTATTTACAGTTGGTATGGCTCAATCAACAGTCATACTACCCTCTTGAGCAAGTCTTATGCCTCTACTATCCATGTCAAACTCCAAGAAAGAGAGAAAGTCTTTATAAACATGTTTATCTCTGGGTACGCAGGTTCTCTCAAGCCTTGCCTGCGGGTACGCACCTTTTGTTCATAAGGTCTGCGTCCAAGGACGCTCTGTATCTAAAGGGGCAGGTGCGTCCCTCTGAAAAGGTTAAAATGCGCAAGTTTTATCTTCAAAAACTTACTTGTGGTCATTTCTAGAGCATTCTAGAAGGTTCTTTGATGTGTATTGAGCGCCTCCAGATGGTTCATGCACTCCTATCAAAGAGGAACTTATCCCATCAATAAGGGAGTGATCCCATCCAAAAAGGGGGACTATCCCATTGATGGTGGACCTGATTAACTTCCTCTTGAGCACTATAAAAAGAGGCATTGAGCCAGAAGGAAGAAGGTTGAAAGCTATAGATTTCTAAGGGTAAATGCTGCAGGAATTAGGACTCCCATTTAGAAGCTTGTGAGGAGAGATTGTCATCTTTACTTGTTCTATTTGGAGGTGGGTGAGCTTTGTCAAAGTAGAGGAAGACTCTTGTGGACCCTGGAAGGAGCTTGCACAACACCAAGGCTCAGGTTGTAATGGTTCCTTTTGATTACCTTTAATACAAATTGGTCCATTCTTCTCAATAACTTGTTGTTAATGGGTTATTTCATGTACTCCTTGTTCTATGTGTTGAATATGCTTTGTTTTATGTTATAATCAGGTGGTATTTAATTGTTTGACTGTTGGTGATTGCAGGTTTTGGAGAAAAGGAGGAGCTCATCCAGATCAACAAAGCTTGGACTTCTAAAACAGCGTTTGGACAAAGGTAAGAACGAAACACTTGATTTCTCATATCATAATGTATGTTTAGAGAAGGATAGCTCAAGTTTATTTTGTTTGTCATTAGAATGTCTTAGACTTCTAGGAAGGTCAGTTGTGTCCGCACCCTTGACTGATTCCGTGTGACAATTCCAAAAATCCAAAAAAATTTACAGGCAAGGGAGTGGGGTCCTTTAGCCTGCAATTTCTATGCTTTCCTAGTTAAAATTAGAATAAATCTAGCAATAAATCATGCTAATTGTAACTGAGCTTTCAAGCTTTAAATAACCTGTAAATCATTCTTTTCTTGTATTGGATAAGGACGAGAGGGCCTATCCTTAATTATAAATAAAATTGCAGCAAAGCTCTCATCAGACAGAGGAGAGGGGCGAGTGCCTTAGTTTTACTGTGGGAATTTTGTTCTCTCGATGTCTCTAATGTGATAACTCTGTAAATTGCTTGCCTAGTTTATTTTATGACGCATTAATACTGTTGAATGATTCTGATACTGTCTATAAACCAACGAATGTTCCTTTCCTTTCATTTATAATTATACTGCTTTGGTTCTTGTTTTGCGGTGGCGCATGTGTCTTCTTGTTTCGTTAAGTATCGGAGGCATTGTTGAGACTTCTTAGCCGAAGGCGCATGCTATATTGGACAGGTCCATATTAGCAATCGAAGGCCTACAATTATACGTTCTCACCGTCTCTGTCCAAGACCCTATCGGCATTGGAAGATCTTTTAAAATCTCTGGACGGGTGTTCCTTTACAAAGGTTTTGTGGGAAAAGAGCGGTAGCATAGTAAGGAACGGGTTCCGGATTTGAGAACAACCTTTATAAACCGTATATCTATATCGCAGAGTCCGGTGAATAATAAGTTGGGAGCCGACATGATATAGATTGGAATTGATTTATATCACTGAGTCCACGATCGCGGAGACAGCGAGGTTGCGACTGCAATGACCAGCGAAGTATAAAACCTTGTCTATAGTTGTATCGGGTCTGGAGGGAGAAGGATTGTCAAGCGATCGCGGAATTATATAAAGGAACAAATATAAAGAGCACAGTCAGAATTGCGACTTGCATATGTATCTCGACTTTAAATTACGGCAAACAAAAATATATTTATATATGAGGGCTTCGGTCCATGAATTAAGAGCCTTCAGCCATGACTAAAGCCAACGCATAAAACCGGTGTGATTTATTTATACAAACGAGTCTAGCATATGGCAATACCGTTATGATATCTCTTTATGCGTCTTGTCTTTGGTAAGGTCGTTATAACATATATACACGAGCCTTGTTAATAATAAACGTGCTATGAATACATAGGTATAAGGTGGATATATGTATGTTATGCGCATAGGTCCTCCAACGACATCTCTTTTAAAATTCCTTCAAAAGCCACGGGTTGCTGTAAGGCTCGACGGTGAGGTCTTGAAACGAATATATAAGTGTTGATGACTCAGGCGCTCAGGCCTGAAGAACAGGAATTTGGCGAAGACGTTGAGGAGCTTATTGGCAGATTAGGGAGATTGTCCATAACACCTGCAACCCCGCCCTCATTAGTGGTATCAGAGCCCAAAACTGACATTGAATTGAATCTCAGGAGCAGAAGAAGGATGGCTTTCAGAGTTGGAAGAGGACGAGGACGTGGTGGAAGAGGACGACCTGTTGCAAATGCTGAATTATTTGAATTAGTGGAGGAGCTGTGAGCTAGAGTGGATGCTTTAACTACGGATCGAAATATAGATGATGGAGATGTCAGTGAGCCTGAAATGGAATCTGCAGAAGAAGAGGAAGTTGTACAGGTTACTCCTGAGATGAGATTCTTCTAGTCAGTGTTAAAATCTACAGCCAGGCCATGGAACTAATTAGTACCAGTATATCAAGGAGGATTGAATCCAGAAGAATTGATCGACTGGATCAACAGCATGGAGAAATTCTTCGATTACGAAGAAACAGAGGATGAGAAGAAAGTGAAGTTTGCTGTCACCAAATTAAAAGGCCATGCAGCCCTTTGGTGGGATGGTGTGCAGGCGGAAAGGAAGAGACTTGGTAAGCAGCCAATCAAGAACTGGAGCCGAATGGTAGCAAAGTTAAGAGGTAAGTTCTTGCCAAATAATTATCAGCAAAAATTGTTTAGACAAATGCAAAATCTTAGACAGAGAGCTTTAACAGTAAAAGAGTATACAAAAGAGTTTTATAAAGTGAGTATAAGAGCTGGAGAAGCCCAAGACAGATGAGAAGGTGGCTAGGTATATGAATGGCCTCAAAATGGACATTCAGGATGAAATAAGCCTGATGTCTCCTAAAAATGTAGAGGAAGCTTATCAGATAGCGCTGAAAGCGGAGGAAAAGCTCATAAGGAAGCAGTCTGCCAAAGGGAGAGGTACTTTCAGAGGAAAAGGAAGTCAAGGTGGTAGAGGTAGATCTACAGCACCTAGAGATGGAGCTAGCAACAACTCAACCCAGCATGCACCCAGAGAAGGTGATGCAAGAGGCAGAGGGAGTTTTTCCAGAGGAAGAGCAGACAGAGGAAGAGGCAGAGAAATAAGATGTTACAGGTGTAACAAACTGGGACACAGATCTTTTGAGTGCCTAGAGAATGCTGACACAAAGCAGAGAAATGCAATTGTTGCTCCAGCTGAAGTAGAAGCACTAGCGACAGCGGCAGTAGAAGAAGAAAACACACCAAAAAGGGGAGAATATCTGGTGGTAAATAAAGTTTTGCTTAAGCCAGTGAAAGAGGTGGCTGCTGAACCACCACAAAGGAAAAATTTGTTCAGGACAGTGTGCAAAGTCCAAGGGAAATGTTTCCAGATGATCATTGATAGTGGCAGCACTGATAATTTGGTCTCTACAGAGGTAGTGGATAAATTGAAGTTGAAGACAATGAAGCATCCAACACCTTATAAGGTGTCATGGTTACAAAAGGGGCATCAACTGTTGGTAAGTGAATAGTGTGAAGTGGAATTTCAAGTGGGCAAGTATAAGGATAAAATTGTTTGTGATGTGATGCCTATGGACGTATGCCACATATTGCTCGGGAGGCCTTAGCAATATGACAAAGGAGCCATACATGACAGGAAGCGGAACACCTACAAGTTTGGAAAAGATGGTTTTAATCATACATTGTTGCCTTTGCAAGAAGAAGAGGTATCGGGACAGAAGACTGATCCAAAACTCTGTTGCTTGGAGGGAAGGAATACTTGAAGCAGATTGAAGAAAATGAGGTAAACTTTGCTGTGATTTGTAAGCCCAAGGTAATATTGACTTCTACTAAAATTTCTGAATTACCCAATGAAATTCAAGAAATGTTGGAGAATTATTGTGATATTATTGCTGATGATTTGCCTAATGAATTACCGCTAATTCGAAAAATCAGTCATCATATAGACTTGATTCCTGGAGCAAGTCTACCTAATAAAGTAGCATGTAGAATGACTCCTGCAGAGAATGAAGAAGTTAAGAAACAGGTGCAAGAAATTCTTGACAAGGGGTTAATTAAAGAAAGCCTGAGTCCTTGTGCAGTGCCAACAGTGCTGAGCCCGAAGAAAGATGGAGGCTGGAGAATTTGTACAGATTCAAGAGCCATTAATAAGATTACAGTCAGGTATAGATTTCCATTACCCAGAATTGAAGATTTACTGGATTTTTATCTGGTGCAAAATATTTTTCAAAGTTAGACCTTAAGAGTGGTTATCATCAGATAAGGATAAGAGAATGGGATGAATGGAAAACCACTTTTAAGACCAATGAAGGATTATATGAATGGAGAGTAATGCCTTTTGGGCTGTCCAATGCACCAAGTACATTCATGAGGCTTATGAATGAAGTCCTTAAAGAATTTATTGGTAAATTTGTAATCGTATATCTGGATGATATATTAGTCTCTAGCAGATCCAAGGAAGAACACTAGAGGAATTTAAATTATGTTATATAGAAGCTGCAACAAGAGAAATTATTGTTGAATCTAAAGAAATGTTTATTTATGAAAGAAGAGTTGGTGTACTTGGGATTTGTTATCTCAGCTGAAGGATTGATGACGGATCCAGAAAAGCTCAAAGCAATTGTGGAGTGGACTTCACCCAAGAGTATTTTTGAGGTAAGGAGTTTTCATGGTCTTGCTAGTTTTTACAGAAAATTTATTAAGAATTTTAGTAAGAATAATGCACCTATTATTGAGACCATAAAGAAAGATAAACAACCATTCAAGTGGAATACTGAAGCAGAGAGAAATTTTCAGTTGTTGAAGAGGAAAATAACTGAAAATCCTGTTTTAGTTCTTCCTGATTTTAACAAGGCTTTTCAAGTTAAGTGTGATGCCAGCGCAGAAGCAATTGGAGGAGTTTTGAGCCAAGAAGATAGACCAATAGCTTACTTCAGTGAAAAGCTAAATGAGGAAAAAAGGAAGTATTCCGCTTATGATAAAGAGTTTTATGCAGTGGTACAGGCACTAAAGAAGTGGAGGCATTATTTAATGTCGAAAGAATTTATTCTTTACTCAAATAATCATGCATTGCAGTTTATAATGCAACAGCCAAAACTTAGCCAGAGACATGCTAAATGGGTAGAATATCTTCAAGGCTTTCATTTTTTGTCGAGACATATAACTGGACAGTCAAATAAAGTTGCAGATGCCTTAAGTAGGAGGAGTATATTGCTGCAAGAAAGCCAAATCCAAGTGTTGGGTTTTGATTTTCTTAAGGAATTATATGAGACCGATTCAGATTTTAGGGAGGCATATGAAGCTTGTAAGAATCCTATTTTAGCGGACAGAAGCAAGTGGTTGGATTATTTTATACAAGATGGACTGTTATTCAAGAAAAATCAGCTGTGCATACCCAACTGTTCAATGAGAGAAAATTTAATTAAAGAGAAGCATAGTGGAGGACTTGCAGGACATTTTGGTAGAGAGAAGACCTTTGAACAGCTCAACAGATTTTACTTCTGGCCGAAAATGAAATTTGAAGTAGAGAAGTATGTAAGGAATTGTAAATTCTGTCAGTATGCAAAAGGAAGGGGCTAGAGCACAGGGTTGTATATGCCATTGCCAATTCCAGATAGGCCTTGGGATATGATAAGTATGGATTTTGTCCTAGGATTGCCAAAGACTCAAAGAGGCTATGATTCAATTTTTTTGGTAGTGGACAGATTTTCAAAAATGGCACATTTTATTCCATGTTATAAAACTAGTGATGCTTCTCATATTGCTAACTTGTTTTTCAAAGAAATTGTAAGGTTACATGGATTGCCCAAAAGTATTGTGTCAGACAGGGATTCAAAATTTGTTGGACATTTCTGGAGAACACTATGGAAGAAGCTGGGAACAAAATTAAATTTCAGTTCTGCCTATCATCCACAGACTCATGGACAGACTGAGGTTGTGAATAGAAGTTTAGGCAATCTTTTGAGGAGTTTTACTGCAGAGCATCCAAAGCAATGGGATCAAGTGTTACAACAAGTTGAATATGCATACAATGATTCACCGAACAGAAGCACAGGATAGAGCCCATTCCATATTGTTTATGGAATGCACCCAAGGGGAATATCTGAATTAAGGAATCTAGGAAAAGAAGAATTAAGAAGTGCATAAGGTGAAGACTTTGCTTCAAGAATGCAGGTAATACATGAGCAGGTGAAACAACAACTACAGGACAACAGCATCAAATATAAAACCAAAGCGGACATGAGGAGAAGAGAAATGAATTTTGAAGTTGGAGACTTGGTTTTAGCACACCTTAGGAAGGAGAGATTTCCAAAGGGAGAATATAACAAATTAAAATCCAAGAAAATTGGACCATGCAAGATACTGAGGAAATTCTCTGCAAATGCTTATGAGATTGAATTACCACCTGGTGTGGGAATATCACCAATTTTTAATGTTGCAGACCTGTACAAGTATGAGAATGAAGTTGTAGATGACACAGCACAGGATCAAGAGACTCCAGAGATTGACTGGGAAAAACAGTTACCCACAGCCAAGAATTTACAGCCAGAAAGAATTCTGGACAAGAAAATATACAAGAAGACAAGAACGCGAGAATATTTCTAGTATCTGGTAAAATGGAAGGGACAACCGATTAATAAAGCTACTTGGGTTACAGAAGACATTCTACAGAAATTGGGCAAATTTGTAGATGAGCTCATGGACAGGAGCCCATGAAGAGTTTTGTCCTCAGGAGTATGATGCGGGAGCATGTGACTCAGAGGGGAAGAATCTTCCAAATTATTCCAAAAATCCAAAAAAAATTATAGGCAACGGAGTGGGGTCCTTTAGCCTGCAATTTCTATGCTTTCCTAGTTAAAATTAGAATAAATCTAGCAATAAATCATGCTAATTGTAACTGAGCTTTCGAGCTTTAAATCACCTGTAAAGCATGCTTTTCTTGTATTGGATAAGGACGAGAGGGCCTATCCTTAATTATAAATAAAATGGCAGCAAAGCTCTCATCAGACAGAGGAGAGGGGCGAGTGCCTTAGTTTTACTGTGGGAATTTTGTTCTCTCGATGTCTCTAATGTGATGACTCTGTAAATTGCTTGCCTAGTTTATTTTATGACGCATTAATACTGCTGAATGATTCTGATACTGTCTATAAACCAACGAATGTTCCTTTCCTTTTGTGGTGGCGCATGTGTCTTCTTGTTTCGTTAAGTATTGGAGGCATTGTTGAGACTTTTTAGCCGAAGGCGCACGCTATATTGGACAGGTTCATATTAGCAATCGAAGGCCTACAATTATACGTTCTCACCGTCTATGTCAAAGACCCTATCGGCGTTGGAAGACCTTTAAAATCTCTGGACGGGCATTCCTTTACAAAGGTTCTGTGGGAAAAGAGTGGTAGCATAGTAAGGAACGGTTCCGAATTTGAGAACAACCTTTATAAACCGCGTATCTATATCGCAGATTCTGGTGAATAATAAGTTGGGAGCCGACATGATATAGATTGGAATTGATTTATATCGCTGAGTCCACGATCGCGGAGACAGCGAGGTTGCGATTGCAATGACCAGCGAATTACGGAACCAGCGAAGTATAAAACCTTGTCTATAGTTGTATCGGGTCCGGAGGGAGAAGGATTGTCAAGCGATCGCCGAATTATATAATGGAACAAATATAAAGAGCGCAGTCAGAATTGCGACTTGCATATGTATTTCGACTTTAAATTATGGAAAATAGAAATATATTTATATATGACAGCTTCGGTCCATGAATTAAGAGCCTTCAGCCATGACTAAAGCCAACGCATACAACCGGTGTGATTTATTTATACAAACGAGTCTAGTATATGGCAATACCGTTATGATATCTCTTTATGCGTCTTATCTTTGGTAAGGTCGTTATAACATATATACACGAGCCTTGTTAATAATAAACGTGCTATGAATACATATGTATAAGGTGGATATATGTATGTTATGCGCATAGGTCATCCAACGACATCTCTTTTAAAATTCCTTCAAAAGCCACGGGTTGTTGTAAGGCTCGACGGTGAGGTCTTGAAACGAATATATAAGTTTTGATGACTGAGGCGCTCAGGCCTGAAGAACATGAATTTGGCAAAGACGTTGAGGAGCTTATTTGCAGATTAGGGAGATTGTCCATAACACCTGCAACCCCGCCATCATCAACGTCCTCAATGTCAGAGCAATTATCATAAATGACTTTACAAGATTTTCTAGAATTCCCTTCAATCTTACCCAATGTATCCAAACAAGGAGGAACAAGAATTTCATGTTCATTAATGACAAAAGAATGATCATTAATTGCTTCTCTATCTTGATAAAAAATTAATGGTAATTCATTTAGATCAGTCTCTGTATTTTCTGAAATATCATTAATACCAAGAGGGGAAAAATATCAAGATAAAGGGAAAAATGTGAATCTAAAATAATGCATTTAAAAATGTTTCTGTTTGAGAATTCTTGTACATTTTGCTCATTGTAAATTTCAAATTGCAGATCATTTCTTTGCGTACTCATGCTTTTTTGAAGAAGATTTCTTTGCTGCTCTAATTTCGGCATTTTCTCATCATGCAAAGATTCAAAAATTTGTACAGCAGTTTGCATGTTATTATTTACTTTGATTGTTGCTTGCACTTGCTGATTTCCAATTTGATTTTCTAAATTTGATGCAGAGAAACTTTCAGATTCCAATGCAGGTCTTTCTCCAAAATTGTTGTTGGTGTCTTATTGCATTTAATTAGAAATATTTTCCAAGGTTTGTGAAACCTCTTCATCACAATTTATTTGTACATCCAAATTGGATTTCTCATCTATATTGGAAGGGGATGGAACAAAGCTTGAAATAATTTCATATGGATCGGGAATAGGAGGAAGAGAATAATAATGTTCAAACCAATCTAGTGATTCTTATTTCATAGGTCCATCTTTGACATTAAATTTTGAACAATTCAAATGAAATCGAATATTAAAATATCTAACAGACTCATTTTCATTTCGTAGATATTCAATTTCATCACATACCAGATCATAATCGTAGCGGTCAAATTCACAAATGAAAGTTGTAACAAATTGATCCCAGCTGTGAATTGAGGTAACCGGAAGAGTTCTACACTAGTCTCTGGTTTCTGCTGCCAATGTGAGAGTAAAAATTCTGCATAAGATGCCTTCATCAATTCCTTGAAAATCATAATTTGAAACATTTTGATAAATTGAAGGACATGATTAAAAGCGGAAAAATTTCTCTTACCATTGAATTTTACCTGAGACAAGAGTCTTACCACTTCGGGTGGAGTATTGGAAGATGCACGTCCATGGATACAACTCCAAATTGGAAGTTTAAGAGGAGCCATCGTGATTAGATAAAATGTTAAAATTGAAAATACTCCAAAAGACAACAAGTTTCAGGCCCTCCTTCTAGCACCAAAACGTTGAAGCCTCGAAAATCACTGCAACAACATGGGGGATGACCACCCGGTCCAGACCTTAAAGCATCTCATTTTCCGTTTGGAATGGTGGTTCTGACTGGTTCAACTAGGTCCCACTACCTTCTATCAATCTACAATGGCTTTAAAATATGACTTTCATTCGCCAATGGAAAAGAGACATCAGATCGTCCTTCTTGCTGATCAGGCAAGAAAGTGATCCTTAAGCTGATTTAGAGCTCAACCAATCCACTGTTAAAGTTTGCCTCTTTGGGAAGAGGACTTAAAAGAATGTAGAATTTATTCTAAATGCAAACTTGTTCGAAGGTGCAAGTAAAAGAAACCATCTTAATCCTATCTCAATTAGGCAGATATAGATCTAACCTAACCAAGAGCAAGTATTTAAAATATTGAGATTTAGATGTCTCGTTTATAATGAATATCAAGTTAATGAAATAGTTCAATTAACTAACATCATGGATACCAAACACATCCTATTAAGGCCTTTTAACTTAAATAATCAATCAACAACACTCAAGAAGTAGTTCTCAGAATGATCTTGATCATTTAATCAGTAACTTGAATAATTAAACAATAATATGCGGAAGAAGTTCACAACATATCACTATTTATTTATCCAATATTAAAAGACATATTTATAAGTAAATAGTTACTCAAAAATCAGAATTCAACTCATAAGAGCAGAGATAAATAACAACATAAAATAGAAGCAAATTACCCATACCGAAAAAAGTGCACAAATATGTAAGTAAATTGACACATTTGTGTTATCATAAAATGAAACCAACATTTAAAACAATAGTATTTGAAATACCAGTTTATTAAATCCATTTCTCCAGCTCCGGTCTCTAATAGTCAATTACAATGCCTGGGCTTCTACTTTCAAAAGAAAAGCTACAATAGTGCAAACTATGTTCATTATGCATAACTTAGGATGTAAAAGAAAAACCTCAATAATCTCCAAATCTGAGATTCTACTCCTCCCACCTACAACTCTAAATCACTATTACAAAAGTTCTTTTAGAATTCCAGAATTGCAAAGGAGAGCAGCCCCTATTACATTCTGCAATCTGCTATTTATAATTTTTGCAAAGGAATTCTTGAGATGAAAGTTTGTTGGAGAGAAATATGCCCTATCCCATTTTATTTGCTCCAAATTCCCATCTTTAATTGCTGGAGCATTCTCATTGATTGAGATATTTTTCTCCGTATATCTTCTACTGTTTTCCTACAAAAAAAATCTAAATGAATTAAAATGTAACAATAAAATCAAAATACCATTTCTGGAATTAAAACAAATCCAATCAAATTCAATTTAAATAAATCATTGAAAATAAGATATAAACTCTCTATTGATGCTTGGGATAGTTTTAATTGGGCAAACATATCATTGATGAATGGATCTGCAATTAGAAGAGGCTTGAGCAAATGAAAATGAAAAAAATAACTCATAAAATTGATTTTGTTTTTAGAAATTCAGAGCTTGATCTTCTGCATGATTTCTAACCCAATAAATGACCAAATCTTCTGTCGCTGGGTTAAAAATTAGAACTTTAATTAAAAATGTAATCTTAAATTAGAATTCTAATTATCTAATAATTAATTCTAATTTAATCATTAATTATGAACTAAACTAATTAATTAATAAACTGTGTATTAATTAATATCTAACTAACTAAAATATCTGTTTATAAACTATTTAATTTAAATAATAAATTTTAATTTAATTTAATTAATTAAGTTTTAATTAATTTAAAGTTAATTATTTTAAATATTAATTATTTAATCTATTATTAAATTAACACTACACTCCTCACCAATACTATAACTACCCTATCTATTTTACATTTCACTCACGTATGAGTGCCTTTTGAATGAAACCTATCATAGAACTCATGTCCCTTTGCCATCACATATCGGTCATCGGGGTTCTTAAGATACGAATGTATTGTTTGCAAACCTGTGATGCGATCATGCGATTCGAAAAAGTCTTTTTTATCTTATATATATTAAATTTTTTATTTTGATTAAATTAATTAATATAAAATTAAACATTAAATATTATAACTTATTATAATATTAAAACCACAACTAACTATTTAATATTAACCTACCCTACCTCTTCGCTCATACATTAATGTACTTAACCATGAATTTAAATCAATTCAAAATAAGCAACGTGAGAATGGATTTAAATAAAAAGTCATGGTTTGACTTATTCCCGCATCGCACAAATGGTTTGACTCCATATCGCATCACATAAATGGTTGTGTCAGGTTGTACCAATTGAGGACCCCGATGCGATGGAGCGATTGTATTGAGACTTAAAAACATGTTATTTTATTGAACTTTTGGTTAATGCTTAAAGAGACATCGCATATTGGGGAATGAAGGTCATCGGGCTTTTTTGTTATTAGAATTGCGATTGTTGCGATATGCGATGTAATTTCTTGTTTTTTATTTGTATATATATAATTTATATATTAAATTTTAATTTAATTAAATTAATCATATTAATTTTAATTAATTCAAAATTTAATATTAAATATCAATTTTTATTTTTGGTTTTATTTTAGTGATGTTTAGTTTAGTTATGAAATTTTCTAAACTACAGACACTCCAAAAATAAATAAAGAGAATAAAAATAACATTTTTAACCTAGACTAGATAAATGCTGGGACTTCAAAGGAGTACCATTTTCAAGCTAGTTAACCAAATAAGGAAAAACAAGCGTCAATGGGAAGCTTATAAAAAATTGATTCTAACAAAGCAATCAAAACAAGAATCCAAAGAAAATGAAAAATTAACAAAAGCGTAGGATAATCAATTAAATAAAAATCCTAAAAAGGTGCTTAGCCAAAAATTTTAGAGAAAGGGTCCCCATTATTTGAAGTGAATAAGTCAAAAATGGGGGGGGGGGTTTGTTTTACCACAACACCTACGAAAAGTAAAAACCCACATGTTAAATCCTATTTCACTTAAAAAACCCACAAAAATGCTTTAACCTAAGCGTAAGTCTATATAAATAAAATTGCATAAATGCTACATTTATGTTAAGGGTATGCTCACTCCGCTAATTTCATATTAATTTTTAACTTAATTATATAATTCTCGATATACCTTTTCTCATATATTAAATAAATCCCCTATATAAATATCCCAACCCTTAGTTTTAATATAAACTATAAAATTTACCCCATATCCCGACAAAACCGATAAATCAGGTCATTAAATCACGTCCGATCGTTTAAACCTATGATTAACCTATAATTAATCTCAAACCACCAGGGGTTAAAATCCTAGGCCCCCCTGAAACCCATGCTCTTATCACCCACGCACCCACCTTGCCCGACTACTGTCCAATCATCATTGCCCTCATCTGAGAGTCCACAGCCAAATCGGCTACACCTGATGGCCGACCTTTACCCGCCCGATAAGGTGGTTTTCCCCAGCCCCCCTGCTACGTGTTGAGCGATGGACTAGATCGGGTGGCCCCTCCTAAATACCACTCGTTTGACAAAAGCGGTGTGATGGCTTGGGAAATCGCCTCCCCGCCAAACCCAAAAAACTGCCTATTGTTTATGTGTAAAATGACCTGCCAAAGAGTGACCGTTGCTAAATAAAAAGCCTCCAAAGCCCTTTTTTCCTTTTTTTGCTCATTTTCTATGCAAACCTCTGCAAACCAGTTGACTCCTGCAAATACTAAATTCACTAATTGAACTCCAAATTCACTCCTGAAGAAGCTACAAAGACCCCTATCAACCTCTCAGTCTGTATCAGAGCCATTCAAACTTTTGTTGTTGCCAAGAACACCGAATTTGAAGCCAAATCACCCAATTCCATGTATTTGAAGAAGAATTTACCAGACATCCCTTTCAATTTGAAAACATTCAGTCTGTAAATTATTTTAATTAAGTAAAATTAATTGAAATTACTTTAAATTTAAATGTTTGTTCCCAAACCCTTCTGAAAGCTTTTAGTTTCCTTCAAAACCTTTGAATAAACTTGAAAACCAAATTCAAATCCGTAAGAAATGAATTATGGTTTCCCGTATCGCCATGGATGTTAGACCTATCACAAATCCCCATTTGAACCTAGACCACCTCCCCCTAGTGGACAGTGATTTTCAAATCAGAGGCACAAGTGCATATGAGGTCCTGCTCAAAATTCGTTGTTTGAGTAAAGACAAATATCTGAACCATTCTGATGACATTTTCCTTTAGGACTCTAGTTTTCCCAAATACCAGTTTCCCCAAGTACATATCTTTCCTGAAATTGTCCATATGTGCCATGCCTATTACATTCCTAGCCAGAGAGCTATAATGTCCCCTGACCAAAAGGTTTTGTTCACAATTACAGCTGAATCAATTAATGAGATGTTGCAAGTCCAACCAGGTCCAAACCTGACCCCACTCTCCATTGGGGATTTGTTAGACCTGTACACCAAGTTGACCCCCTCTAGACTAGCCCAAATATTTCAAACTTTCATTGTTGAAGACAAGCACATTCCTAAAGATGCCCCTCCATATGTTTCTGCCATTTTCTTTGAAAGGGGAAAGCATATTGTGACTATGATATCATGTGTTTTGGGTTGTACCACTGATGAATTTGTTGATGAGCTCATCCTGGCCTTCATGTCCATTTTCACCCCAGGAAAGCCTCCTACTACTTTGTACAATTATGCCCAGTTCATAGCTGAAAGGATGCATGAACAATTTACTAGAATGCACAATGAGAGAGTATTCAAATACTCATCTGTACTATACCATATGTTTTTGTATTATCAGTCAGACAGATTTCCCTTCACCCTCCAAAATCTTGATACTAGAGGCCATCCTAGGTCTGTCATATTTTGGACACCATTGTTCCACAAGTATTCCTCACCATACACCTATACAGACTTCGTTGACTCTTTTTTCCATCCAGTCATGACTATGCTGACAAGAAGTCCTCCACCCAAAATAAGCCAAGATATCAGAAGAGTCCTCCAGTTGTCCAAGCAAATTAAGTGGGATATTGGTAACTTTTCCAAAACCACACTAAAATAAGAATCTATGGGTGCCAGCTTTCCACATACAAACTTCCAAAATACCTCCCCATGAGGTTATTTTCTCTAGAGTATTATAGGCAGATAATGAACTCTAACGAAGTCAACTTTGTCTCAGCCAAGAAAATGACCCAGTTCAAAGTCAAAAATCAATTAGGCTCTTTCATTATGCAATTCTAGAGAAGCAGGGCAGGAAGCAAATCTGATTCTGCAAAAAATGAAGTTCCAAAACAGTCTCATGTGGAGATATGACCCTCAATGGTTTATGACCAAACTTAGACAAAAGGTCAAATTGGAGCCTTACATCCATCACCCCATTGTTATAGACATTTTTGGGCATTGCAACCCCAATCAAACATGTCCATAAACCAAGGGCACCTAAGTCCCTAAAAGTGTTGTTCCATACCCTAAAAGAACAAGGTGAGCTGATCACATCATCTCCCAGAAGTTCTCCATGAAAAACTGCTCAGAACTAGTCAAAACTGGACCATCTCACTTGCTCCATGGTCAAAGTGCAATGCATACCACCTAATGCACACTGGGAGGTGTGATGCATATTGAAAAACCCTTATATGGGGTGCGATGGGCGAGAGTGGACAAATGGTAGTGACAGTTTGCGAGGTGGATGATCATGGAATCTTCCAGAAACTTCTCTTGTGACACTTGCCTCTCTAAATTCGCCCAGGGATGAGTAAGAGATCATCAATCTCCAAGTGGAATCAAGAACTATCAGAGAGAGGACACTAATCAAAATCCCAGAAGCTGACTCACCCCCCTCCAATCATCTATATATGGATCCCTCATCCCAAAGATCCAGAGGCTGGAATTTTGTATCTTGTAAGGAAGCTCTGTTGGTTTCTTGTTGGAATATCATAGTGTTGGGTGATCTATGCTTTTCATGAGGTGAAACAAGGGATTTCATGCTAGAAGATGACACTGGGTCAGAACAATTGGTTGTAATCCTCTTTTCTCTTTCTTGATATTAATAAAGCTATTAAAGTTTTCCTCCACATTCTTGTATGTTTAATGATATATGCATTTGTGTGGTTAATATATATCTGGTCCTATATTTTTTATGATTGTAGATCTCTGTTCTTCGATAGTATTACGCTGCTTTGACTCTACAGGTGCTCTTTGAAGCTGAGTAGACGAAGGAGAAGTGGCAATGGTCTGTCAGAAGGGAGAGGAACCAAGCGCAAGACTGAGGTTGGTGTCCTTCATTCCCCTCTTATCTACTTCTCATAAAGGAAAACGAAAGTGGTTTTATTTTGTTTGTTTCTAAGATAGCTACCAGTCTTAGTGGGACTAGCAGATCCGAGTGGACACAAGATTTCCCGATAACACCCATACCATAGATCGAAATATATGCTAATCAATCTGAATGGTTGGAAAACACTCTTATAGACAGGGATAGTACAAAGGTAGATTTTGAAAATACCTTGTGTGATTTAGAAAGGCAACTTGATGAAAGCTCATTCCTACAAGAACCACAGCAAGAAGCAACCATGAGTACCCCTATAGTTTTACAGACTCCTCAGAATGAGGAAAAGAATCCCGAGAGGAACATAGAGGGAGACTCCACTTCAGTCATGGACACATACAATGTACAGTATGAAACCGAGCAGAGCAAAAGGCCAATGCTCAATCCTATTTCAGAACATGAAGACATAGAAGGCTCAGCAGAAGGAACTAATACTAAGTTTGACATGAGCAGGGGCACAACTCCATCTGGAGAAACACAAGAGCCATCTACCTCACACACTCAAATGTTAGAAAGGCAGCTTAGTGTAGAAGTCTCATCATTCAGTAGGCCTACTGATAATGATAAGGACATTAAGGACAAGTTTAAGGAAATCAAAATGATAAATGAGAAATTGAAGTCACAGTCTTAGGCACAATATCTCAGGCTTACGCCTGCAAACCAAACCAAGTTGATGTAAGCTTTTGAAATCAAGGAGGGAAATATGAAAATGTCCTTCATAAAACCAATTGTACAACAACCAATGACATCAGAAAATTACAAAAAGAATTATTTTGAGGTATTTACAAGGGTTATTCATCTCATCAACCAAATTGAATTTCAAAAACAGGCTAGGGAAATGATTTACTCCACCCTTACAGGTAAAGCCATAGCTACCCATCAATTGCAGAATTCATTGACCAATATCTCAGCTTAGTATCAGTTGGAGAAGGCCTCCTCATATGCAAGAGACACTAGAATCAAGTCTTTGGAAGACTTAGTGATTGAATTGAGACATGATCCCAATGATATCAAAGCCATTGAGAAACTAATTAAGAAAAAGAATGACGACATTTCAGCACTTAAAAAGAAATTGAAAATACCTCAACTACAACATCCCCAGAGATAGGAGTTCCTGGAAAACCAAACCAAACATGAAGAATTGATGGAGTTAGTCCTCAAACTAAATGATCAATTAAAAGAGACAGAGAAGGAATTGGACAGTTTAATCCAATTGAAGTAGACTGATATTGCCACAACCTCAGTGAATGTCATCCCAACAATCTCAACAATTGTTCCTTCCACATTGTCTGCCTCATTGGTTCCCACAGCTCCTATGGCCATAGCACAATAGGTTTCAACAGAGTCTACATCAACATCAAGTACATCAGGTGAAGAAGTAGAAAAGTTATTCAAATCTATGAAGAGATGTCCATATAGGAAACAGAGATGAACAAGCTGAAAGAAAAGGTGACAAGCTTCGAAACTAATTACTAGATTGCCAAAATCATGCACAAAGAAGAAGTGCATAAAGCTCCCAGGATGAGTGAAAGATTAAAGTCCATGGAGAAGGACCTAACACTGAAAGAAGCCCTTGGGCAGGCTAAGGAAGCCCTTGGGTAGGCTAAGGAACTATTATGGGCCAATATCATTGACTCTGTCAATGATATTTGGCCATCTATTCAGGTAATTTTTGAACAAATAAATTTAATAAAGGTGGCTACAGAGGCCATCCAAAGAGTAAAAGAAGAATTAAGGGAATGCGTGAAGATGATACTAGAATTATCAGTTCCTTAATAGTAAAAATAAGTATGAGCTTCAGGAATTGGATATAGAGGACAGAACAAAAACAATTTGGAGGTGAGAAAGGTCCTCTCCAAGAGAAGCTTAATGTTAAACTTGGAGGACAAGTGTCAAAATATGGAGGTAGTCATTGACAAATTTATGGCTAAGTTTCAAATTTGGAGAGAGAAAGGGTTACCCAGCCCCTTAGTAATAAATGACAAGCTCATGACACAACAAGATTACAACAACAAAATCAGAGAGCTAGCAAAAGAATAGGTCAATACATCATCAATCAAGGCATTGCCAATAGGCAAAGTACTTTATCAAACATTTGAAAACTTTTTTTACCTCCAGCATGAGGTAAAACACTTGTTTATCAATAAGCCTACTTTTTCCAAGTACATTGAGGCAAATGAAATATATAGGAGGATGCTAAAGATCCAATTACCTGATGCTTAAACATGGGAGAAATTGACTGATTTACTGTGAGAAATCTGTAGTAAAAAGGTTAATGTACAGTAAAAGTAAAACAACCAGGTAAAAATATGAAGATAGGTCAGCAAAGTAAAGTGTGTCAGTGTCAAAGCATATCAGATGAAATCCAAAATTAAATAAAGCTTCCAACGTGAAAGATCAAACAACAAAGTAGCATAAAGGGCTAAAATCAAACCATAAAAGCCAGCAATGCCAAAATAAAAGGGACAACATGAAGTAGTTCAACAGTTGTCTCTATCTTCTTGCAAGAAGATATTTTTATTTCCTAAATTAAATCTCAAATTAGTTTGAAATATTTTGTAATAATTTTTTGTATAAATACTTTACAATTCGAAGTATGTATGGTGGACTCTATTTGACATTTATATAGACTTTTTGATCAATAAGAGCCAGAAGGTTATTGTATCAGTTGATGAGCCAGCAAGCTGGATTGAGTAATAAAGATCAGACTGTTCCATGGATTCATGTGTTGAGCGAATATTAGGCAAGTATTTTCATGTGTCTTTGTCAATTTCTCAAAGTTATTCACATTCTTATGTGTATTTCAATCTAAATGCTATAACTCGAAATATATTTCAGAACTTGTTTAAAACACACTCTCTTTTAACAGATAATAATTTGAATTTTTTCTTCTGTAATTTAAATTAAAAAATTGTTAATTGCTCTTTAGTTTAAATTGATTTCATAAATAGTCCAGATTAAATGATTCTTAACTGCCCTTTGATTTCGATTACCCCTACCTTCATCATTCGTTATCCGGGTCCGATAACCCTTAACTGCTCTCTCACCCCGAGTGAAACCCTTTCACCCCTCTCTCAAATATCTGAAATACACTCTACCATATTTCCCTTGGAACACCCCCTTTGGTGAGTTTATCCAGCCTTTCATCCTTATCAGTTGACTCCATATCCCAATGGTCTGAGAAAAATCAATTTATCCATATGTTTAAGAGATCCCACCACCTAATTTCAAACAAAATCAAAACCCCTTGAACAATCATAACTAGCCTAAAATATCTTAACTAAAAAAAAGTTAAAACTTAAAGAGAGAGCCCTCTCTGAGCATCAGGAAGGCTAGGTCCTGATCTTCAAAAGTGGATATGTTTCTAGGAAAACTAGTGTCTTTTCAAGCGACTAGCCCTCTAGGTTTGGAAGCTACCCTAGAAACAACAATTTAAAGTAATTCGTGATTTCTTCTATGTATAATAGATAAGAGAAAGACAAAGGAACCAACCTGGATCTTCCGCTTAACCCCTTGCTTGATCTCTCTCTCCCTTGAAAGAGCTTGCAACTTCTCTCCGTACTTATCTTGCTTGGAGAGTACCTGTAGAAACACAGTAACAAAGAACCATCAAAGCATCTTGATCTATTATATCACAATCATTACGGAATCAGAAATATGATGAACATATAATGGCATTCACAAATAATAAGATTCATAATTTCACAGTTAAATGGAAGAAAACTCGAAGAACTTTATTAAAATAGAAGGGAGAATTACAACCTAGTTGTCTGATCCAGCATCATCCTCCCAGCATCAAAGCCCTCTTCACCTCATGAAATAGCAAGATCATCCAACAATACAATGCTCTTTCTCAAATACAATCTATCAACACTTCCTGGCAATTCACAATATTCCAGCCTCTAGATCTCTTAGATGATGGATCCATTTATAGATATGTGCAAGGGTGTGAGTCGTCTCTGGGTTTTGATTAGTGTCATTCCACTTGTTACATTTGGTTCCACTTGGAGATTTCTTGGATCTCCTACTCATCCCTGGGCAAATTCAGAGAGGCAAATGTCATAGGAGAAGTTTCTAGGAGATTCCATGAGCATCCACTTAGCAAACTATCTTAGACATTTGTCCATCCTCGCTCATCGCACCCTACAGAAGGCCTCATCAGTATGCATCACACCTGGCTAGTGTAGAAGTTAGTATACATCGCACCCTGACAGTGGAGCAATCAGTATGGTCCAGTTTAGGCCAATTCTGGATGGTTTTTCAGGTGGAACTTTTGGGGAATGATGTAATTAGTTGACCATGATCTTTTAGGGTTTGAAACAACACTTTTAGGGGTTAAAGAGCCCTAAGTTATTGGCATATAGGATTGGGGTTGAAGTGCCCAAATATGTCTATAACAGTTGCTCCCTAAAGCATGAAGTCATAAATCTTTGATGTCAGGTGAAATGCTTTAACATGAGGATCTGAGGTTTCAAAACTAGAAGGTTACCTATATAAGAAACAATACAATACATCATCATCATATAATTTTCATGATCTAGCTGAGGCGGGCATTCCCATGCTCAACTTTATAAATTCATTTCTTGTACATAGAACAGATAATCGTCTGCAGTTGCAGACTGGTGATTCTTCATATGTAGAGTCATCTTCCCTGGCTTAGATGACCATCTGTGCAGCTTCTATGTACATTTTATGTCTTTATATCCCTGAATATATTGCAACCCAGATGGATGAAACTAGATCTGGGGTCTTCAAACTCATTAAATATTCGCCCGATGTACAAGTCGATCCATGTGAAAAGATGTTCTGAAGTCGAACATGGAAAGACATCGCCTAATTACCAACAAATAATGTGAGTTGTTAACAGACGCGACAGGAATAACTGATAATGATAATGACCCTGAAAGTACTATAGTACAATTCACGTGGTGTGAATATATGATCTGATGTTGAACACCACGCAAAATCTTTCGGTCGAAGGCCATTGATGTCGACCTATCGCTGGAAGTGAGAAACTTGCCATTGAGGCATGCAAGCTTCAAAGTATTGAAAGGGTTGTTTCTAATTCAACTTCTTGGATAATGAGCTGATGTCAACAAGAAGTGACTCATCATAGGAGGGCCCTGATGTATCCCACATCTACAATACGAAACTAAGCAAATGATTTTCTAGAGGTGAAAACGATTTGAAGACACAAGGTTCAGGAATGGTGGTCATGAAAAATGGAGGTTGAAGGTATTGCAGTGGATGAGGCATTAACTGGACAGTGAATTCTCCATTGAATGACTTCTCTTGAAAATTTCAGCGACACTGAGATGGATTGGTAGCATTAACCCCAAAAATGGATGGTGTGAAAAACCAATGATGAAGTGACCGATGAACAAAATAACCCAACCTGACTCAATCATGGTGATGGAGTGAAAGTATCATGTTCAAGAGCGACCTGCTACCATAAAGTTTTCAAGTTTTCTTCCATTTTTCCCCAGTCATTGCTGACTAGTACCTCTTCATTTCTTGTTAACCTTGAGGAGGGTAACATATGCTTGTTCTATAATTTGCCCTTCGATCAAACCTATCGCTATGTTTTAGTGAGTCTAGCGATAGTGAAACTTGTTCTTGTCTAGGTGGACAATTTTTCGCTATTGTTTTAATGAGTTTAACGACAAATATAACTCGGTCTTTTTCATGTTTAAAGAGTTTGAAAAAGAACGGAAAGGAAACTTTGTCTTGTCTAAGACGAGTTTGTCGCTATTGTTTTAACGAGTTCAACGATATGGAAAACTCGGTCCTTTTCATGTTTAGAGAGTTTGAAAAGGGATGAAAAGGAAACTCCAGAAGTTCTTTTTCATAGCATAATCCCTTTGGTCCGAAAAATATTAAAATAATACAAAATGGATGACTTTTCGATCACTTTAATGAGCCGAAAAAGACAAGCGCTCGACAATATTTTCATATTTAATGAGTCTGAAAAGAGTTTAAAGAAGGATCTTTTTTTAGGAACGAGTGATGTATAGGGTAGAAACTGGTTCCAGGTAGGTTTGGAAGTTCTCAAAACATGGTGATGTGAAGAGGTTGGCTAACAAGACCACTCATTGCAATTGTTCCTCAAATGGTAAACAACCATGTGGAAGCGTATGATCGGCCAAAAGGATGGAGGTGATGAGTGGTACACAACCAAGGCTCAAAAGGCTGATAGCATGAAAATCACAGAGGTTATTTATTGGAGGCGGGTTCATTTTTTAACGAGCTTGAACCTTGCAGAAACTATGCTCGGTGGTAGGTTTATTTTTTAACAAGCTTGAACCATGCGACAACATATGCTCAGTGGAGGCGGGTTCATTTTTTAATGAGCTCGAACCTTGCGAAAACTATGCTCAGTATGCGGGTTCATTTTTTAACGAGCTTGAACCTTGGGGAAACTATGCTCAGTTGGAAGCGGGTTCATTTTTTAGCAAGCTTGAACCTTGCGGAAACTATGCTCAGACTAGTTTCTATTTCTACGCAAGCTCAAAACTAAAAGCCTATAAAATGAAAATTGAAAAAGAAATGAAAATTTTGCATGCCCCCAGCATGGTGAAAAGGAGAGTCTCCAATAGCTATATGGAAACCTACTGTTGTTATGTAGGATGGTTTCAACTGCAGAGCAGACCAAACACTTCCTTGACTCCATCCGCCAAATAAACAAAGGTGAATGGTGTGTCAAACCAATCACATAACCTACAGGGAAACTTATTTCTACAAGGAAACTTATCTTTTCAGTTGGGTTCGTCTGCCAAATAGACAAGGGTGCATGTCCCCTAAGCTTCGTTACATTCACCAGACTACTCAGTTAATTAGGTGGATGGAATGAAGGTTCTTTTACGAGATCAAGTGAAAGACTCAACTGGAATTTTGCTCTAGGGGTCCTTGTTTCATTTTTTAACAAGGTTGACACAAGTCAACGAACTATCCTCATATACCCTTGATCACAACTCATAATGGGTCATGAATGAAAGATCTGGTTCCAATGCCCCCAATACATAATGTACAACATCATTGAAATGATCGTCAGTTGATGTAGGTATGGAATAGGTTGCCACATAATTAACGCATGGTGGGGATGATACCATTGGTATAAATCGACCATTTAGGGATGATGGCTAACTAGGAGTTATATTTGGACCAGGAAATGAAAGCTGGTTAACGGTGACAATTCTGCCTTCATGTGGGAAACAAATCACTCGAAAGAGTGTTGAACAATAGCTCCCATGTGATAAAAATAGTCACGCCCAAGAAGCAAATTGTAATCTAAAGGTCCTGGCACTGCCATCACGTTCAAAGAAACATGTTTTCCTCCGAAAGTGATAGGTAACTGAGGAAGGAACTCTAACAATCCACTGGTTCTTTTATTAAAGCCCAACAGATTCTATGTAACAATCACAAGCAATCGCGAACCGAGTGCTTGCCAAGCAGTTGAGGAAAGGATACTCATTGATGCACCTTCATCTATAATAGTTCCGGATACAATCATATTACATACTTGTACTATGATTTGGAAAGGCACATAAGAAGGAAGGTAGGATCCTGCGAGTTGATTCCAGTCAAACGAAGTAACTATACTACTTAGAGGGGGTACTGTAGAAATGGGAGAATTAACCCCTTGAGTTATGAGAACTGGAGGATTTTCCTCCTATTTGGGTGGAATAGGTGGACTGCCCCCAAGTTTGTTTGAATCTGAGGAAACAAAAAGAACTTGACCGATATCATTTTCACTCTCTTCGAGGAAGGTACAATTAGCTGAGGGTGAAATCAAGTCAATTTCCACCTCGACCTGTTGACTTTGGTCGGGCATATACTCATAGGATTCACTTTCAGAGAGAGTGGTTTCGACTGACGGTTGATTTAAGTCAGTTGGTTTATCACCTCGTGAAATAGTACGATTAGCCAACACTCCTTTGGCTTCATCCAAATAGGGAAAAAGGTGAAAGGGGTGTGTACCTTCACATAACCTACATGGAAGCTTGACTTTTCCCTTCTGTCCATGAACTTTACTATCATTAGTTGATGGTGTGTTACCAACATGATCTCCAGAGGTTGATGACATGGGTTGGTGTGAACGGGAAGACCATTCTTTCAAGATCTGAGGAAAGCAAGGACAATCTCGATGAAAATGGTCTCTTGTACAAATTATGCATGGAAATTTAGGTTTTTGAGGCTTAATGGACAGATTTCCATTAGATGTTGTATTCAAAGCAATGGTTTCCTGGTTGTCCCCTCGCTGAATTGGCTTCTTATTCTTCTTCTTCTTCCCTTTCTTCTTTTTTTTAGCCACTTCGTTATCAGCATCAATACTTTTACCAAGCGAAGAGGAAGAAGGAGAGGAAGAAACAAACGAGGAAGAGGGAGAAGGGTGAACTTCAGTATCAACTGGAGATTGATTCGATTGCTAAGGAATCACAGAATTTTGAACCATAGAATTTGAGAATAGCCATACTGGTAGGCCAATGGTAAGTCTCGGAAGGGACAATGTGGCCATATGAGCAGCACCAATATTTCCCCAAGAAGTAAAAGGACTAGGATTCCACTTGAGAGGGATTCCTTGATTGGTGGACTCCATATATATCAACCTAAGATCAATGAAGGAACAGGGATGTTATTCTGAAATTACTAAATTTTAATGACGCTTTGACAAAAATTTGCTTTTTTGGTTTTTAAGAGTCGAGAAAAAGCTAAAGATGACTCTAGTCCCCTTAGATTTTTAATGATCCTGAAGTGACAAGTGCTCAGATGGACCTTTTCTTTTAAAGAGTCGAAAAGGAATGAAAGTGACTACTCTAGAAATCTAGACAGAGGGATTACCAAACAAATCACAAAACTGCAATATACACCTCGGTGATAAATTAAAGAGAAATTACCAAGGACTTATGTATGACAATCAATCTTCCTGAATGTTGTGTTCAGTGCACTGCGATCGATAGGGAGGCAGACATGGCTTCATATGGATAAAGGATATAAGCCTATTGTGGTCTCCCAATATATACTCGACGGTACAGGGAGCACAATTCTGTGTTAGCACTTGTCGTATCAAAGAGGAGGAATCACCCAACCTTCAATGAAAATGATAGTTACTAGTTTTTACGATGCTGGAACACGTCTCTAGCCTAGACCTCTAGATGTGTTGCATTAGGTTCCAAAGCGTTGTTAAGTTCATTGAAATTTATTTTAGATTTGATCTTGTTTAAAATTTTTCCTTTCAATGGTTCACCGCATGATGTAGATTTAAAATTCCTAAATATGCAATCTACAATGATAAACAATCGTTGTTTATTTTGAGCAATGAAAATCCTAGCTACTAAGGAAAGAAGATTACGATTCTTTCAAACAAAGAGCAAAGAGCACACACTAAATGCACTTTTCCTAAATCATTTTTTGCACATAGTCTAAATGCAAATGCAAATGCATGTATTTGTTTTTCATTCCCCTTAATGTGAAAAATTCCAAAAAGGAAAACTAAGTAGAGCAAAGATCTGAAATATTTTTACTCAAAGCGACATTTCGACAATTTCTTTTTCAAAATAGAAAGGAAGAATAAACGACACTTTTCTATTTCGAATAGAAAATTCTTTCGAAACTTCAAATATAAAAAATCAAATCAAGTACATGACAAAAAGTTCAATTGACTATCTAGGGAAGGAAGACTCAACAACACTTCTCTTTTTGACACAAAACGACAGTTACAACACTTTTTGTACCAAAACGACAGATTGATTTAAGCAACTTTTCGACAAAGGATCGTACATGATGGACAAATACATAAAATAATTTACTAATCCTAATCAATGAAGGCTAATCTATCTGATGCAAGGAGGCTTCAGTAATAATGTACTATTCATAAGCAGCAAAACAACTAAACTGAACTGAAAACAAGGACAAAAACCCCAAATTTCAAGAAGGGAAATAGACTCAGTAAGTCATCACACCTAGGCTTCACAGAAACAGGGATGCATCACACTTTTCAAGCTCGGGAGGTGTGATGCATACTTGTTGACAATGACAGATAGTGCGATGGGCCAGGGAGTGCAACTAAGATGGGTTTTAGCTCAAATTTGCAGCTGATTTCAGTGAGTTAAGCTAAGCTATGATAGACAGTAAAAATCAAAGTGCAGAGGTATGATCTTGAGAGGTTACTAAGCTACCAAAAGGGTATCTAGAATGCGTGTAAGTTAAATTTTCAATTCATAAACTAAACCGAAGATTGATTGAAGCAGCATTCATCTACTATGAAATTCTAGAGCAAGAGTAGTTCAAAGGCTATTTGGCTAACTTCAAGCTCCGTCTATAGTTTATAAAACAAAAAAAAATAACAAACAAACATCTATTCGCTCCCCAGTGGAGTCTCCATTTTGTTTCTGGTAGAACTAGTGTCTTTTCGAGCGACTAGCCCAACAACAGTTTAAAGCAATTCATGATTTCTTCTATGTATAATAGATAAGAGAAAGACAAAGGAACCAACCTGGATCTTCTGCTTAACTCCTTGCTTGATCTATCTCCCCCTTAACAAAGCTTGCAACTCCTCTTCGTACTTATCCCACTTGTAGAGTACCTGTAGAAACACAGTAACAAAGAATCGTCAAAGCATCTTGATATATTATATCACAATCATTACGGCATCAGAAATATGATGAACATATAATGGCATTCACAAATAATAACATTCACAATTTCATAGATATATGGAAGAAAACTCGAAAATTTTATTAAAATAGAAGGGAGAATTACAACCCAGTTGTCTGATCCAGCATCAAAGCCCTTTTCACCTCATGAAATAGCAAGATCACCCAATAATACAATGCTCTTTCTCAAATATTCCAGCCTTTGGATCTCTTAGATGATGGATCCATTTATAGATGTGTGCAAGGGTGTGAGTTATCTCTGGGTTTTGATTAGTGTCATTCCACTTGTTACATTTGGTTCCACTTGGAGATTTCTTGGATCTCTTACTCATCCCTAGGAAAATTCAGAGAGGCAAGTGTCATAGGAAACGTTTATAGAAGATTCCATGAGCATCCACTTAGCAAACCGTCTCGGAAATTTTTCCATCCTCACTGGTCACACCCTACAGAAGGCCTTATCAATATGGATCGCACTTCACTAGTGTAGAAGTCAGTATGCATCGCACCCTGACAGTGGAGCAGTCAGTATGGTCCAATTTAGGCCAATTCTGGATGGTTTTTCAGGTGGAACTTTTGGGGAATGATGTAATCAGTTGACCATGATCTTTTAGGGTATGAAACAACACTTTTAGGGGTTAAAGAGCCCTAGGTTTTCGACATATAAGATTGGGGTTGAAGTGCCCAAATATGTCTGTAACAGGATAGTGGTTACCTTTGGTTTTTCCTTCTTCTTACTTCAAAGGAATTACTAGAGTGATAATAGAAAGAAAAAAAACAACAAAAAAAATACAAGAAGATGAAAAATAAAAGCATATAGCATCAACATTTTTTGCAGATTGTAGGCACACACATGACGTTCCTATGGTTTCGATCAAATAGTCAATAAGAAGGAGAAACGACAATACTTTGTTTTTCCTTGTTTTACTCACTGCCTTCAAGCACAGTTTCCAAACAGTTATAAACAAATTTTAAAAATTAAAAGGACATTTTTTTGGTAACAGACTTATTTCAAAAAACCTCTTTCATATTTTACACAGAGGTCATGGTTTGGAAATTACATGGGAATCTTTGAGGTCCATGTTTCCATATTTTGTAAATCTGTTATTTTCCTATTTTAGTCAATATTTGCAAATGCATTTTTCGAACATATGGAGATGAATTTGTAAAAAAAAAAATGGTTTTTGCTAGAAACATACCAAGTGAAATAATCCTCTCTCAGGTTTTACCCAAGTAGCATCGTTTGAAGGATACGAAGGAATATTGGCAGCCTATTTTTCAGGATTTAAATATTTAAATGTTTCTTGTTTTAGTCATCCACTTTGGGTGCAGTTTTTACGAAGATGAAGATGAATTTTCCAAATATGAAAGAGTTGTTTTTGCAAAATGAGCTTATTTAAAAAAAAAAAAAAAAAAAAAAAAAACTTTCAGTTTTTACAAATATATCACAGTTTGGGATAACTGAATGCCTCTTTAAACCTTTCTTTTCATAAATTTGCGAGATTTTTTGAAATTATTTTTCTTATAAAAACACCAAGTCAATAGAAAAAGGCCACCTCTTCAAATTCGACTTGGGGATTAGACTAAATATTGATGAAGAGTTTTTTCAGATCCAATTATTTTGTATCTTGATGGTTATTGTAATTAATACTTTCCCCAACATTACAGATATTAGATTTATGTATTTTTCCTTTATAATGAATGAAAATGAAGGAAGAGGGGTTGTACTTTGAAACAAAATATTCTTTTGTTGTTTGTGTGTGTGATCAAATTGGTCAATTTTCAAGTACCAAGAGGACTAGGATATTATGTTCATGGTACAGAGATTCCTATGGTGGTATGCTCAATCAGTTTTTGTGAGAGTTTCCTTTTTATGTGATATCATTTATCTATTATCTTTTAGTGTTTAAATGATATTATGTGATAGCATTCATTATTTTAATTCTTTGTTCATTATATTTAGAAATCTACATTATTTCTCCTAAATCTTATAGGATTCATGTTTCATGTCCTGCTATAGCTGATTGTTTCTTCTTTCTACTACCATTCAAATGGTGTTTGATATGTTTATAACCTTCCATCTACCGTGCCTATGTCCCTCTTGATTCATATAGTCAAGATCATGGTGTATACATCTAAAACTAGATTTATTGACTCCATTTCCCAATATATTACTTGTTTCATCCCAACCCTACTAAATATCCAAAAACCCAATTGAAGATCTAGCCATTGTTTGAAGACAAAACTAGTTTCTAAGCTTAGTGATTAGGTTCTCAGAGTGTCCCTCTCTGGATTGAAGGGGCTAGCCTTCAATCTACAAGATTGGTTTGAAAATATTACCTTAGGGAGTTCTCTATTACAACCAAGAAAAGTTTCATAGTGCTAACGAATAGATAATTGTAGCTCTTTCTATTCAACTGGGAAATTGAACTTCTTCTAGATCAACATCAAATTTATCTCGTGACTTGCTACCTTTTTTCCTTTATGGTGTGTGCATTTATGTCATATATTCTTCTAAGCCATTATTAGTGTTGTCCACTCAATCATTGTGTTCTTTGAATTGTGTTAAACCAAACAACTGTAGATACATCATATTATCTCAACTACTATCTCTCCACTCTATACTTTTACAATATGTTCTTCAAGGTAGCCAAATCATATCTCAAACAAATCATTGATATCATAGTTACCAAATCATAATAGCCTCTTGTCAAGATGTCAAATTATACTATTTACTCCCTGCAAGGTAAAAATCCCTTTACATGGTCTATTTTCATATTGTACTAGAGTTCTTCTTCATGCTCTTCACCTTTCAATCATTAATAAATGTTCTTAAAATAATTAGCAAGCTTCAATATTATATCCATCAGGGTCTTTACATCTCCCTTAGAAGTTTCCATTCTTGTCTTTCTTTACGTTCTTCAAGGGAGCATATCAAATGTTGATCAATAACATGCTCATATATCATGCTTCTATGTATCGAGAAACCATATGGAAGAGTCTTGTCTTTTCCAGACTAAGACATACCATGCTCATGCTTCCAAGTATATTTTTTCATCTATCTCTTCCTACAATGTTTTCTGAAGACATGAATCTACTTTCTAATGAATATCTCTTTTCTAAAGATATGCATACCTCTTTCCTCCATACTACCATCTAGTTGACTTCCTTCTGAATGAAATGCTTCTTTCATTGAAGATGATGTCTAAGATGATATTCCTTCTCTAACATAAAAATTGTCCAAAAATTATTTCATGATGCTTCTTGACTATATTCATATTCTCAATCATTTAGACTATTTTTATATTAGTTCCATAATCTTCTGGGGGAATATACTCCTGCCATGTTTCTATGACTTTTCCATATATTAAAGAACCTTCACATAATGATTACTATCAGGGATCCTTATGATACTTTCTTGCTAAATGATTTCTTCTATAACAATGTGATGCCAAGTAGTAGTTGCATGAACTGTGAAGTGCTATATGGTCAAAATCCTTCTATCCTTGCTTTGCTAGATGATTGTTTCCAATAAGATGCAACTAGCTATGTAGACTCTAATTCTTGCAATTCTATATGATTCTTTCCATAATACCATAATTTGAAAAATTTGAGATTCTTGTACAAATGAAACTACATATGGTACTCTAACTGACACCTTCTAATAAAAAAGAAAACAAATTTCTAGTAAACTTGGTAGTAGTGGAGTTCTTCAATAATAAAAATCCTTACGATCTTCATTCTTCGACTTCTTTTTCGTTTCTTCATTTCATTCATCAATGTGAGTTCCACTCCTTTCCTTCCTCTTCTTGTTCCTCTTGTTTTTAGGATCCTTAGGGAAATTGATTTTAAAGTTTCCATGTTCATTGCACCCAAAGCATTGTACTTTGGACATGTCTTATCTCCCACGTGGTTGATTGGTGTTTTTACTGTTGTGTTTTCAATGAGTTTAAAATCTTCCAAACTTTCCATTCTTATTGATTTAGCAACAAAATCTTGAGACTTTTCACTGGGTTTGGTGTCATCTTTGGATCTCAATCTTCTTTCTTATAGAATACAAAAATCCCATAGCTCATCGAAATTTGGAGTTTCCTTTCTTGAATAGATGCATGTAACAAAACTACTCCATTCTCAAGGTAAACCATTGAGTATAAAAGTCATTAATTCAGAATCAGAAAAAACTTCTCCAAGTCCTTGTAGTTGATCCTTTGACTGTGAGACCTTTATAATATATGAGTTTAATTATTCATCCTTCCTTAACCTTGTCTTGTAAAGTCGATTCCTCAAATATTTTTCTGAACTATGGTACTGAATTAATATGGATTTACCAACTTGTCATAGATTGCTTTAGATGTGCCCAAATATGCAACAAAGGAAATAACATGATCTTTGATAGATTCAATGAGAATCCTTTGAGACCTAACTTCTCCTTTAGTGTACTTGGTCAATTCTTGAGTCTTATCCCTCTTAGGTTCTGTAAATTTGCATAGAACGTAGTCCATGACTTCATTTTCTATAGTACCAAATCTATTCTCTTCTTCCATGCTTGAAAGTTTGCTGACCCATTGAGTTTGTTGCCTTCCTTACAAAATCAAGTCAATTGATTTGAACATTGTGACATAGAGAAATATAGTACTAACTTGTCAAAAGAGTTCCCTTCTTGATGATGATGTCTTCAAATCTATCAATGCTTCAAGATTTCCAAGAGACTTCAAAGATGTCCTAGAATAATGACTTCTAGGATGAATGGAATAATAGTATCTTAAAGTTTCTTAAAATATGAATGATGATTCTAGAGCGTAGATGATGTAGTCAGTAATATTGATGTTCCTTAAGTGATCTCTTCTTATAGAGATGTCTTCAAAATAAGTGATGATCAAAGAGCTTTCAAGAGAGAATGGTAAGATGATTATCTTTTTAAAAAATATAAGATCCTTCGATGATAGAGAGATATGAATAACTAATGTAGTAGTCTTTCTTTGAGTCTTCTTCCTTATGTCCTTCGGAAATGATTTCCTCCAAAGTAGCTTTGATTAATGTCTTCCACTTATGCCAACAAGCGTGATCATCATGTTGCCTTCTCTTCACTTTAGCTCTGATACCATGTTGATAAATCACTAGGGATAATCGCTTGTGAATGTATGTTAGCTTCTTATTACTTTTATGATATTTTATTCATAAAACAATTTACCAGAACATGAACATGAATATCACAAGAAGACAATGAACATAAGATATTGGGTCCAAGCTAGGGAAAAACCTCACAAGGGGGAAAAACTAATCAACCCTTCTATTCTTATAGAATAAGACCAAATTGAGAAATATAAGACCCAAAATCCAAGACAATGACCTCCCACAAGACCTAGGACAATCCTCCTTCCAAACTCTTCTAACAAGTCAAAGTCAACTTAAGTTAACAATAGTCAAAGCCTTCAAAATATAGTCGAACTTTCGAGTTTTTATGCCTACAACAGATTTTCAACCCCTAAAATAGGTCTACAATTTTCAACCCCTGTAACTCCTGCAATTTTACACATGTGACAAAAGATAGGGTAGAATTTTTGCACGTGTGGCATAAATTCTTCCTCCTTTGACCCTCACTCTCTCTTTTTTTACTTTTTCTCTTTTCCTTAACTTCTTCGCCTGTTTCCTCTCTCTTCTTAGCATACAAATCTAAATTTCTTGTGATGATCCAAATGAGGACGAGTTTCACTATACTTATACACATCCAAGAGGTTGAATGGGTCACTTCTAGGGCTGACTTGGTCATGTGGCGACAAAATTGACAATTTTGACTTAACTTGTTTCTTCCTTCTTTCAAAAGTCCAAATGGGACTTGACTCGAGTACAACAAATTGACTTATGACAAATATTCTTTTAACTCAATACACCCTAGAAGCACGAAAAACATGCTTGACCTAAATAACAATTTGTTTGCGCATGAAACCCATGCTTGAAAAATGAAAATTATTTTTCTCCTTTTTCTTTTTATATGAAATATATAATGACATAAGTACACTGATAATTATGAAGACCGAACCTAGTTACATTTTATAAAATGTTCCTATTATACCAGTATTTATCTATTAATTAAGTACCTAATAAAACTTTACTTTCGTCACAATTGTAAATTGCATGAGCAAATATCTTTTATCTTATATTATAGAGAATTTATTAAAAGAATAAAAACAACATAATTAGCCAAATATGGGGGCTATGTTGCAGTGATGTAATGATGGATTAATTAAAAAAGAACAAAAGGTTAAGAGTAATATAGAGGACAATATGGGGGAGATGTTTTAGTGTCCATAAATGAGTGTAAACATTTAAATGTTGGCTCAATTAATAATAAAAAGTTAAAATTAATAAAAATAATAAAATTCAATTCATTATATTGTAATTTTGTTTTTATTAATAGAGTTACAAACAAATTATTATATAAAATAAAATCATAATATACATATCATGTTAAAATATAATAGTAGCTATAAATTAAGATCCATTTTACCATATAATTTAAAATAATGATTATGTAACTATATTTTAATGAAATTAATAAGCACATAAAAACTTAATACTTAAATTAAACTTGATGATGATGATGATGATGGTTAACGTCCACTGAGACCAAATTGGTCTATCGAACCCATGATTTTCCTAGTTTCTAATTGTCTGGCTCCTCGTCTTTCTTGGCGAGGTTGGTGTTGTAGCTTTCTTTTTTTTCTCTACAGTCTTCCAACTTTCTTTATCTTGCATCTCCTTCATCTCCTCTGGTTCTTGGGGCATTGGTGTCTTAGCTTCACGATCTATTGTGTTTGTCCTTTTGAAGATAATCAAAGAAGAAGTTTGGTCTAGGAGATCTGCTTTGTTGTTAAATGAAGATTTATTTTGTGTGGTATTCGAATCCTCATAATTGTTGATGCTTGAGGGGTTTTCGAGTTCACTCTTTTGTTGTTGGGCACGGCTTTCCCCCTTCTTGTCTTGAGAGTTGTTTCTTTCTTGCCCGATTTCTTATGATTCAGAGTTTTCTCAAGAGTATTCTTCTTTGATGACAGTGTACTGTTCTTTTTGTGCTCCTTCCCCAATATAGATAGATGTCTTTTGGATTAATCACATTATTAGGATTTGTTCGACGTTTCGAACCAACTAATGTGGTTCATCCAAACGACAATGTGAAAAAATCATACAATCTTCATGTATAAATAGCAATGATGCATCATGGTCCAAGGTCAGCTGAAGAAAACTAGTCGTTGGAAATTAGTTAGACAAGTAAATAATTTATTTATTTATATTATATTTTTATTTTATTAGATTTAATTTAGTTAAAAATTATTAAATAATCTAAATGATTGAAAAATAGATGTTATGAGTACTAATAATAGTAATAAATCTATTGATAAGAAAACTAATCAGCAGGGTTAAGAATAATTATTAATAAAAATAGTGTTTATTAAATAATAATAAAGCTATAAGTTAGACAAGTAAATAATTTAATTTTGTTACACAAAACTATCGTCACCATGATTATTTGCAGTCAGTATGGGTCTATCATCACTTGTACTTTCCTCCTAAGCAAGTCTCAGACCTCAGCTCTTCAAGTCAAGCTTTGAAAATGGGAGAAAGGCATTGACAATCAATAAAACTCTGGTTCCGCACTTTCTCTCACTATTACCTGCGGTCCCGCACCTTCTGTTTACAAAAAATGTGGACCTTCCCACTCTGTCCCTAAAGGTGTGGGTGCGGACCCCTGTGAAAGTCAAAAGGCGCAAGTTTTATCTTTAAAAACTCACTTTGGGTTAATTCTAGAGGATTGTAGAAGGAATTTTGACGTGGATTGTTCGCTCTAAGGTGGTTCATGCATCCCAAAAGAGAAGGAGCTAATCCCTTGATGAGAGGAGCTATCCCTTTGAAGGATGGATTTATCCCTTTGAAGGAGGACCTAGTAACCTCCCTCCATTGCACTATAAATTCAGGCATTGGGCTGGTTGCTGGGGAGGTTAGAAGCTGAACATTTTTTGAGGGTAAATGCTGGTGAAATTAAGACTTCCTAGTTGAGCTTAAGAGGAGAGATCACATACCTTTTTAGCTTCATTGGGGAGTGAGTGAAACTTGTCAAAGTAGAGGAGACTTCTTGCTGGACCCTAGGAGGAGCTTGTACAGCGTCAAGGCACAAGTTGTAAAGTTCTTCTTCTTTTGAATTAATACAATCAAACTCATTTTTCTCAACAAGTATCTCATGTTATTTGTTTCATGAACTCCTTGAATTTCATGTTAAATATGTTTTTATGATATTGTCTTTTTAGGTGCTATTTAATTTGTTTACTTGTTTGTGTTTGCAGATTAGCGACAAAGGAGCTCATTTGGATCGAAGGAGAGAGGGCATCCACAAACTTGCGTTGGACCTAAGGTAGGCCCTAAAAACACTTGTTTGCCTTTGTTTATTAAAGCATATATAGAGAAAGATAGTGTCTGGTTGGTTTGCTTATCATTAGGTCTTCTTTAGGTTCTAGGAAGGTCTATCTTGTCCGCAAGATCGACTTATTCCGTGTGCCAAAATGGCGACTCCACTGGGTACTTGATTGTTTTCCTTGTTTTTACTTTGACCTGAGAAACTGTGTTTTTGTTTCATTTTTTGGCTTGTTGTGTGTAAAATTGGGTAGAGTTTGTAGATCCAGGGTTATTTTTCGTTTTTCATAGCTTTGGGAGAGGACCGCACCCTAGCCTTTTGACATAGTGCTTACCTATCCGCACCTTTGCTTTTGGCACAGAGCGAGACCGCACCTGTGTTAACTATGGGTCTGCGGACCCTGTCAAAATTTTGAAAAACCTAAGATTTCCTCTGTTAGTCAGCTTAGTTTTTGTTTAGAAATTGTTATCCATTGCCCATACCTACATATAACTTGTCAGAACCTTCCTTAGGTTGATTTCATTAGTGTTAGCGTTTTAGGTGAAATTCCTAGGAGTTTTGCTTGTTGGGCTTGTTTTTCATTTTGGTTGTGTAGTGGCTCTGAGCTTAGAAGCTGTAGGAACTTCAGATCACCTTGGTGTCTACCAGCCTTCTTATGAGTCTGACCATTTATGAAATCTCCCCTTGTTGAGGAATCCGCTTCGAGTTTTCTCTTTACAAAACTTCGAAAAGCTTGTGTTTAAAAGTTTGGATTTTCATTTTCAAAAAGAAAACAAAATTGGTTGTTCTTGACTGATTTGTGATTCTGCATAAATTGGTCCTTAGCTCACATCTAGATAAGTAAAACATCCTTAGAAAAGACATCTTGTAGGCTTTGACTTCAAATAGGTTTTTTTAATTTATAGATCTCAAAGTTAGTCATTTCCATAGTTTTGAGTGTTTTATAAAAAAAAATAAAAAATCTCTTTTGGAAAAAAAATTGTTTTTGTAGTGGTTGAGTGCTTTGAAACGAAAAAGGGAAATTTTTGTGAAATAACTAGTTGTCTCATTTTGAGTGCATTGGAAAAGGCAAAAGCTCTTCTTTTAATTTGTTTGATTAAGAAAGATTTTTGTTTACAAATTATTTGCATTCTCAAACTCTTTCTTAGTTAGAAGTTCATCGAAGAGAAAAAGATTGTTTAAATCATCTTAGGTGCATTTTTAATGATTTTGAGTCAAGTCTTCATACCACGAGTTTCATCTCTGCACCTTTTGACTTAAACAAAAACCAATAAAAATAACTCTTAAAGCAAAATTCATCTAGTAACATTTTTATTTCTAGGGCTCTGATACACCAACTTATCTTAGGCTAGTGTCTTGGAGTAGGAGAGTAATTAACTCTCCAAGAGAGTAAAACCAAACAAGTAGCTGTATCTTGTGGTAGGGAAGAAATCCAATTGTTGCATTTATGCTCTGGGAAAGCTCCTCTTAAAGGAGAAGCACGAGATCGTGTTCGAACCAGTGTGGGAATCAATCCTTCCTCATTGGGAACGATGCCAGATATTCACGTATTAAAAACGGTAAACCTCGGATTAACCATTGTCGAGGATCTTGGGGTCACTTGTTGGTAAACCTTGGATTATGTCAAGGAGCCTTCAAGGGGATTGAGCTTGCTACTCTACCCTTGTGTGCATATCGGATCGTACACTGTTCCCCTAGGTATATTTGTTTCAGTTGGTAACCTTAGTGGCCATATTCTTTAGGATTCTTCCTAAGGTGACAGTGGTGGGAAGATCCCACTGTACCTAGAGCAGACGTCGGCTTGACTCACTTGGATTTTTTGGGGGGTTCTCTTCACTCGAGACGGTTAAGAGAAGGGACTTGTGCCAGTCTATTCATTAAGCAGTTTTCCAGGGTAACTGTTCCAACCGCCATTTCTGTATTGAACTCTGCGACATTGGATTTCATCACCAACTAGTGTTTTCAGTACGGAAATTTACTGTTTGTGTGTGTTTGATCTCCTAGATTCTTTAGGCGCGTGATTCAGATTTGTTTGGTTCTTTAGAGAATTTAGGTGGTCTTCATTGAGATTTTACTTTGTTTGTGTGTGAAGTAGTTAAAAGTTTTTAACCGTGGCTGAATTACCGAGGAAGTCCCGTAGACTTCGGGGCCAACCTCCTGAGTTTTCACCGAGCCAGCTTCAAGGCTTGAAAGTCCTCGTAACTCCTAGAGATAGTAGAGTTGGGTCACCTGAAGAAAGAGAATCTTCTTTGATAGTACATCCTGATTTTCAAGCGTTAGTAGCAGATTATAATCCACAGTCAGTGTCTGTTTCCGAAGTTACTGGTAGCTTTTCATCTACTAGTGATATAGGTGAGGAACCTAAAATATCCGAGCCTGAAAGTGAATTTGCTGCTACTCCGACATCGGGGTTTGCTTCTCTAGCTTCTAGTGGTCCTGGTTCACCTAGTGTAGAAAGAGTAATCAACCAATATCTTCCTTCTGGACTTATTGCTATTGAAGAACTTGCTACTCCGGAAGAAGAAGTAGGCATCCCTATCCCTGAAAATCAACTTGTTATTGAACTAAGGGAGCGTGAATCAATCTTTTACAGTCCACTTAGGAGCAGTACTTGGTATCTTTCTTTGCCTAATTTCTTAGAAAAAACAGGGTTAAGTTTTTCACCACCTCGCGTTCCTTATCACCCAACACCTAGAGGTTATTATCCTCTGTTAAATATGTCAAGGCAGTCGTCCACGTTTACTCAATCACCCGAATCCTTATTGTATGGCAGTCCTTCTGTTCCCTCTGGGTATCAGTCACTTTCTGGTACTTTTTCGGGAGCATCTCCTCAACCCATTGAGCAAGGGTTATTAACTAGAAGCAATGGTACTAAGCCATTGAGCGTAGAAGACATTCTCATGATGTCAGGTTCTATTCCCAATCCTCAACCTCAAGGTGGCCAGTTACCGCCTGGGGGGCAGCCTCAATTATCGCCTGGGGGGCAACCTCAAGGACAGTACATACCTACGGGATAGTACGTTCCTCAAGGTCAACCCCAGACTCAATATGTACCCCAAGGTAAATCCCAGTATCAATTTATACCTCAAGGTCAACCCCAGTATCAGTACGTGCCTCAAGGGTATCAACCCCAAGGTCAGTACTTGAACCAAGGTTTCCAACCACCCTCCGGTCAAACGTATGTTCAAGGAACGGGAAATGTACCTTTCAACTATCAATCCTACCCTCAACCTGGTTATGGTCCTCAATATTCTCAACCTATTATGGGTCAGTACCCCGGAATGAATATAGTGTGGGATCCATCGCAAACTCAACAGGTGTTGCAGCTAAATGTACAGTTGTCATCTCAAACTGGACAACCCTTAGTTTCTGGTACACCCCAGCAACCAGTCCAGTCTAACATTCAAACTTTTGTACCTTCAGTAGTTTCTCAGTCTGGACCTAGTACGCCTCGTACTCCACCTCAAACGACTGCTACAACTGCCGCAACATCTGTTCAATCTACCCCACCTACTTCCGGAGTATCAATAGCTCTAGTTTCTACTGTTCCTGTATCTACTCCTCAGACAGCTTTACCACCGTTTGGATCTACGATTCAAACTTCGGTTCAGATGCCTGTAGGACAACCTGGTTCAAGTACGGTTGTCACAAGTCAACCACAATTTATTTATCAACCGTACCAAGTACAGTACCAATTCGGTCCTACTGTGTAGCAGCCAGTCTATCAGCATCAACCGTACCCTGGGTACACTTATCAACAACCTCAACAACCCCAGTACGGTCCGGTTAATCCTGGTTTTCCAGGAGGATACAATATCCCAAATGCAATTCCTATTCCTAGTTATCCTGGAAATCCTCCTCCTGGGGCTGGTCTCATGACCCAGAGTTTTAGGGACCCTAATCGTCAGTTACCGTTTATCGCAACTTTGGACTTACCTGACTTGTCACGCCTAACGAATGATCCCATTAATTATCTTCCATTTTGGCCACCAATGCCGTTATCCTTGTCTCATTTGTGATGATGAACATTTTACAAGAGACTGCCCTCATCGTACAGAGGTTGTGAAGATTGTCAAAGGTTCCCAAACTCCTACTGTTTGGAAGGATCCTTTTCCAGCTCAAGACAGTAAGATGATAGGTTCGTCCTGGAGCGCCAATGAAGAACCCATACTGATGATGTCCCATGTTTGGATTGCGACTTGATCGCAAGATTATGGTAGTAAAATTCTTGTTTATGGTAAAGAAGCAGAATCTTCTCATTCTAATCCATCAATCTCAGCTCCCGGTTCTGATCCACTACAGATCGAGAAAACTAATCGAGACTTGGTAATCAAACCGCCCGCCAAGGGTATACTTCAAAAGTCAGCTTTCAATCCACATGAGAGAGTGGCTCAGAACTATAACATTGTTGAGGATTTAGTTGTTTCACCCTCAGCAATGTCGGATTTGGAAGTGTTGCAATCATGTCCAGCACAATGTAAATTACTTTTGTCGGCTATAGGAGCTGTTAATGTTTAGGACTCGAACCTAATAATTTTCGATCTAGAAAATAGTACACCGCGTTTGCCTCATCAAATGGCTTTCCAGATTCCAGTGATAGTAAAAAACAGGCCTATTCATCGGACTGTGATTGATGAGGGAGCATCAACGTGTATTATGTCGATACAGTGTTGGAGATCGCTTGGTTCTCCTTCGCTAAACCAATCCCCGACGATTCTAAAGGCCTTTGATGGCCGTGAGTTTCATCCTTTTGGCATTCTAAAAGATTTGCCTATAGGGGTTGAAGGAAAAACCGTTAATCTAGATGTGGAGGTGGTTGATGCTCCTCTAGATTACAACCTTCTCTTGGGTCGAAGTTGGTCTTATGCTATGACAGCGGTCGTTTCATCGGTCTTTCGGGTTATAAAGTTTCCACATAATGGAAAGATCGTAACAATACACCAGCTGGCTTACTTTTCTTCTGACCCAGCCTCTTTTGAAAGTATTCAGCATGTCGGTAAAACGACTATCCCGTATAAGGATGTTGGAGTAGGATTAGTTAAAGATGCCTGTTTACTGGGAACTTTTCCTTTTTCTCCGATCAACGCATCATCTTCATTTTCAACCATTCATATGATTACATCAGACACCATTGCTTATGATGATCCTTGGATCATTCCTTCTGAATCTGAGATAGACTCATTTGGTGATGTCATGCCTTTGAGTCTATATGAAATTGCGTATGAGGTCGTGCAATTGTTTACCGACCCATCTTCAACTGAAATTGACTTCATGAATGTGGTCCGTGAGGAATCAAGTTTCACATCAACCTCAGATTTAATCACGTTTTCTGAGCTTGTTCACTCTGATGAGAAAATTCGTGAAATCCTATGTGCAGATGATTTACCATGGGAATATCTCCATCACAGATCTTCGTTTTTACCCGAGAATGATCGTTTTGAAAATGATTTCTCATCATTTTTTACAACTAAATATGTCAAGGAACCTCGGAATCCAATGAAACATCCTGATTCAGAGTTAAATTTGGGAAACATCTCTCGAACTATTCCTATTGACATTTCAGTTAAGCCTGTAATTGTTGAGAACATTCATATAGGTGCCTCGTGTACAGATGATGAAATTCAAATATATAAGGCCGTATTTCAAGAATTCCGCGACGTGTTTGCCTAGTCCTATGAGGAAATTCCAGGAATTGATCCCGCGATTGTTGTTCATGAGATCAAGACTTACCCGGACACTAAACCCGTCCGGCAACGTTTGCGTCAGATTCACCCAAGAAAAGTTGCTGCGATTAAAGTAGAAGTTGAAAAATTACTGAAAGCAGGTTTCATTTATCTGATCCCGTTAACGGATTAGGTATCGAATATTGTTCTGGTTAACAAAAAGCAGGGAACAATAAGAATATGCATCGATTATAGGGACATTAATCGAGCCTATCCAAAGGACAATTACCCAACTCCATATATCGATCAAATCATTGATGATTGTGCTAGAAGCGAAATATTCTCCTTCATGGACGGTTTTTCCGGATATAGTCAAATCAATATTCTACCTGCCGATCAACCAAAAACAGCTTTCATTTGTCCATGGGGGACATTTTCTTATTGCAAGTTACCTTTTTGGCTCAAGAATGCCGGAGAAACTTTTCAAAGGGCCATGTCTTATGCGTTTCATGTTATCAAGCACATTGTGCAACCGTATCTCGATGACTTGCCTGCCCATTCATTACATCGAGGTGATCACCTCGTCCATTTACGAGCAATCTTTATGAGGTGTAGGCATTATCGGATTCGGTTGAACCCACACAAATGTGTCTTATGTATATAAACGGGTCGATTAATGGGGTTTGTAGTTTCGAAAGCTGGCATTCGCGTCGATCCCTCGAAGGTCGAAGCTATTGTAAAATTGCCTCCTCCTTCGAGTCTTCGCCAACTCCAAAGTTTACAAGGGAAAGAAAACTTTTTACGATGATTCATTCCTAACTACGCCGAGGTTACAAAGGGTTTTACCCGATTCTTGAAATAGAATACTCCATTCTATTGGGATGAGATAGCTCAAAAATATTTTGATGCACTTAAACACGCATTGACCCATGCACCGTTATTGCATCCTCCCAACTACAACTAGGATTACTTCTTGTATCTCGCCGCATCTCATTCCACCATTGGAATGGTCTTAGTTCAGGAAGATGAATTCGGAACTGAACATGTGATACATTACCTTAGTCGAACTTTAAATCCAACTGAGCTAAAATACTCACATGTGGAGAAATTGGAATTGGCAGCTGTTCAAGCTGTCCAACGTTTTCGTCACTACATTTTACTACATAAAACTACAGTAATTTCAGATTGCAACCCTATGATCTACATTTTGACCAAGTAATTGCTAGGGGGCAAGTACTCTAAATGGATTGTTATCCTGCAGGAGTTCGACTTGTTATTTGAGAAATCCAAGTCTAAGAAATCTTTAGTTTTTGCGGAGTTAATGTGTGACTTCCTGCGTGCTGACACGGAAACTGTGGCGGAGGAGCCCATTGCGGACAAATACTTGTTTCTAATCAGCACTTTAGATCCGTGGTATGGGGATATCATCGTTTATCTCCAGACCCAATCCTTTCGGCCAGAAATTTCAAGGTCAGAACGTCGAAAAATTCGATTCCAGTCCCAACAATTTAGGATTATTGGAGATACTCTTTATCGCCGTGGGGCGAACTCTGTCTTTCGACGTTGCTTAACTCACGAGGAAGCTGAAAGGGTTCTAAATGACTGTCACTCTGGAGTGTGTGGCAGTCATATGCATGGGTATGCCACAGCCCAAAAGATATTGCGTGCTGGCTACTTCTGGCCGTCTTTATTTAAAGACTGTATTACGGCGGTCCGAAAATGCCACAACTGCCAAATTTTTGATCGAAAGATGCGCACTCCACCTGCTCCTCTCCACCCTATAATTGCCATTGGTCCTTTCTCCAAATGGGGCATCGATTTTATTACATGTAACCCTCACTCGGCTGGGGGGTATACGTATATCATCCTTGCGGTAGATTATTTTACCAAGTGGGCCAAGGCGATGCCTACATTTGAGGCAGACCGCAAGACAACTGCAATTTTCGTGTTCAATTATATAATTGCTAGGTTTGGTGTCCCGCAAGCGATAATCACTGATCATGTGCATCATTTTCGAAACGTTATGATGACTGAACTTACAGGCCAGCTTGGTTTACGTCACGATAGTTCAACCCCTTATTATCCACAAGCTAACGGTTTGGTTGAATCCATCAACAAAGTTTTAGTTATCATGATCCGATGAATCATTGGGATTCATCAGTCGAATTGGCATAACATGCTATTTTCAGCACTTTGGGCTTACCGAACTTCAGTAAAAACATCAACAGGGTTCACTCCTTTTCAACTAGTCTATGGTTTGGAAGCTGTGTTACCCATTGAATGCGAAATCCCATCACTGCAAATGGCCATCGAGTTACTTCCAGCCACTTCCGAAGAGGAAAAGCGTTTGTTATACTTGGCTCAATTACATGAGAATCGACGTGATGCTGCATTGGCGATCGAGACTCACGCAAAACGCATGAAAGCTCAGTATGATCAAAATGTGACCCCTCGAAATTTTTCAGAAGGAGATCTAGTCTTAGTTTACGATCAAGCTAATGATAAATTAGGTGCTGGAAAATTAGTTCCTATGTGGCATGGTCCCTATGTTGTCAAGCGAAAGCTAGCAAAAGGGGCCTATGAATTCGTAGACTTTGACGAGGACTCTTTGGGTAAACCTAGAAATGGTCTTTACTTAAAGAGGTATTATGCTTAAAGAATGGGTAAGGAGATTTTTAGTTAGAATAGATTTTCTTTCTAGCTGGTGTGTTTTAGTTTAAACAGTGTGCTTAGCTTAGAGAGTGTTTTTTCGTAATTATTCCTCCTTATCTTGGTTTTACTCTTGATATTGCAGATGTCGATGCCTCTCCAAACATACATTGGTTTCGTTGATGGTGCTTGTCGTAATACACGAAACATTTCTTCCGCAACTTGGGTTATCTATTCGCCCTCTGACAAGTTAGTATCTATGCATGGGGTAAGCCTCGGTCAAACAATGAACAACATTGTCGAGTATAGTGCAGTGATTGAGTTATTATCTGAATCTATTTCATTTGGGATTTGGAGTTTGATAGTGAGGTTAGATTCTGAACTCGTTGTATTACAGCTTAATAGAGTGTATGCCATTAGAAATCTAGTGTTATTAAGATTATTTTTGAGAGTGCGTCTCTTGGAACGTAAATTTGATTATATTGAATATCAGCTTATTCCAAGATCTTTAAATACATTAGCAGATGCAATTGCTTCTCGAATGTTAAATAGACATTTGCAATAATCATACATGTAAATTTAAAACCATTCCATAACATGATTTACAAGATAAGCTGGTAATAGTGATATATATAGGAGTGTGTCAAAAATACATCGCCCTCGATCATAGGTTGAAAAACACCTTATGATTGACAAAAATGATAAGTACAAAAAACAAAAATGTCATATGTGCCCACAATAGGCGATCATCCTATCACTGGTGATGATCTCGATAAGAAATCACTGCACGGGCCACCTTGCAAAGGAACCTCCTAAAAGGTCCAAGGACCCCAATCACATAGCGCCGAATTCGACGAGGAATGTCATCTATAGTGGTCTCCGGAATATCTCCTGTCAAGCGCTTGAGATGAGCGTCCAGCGCGGCCAAAACCTTTGCTGATTCGTCCTATGGGGCTGGCACGGCTACAATTGGTTGTTTCCTCTCGTAAGGCCGGAGATCGGCTGGTCGTTGTGCACCCACATATGCATTTGAAACTTTTGCTATCAGTTTTGAGATGATGGAAAAATAATAAAAAATTAAAATAGGAAAAATGTTGAAAATGATTTTACCTGACTCATCCCACTGCTCTCCTGGTGGAAGAGCCATGTCTGGGTCACCACGAAAATCTACCCTAGCGTAAGGGAAGTCCTGAATAGAAAAGACCTGGTTTTCCAACCATTGGAAATACTTAGGTTTGAATCAAGCAACCTCTGTCCTCTCGTCCGGGTGACGGGCCATAACTACGACCCATCACATCAGTTTGGGCTCTCGAGGAAGCCCAGATCCAATAGTAAGGTGCTGCCGGATCAACATGGGAACCCTCTCCAGGCCAAAAATGACAACCAAAGCCCCATAACCAAAGGTCTTTAGTTGTCCGTTTTTGGCCCTGGTCAGTTGGCCTTTTAGATTTGGCCAACACAGCATCGCACCAGTTGAAGATGGTGCCTCGAAAGCAATCAACTGCCATACGCATCTGGGATCCGGTGGCAATATGTAATGCGGCAGCCCCGCAAAGTCTGGTGACAGTAAATGCAATCACCATGAGTTCAGGACGGGATATGTTCTTTATGTCTATCCCTTTGGCTCTAGCTTGGCTGTTGCAGAACTCTAGCCGGAGGCTATTAATAGACTGGCCACCTGGCCTAGCCCCAAACAGAGTCAAGTCTTCACTTCTCTTAGGCAAACCGGTCAAGAAATATATGTCCTTCGGCTCTTTTTCGAGCTGGTGGCCACCAATGAAGAAGCACTAGTCCTGTATGCTCCATCTGTCAACTAACCGCTGTAAGAAATCCACCTGAGCCCTCATGCCAGGAATGGCCTAGAATTTGTACAAGCCGTACGCCCTCAAAGCATCAAGTGAAGGGTAATGATTCCATGCGGCAGCATCCACGTCCTCATGCTCTCGTTCACGCCAATCTAGCATGATGTACTCTCTTCATCAAGTATAAAGATAAATTAAAATGCTAGAAAATATTTTGTTTAGTCCAATTTTGAGAATTTTTGGGTTAAAAACCCTTGCGACGGGGACCACACCCTCCGGGTTAGACACAGTGCGTGGGACCGCACCTTGTCTACATGGAAGGTACGGACCCCTGGCTTTTTCCCAATGGAGAAAAAGTCGGGGTCCGCAGGCCAGCAATGGTAAACCTCCGGGCCCCCGCGCACGGGTTTTAAGCCTAAAAACCCTCCCAAAAAATGAAATGAATGACTAAAACAAAAATTTAAATGGTAAAAAATGAAGAGTAAGATGATGTGGATTACCTGGAGAAGACGACGTTCGATTCCGACGGTTGGATTTTCCGCAATCTTCATGGGAAGTTTTCTGAACAAAAGCACTATTTTCTCACCCAAAACTCAAACGGTAAAAATGAATTGATGAAGGCCCTTTTTATAAGTTTTTTGAGTAAATAAATTGTAAATTTGTTTATGTTTCACTTTGGAAAGGTATTTTTGTGACATTTTTATCCATTTCAAACAGGTATGAGTAATGTTTGTGTTTTTGTGCAGGATAACGGATTATTAAGGTGAAATCTATCATTTTCGATGAAAAAAAACATTTAGAGTCACCTTTAAGCTCTTTTCTGACTCCTAAAACATAAAAAGATCATCGAGTTTCTCTTTTAAACTCGTTAAAATGGAATTGAAAGGCGGTACACTTACAACTCTTTTCTGACTGTAAAAACATGAAAATATTGCCGGATTTTTGTCGTTTCAAATTCGATATTGGTTATAAAACGACGTGTCGTTGGTTGCTTTTTTACTTTTTCAGATCAAGGGCACTAATGACAAAAAGTACCCCTTGGTCGTAAAAGATCAAGCGGTTCTCTCAAGTATTATTTTATACCTTTTCGGGCTTGGGAGACACAAATTTACGAAAAAGGTCAACCCTGGAGTCTTCTTAAGTTTTTTCAGACTCCCTAAAATTGAAAAACGCCGAGTTTCTCCTATACTGGACTCGTTAAAATTTCACAGTAAAGGACATGTTCAATTACAAACAGGAATGAACCACTCCTTCTTAGGGTTCGAATTTAAACTAAGTTGGACTCATCCGAAGGATGAGCTTATAATCAAGCAAATGTTATCCTCCTCAAGCTTGTCAAAAATAAAGAGGTACTTTCCAGAAATGGTGGGGGAAGAGAGAGAAAAATGAGCCTGTTTGTCATACTTTGTAACCGCTCTTGAACACGACACTTTTATTCACCTGGGTTGGGAAATCCTTTGCCTAACAGTTGATCAAACCACATTGAAAGTCTTCAGCCAGTTTCTGGGTATTAACTTTGGGTCAATTGTCACCAAACCATCTATCGTGTCGTTATGTGTTCAAGAGGTCACTACCAATAAGCCATTCATCTGTAAAATATTTGTCATCCATCTTGACCATCCCTGAGTCAGTCTTTGCAACTAAATTTCTTCGACTTGATCTACGATTTTGTGTTGTGGGCTTGCCTACGACGGATCGCTTTCTATCAACTTCAGCTCATTATCTAGAAAGATGATCTAGAAATCGTCAGTACCTTGAGATCTGCATCCCTCAATGGCAGGTTTCTCACCTTTGACAACAGGTTGCATCATTGACCTTCGATCAAAGGATTCCATGACATGTTCGACATCAACACATTTATTCGCATCTCATGGATTGTACTGGGTACTTTGAGAGCCATTGACATCACTGGTGGTTTCTCTCACACTTGTTAACAGTTTACATCATTGACTGGTAATCAAGTGGTTTCTACCATGTTCGACATCAACACATTCATTCACATGGATATAATCGTATTGTTTCGGGAAGTAGAAATGAAGACCCTGGATCTAGTTTCCACAATCCAGGCTGCGAGAAATTTTGTATTCATTATATAATTGCCTATTCATAAACATATGGCTGCATCCATACTGTGTCCACATGAGTCTATCCTTGTGATGTTTTACAATATCATTCATGTATCAGAACAGTAGTTAGTTTTCTAGTCAGTTTTGATCTGAGTATGGGAATGCCTACCTCAGCGATGATATGATCTCATATATATATCTTGCATTAAATGTTTTTATAGGTTCCAACTGGGCTCTCCACAAGATGATCCTTGAAATGATAAAGTACTTCACTCTTCCTAAATGATAAATGAAATCCTTATCTACTACAGACTTCGCACTTTAGGGGGCAATCTGTTACACAAAAATATCGTCACCATGATTATTTGCAGTCAGTATGGGTCTATCATCACTTGTACTATCCTCCTAAGCAAGTCTCAGACCTCAACTCTTCAAGTCAAGCTTTGAAAATGGGAGAAAGACATTGAAAATCAATAAAACTCTGGTTCCGCACTTTCTCTCACTATTACCTGCAGTCCCACACCTTTTGTTTACAAAAAATGCGGACCTGCCCGCTCTGTTCCTAAAGGTGTGGGTGCGGACCCATGTGAAAGTCAAAAGGTGCACGTTTTATCTTAAAAAACTCACTTTGGTTTAATTCTAGAGGATTCTAGAAGGAATTTTGGTGTGGATTGTTCGCTCTGAGGTGGTTCATCCATCCCAAAAGAGAAGGAGCTAATCCATTGATGAGAGGAGCTATCCCTTTGAAGGAGGGCTTTATCCCTTTGAAATAGGACCTAATAACCTCCCTCCATTGCACTATAAATTCAGGCATTGGGCTGGTTGCTGGGGAGGTTAGAAGCTGAACATTTTTTGAGGGTAAATGCTGGTGAAATTAAGACTTCCTAGTTGAGCTTAAGAGGAGAGATCACATACCTTTTTAGCTTCATTGGGGAGTGAGTGAAACTTGTCAAAGTAGAGGAGACTTCTTGCTAGACCCTGGGAGGAGCTTGTACAGCGTCAAGGCACAGGTTGTAAAGTTCTTCTTCTTTTGAATTAATACAATCAAACTCATTTTTCTCAACAAGTATCTCATGTTATTTGTTTCATGAACTCCTTGACTTTCATGTTAAATATGTTTTTATGATATTGGCTTTTCAGGTGCTATTTAATTTGTTTACTTGTTTGTGTTTGTAGATTCGCGACAAAGGAGCTCATTTGGATCGAAGGAGCGAGGGCATCCACAAACTTGCGTTGGATCTAAGGTAGGCCCTAAAAACACTTGTTTGCCTTTGTTTATTAAAGCATATTTAGAGAAATATAGTGTCTGGTTGGTTTGCTTGTCATTAGGTCTTCTTTAGGTTCTAGGAAGGTCTATCTTGTCCGCAAGATCGACTTATTCCGTGTGACAAATTTATTTATATTTTTAGATTTAATTTAGTTAAAAAATAATAAATAATATAAATGGTTAAAACATAGATGTTATGAGTACTAATAATAGTAATAAATATATTTATAAGAAAACTAACCACTGGGGTTAAGAATAATTATTAATAAAAATAGTGTATATTAAATAATTATAAGTTATGGATGCTAGAAAGAGATGTTAGGCAGTATTAATCAATGAGGTTAAGAATAATTTATTTAAATCTATGAGTTATAAATACTAGAAAACATTGTTATGTGACATTAAATAATAACCTAAAATAACGAATAAGGTGAAAAGAGATTAAGAGCAGGGTTAGATTAATCATGGAGGCATGGGAATTAATTAGAATTATAAATTTAGTGTCATAAAATCATAAGTGAGTTAAAAATAATAAGGAAACATAATAAGGTTTAGAATTAAAATATTATAGCATAAAGAGAAAGGAAAATAGAGGTTATATATTAATGGAGAAAATTTGAGCTTAATTTTGATATTAATTAAAAAGAATAAACAAAGAGGAGAGAAGAATAAAGGAGATAGAGAAAGAATTAAAAATGCTAAAAATAATATAAATATATAAGGGGAAAAAAGGAAAAGATGAAAAGGGGGAAGAAAGACAAGAGGATCATAAGTAGAGGGCCGAAATCCAACTTTTACTTAGTTGCCAACCATCATCTCTATTGAGATTCCTCACATGCCTCTCAATCTCAATAGCCTACTTAAGCTTCCTATGGTGAAAATGATCCACCCTGGAAATGACAATGGATTCCTCAGACATGGTGTTTGGTCACTAGTTATTAAATCAAAACCCAAAACCACAGGAACCCAACGATATTGTGTCCCTGTGCAATGCATCTTTACAAAACCGCAAGCACACGAATTCCAATAACTTTTTCTCACTCCCTCATTCTACTTCACCACTCACTGACTCATATTTTTTGACAACTCACTACTCTTCTTCTCCACTCACTCAAAATTGTTGGAACATACTTTCTTGTTGTCCACTCACACGGCATACTATGCATAAGCGGATGTAGTACACGCGACAATCCCAAATCCCAATCGAACCCAAACCCAAGAGCATGAACCTCTTTTCATTTTATGGCAGTTGGGAACATGAGCTTCTTTTGAATCTACAAACACCTTTTGGGAATAGTTGGGCCATGAGATAAAAAAAGTGCATTTGATTTTCCTGTTGAATGGACATTTGATGGATTCATAGTACACATAAAGGGGGAGTCAGGACACACAATTCTCCGTACTCAATACTACGACGTTGGACACAGTTTTTTCCCCAAACTTCTAATGCCAAAACCATGTTATCTCCTTCTTTCTATTACACCTCTAACAAACTCTCCATAGATATTACCCACTAGTTTTGATTGCATACTTGTTTCTCCCCCTCTCCTTTTCTATATATATACCGCCAGCGTGTGGGGAGTTTCCCCATAATGAGAATTCAGTTTCATAAATTACTTTTTGTTTCATTTCAATTAGTGAGTTGAGGGGATTATTATAGCACAATGGAAGAGGAAATGACAAGTCCAAATTCTGAGAGCAAAACAATGCTCCAAATGTAACCAATGAAACTTTGTCTCTCTCACTTACTCATTAATTTGAATCCCTTTTCATTTCTTTCTTACTCATTAATTTGAATCCCTTTTCATTTCTTTCATTAATTGGGTATGGATAGAAATGTGTGGATCTCCATTTCATTTAATCTGAATAGAATACATTGGATCACTTATTAATTTGTGGTGTCAATACTCAATTTCTCATGTAAAGAAGCAGTGAAAGCAGGGGCCAAGGCAGTTGTAATTGCATGTGTAGCATCTGCCATCCCTACAGGGAGTGTTATTATATATGGTTAATTCATCAATCAACCAATACCAATTCAGTTCAATTCAATAGAGAAACCTGATTAATATTCCTATTCATGTGAGTGAGCTTGTTTATCCACTGTTGGGTTGGGTTAATGTATAACGTGAGTTAATAACGTGCAGATGATATTCCTATTTCTTTCTTCATTTCTGTCATGGTGGATCCTATGGACTGCTCTGCTCTCTGCCTGACCTCTTGTAAGTACTTATCCATTCAATCATTCTCTGCTATCAATAACTTGACCATTGAACTCGTTCCATTTTACATAAGCCCTAGACGCCTCGGCCATGGAAACTAGATGTCTTCTAACATGTGGTACAATCACCCTTTCTTCTTTGTTCATAGGTGATGTATGATCAGCTGGGAGTTTCTTTCTTCATTATTGTACAATCCTCTGTTGGGTCTCATCAGATGCCAGATTGCACACATATGTCTCTGAATCATCTTCAAGGAGAACAACTTTTCCTTGCTTGCTCGGGACTAGTTGTGGTTTTGGAGGTGGCGAAGACTGTGATTCAACCTCGGATGCTCTCAACATGAGATTGATGTCTTGGTCCTCTAGCTCCAGTTCTGTCTCCATGTTTTTTACCTCAACCAACTACTCAACCTACTGAACAAGTCCCTGAATGTGCACCTTTTCAACCTGTTCATCATCTGTTGTCTACTCTGTTGTCTCAAACTATATCTACGTAGTTTTCTCTGCCAGTGCGCCTTGTCCTTCTTCTTGTTCCTAGTTCTTCCTTTCTTCACTCTCTCTCCTCCTAAGTTCTTGTTCTACTTTCAGCTTCTTCTCCATCTCTTGTAATCTCCTTTCCATCTCTTCCAATCTTTGCTTCTCCTTTTCTATTTGCGATACTGCTCTATCACATTTTCACCTCTTTGCATCTATCTCCAAAGCTACTCTCTCAAAAAGTGGATCTTCTTTGAACTTGTAGCTTTTCTCAGCCTCTGAGATCTCGACAACCTTCCTCTTTCCTTTGTCTTACACTGGTTTGTTCCTCATTTCTATTGTTTTTGTTGCTTCCTATGGTGTTGCTTTCCATTCTACAGCCATACTAACTGGTTGATTGAGCCTAAAGGAGTTATAACAGTACCACCAAGGATCTCCCTTCGACCAATGACACACCCCGTGGGTCCATCTGAAGTACACCTTCACACAATGGTTCTTGCATATGCGATGCGATCATACAAATTGAAACTCTTGGTTTAAAACCTGAACTTATTCAAGTCCTCGGTCTTGACATCTGCATCTTTCAAGGTATGGATCTCGTACAACCCAATCCGCAAAGGAAACATAGGCCACGGTGCCTCCTTCCCCCTGTGCAGTGACACTAACAACCCTGTGGAGATGTAGTATGCAACCTATTTCATGACCAACTTGTCCATTGAAAACCTCAGTATCTCATGTAGAGGCTTCTCCGCACCAAATATCCTGATCAAGGTGCCACCAGGTGAGGCATACCAATCTGCAATGTTGAGAAATTCGAACATCACTTCCTGGGACATGCAAGGTGGGTCTTGTTCAAATATCATCTTGTACAATGGGGTGATGGAGTGGTCAGACAACCTCATCATGACTCCTCAGTAGCTACACTCAAATATCAACTTGCAATACAAATTCACAACTTCCTGTGATAATGTCTGTATCCCACCCATATCAGGGAACTGTTGTTGGGCACATATTGCACCAAGTAGGTATGGCGATATATAGAATCTTGGTTGTCCATCCTTAGGAGGATTCCGAGCATTTGACACATGCACCTTTAGTTGAAGAGCCGAAATGTCTAACTAGTTGAAAGGCCTTCCTTCAATTTTCAACTGATCCAACCTAACAACCCAACTTTGCAGGAAGGTTTCCATGCTCTTTTGACCATACAAACGACATGAGAATATGACGAGGAGTGGGTAAGCCTTCCTAAGTGACTTCGTCTTATAGACATGGTTGGGTGTTGTCCTGAAATTTGATCGCTCTTTACCCAATGCTTCAAGATGTCTCTTGAGTTAAAAATGTTGTTGGGAGTGAAGAACAATGCATCCATGTAGTTCACTGACTGTGGCAAGTGATACATCTAATGGTAGTTTTCCTTCCTGAAGGTGGAAACTTTTGTTCCACTGGCGCTACTCGGTGTCATCGTCTCAAGATCGCTATGTGAGACAACCTAGTGAATGATATTCGTGCATGGGAAGGCGGGGTACCTTTTATCACCCTCTAATTTGAAGATTGTAGGACAAATCGCAAGAATGTAACATCAACCAACTTTGGGATGGGAATCTAGCCCTTCCAATCCTAAAGAGGGCTCTCTCTATAAAATTTTGTCTTTGTTGCTTGAAAATCTTAGACTAGTTATGATTGTACTTGGGTTTTGGGTTTTGAATTGGATTTTGGAAGACTCATTGTATTCAATTTAATTAGCATATATTGGGAAATGGATTCAAAAGGTAAACTGGATGGTTGCATGAATTTTTCATAGAGTAGACTCAGGGAAAGTTAGGAATATTTTATAGATCTTTCAGAATAATAAATGGATGATGGTAGAACAATGAAAACCTTCAGCATAACTAAAGAGAAATTAAGTATTCTTTAGTGTGGCATTCAGTCAATCAGGAAAAACTAAACAGTAGTCAAGAATTCTTTAGTGTGACCTTCAGTAGAAAACATACACATTGCAAAAGTAGCTAGAATAAGGTACTCAAAAGTAAATCCTATTCATCACATTTTTGTTTTGCAATTGGAATTTAAATGATTACAGTGAAGAGATGACAGTGAAACACATTAACATAAGAAAAAAATCACTAGTATTTAAGCCACAAGAATCCTATGAATGGTTACAATGCTCCTACATATCACTAATATTTATGATCTCAAACAATCCACCTCTAATACTTCAAAAGCAGAAGTATTTATACAAAATTTACAAATTGTTTACAATAAATGTTTTCTATAACAAAGAGGACATTTTTAGACTATAGATGAACTAAAAAGATCTAACTGCTATAGATTAATAGTCCTGGTGGAATGTGTTGTGAAAATGTTGTTGTTGTGGAAGTGGGAGCGAGTAAGATTTGGACCCAAATTTGTGGCTGTGTTGGCAAATGAACTAGCAGATGCAGATGTCTCTCTCTTTTTCTTGGTAATTCACTCACCTATTTGCTGATCTTCTAACTTGATAATCTAATACTTCCATCACTGATGGCTAATCCTATGACTGCCCTATTGTTTTATCATCCATTAGTGTCACAAAATATTTTGGAAAATATATAATAATATATATATTTGAATAATATTTCCAAAATATTTTAAATGAAATTTATAATTAAATTTCTACAAAACCATGTGTTGTTTCCAATCTGTGGTTTTCTTTTCTCTTTCCATGAATTCACAAAATCATGTGTAGTTTTGTTTCTATTACTCATTCCTCTGTAAATTCATTTTATCTGTATGTAAATTCCTTTTACCGTAGTTTTGCAAAACCAAATGTTGATTTGTATGATTGGAAGAGTATTCTCACTTCACTCTTTTACTTCCACCTGCAGCATGATTTTACACCTGTAAATTGATTTCACCATGCCTGTAAATTGATTTCACCTTAAGCTTCTATCATGAAATGCATTTACATGAATGTTATCTTTACTCACATGTACTTTAATTTCATGTCAAATTTTCCCTTTTATTTTCTTTAATAAATTCATGGCATCTGTGAATTTTATTTCATCTGTCGCTGTAAAACCATTTTACCTTTGAATCTCATTCCACAAACTTAGTCTCATATTGTCTATAGCTATATAGTTTTACCTCAAGTACGGTTTCACCCATAGCTCAGAAATATTACCGCATTCTCATATCTTTGTATTTCACTTGAAATTAATCCACCCTATATTCTCGTAACATTTATAAGATTCAAAACCAAAACAGTGTATAGTTTATCTCACCGCTTTAAAGTGGTAGGTGGTATTATTTTGGAGGCTGCCATATAACTTGGGGCTGCCCCGTAGAAAAAAGGTGGGCGGGAAAAAACACTAACCTTGAGTGCTTTTTGAGTGTTAAGTGTTGGATGAGCGCGTGATATGGAATTTTAACATTCATTTATTTCTACGAATCTTGAGGCAAATAAAAATTAAGGAGGTTTAATTCTTAGTGCTGGGGTGGTCCATTGGTTGACTTTGGAGGGGGAAGAGGTAGTAGAGACGGAGAAATTAATATAAAGTCCAAAACTTTATATTAATAGGGTTTTGTGAAGTAAGCGGTAAAAAGAGGGATTCCATATATATATCTATATATATATATATATATAGATATAGATATAATTTATGAGATTTATCCCACATTCACAAGGGAACATTCTTCATGATGGTTTATATAAGCCCATAATTACATTTTGTTTTGATAAAATAAGCCCAAGGCTATCCACTTGTGCTTGGTGTTAGGTGTGCTAGGTTTAGGTATTGTGAATGCAGGTCACATGGAGATGGAGCGGGAGCTAAGCTTTCAGGCTTATTTTTTATGCAAATTTAAATAAAATCCAAGGATTTAAAACCAGAAGCTCTACAATATATAACCTTTTTGTCACACAAACCTATTCTTAATGATTTGAAAGCATGTATTCCGCTTATGTTGAGGTGATATCCATATGAATTAACAAGGAAAGTGGGTGATAAAGCAGGAAACTGAGTAAAGGATGATGTAAAATGGAGAGGAAGAGGGGTGAGTCAACAAGCCAAAAGCTTCGTCATGAGAGAAACAAATAATATATGAATCATCAAATTTCCTATAATTATAGGACCCTAACATCGACACCAGCTTGGGGATGGCAGTCTCCTTGGACTTGCCAAGAACTGCAGATCTCTGAGTTTATAGATCAGTGCCTTCTCCATTGGGTTGTTTGCAAATCTGCAACCTGTTCTGCCAACTCTCAAACTGAAATCAAATCCACTCTGCATACTGAACATTAAAGTACACACTGAACTAAAATTTGAGAAGCAAATTGAATTTGAAACTAAAAAAAAGGCTCAGAGTCCTTAGTTTATTTGCACCCTACTACCTACCCTATATTGTTGAAAATTAGGCTGACTTAAATAATACAGAAATGCTAATGAAGCTAGTTAAGTAGCTTCAGAAACAAATGGACTGCTTGAATGATTGTCAGTAAACTCAGAAGTATAATTTCATCATGTTTCCACATAGTCAAAGCTATGATATATAATGGCCTCTGCTAATGTATTTGGTCCTTATAGAGAAAACATGTTTGAAAACTTGAGCTGAAAAGAACATGCATGTAATCTTCTATAGGATCAACAAAAGCATAATGTATGATATTTGCTTCTAGGCCTTCAATGACTAATTGGTCAGCTGTATCCTCAATATTAAACCTTGAAACTACTTCTTAAGTTTTGTACTTGAAAGTATAATCATCCGCAATCTGTCAATCAAAAGGTCGTATAATTTCCTCTTGCTTTGGAGAAGGAAGATTTTCCAAGAATTCTTTAAGATCTCGAAAATTATATGACTAAATTTGAGAATGCAAAAGTTTAACGCCATTTTCATATTTTTTAGCAACTAACTCAAGAACACATATTTTAACTTCAAGAGAAAATTTTCTTGATTTGAAAATAAGAAACACAACTCTTAAAAAATCTTCATCAAGTTGAAATTTTGATAACGCATCCCTGAATTCATTTAAATTTTCATGAAATGAAAGGTTTGCCACGAACCTTGTCATCATGTATTACCATTAATGCTTTGGAATATGGATTCTTTGGTTATGGAATCGCTCTGAACTTTGAAGCTCTGGATCTTGAACAATGGAGTCACCAGGTGAAAGGTACAACCTTCAGGTGTCTAATCATTGTTCACTATCAACAATCAAATCTGAACATTTTTGCACTTTCTAAGGAAGATAAAACGTTCTTTCCCCAGTATGGTCGCCACTATGTTGTCACAATGTAATTTGAAGGTTGTATGACAAATAACAAGAATGAAACATCAAACCAACTTCCGGATGGGAATTTAGCCCTTCCAATCCCATAGAGGGCTCTCTCTGTAAAATTTATCTTTGTTGCTTGAAAATCTTAGACTAGCTATGATTGTACTTGGGTTTTGGGTTTTGATTTGGTTTTTGGAAGACTGGTTGTATTCAATTTAATTAGCATCTATTGGGCAATGGAGTCAAAAGGAAAACTGGATGGTTGCATCAATTTTTCACAATGTAGACTTAGGGTAAGTTAGGAATATTTACTGGATCTTTCAAAATAATAAATGGATGATGGAAAAACAATGAAAACCTTCAGTAGAACTAAAGAGAAATTAAGAATTCTTAAATTAAGAATTCTTTAGTGTGGCATTCAGTCAATCAAGCAAACTAAAGAGCAGTCAAGATTTCTTTAGTGTGGCCTTTAGTAGAAAACATAAGCGAGAATAAGGTACTCAAAAGTAAATCCTATTCATCACATTTTTGTTTTGCAATTTGAATTTAAATGATTACAGTGAAGAGATGACACTGAAACACTTTAACATAAGAAAAACATCACCAGTATTTAAGCCACGAGAATCCTATGAATGGTATTCTTAGTATTGATGCTCCAGTTCTTTTAAAAAAACTTACAATGCTCCAACATATCACTAATATTTCCGATCTCAAACAATCCACCTCTAATACTTTAAAAGCAGAAGTATTTATACAAAATTTACAAATTGTTTACAATAAATGTTGTCTATAAAAGACATGACATTTTAGACTATAGATGAACTAAAAAGCTCTAACTACTACAGATTAACAGTTCTGGTGGAATGTGTTGTGCAAATGTTGTTGTTGTGAAAGTGGGAGCAGGTAAGATGCAGACCCAAATTTGTGGCTATCCTGGCAGATGAACTAGTAGATGCAAATGTATCTCTCTTTTTCTTAGTAATTCACTCAAATGCTTGCTGACCTTCTAACATGTGAGACTTCCCTCACTGATGACTACCCTATTGTTTTATCATCTAATAGTGTCACAAAATATTTTGGAAAATATATAATAATATATATATATTTGAATAATATTTCCAGAATATTTTAAATGAAATTGATAATTAAATTTCTACAAAACCATGTTTTGCTTCCAATCCGTGGTTTTGTTTTCTCTATCCATGAATTCACAAAACCATGTGTAGTTTTATTTCTATTACTATTTCCTTTGTAAATTACCCTTGTAGAATACCTGGATGGTTTTGCAAAACCATGTGTTGATTTGTATGGTTGGAAGAGTATTCTCACTTTACTGTTTTACTTCCACCTGCAGCATGATTTTACACCTGTAAATTGATTTCACCTTAAGCTTCTTTCATGAAATGCATTTGCTCACCTCTACATTAATTTCATGTGAAATTTCCCCTTATATTTTCTTTTATAAATTCATGGCATCCGTGAATTTTATTTCATGTGTCCCTGTAAAACAATTTTACCTTTGAATCTCATTCCACAACCTTAGTCTCATATTGCCTGTAGCTATATAATTTTACCTCAAGTATGGTTTCACCCATCGCTATGGTTTCACCAATCGCTTTGAAATATTTCTTCATTCTCATATCTTTGTATTTCACTAGAAATTAATCCACTCTATATTCCCATAACATTTATAAGATTCAAAACCAAAACAGTTAACGATTTATCACACCTAGGTGGTATTATTTTGGAGAATTCGATATAAATTGGGGCTTCCACATAGAAAAAAGGAAAGTGGGGAAAACCACTAATCTTGCGTGCTTTTTGAGTGTTAAGTGTTAGATGAGATGAGGCGCGATATGGAATTTGTGCTTTTTGAGTGTTAAGTGTTGGATGAGCTGAGCCGCGATATGGAATTTTAACGGTTCATTTATTTCTATGAATCTCGATGAAAAAAATAATGAAGGGGGTTTAATTCTTAGTGGGGGTGGGCCATTGGTTGAATTTGGAGGGGAAAGAGGTAGTATAGGCTTGCGGGGAGAAATTAATATAAAGTCCAAAACTTTATATTAATAGGGTTTTGTGGAGTAAGGGGTAAAAAGAGGGATTATATTATATATATATATATATATATATATATATATATATATATAGATATATATATATATATATATATATATATATATTGCTTTATGGGATTTATCCCACATTCACAAGGGAACATTCCTCATGATGGTTTATATAAGCCCATAGTTACATTGTGTTTTGACAAAATAAGCCCAACCCTCTTGTGCTTGGTGTTAGGTGTGCTAGGCTTAGGTATTGGGAATGTAGGTTGCATGGAGATAGAGCGGGAACTAAGATTTTAGACTTATTTTTATACAAATTTCAATAAAATCCAAGGCTTTAAAACCATAAGCTTTGTAATATATAAAATTTTTGTCACACAAACCTATTCTTAATGATTTCAAAGCAGGTGTTTGGCTTATGTTGGGTTAATATTCAGATGAATTAACAAGGAAAGTGGGTGATAAAGCAGGAAGCTAGAGTCTAGTGACAGGCAGTTTCTATGCAATTCCTAGGGCCAAGGCAGAGCCTCAATTTCAGGAATGCGCACGGCATGACGCTGAAAGCAAGATCTGAGCCAAGGCAGCCTAAATCTTCCCAAGGGAAACTTGAAAACAAGTAGATTCGAAAGAGAAAGAAATTGATGGTGCATATAAGAGTGAATGATCATGCATGCAATCAAAACCAATGTAGGAATTAGTTAAACGAATGAACAATGAAGCTGGTGGAGAGGGTGACCGCAGCAACGAATATTAGTGCAAAAGCAATTTTATGCATGTGACACTTATGAAAGACAATGCGAAACTTGAAACAAAACTTCTACAGGTTAAAACAAACTAAACAGCTAGAATTCGTTCAGTACAACACGTAAAAGAACACTCGCACAAGCTAAGGAAATAACAGTGACAAAAAAAGCAACAAAGGACATGCAAATAAAAATGTACCAGAAAAAGCTACACCAATTGTGCTGAAACTTCCTAGATGCCTCGGGTATGCCAGAGCTCCAAGATCGAGTGGGTAGAATCTGCTATATGGCATCGTTTAAATAGATTTAGAAGATTTAGGTTTTATGATGCGCATGCCACAAATATAGGGAAAAGTGACACTTGGCGGGAAGTTTCTAAAATAGACTTTGCATGTAAAAACCAGTGCTAAAAATAGATCCCTATTTTTTAGGGATGTTTTTTTTGCTTTTTTGGGAAAGACTACCATGCATGCATGGGAAGATTGTGTAGTTTTGGAGGGAACCATGCAACTTGCCGGCACATGTATCGGAAAAAAATTGGGGAATTCTTATGCACAATTCTTGGGTTGAGTGTCTCTAGTTTCCTTTCATGCTCTGCACAATTTCCCCGCTGAAGACAACCTACGAGCTTGGTTTGTGCAATTGTTGAGCCGAAGCGTAGTGTCTAGATGTTCTGCGCAGTTTCTCTCATCAAGGTTGTCTGTCAGACTGATTTGCGCATTTATGGAGAGCAGGGACAACTGTCATGTTTCTCTCCACAATTCCTAAGAGCAAGATTGGTTTCCCTCTAGGGTTGCGCATTTTTCTAAGAGAGCAAAAGAACCAGATGTGAACCAAGTCATGGGGTCAACTTGTGGTTGGTCGGCAAAATAAGTTAGCTAACACAAGATGGAAAATGAATGATAACTCCAAATAAAAACACAAGTACCTGATGAGTGCAAGATATCCTGCTAGGATTCTGAGGAGGGAGCATCTAAAACAAAGTGAAGTTAAAATTTTGGAGGGTGATTGTAGCTACTACAACACTTCTTTATTGTAAAATCTAGTGTCTGAGTCCAAATTTATGCTTGATAATCTAGGTCAATCAATATTGGCATTGGTTGTGATATATTCGTATACACACATGATTGTGCATAAGACATATTTCTTCCCTTCTTGGTTACTTATGAAACTTTGAAAAATGTACGAAAAACATTCCCGATACCCTCCAAAATTTCAGGAATCCAAAATCATGTAGGAAGACAATAGAGTCTTACCCAAACTAGAGTCACCAAGAATTCCTCTTTGTCTGGGTTGAAACATTCCTCCTAGTGCTGCATATACAAACCCACATTATTGAAGAAATAAGGATCCCCTTTGAAAAGGCACTTCTTATCCTCCAAATTTGAGAAAATTACAGTAAAGAAGCCCTTTGGGCCTAGACACAGTCTCACCTTTGGGATGCCATTTCTGCTAGATCCATTTCTTCAATTATTTTTTAGTAGGTCATCCTCCCACAAATTTACAGATGAAAGTGTGGTATTTCATCCGCCTACGATGATCCTCTACACATTTGGGGGAAATAGTGAATTTAAAATTGTCTGCCACTTTAGGAATGCATTCACCCCTTAAAATAACTTGCCACTGTGCACCCATGATAGGAATTTCCTCTTGAGATCTACTCCCACTCACTTGATTACGTCTATGTCCATTCAACTTAGATTTTCCTGCAACAACAACTTTCCTGAAGGAGGAGGGGCCTACCTCCTCAAAAAAAACAAGAAAAGACCAAAACCTAACCCTAACTACTCTCAAATGGACACCACTAGATTCAAAGTTGCAAACTCTATCTGAGTACCAAGATACATCATATAAATTTAATTTAAATATATTAAAATTTATAAAAAAATGGTATTATTTATTTATAAAAAATTACAAAATGCTATTGAACATTCAAATTTCACACTTTTTACAAAGATTTTCAATGAAAGGTTGTTAAAAGAGCCTTATCCATTTACAAAATTTGGGTGTTTGCAAATGATTTTAAAACAATATAGGTTAAATTATAATCGATTGAGTCATTAATATGGACCCCTTTTAAATGTTTAGTAATTTTTTGCAAGTTAATTAGAAATTCTCCTAAGCATATTTATTCCTATCTAATTTTTCAATATTTATCAATTTTCAACCATTGATTTAAGTGTGATTTCCGTTGAAGTTGTGGGTTCTTACTCATAGTTTCGTCTAAGTTATTCTTTGCTTTAGAATTCTCCCTAGTTCAAAACAAATACTCGTGTATGAAAATAGATATGCATATTTGCATATGTAAATGAATATGTGACTAATTTTAGGGGTATAATTTTTAAATAAAAAGCCAAAGGCTTTAGAGGACACAATTTTAATCTACCACTAATTTGTTGTTGGAATATGGTGAATTTTTTTTTTTGAAACAAATCTTATTGTGAAAGTGTTTAAATTGTTTTTTATGGTAGAAACAGATTCACCATTGTCTATTGTTGGACATTTGATAAACCAATGCTCCTCATGTGTTTAGTGACATATATTAACTAACTCTCGTGGATACTTATCTCTAGTGATGCAATCGTTGACTAACACCTATGAGTTTTGTGTTGGAAATAATACTGAGAGGGGGGGTGAATCAGTATTATCTGATTAATCAAACTTTTCAAATGCCCAAAAACATATACGCTACTTCAGTTAAGTGAACCAGCGTGTACACGCTACTGTGACGAAGTAAAACAGCGTATAAGCAGAAAACTCACAATTTAGTTGGCTTATTCTTCAATTAAGTGCATCAGGACATTATTCATCATATTAACAGTAAACATGTGCAGTATAACAGAACAGATAAAAAGCCACACACATGAACACCAAGATATAAGGTGGAAACCCAATGTGGGTGAAAACCACCTGCTGCAAGTTGTCTCTATCTTTCTTAATATGAAACTTCAGTTTACAATCTTTTGTACTGGTGCAGCCTTATACCAGTACGCAGGCTACAACCTGCAGAAGGCTTCAACCTTCTCTCGTTCTCCAAACTTCCTTGGAAGGGAGCTCCAACCCCCTTTGCTCTTGTACTAGCCAAGATACTAGTACGTAGGTGCTGACCTACAATTTTCCTTCTTCCAGGTATCACTTTTCATACATTTTCAGACTTGGATATTCCTGAAGCACAACATTACAATCTGAAGACCACAATTCATTCAATTTTCACAACAGATCATTGAAGCATAAAACAACCCAACTTTGAATCACTGAACCACTGAACCCTGTCAATCACCAGTTACCAGAACACAGAGCAGACTACAGAACTCTGTAATAACAGTCAGACCCCACTGTAAACTCAAATCAAGCTTCAAAAGATATACGCTACTTTAATGAGCAGAAACCGCGTATACACGCGCTTTTACCGAAGCCAACCTGCGTACAGATCTAAAAATAAACTTTCTCAATTTGCAGCTGTACCAGATATTAGTTAGACTCAGAACGTAACATTGCGACAATATGCAGATCTAGAAATACGCATAATCAACCATATCATGATAGTGCATTTCAAACCATTTGATCCCGATCTCTCCTTAGATCTAGTTCTCCATCAACCGATGAGATCTCTCCTTAGCTCAGATCAACCAACTCAGAACCTGCATATCAGATCTCTTTCTCTCTTAGATATTCATGCCTTGTCGAAAGATGATCTTTGCCTAATGATCTTCTTCTCCTTATATAGCCTTAGGCCTTTCTCAATACTAAGAGCCAAAACCATAGTAACACAATACCATCAACTTTAAAACTAGGGATCGACACGCCCGTCGAGACATAATGGTCCGAAATCATAGGCACAACTTCCAAGGTCTAACCACCATGAACCAAAGGAACCTTTCCACATACACGCGCTTTTTCTGAATCGAACTTGCGTGTACACGCGACTTGGGCTTAACGAAAGAGCGTGTATGAGCTTTCTTGCCATGCTGTACTGAGATCTGTCTTCTGATTAAGTTGCCATCACCTGTACTAACCTTTGAGCACCTGTACCATCCACTGGGTGAGTTGCCATCAAGGACAACACTTGAACCATAATGCCAACAATCTCCCCCTTTGGACTTGATGGCAACCACCACACCAAGTCACTCTCCCCCTTTGACATCAAGGGCAAAGGGAGGACCAAGATATTCTCTTCCTTGGTAATCCTTCTGCTGTCCATACTGCTGTCCATACTCCCCCTGAGTACATGCTGAAATCTCCAAGTGTGCTCCCCCTTTGTGAATGCCAAAGAGTACCAATCTATCCATCCTGCTCACCAAGTGCTGTTCATGCTCCCCTTGACTGTAGGCAAGATCTGCAAAAGATGTTCTTCAAGAAGAACATGACTCTATACATCATAAAAGACCTTCCTATCACCAAAGACTCATACATACATCCATTTCTCAACTAAGTGAGGATATACAAAAAAAAATGACTCATCCACCCAACCAAGTGGGGATACATCAATATCTAACCATGATAATACATGAACATTTCATCATTCATCCCAGGCATAGTGGGGAAACCAACAAAGGCCGTTACATGACCTTGACACCATAAAAGAGACAAGAGAGATACATGACATAGAGACAACAGATCTAGACCAAGACTTAGGAAAGACACCAGCAGCATCTGATAAACATCTTGTTAGATTAGCAACTAGAATTTCTTTCTGAGCTCCTTCTTAAACCAATCAACCAAAACATCTGAATGCCAACAATGCTTTATGAGACTTTGAGCTGCTCCCCCTGAACCTGTGCCTGTTGCACTCCCTGAAACTGTGCCTGAAGAATTCTGACATTCCTATTGCTGTTCAGAACTTCAGAGTTTTCCCTTGCTGTTCAGAACTTCATATACGCGTTTTATCCTGTACAAAACAGCGTATGTACGCGGATATTCTTTCTGCAACAAGCGTCCAGCATACACGCGACTTACCCAGTATGAATCCGCGTGTATACGCTCATATCCCTTCCGTAACCTGCGTATACCAACTTTTCTGAACTTCAACAACAGGATGAAGCATCAACTACTCCCAGCTTTTGTCTGAGATATTCAAAAGTTTCCCTGGGCAGTGGTTTTGTGAGAATATCAGCAACTTGCTCTTTAGAAGGAACATACTCCAACTTGACCTTCTGCTCAAGCACTTGTTCCCGAAGAAAATGGTACTTGATTGGTATGTGCTTGGTCTTTGAGTGCATGACAGGATTCTTTGAAATGCTGATTGCACTTGTATTATCACATAAGATAGAGACAGGTGGAGTGCAAGTGATTTGAAAGTCCTGCAAGGTCTGCATCATCCAAAGAAGTTGTGTGCAACAAGATGCTGCAGCCACATATTCTGCTTCAGCTGTAGATAAGGCAATCGAACTTTGTTTCTTGCTGAACCAAGATACTAATCTGGAACCCATGAAGAAAGCACCTCCACTTGTGCTTTTCCTATCATCCACACTTCCAGCCCAATCTGCATCTGTGTAAGCATGAAGAGTGAGATCAGTATTTCTAGGATACCATAAGCCATAGTTTTGGGTCCCTTGAAGATATTTGAAGATTCTTTTGACTGCCTGAAGATGAGTTTCCTTTGGGTTGGCTTGAAATCTTCCAACCATTCCTACTGCATGTGTAATATCCGGTCGAGTACCTGTCAAATAAAGCAAACTCCCAATCATGGATCTATAAGTGGGTTGGTGGACTGCTGCTGATTCATCATTTGCACTGAGGCTGCATCCTGTAACCATGGGTGTACATACTGGCTTTGACTCTTCCATGCCATACTTCTTCAAGATCTGCTTGAGGTATTTGGTTTGAGACAAGAAGATACCTCCTTCACTTTGTTGGATTTGCAATCCAAGAAAATATGTCAATTCTCCAAGAAGTGACATTTCGAATTCTTTCTGCATAACCAAGGCAAAGTTTTGACTCATGGTCTCTTCATTGCTGCCAAAAATAATATCATCTACATAAACAACAAGAATTAGCAATTTGTTATTTTCAACTTTTATATAGAGATTGCTATCTGCTGATCCTTTTGAAAAGCCTTGTTGGTGAAGATATTTGTCCAACCGATAGTACCAAGCCCTTGGAGCTTGTTTGAGCCCATAGAGTGCCTTTTTCAATCTGCATACAAGGTTTGGATCATTTCCAAGAATGAACCCATCTGGCTGCTCAATATATACTTCTTCTTCTAAGTCTCCGTTCAGGAAGGCTGATTTCACGTCCATTTGAAATACCTTGAAGTTTTGAAAGCTTGAGAGAGCAAGGAACATTCGGATGGCCTCTAGTCTTGCCACAGGAGCAAAGGTCTCTTCAAAATCTATTCCTTCTTGCTGTGCATACCCTTTACAAACAAGTCTGGCCTTGTTTCTGATTACTTCTCCATTTTCATTTAACTTATTCTTGAAGACCCATTTTGTTCCTATTACATTCTTATCTTTTGGTCTAGGAACTAATTCCCAAGTGTTGTTCCTTTCGATTTGCTCAAGTTCTTCATCCATTGCTTTGACCCAACATTCATCTTTGCATGCTTCTTTCACATTTTGTGGTTCAATGGAGGAGAGTAGAGCCAAGTAGCTTGAAGCTTCTGCAAGTGTCCTTCTTGTTTGTACTCCTGCTTCTTTCTGCCCCACAATCTGAGTTTCTGGATGATTCTTTTGGACATATCTGGATGGAGTCTTCTCTTCTATTCTTGTCTGCTCCACTGGTTCTTCTTGAGATTCTTCTTCTTCTTGAGGTTCTTCTTCTTCATCATTTCGCCTTTGAGAGTAACCTTCATCTTCTTCAATGTCTTCATGATGAACTTGCCTAGGAATATATCCCTTCTCATCAACCACTATATCAATACTGTCAACAATTCTGCCAAGTCTTTTATTGTAGCACTTGTATGCTTTGCTATGTGGAGAATAACCAAGAAGAATGCCCTCATCTGCTCTAGGTTCAAGTTTGCCAAGTTGCTCATCAGTGTTCTTAATATAACATTTGCTCCCAAAGATTTTGAAATGCTTCACGGAAGGAGTTTTACCACTCCAAAGCTCATGAGGTGTTTGAGTGCTGTTTACTCGGACATTTGTTTTGTTAAGAATGATAACAGCAGTATGTGCAGCTTCACCCCAGAAGGTTGCAGGAGTACCTGATTCATCGAGCATAGCACGAGCCATTTGTTGGATAGTTCTGTTCATTCTTTCCACAACCCCATTTTGCTGAGGAGTTCTAGCTGTAGAGAATTCTCTTCTTATCCCATGTTCATCGCAGAAATCGAAAAATTCATTTGATGTGAACTCCCCACCTCTGTCAGATCTGAGGCACTTAATTTTGTGTCCTGATTCATTTTCAGCCAATGCTTTGAAGGATTTGAATTTTTCGAATGCTTCATCTTTGTGCTTCATAAGCCCTAACCAAACAAACCTTGAGAAATCATCAATGAATAATATCAGATATTCTTCTCCTCGAGGTGTCCTTTTCCTAAATGGACCACATACATCTGTATGGACTAGCTCAAGAGGCAAGCTAGCTGATCCTTCCTTCTCTGGAAAGTTAGTTCTGGTTTGCTTTCCAAACTGACAAGATTTGCATATGGTGTTGTCTGGAATTTTGATATCTGGAAGATCGCGAACTGTCTGATATTTGCATGCTTTCCTTATTTGTGAGAAGCTTAGATGTCCCAACCTTCGATGCCATAACCAGTGCTCTTCATCCTTGCTAAGATAGCATTGTTGTTGTCCTTCTTCAAATATGTACAGATTATTTGGAGTTCTTTTGCCTTTGAGGACTGTTTTACCTGTATCAAGATCACGAACAAGACATCCATTCGATCTAAAAATAACCTCGGTTTTTTGATCACACATTTGGCTGACACTTAGAAGATTATGCTTCAATCCATCAACATACAAAACATTTCCAGCCTTAACCTTTTCTTTCAAAGGAGCAATACCTTTTCCTTTTATAGTTGCAGGAGTATCATTTCCAAAAGAAACTTTCTTTCCCTTTTCTAAAGTAGAATAAGATTTGAGTTTTTCTTTATCACCTGTCATATGTTTCGAACATCCACTGTCAATGTACCATAGATTTTCCTGTCCTTCTGCATAAAACGCTATCCCACATCTTTCTGTCTGAGGTTCTTTTATTCTCCATTTTTTGGTGCTCGTGGCTTGTTCCTTTTTCTCCTGAAACCTGCTCCTGCATTCAGACTCTTTATGACCAAAATTATTGCAAATAGAACATTCAACTTCATTTTCAAGAACTAAAAAGTTGTTATAGGTCCTCTTTGTAATCCCTGTCATACTTCTTTGTTTTTGAGCTTCCCTAGTCATGATTGTTTTATATGCAACACATTGAGCTGCTTTGTGACCAAAGTTATGGCAAGAAAAGCATTGTCCATTGAAGAAGCTTCTGCGGTTATTGAATCTACCAGCCAACTGATTGTAATTTCTATTTTCATCTATTCTTGTGCCAAACTGAGAAGATTTTACCTGTGGTTGGTTGTAGCTTTTGTTCACCCTTAAGAAGGATTGTCCCTGATAGTTTCTGTTTGTAATTCGTCCCTGCTTTACCTGATTATCTTCATTGTTCTTCTGCTCATTTCTTCTTGCTGCATCAAGATAACTTTTTGAGGTGGATGCTTGAGAGGTTTCTCCATTATAGCCCAAACCTGTCTTGTTTAGAGGAGACCGCTGCACATTGATAATCTCATCCAAAGTTTCAGATCCTTTGACAAACTTAAGATTAATAGTTTTTGTTTTCTCAATTTCTTTTCTGAGACCAACAATTTCACCTTCTAGTTTTTCAAGATGTTTTTCCTTTTCATCAATTTGAAATTGCAAAGTATCAATGATCACACTCTTTTCTTCTATGCATCTCTTGAGTCTAGTAATTTCATTATAGAGATTATCCACATCTACAGCATCCTCATAATCATCATCTTCAAATGCCATTAATAGCTTATATTTATTACCTTGTTCATCTTCATCATAGCTAGTGATCATTTTGTCCCATATCTCTTTTGCTGATTTGAAGTGCATGACCTTCATGAATTCTGTTTGAGATATACTTCCTAATAGAGTACTGACTGCTTTTGCATTTGTTTCATATGCCTTTTTCTCAGCTGGATCTGTAGGAGTAGCTGAAGGAAAAGCATAGCCTGTTTCTACAATGTCCCAAACTTCTGTACCAAGAGATTGAAGATATGCAGTAACTCTTACCTTCCAATAATTGAAATTTGTTCCATCAAAAACCGGTGGCCTGATTGATGCTTCTTTCTCGTAGTTGCTCATGATGAATGATCTTCCTTCAAGCGATCAAGCTTCTCTGAAGGACCTGCTCTGATACCAATTGTTGGAAATAATACTGAGAGGGGGGGTGAATCAGTATTATCTGATTAATCAAACTTTTCAAATGCCCAAAAACATATACGCTACTTCAGTTAAGTGAACCAGCGTGTACACGCTACTGTGACGAAGTAAAACAGCGTATAAGCAGAAAACTCACAATTTAGTTGGCTTATTCTTCAATTAAGTGCATCAGGACATTATTCATCATATTAACAGTAAACATGTGCAGTATAACAGAACAGATAAAAAGCCACACACATGAACACCAAGATATAAGGTGGAAACCCAATGTGGGTGAAAACCACCTGCTGCAAGTTGTCTCTATCTTTCTTAATATGAAACTTCAGTTTACAATCTTTTGTACTGGTGCAGCCTTATACCAGTACGCAGGCTACAACCTGCAGAAGGCTTCAACCTTCTCTCGTTCTCCAAACTTCCTTGGAAGGGAGCTCCAACCCCCTTTGCTCTTGTACTAGCCAAGATACTAGTACGTAGGTGCTGACCTACAATTTTCCTTCTTCCAGGTATCACTTTTCATACATTTTCAGACTTGGATATTCCTGAAGCACAACATTACAATCTGAAGACCACAATTCATTCAATTTTCACAACAGATCATTGAAGCATAAAACAACCCAACTTTGAATCACTGAACCACTGAACCCTGTCAATCACCAGTTACCAGAACACAGAGCAGACTACAGAACTCTGTAATAACAGTCAGACCCCACTGTAAACTCAAATCAAGCTTCAAAAGATATACGCTACTTTAATGAGCAGAAACCGCGTATACACGCGCTTTTACCGAAGCCAACCTGCGTACAGATCTAAAAATAAACTTTCTCAATTTGCAGCTGTACCAGATATTAGTTAGACTCGAACGTAACATTGCGACAATATGCAGATCTAGAAATACGCATAATCAACCATATCATGATAGTGCATTTCAAACCATTTGATCCTGATCTCTCCTTAGATCTAGTTCTCCATCAACCGATGAGATCTCTCCTTAGCTCAGATCAACCAACTCAGAACCTGCATATCAGATCTCTTTCTCTCTTAGATATTCATGCCTTGTCGAAAGATGATCTTTGCCTAATGATCTTCTTCTCCTTATATAGCCTTAGGCCTTTCTCAATACCAAGAGCCAAAACCATAGTAACACAATACCATCAACTTTAAAACTAGGGATCGACACGCCCGTCGAGACATAATGGTCCGAAATCATAGGCACAACTTCCAAGGTCTAACCACCATGAACCAAAGGAACCTTTCCACATACACGCGCTTTTTCTGAATCGAACTTGCGTGTACACGCGACTTGGGCTTAACGAAAGAGCGTGTATGAGCTTTCTTGCCATGCTGTACTGAGATCTGTCTTCTGATTAAGTTGCCATCACCTGTACTAACCTTTGAGCACCTGTACCATCCACTGGGTGAGTTGCCATCAAGGACAACACTTGAACCATAATGCCAACATTTTGGTCTAACTTCCAACAAGTGATATCAGAGGGTAGGTCTAGATTTTAAAAAATTCTACCCTAATGTTTCAAAATCATACCAAAATTTATATTATTTTACAGAGGAAATTGTGAACTATTTACATTATGAAAAGCCAAAACCACAAGAACCCAACATTTTTGTGTACCTTTGCAATGTATATTTAAAAAAATGTAGGCACGTGAATTCCAATACCTTTTTCTAACTCCCTCATTCTACTTCTCCACTCACTCACTCACATTTTTTGACAACGCACTGCTCTTCTTCTCCACTCGCTCAAAATTGTTTGACAATATAATTTCTTGCTCTCCACTCGCACGACATATTGTATAGAAGCAGATGCACTGCGCATGACAATCCCAAATCCAAATCATACCCAAACTCTAGAGCATGACCCTCTTCTCATTTTACAAGCAGTTGGGAACATGAGCTTCTTCTGAATCTACAGGTAGCTTTTGGGAATAATTGCACCATGAGATCAAAAAAGTGCATTGATTTTCTTGTTGAATGGACATTCAATGTTGTCACGGTACACAGAAAGGGGGAGTTAAGACCCAAAATTCTCCATACTAAATACTATGGCATTGGACATGGTTTTGTCCACAAACATCTAATGCCAAAACCATGTTATCTCCTTCTTTCTGTTACACCTCTAACAACCTCTCCATAGTGATTACTCATTGATTTCGATTCTACAATTTTATTTTTTTTTCAGTACGAAAAAATCAATATTATATATTAATAACTTAGAAATAAGAATTAAAATGATATTCAGAAAGTCCCACATCATAAAGGTTTCATCAGTGGAGATGCCATTACAACAATCCATTCAAGTACATCCCAATACAAACATAAAGGGAGTAGTAAACAGCCCATGTCCTCATACAGATTTCGAGTAATAAACTAGTATGTAGTTTAGTATCAAAAGGAAAATAAAAAACTTTCAACATGTCGACTGCTTCTTCTGGCTCATTGTACAACATGAAATAACAGCATGTCCATCCTTCCAAGTGAAAAAAAAAGAAAAAAAAAATTGAGACAAGTAGAGTTACAAAAAATTATAGAAAAAAGAAGATGGGATGTCGTAACTAGCCACGTAATGGGAAGTCTCCCATGTCAATGACTTGTTGTTCTAGGATAATTTCTAAGTGCATTCTTCCAATGTTACCATCAAGCCCTTCTTTGATAGTTCATCTACATCCATATTTTGTTCCCTGCCAATATGCTCTATAGTGGAGTTCTTGCGTTGATTCCATAGTAGCTTAATTCTTCCCAACCAACCCTGTAATAATGGGTTGGTGATGTTTGCATTGCCCATTAATTGATCAATTATAATTTTTGAATCCCCATGGATATGAATAGAAGGGATATCCAGGAAATTAGAAAACCATAAGAGGCCCCATAAGGCCATTGCTTTAGCCTTTGTGTTAGTGCCCCTACCTCCATGCCAGAATGTTCTATATGTCAGTGTCTCTGAGACGGCAAGCCAAAAACTGTAGCCACATGTGTGCCATTGAGAAACACCATCAAAAAAACACACAAGGTATTCCAACTTAAGTTCAGTCCTCTTTTGACGAGGTGTTTTGGAGCAGATATCATTGGATGTATGCAGTGAGTGGATGATTAAAACATTTTCAATGATCTTATTGAAATTTTCAGTGTAGTTCTGAAAGATACATATGTTTCTCCACTTCCAAATTTCCCACAAGAGAATTGGTGGAGTGATTCTCCATATAGACTTTTGAGAGCTCCACCACCGTAAATAGTCTACAATGTCTACATGTTGAATGTAAGGAAAACCAATATATGAAGATTCAAGTCTTTTCGATACCTGAATTGTATGTTGACATGTAAGGAAAATATGACAATTATTCTCTGATTCCTCTTTGCAGATAAGATAGATGATGGGTCCTTTCCATTGTTGCTTTTGCATGTTTTCCCAAGTAATATTTTTATTACGGAAAACTAACCAGGTAAAAAGGATGATTTTTTTTGGGATACTAGTTTTCCAAAATATGAATAAAACATGTTTCTATATGAGTGTATCCTCGGAATAGAGAGAGGTATATATATGCAACCTTGATGTTCCCATTCTTTATCTTCCCTGACCAGATTAGTTTACCATGATTGCTAACATGGAAAATCCCAAGTTGTTTCATCTCAGCAACAATGTGGTCCCAAACCATGACCAAATGCCTAGATAAGCCCAATTCTAGTGTCTTCTTCTAGACTGGGTAAGGACCCCTCCATAGTGTAATGGCTTGACACCAAAAGGATATGCCTCTTCTATTGAGAGAAATTAAGAGATTCTCTGGGATCATATCCATATTGCCAGTACCTAGAATGTGGTCAATGCAAATGAGAATGTTGTGGCCAGAGCCAATGCTCTAAGCCAGATGTCGCAGGAAGATGTTTGTGACTTTTTTGAAACTAAGCCAGATAGTCTATCCATTGGAGACCCTAATGGAGCCTCTATGGAACGAGTATGTAAAATCCATATTCTTTAAATATTTTTTTCTGATGACCAGACTCCATGTTCCCTTCCCAAATATACCTCACCAAAGTGACTTGATTAATAATGACCATCCAAAAAGACGGAGGTAAAGAACACCCAATCCCCCCATGGCCTTTAGCAGAGTGATTCTGGATAATTTGGACAACTGAAATTTCTTATGTTCATGACTACCCCCCCAAATAAAATTAACCATGACATGGTTGAGACAGTGTATGATGGCAGCAAGAATGTGATGCAGCTGGGCCCAATATACTCCTAATTGATTAAGGATAGCTTGTGTAAGGATGACATGGCCCCCCAAGGATACATTCTTATATTCCCACCTAGAGATATTCTTGAAGAATCTATCTATAAGCCAAAGCCAATCGGCATTCCTATAATTGCATGGGTTTATATAGTATCCCAAGTACTTCATGCCATGACTCATCAACTCAACTTCAATTCCAAACGGATTTTTAACATATCCGATAATGTCTAATTCACACTCCCATGATAAATAATAGATTTGTGAGCATTCATATAGAAACCGGAAGCATTTTGAAATTTCCTGAAAATATGGAAATGACATAACCATGTAAAACAATTCAACATACCCATAATGAGCACATCATCGACAAAGAAACCATGTGATATTTTGATGTTGCGGCCCATATTCAAAGCTTGGAACTGATCCTGTTCCACCGCTTTTGAATTATGTAGGCTCAAGCCGTCCATAGCCAGGATAAATAACAGTGGCGACAAAGAACAACCCTGTCTCAAACCATGCCTGCCTAGAAGAAATTTGTGGGGTATCCATTAGTGATCGCAGAATAATCAACATTTATCACACACGCCATAATTCATTCCACACATTTTATATGTAGTCCTATTTTGAATATGACCAGCCTGAGGTAACCCCAATCAAGGCAATCGAAAGCCTTCTTCAAATCAACTTGTGGATGGCTGCATTTAGATTTTTTGTATGTATCTTTCTTGTGCATTTGTAACGGCATCATGTATTTGTGTGCCTTGTAGAAAACCATGTTTTTTAGGAGATATATGGCACGAAAGAGTGCTTCGCAGACACCTGGCAATGGTTTTTGAGATAACCTTGTAGATGAGTTTGCATAGCGAAATAGGTTTGTAGTCCTCAAAAAATATATGGAGGATATCACTTCAGGATAAGGGAAATATAAGTAGATTTTATGTGGTTGTGTACATAGCCAATAAGTCTAGACTCCTCCACCATTTGCAGAAGATATTTTTTGAAAAGATAAAAAAAGTTCGTGAGCAGCTCCACAGTCCACCCATCCGGTCCTAGGCTTTTATTGCCCTTAAAAGATTTGAGGACAGTGAGTAATTCTTCCTTACTGATGCTACTGTATATATCATCATTTAATTCTTGGTCAAACATGCTCGAGTAGTGCTCAATCCCCCATATGAGGTCTTCGACATCAATGTTATCTCTACGCTCATATGCCACTTTGAAATGTATAGTCGCAGTGTTAGAGATTTCCTCCTGTGACTAGATATGATTTCCTTCGACATCTAAAATCCCCCAAATAGAATTTTTGTTGCATCTACGATTTGCATATCGATGGAAAAATTTTGTATCTTTATCTCCCTCTTTTATCGAGATAGCCCAGCGCTTAAGGCGCCATGTGGCTTCTTCAAAATCTAAGAGTCGTTTCCTTTTTTATTCTAACTCCAGTATGTGCGAGTAGGTAGCTTCTGGAAGATTGTTCGTGGCCATCAATGGGAGGAAGAGGTCTAGCTCACCTTGAATGTCCTTAATTTCTTTTTTGATGGATTGATTATTTCTCTTTTGCTAGCTTTTCACTTCTCTACGGAGAGTCTCCAGTTTGTCTATTATATGTTCCATAGGGGAGGATTCAATATCCTCTACGTAGCGCCATGTATCCATCACCAATGTATTAAATTCTGGATCATCAAGCGATGTTCTATTAAATTTAAATGGCATACCCAGGCGCACCATTGACTTCTTCCAAACAAGAGTAATAGGCCTGTGATCTGATAAGAAATTGTTAATGATTTCTGTCTGCACATCCCTAAAGCGAGCAATCAACTGTTCATGCATTAAAAAATGGTCCAGTCTCTTGGCAACATAAGACTCACCAGCGCGCCCATTGTCCCGAGTGAGAGCCATTTCCTCCGAGAAAATATCCACAAAATTGTCTGCTAGAAGAGCATCATGAAACATCCCCGCCAAGGGGTCAATCCTTCTGGACCATCCCCAAACTTCTTCCAAAGGAATGGTGTAGTTTAGATAACTAGCAATAATGAGGGAGGCCAGCTCCATTATACCAGAGGAAAACAAATGGTTTCAGAAAATAGACCTATCTTTGTAAGGAGCATATTTATTTAGAATATAAATGCGATCGTCCATCCCTTGGACATGTCCTTCAAAGAGAATGCCAGCGAAACATCTGTATGCTTTAAAAATGACCCATCTAGGGTCCCAAATTGCCACCAGACCACTATAGAGACTCATGGCAGTGGTATCAGATGTATGCCATTCTAGGAGAATTTTCCTGAAACACTGTACAACCTGAGGAACAGAGCGCATGGATTCTTGCAGAAGAATGATGTAAGGGTGAAGAGAGTAGAAGAGACTCTTGAGGGCCTGGTATTTGGAGGAAATCCCCAAACCCCGTATGTTTAGTGACAGAATGAAAGTCATGGAGACATGTGTTCGAGCTGCCGTGCTCTAAGGACCCGTGAGGGGGGAATGTCAGCAATAGGCATATCAACCAAAAAATGGTCCATAGGGGAGGAAAGAGGATTAGGCCTAGGACGTCCCCTGAAATGTTGGCTTCCACGATTTTGTTTTCGCCAGAGAGTGATATTACCAGCAAGTAGGGCTGATGTGGAGGGTTGGAGAGCTAGATGGCTTGTGGATGGTAAGGGTCCTTAGGTCCAAAGATTTTTTGTTGAGAAAAAAGTCCAGGTCACTACCCACTGAGTTGGTAGGTGAATCCAGTGGCGAGTTGGTAGGAGTGGTAGCTGTCCTAGGTCCTGTTATCGGGAAATCTAGTGTCCACTTGGATTTGCTAGTCCCACTAAGACTGGTAGCTATCTTAGAAACAAACAAACTAAAACTAATTTCGTTTTCCTTTATGAGAAGTATATAAGAGTGGAATGAAGGACACCAACCTCAGTCTTGTGCTTGGTTCCTTGCTCGATTCCTCTCCCTTCTGATAGATCCTTGTCGCTTCTCCTTCATCTACCTAGCTTCAAAGAGCACCTGTGGAATCAAAGTAGCATAATACTATCGAAGAACAGAGATCTACAGTCATAAAAAATATAAGACCAGATATATATTGACCACACAAATGCATATATCATCAAAAATACAAGAATGTGGAGGAAAACTTGAATAGATTTATTAATAATCAAGAATAGCAAAGAGGATTATAGCTAATTGTTCTGACCCAGCGTCATCCTCCAGCATGAAAGCCCTTCTTTCACCGCATGAAAATCTTAGATCACCCAACACTATGATATTACAACAAGAAACCAACAGCACTTCCTTACAAGATGCAAAATTCCAGCCTTCCACCCCTAGATCTCTGGGATGAGAGAGCTATATATAGATATTTGCAGAGGTGTGAGTCAACTCTGGGTTTTTTATTAGTGTCATTCCACTAATAGTTATTGGCTCCACTTGGAGATTTCATTGATCTCTTACTCATCCTTGGGCGAATTCTGAGAGGCAAGTGTCGTATGAGAAGTTTCTAGAAGATTCCTTGATCATCCACTTAGCAAATTGTCTCTGCCGCTTGTCTATTCTCATCCATCACATCCTATAGAAGGAATTTTCAGTATGCATTGGACCTCCCGTGTGTACAAGGTGAGATGCATTGCACCCTGGCCATGGAGCAAGTGAGATGATTCGGTTTTGACCCGTTCTGAGTAGTTTTTCATGGAGAACTTCTGGGAGATGATGTAATCAGTTGACCTTGTTTTTTTAGGGTGTGAAGCAACACTTTTAGGGACTTACGAGCCCTTGGTTTATGGACATTTATGATTGGGGTTGCAGTGCCCAAAAATTTCTATAACAGTTGCCCCCTAAAGCATGCGTTCGTTAATCTTTTGATGTCGGGTGAAATGCTTTATCATGAGGATCCGAAGTTTTTTCGAGCTGGAAGGCGACCTATAATAAGATACAATACAATACATTATCTTCATAATATTTTTCATGATCTAGCTGAGGTGGGAATTCCCATGCTCAGCTTTATAAATTCATTTTCATGTACATAGCACAGACAACCATCTATGTAGCAGACTGATGATTCGAACGGAGTCATCATCTTTTGATTCAGATGATCAACTGTTCGGCAATGATGTACATTTGATGTCTTTATATTCCTTAATATATCACAGCCCGGATGGATGAAACTAGATCCGGGGTCTTCAAAACTCGTTCAATATTTACTCGAAGTACAAGTCGATCCATGTGAAAGATGTTCTGGAGTTGAACATGGAAAGACATTGCCTGATTACCAGCCAATGATGTAAGCTTTTAACAGGCATGAGAGGAATCACCAATAATAACAATGATCCTCAAGGTACTACAGTACAACTCGCATGGTGTGAAAAAGGGACTTGGCATCGAACAAAACGCAAAATCTCTTGATCGAAGGCCATTGATGTAAACCTGTCGCCGAAAGTGAGAAACTTCACATTGATGCATGCAAGCTTCAAAGTACTGAAGGGGTTGTTCCTAGGTCGACTTATTGGATAATGAGCTGATATCTACAAGAAGTAACCCATCATAGGAGGGCCTTAATGAATCCCACATCTACGACACGAAACGGAGCAAATGATTTTGGAGGTGAAAATGATCTGATGATACAGGGTTCAGGGTGGCGGTCATGAAAGAATGGAGCGTGAATGTATTGCAGCGGATGAGACACAGGTGAATTCTCTGAGCAACTTCTCTTGAACATACCGGTGAAACTGACATGGATTGGTAGCATTGACGCCAAATATGGATGGTGTGATGGACCAATGGTGATATGACCAGTGAACGGAATAACCCAACCCGACTCGGACGGAGTGAAAGTGTCATGTTCAAGAGCGACTTGCTACCAATAAAGTTTTTTCAAGTTTTCTTCCCAATTTTTCCCCAGTCATTGCTGACCGGTACCTCTTTATTTTTTTCAAGCTTGAAGAGGATAATGTATGCTTGTTCTATAATTTTCCCTTCGAGCAAACCCGTCGCTATGTTTTAACGAGCCTAGCGACAGTGAGACTCGTTCTTGTCTGTATGGACAAGTTTGTCGCTATTCGATTTTAACGAGTTTAACGATAAAGATAAATCGGTCCTTTTCAATTTTAGAGAGTCTGAAAGGGACGTAAAGGAAACTCCAATAATACGTTTTCCTCATATTATCCCTTAAGTTCGAAAAAGTATAAAATAATACAAAAGGGATGAATTTTGAATATTTTTAACGAGCCGAACAAGATAAGTGCTCGATCTTTTTGTGTAATAATCCCTCAGGTCCAAAAAGATTAAAATCTAGAGGAGGGATAGCACTTCCAGTCGCTTTAACGAGATGGAGAGGCCAATTTCTCGACAATATTTTCATATTTTACGAGTCAGATGAAAAGAGCTTAAAGGAGACTCCCTTTTTGAGGAACGAGTGGTAATTTTGGGTAGCATCTAATTCCAGGTAAGGTTTGGAATTATCCAATCATGGTCGGTGTCACAAGGATGGCTAATAGAATCACTCGTCATAGATGTTCCTCAAAAAGGGGTAAACAATCAAATGGAGGCATATGATCGACTAAAACAGAGTGGAGGTGATGATGAGAACACGACTAAGGCTCAAAAGCTAATGATAATGCATTCGCAATGGTTATTTACCAGAAATTGGTTCATTTTTTAATGAGCTTAAACTCTGGGGGAACATTTTCTCATTGTTAAGGTTTAATTTTTAACAAGCTTGAACTTCGCATAAAAATTTCTCGTGGCGGGTTTATTTTTTAACGCACTTGAAACCTACGGTAACATTGTTCATTATAGGTTTGCATGCCCTCAGCATAATAACGCAAATCAAGGTGAATGCCCCCCAAGCTTCATTTCATTCAACATTATCGTTGGAATGAAGGTTTATCTTCGAGATCTTTAAAAGACTCGACTTGGAAAGGGAGTTGGTTCATTTTTTAGTGAGGTTGACACAGTAAAAGAAATATCCTCATTACTCCTTGTTTCATTTTTTAACAAGGTTGACACGATATAAGAACTATCCTCGGAATCCATCGTATTTACAATATTTGATAGAAAATCAAAAACTGAAGGATGATTAAGGTTGCTGGGATAATCTTCATTGTAATTCGGAAGATGGGAACAATGGTGGTAATATTCCCATGGTGCCTCTCCTATCATCCTTTATTGAATGATTCCTTCGTCTGTAGAATGTACATGCGACCAAGGATCTGAAGAGGTGCCATATTCCTTAGACTTATCTATCTAAACACTCGATGACCATTGATTTGGGTTTGCCCCCCAGGACAAGAAAATTGATTGCTACAATATTTCTATTAGCGCGATGATCCATGCTGACAAAATGTTCAGGAATCTTCTGAATCTAGAAGATATCATGTTGCAGGTTCCCACCGTCGCCACTTCCGCCAAATTGATTGGAGGCGGTAGAGAAAAAGTCCCCATTAATATAGGGTCTTTTAGTAGGCCTACTCCGATATTTTGAAGTGAATGAGGGCTTCCGTGAATCATCGGGATGCTTCTCGTAACTTGTGAACTATTGGGGAGAAATGTTTGTTGGTCAATGATTGTAATTCCTCCTTGAAAGGGAAATGCAATCTTCCTGAAGTAGGTCGACACAATGGCTGCCATAGCATATATCGAGGGCCTTCCCAGTAGTATGTTGTAATCGAGGTTTCCGTCAATTACTTCAACATATATTTCTACTGTTTTTCCCCCTAGTTTGACTTGCAAGTTACTTAAAATCCCATATGGGGTGTATGTTCATCCATCAAATGCTTTTAATATTTTCAAAGATCGCGACAAGGGTGGAGATCCTAAAGTTTTCAGCAACTCATCGTAATAATACATGTAGATTCCCCCTCATCAATAATTGTTTGATGAAGAGTTTTGTTGAGGGCTTTCTCTTGAATGAAGAAAGCTAGCTGAGCTAGTAACTGAGGGTCATATCCTTTGTGATTAAAGGACACAAGATTGGAATCCATTGGGTCAATCCCACCTATTGTTGATAATAAAGCTTGCTTTTGGGAAGGGCAATTTTGTAGTACCTCAAGTGTCAACATAGCGGATGGCGATTAGGCCAAATCTTCCACTATATTATAATGTTGTGTTGTTCTAGCACGAGGATTAAATGTCAATTTGTGTACTACTCCCTTTAGCGGCTTTATCATTAATTCAGGAATGATGGGTGGCACAACTTCGCTCGAAGTTGTTCTCAAACTACTGGGTTGATCAATAGCCTTCTTGTTCGACAACTGTGGATTCCTGTAATCTTTATCCCTTGTCGATATCAAAGCATCATTTTGCTGTTTTGAAATGGAAAACACAAGCAGTTGGGATTGGGAAGCATTTTTATTAGCAACCAGTTTGGTTCCCGGGTTTGGAAATGGATCAGTCAATACCACTGAGGTTTTTGAACTCTTAAAGAGTTTCTTAACTTCAACTTTATGTGGAAAATCTCTCGTCCGATGATCCTCATAGCATATCTGACACCCCGCAAGGGGTTTCCTTTTGCCTAGAAGAGTTTGCAAAAGGTTTTTCAAGAGATGACTCATCCTGCGTCTTTTTCCTCCCTTTCTTTTTCTTCTTGCCCCTGGTTGCTTTAGTTGTTTGTCCTTGTCGGTCGACACGACATTTACCTCTGAGGCGAGAAGTTCTTCATTTTCATTTTTATCAGAAATCTTACAGGCTTTCTTAGATGTAGCCTTTGTCGATTTCATGCTTGTCGTACCTATCACACCATCGCCGACATGAGAGTCTTTGTTTGATTTAGGAGGGGGAGGAATGGAAAATTCCGGTCTAGGAGTATCTGGTATTTTATTGTAGAGTGTGCCAGACTAAGCGTAGATCAAGTCTAGATATTGTGCACAAGCAATGACTTGCTCTTCGATGACGACTCCTCCCTTTGCCACATCTTCTGTGATAGAAGGTAATAATGAATTAATAAACCATTCAACTAACATCTGATTAGGAACATATGTTTTTACCATTCTACGACAATGTCACCTCTCATGAATATGATCAGATATGTGAGTGGCCGTCGTTTGTTAGAAATTGGTAAGAAGCTCTATTCCCGTTTCGTACCTTATGGGTAACTGAAAATGGGTTAAAACGGTTGTGGCTAGGGTGCTGAAGTTATCAAATGAAGCTCTAGGCAATTCAATATACCATTTTGTTGTCGGAGCAGTTAACGTTCACTGAAAAAGGTGAAGCCTGATCGAATCATCGTTGAGAGTGTTGGATGAACACCACAGATGAAAGGTCATCACATGATTCGACGGGTCTTCACCCAGATTTCCATTAAATTTAGGAATATCTGACGGAAGCTTATGTGGAATCGCCAGCCACCAAGGGGCGTAAGAAATTGGATCATTTGTTAGCTGGTTTAGATCTGGTAATTCTAGAGTTGCTAGAAAGGGCAACTGTTGATTCAGGTTAAGCGAAGCATACCCAGGATAAGATGGAATCGCCTGAGCAGTGGGTCTTTGCATACCAGCATAATGTATTTGATGTTGGTGACTTTGATAAGGTTGATGGGCATAACCATTATAGTATGGTTGTTGATAAGTGCTTTGGAAATGCGGTTGCCCATTACTTACAAAGACTTGTTGCTCAGGTCCTTGATATGATTGTTGGAATTGCGGTTGTTGAGATTGAACCATCCATGGTTGTTGGACCATTTTCTGTCATCCAATACTGGATGATTTACCAAGATGAGGAGTCATAGTACTTGTTTGAGCCTAAGTCACTCCAACCTGAGTTTGTGATTGAATTGCTGAGACAAGAGGTTGTTGTATTGCAACCTGAGAAACTTGGGGTTGACATACAATAGGTAGCGCTTGTACTTGCGATGCAGTCATGGTAGCAGGTATAGTGGGAATATTCGGAACAAGATGGACTGGTTGCATTGAATATACAACCCTTGGTTGTTGAGGCAATATTGGTACCCAACAGCTGGATGTCATTCCAGTTTGACCTAAACTTTGTTGTAAACTCCCATATGGTTGTTCTCTGGGAGGGAACAATGAAAAGGCATACTGTCCTCCATATGGTGGCAATCCAGTACTTAAAGGGTAGGTTGGCCTTTGAAGACAAATTGGATCAATTTGTTGAGCTTCAACATAAGAAATACCAGATGAGAATCTAGATGAAGAAATAGGAACTAACCATGTCGTTGAAACAGTCCCTGATTGGACTCCGGCTTGTTGTTGATAACTTGCCGGGATAGATGGTATACTGGCGAACATCGTTGGAGTAGCAGTAGGAGGCTCTGTCGCTGCTGCGTCGGATGACATAGTCCTGGATGTTGATGGTTGTTCAGACATATCTAGTCTATTCAAAAGATTTTCTAGCGATTTCGATTAACTTTCTTCCACGATTGCGGATCATTCGATCAACTCAAAATAAAGGGGAAAATTATTCTGAATTAAATGAATTTTAGATGCTTTAACACAACTTTCTTTTTCAATTTCGAAGAGTCGAGAAAAAACAAAAGATGACTCTAGTCACCTTGAATTTTTAATGAGCCTGAAGTGACAAGTGCTCAGATGGACCTTTTCCTTTAAGGAGTCTGAAAAGGAATGAAAGAGACTAATATGGACATCTAGATAGAGGGATTACCAAACCAATTGCAAAACTACAAAATACATTTTATGGTATGGCAGTCAATCTTCCCGAATGTTGTGTTCAGTGCATTGTGATCAATAGGGCGATAGACATGGCTTCCTATGGATAAAGGATATAGCCTATTGTGGTCTCTCAATATATACTCGATGGTACGTGGGCGAACAAGTCCGTACTGGCACTTGTCGTCTCAAAGAGGAGGAATCACCCAACCAACTATGAAAGAGACAGTTACCAAGCTTTACAACGTCGGAATATGTCTCTAGCCTAGACTTCTAGATGTTGTGCGTTAGGTTCCAAAGCGTTTTTAGGTTCATTAAATTTATTTTACAGTTCATCTTTCTTAATAAATTTGCCTTTCAGGTTCACCGCGTGATGTAGATGTACAATTCCTAAAATCCAATCTAAGATGATAAACAATCACTTAATCTTCTTTTTGCAATGAAAATACTAGCTACTAAAGAAAGAGAGATGCTATTCTTCCAACATAGAGCAAAGAGCATACACTAGATGCACTGTCCTAAATCAAACCAACAAGCAGTATAAATGCAAATGCACATGCATGTATTTTTTTTCAGCTTTCTTAATGTGTGAATGACAAGAAGAATGCTAAGTACAAATCTGAATTATCTTTCAAAGCGACAATACTAACAAATTTCTCTTCAAAAACGAAAGGAAGATAATGACGACACTTTACTATTTTGAATTGAAAACTACTTTTGACACTTGAAAAACTACTAATTCAAATCAAATAGAAGAGTAATTGTATAATCGACCATCAAAAACAATAGAATTCTTTTCTTTGACTGAAAACGACACTTGCGACACTTTCAAATCAAAAGCCGATAGTTCGACTATGCTACTAATTTGTAAAAGGGAACTGAAAATAGTGGAAAATACATAAAAACATGCACAGTTATTTGTAGAATGGAGGTGGAATGATGGAAAGGAAGGGGGTTTCCACAGCGGTATACTGATCACAGACAACAAAACTCCTGAATAGAGCTGAAAAGAGTGAAAAAAAACCAAAACCTAGAGGCAAAATTAGCCTTTTCTGATCATCGCACCTATAACACATGGAAACAGGGATGCATCCCACCTACTACACATGGGAGGTGTGATGCATACTAGTTTCCTTGAAGGGAGGGTGCAATGGTACTAGGACGAGACTTTTCTTGGCTCTTGGTCACAGTTTGCAGCTCAGTTAAGGGATTTAGGCCGAGCAAATGATGTACAGTAAATAGAAATCACAGGGGCTGATCTAATGAGGTTACCAGAGCCACCACTAGGGCAATCAGAAGGTTTGAAAATCAATTGTTCAGTTTATAAACAAAACCTAAAGATAGACTGAAGCAACATTGATCTACTTTGCACTTTCATAGAAAATGCAGTTCGAAGGCTAGCTGGCGTGACTTCAGGCTCCGTCTGTAAGTTTATAAAACAAACAAATATAGACAAACAAACAATCTATTCGCTCCCCAGTGGAGTCACCATTTTGTTATCAGGAAATCTAGTGTTCACTCGGATCTGCTAGTCCCAGTAAGACTGGTAGCTATCTTAGAAACAAACAAACTAAAACTACTTTCGTTTTCTTTCATGAGAAGTAGATAAGAGTGGAATGAAAGACACCAACCTCAGTCTTGCGCTTGGTTCCTTGCTCGATTCCGCTCCCTTCTGACAGATCCTTGCCACTTCTCCTTCGTCTACCCAGCTTCAAAGAGCACCTGTGGAATAAAAGCAACATAATACTATCGAAGAACAAAGATCTATAGTCATAAACAATATAGGACCAGATGTATATTGACCACACAAATGCATATATCATCAAACATGCAAGAATGTGGAGGAAAACTTGAATAGCTTCATTAATATCAAGAATAAGCAAAGAGGATTGCAACCAATTGTTCTGACCCAGCGTCATCCTCCAGCATGAAAGCCCTTCTTTCACCTCATGAAAAGCTTAGATCACCCAGCACTATTATATTCCAACAAGAAATCAACAACACTTCCTTACAAGACAAAAAATTCCAGCCTCCCACCTCTGGATCTCTGGGATGAGAGATCTATATATAGATATTTGCAGAGGTGTGAGTCAGCTCTGGGTTTTTTATTAGTTTCATTCCACTGATAGTTCTTGGCTCCACTTGGAGATTTCATTGATCTCTTACTCATCCTTGGGCGAATTCTGAGAGGCAAGTGTCGTATGAGAAGTTTCTAGAAGATTTCTTGATCATCCACTTAGCAAACTGTCTCTGCCACTTGTCTATTCTCATCCATCGCACCCTATAGAAGGAATTTTCAGTATGCATCGCACCTCCCGTGTGTACAAGGTGAGATGCATCGCACCCTGGCCATGGAGCAAGTGAGATGATCCGGTTTGACTAGTTCTAAGTAGTTTTTCATGGAGAACTTCTGGGAGATGATGTAATCAACTGACCTTGTTCTTTTAGGGTGTGAAGCAACACTTTTAGGGACTTAGGAGCCCTTGGTTTATGGACATTTATGATTGGGGTTGTAGTGCCCAAAAATTTCTATAACAGCTCCCTTGTTTTAGTTAGAGAAAATGGAAGGTGATGAAGATGGACCTTACGTGATTTGGGTGGTGGAGGGTAAGTTGTGGGATGGGAATGGAGCTGCGAAAGGTGGCAGGGCTTTTAGGCCAGGGTGGATTGTTTCCAAAGAGGGTTTTCAGGAGTGTATTATAGGAGTAGAAGGAGTTGGATAATCAAACTTTAGTGAAGATAAAGGAGAGGAAGGAACCAGGATGGGCGATGAACCATTTAGAGAAGAGTCTAAATTATGAGAGCGAGTAGGATAGGAGACAAGAGGGATACCTGAATGCTGACAAGCAGAATTTCCATGTCAAAAAATATCTGACGGCCAACCTCCCCCATGACGAGAATTTGAAAATGTGCCAGAGAAAGGCATGTCTTGTAGACATCCTCCCAGCTGATGTGGGAATTGTGCTAATAAATGTCCAGTGTGGTGGTAGAGTGAACATCGAAAAGGAACTCCCTAGAAGTCAAGTCTTCGAGAAAGCTGAGTCTTGCTCCAAATAAATCTATATGGTCTGGAAAGCCACCTCGGTATTCCATTTCTATCAGGATCCATGCCACCCACTTTTCCGGAACTCCTAAGCATCAAGGGTCTACATAAACAAATTTTCCAATTGCATTACCAATATCCATAAGGACTTGTTTTTTCCAAAGCTCAATTGGAAAACTGGGTAATTTCACCGAGATGAGCTTGTTTTGCGAAGTGTTATGGAGAGAATTGTATCCAATGTACTAGCGGTGTAGCGCGAGGAAGCTTTCCCCATTAATCCATGGCACATATTTAATTTTTTGCAAGTCCTCCTGACTTAGAAAATGGAAACTACACCATCCTTTCAAGAGCCACACAAAAGTAGGCATGTACCCAAGCACTGATTTCCACTTCTTCTTTACCCAGTCCCTCATCTCTAGGTCATAAATTTCTAAGAAGTACAACCTTCCAACTAAAGCGTGCTTCTGTAGACTGGTGATCTTATCAGATAGAACAGCATTGTCCAAAGATAATGTAGGTGGCAGGGAGATGGTTTTAATTGAATGTTTCTTGTGCTTGGTACATCATCACCATGCAGCATGTTTGCCACCGTACAAAAAGAGGGATGCATGGTCACCATCTGGAACACTGGCATCACCCAATATATTGTGCCAAGTGTCTAGTGAAAATGGGCCACCCCGACGGTCAGCATCAGCGAATTGAAGAAGGAGTGATTCAACGTCCATCGTGGCCCAAATAAGGGCCTTGTTGGCAGATGATTTAGAGTAGTGACATGCCATAATGACCAGAGCATGAAAAGACAAAAATTGGATCCCAAAGTGTCGATTGACAGTAATTAATGAGAATGAACGGACGAGAAAAGAAATAAAATGGGTCCAAAGATAATTGTGATCCCCGCGGGGACCAGGAGGAATGTTTACGAGGGAGAGGACATGAGTGGAGAATAAACCCACATACCACCAACATTGAAGTACGTCATCAGGAGATCATCCAAATTGGGCAAAAAGGTTAATCCTAACATGGGGAATAAAACCGAATTCAATGGGTGATGTACGAGGATCCCGGAGCAGATGGGAAAGAGTCTGGAAGACAGGTGTTGCAGTGGGACGTGATCTCAGTAGTAAATTCCACCTACACTCATCGGAATGAGCGTCTGTCAGAGAGAGGGACAATTCTGGTAACAGAAAAAGAAACTGGAAAAAGACAAGTGTTGAGAATGCAACAAGATGATGGAGCTTAGTGGAAAGGAGTCGCCTTCACTAAGTGGGCCCGTAGGCAAATTATGGCCCAAAGTCTATTTTTAGACATATGGATCATGGTATATGAGTTTCAGGATGTTGTTTATGAATGATTGGTCATGTTGGGAAAAATAGATGGACTTCTATTTCTGGTTCACAGCGGAGTGATCAAAGTCCATTTTTAGACTGCCAGACTAAAAATAGAAAAGTCAAATATTATTGTCTCATAATAATATTTAGACTATAAACATTATCTTATCCTCTTGGAGCGCTTCAGTTTGAGCTACAGATGCGGCACATGCAGCTGTCAGAAGGAAATACAATTTTATTTATGGGTCAGTTGAGCTATTGCATGCATGACATCATTTAGAACTCATGCATGTGAGTTCTGTGGAGTTGGATGTGGAGTTGATGGAGTTGTGCTCAATTTGACTTTGTTAAACTAGTTGTAATTAGTCTAACTGTAAATAGACTAGTGATGAGTTGTGTGAATTAATTATTAACTCATAATTCAACTGAAGAATACATCAGTTAACTCAGTGCATGTACAGTTGAGTGGTGACAGGTGTTAGAGGTTGAGAATGCTATCAGTTGTGACTATAGTTGTGCATGAGATCTTGCACAATCAATGGATTGAGTATGCCCATGAGGATTGCGCAGTATATGCCCAGTGATATAGCCTATGCTCACGTGATTTTCAGTGTGGGTGATTTTCACTTGGTATAGTGCAATAGAGGCAGGCAAAGCAGTGGAGAAGATTTGAACCTGTGACTTGTTCGTATCTGAGCTAGTTTTGTGTGTAACAGGTGGAGATAGTGCTGGATACTTGAGAGGAGTATTGTACTATGTATTGTTGCATGTTATCAATCATTAATATACAGATAGTATGGGGTTTTCAGTTGTAAGCTTTCCCTGGGTTACATACTACGTTAATGTGTGCATGTGATTGATGTTTCATTGTTTTTGATGTTGCTAAATTGATGATCAATGTAGAGGAGATTATGTATTGTGCATGTATTCCGAAATAGTGTATAATCAAGATAATCTCTATGAATAAGTGTCATATTATTCAAAATTTCTACATGGTATCAGAGTTGTTGATCATCAGATCTACTATTCAGGAAGTGTTTACATTCTATTTCTTTAGGCAGTGTCTGTAATCGGGCCAGGTAGCCTGTGGATTCATCCTTCCTTTGGAAGGTGAGATATCCAGTAAAAGCCCATATAGTCAATCTCTGTACGAGAAATACTTTGTTCTCACGAATCTTAGATCAGAGGCGGTTGAGTTTGGAGTTGGTGGAAGTTGAATTTGCAGCATTGTTTTCTTGGTATCAACGTGGCAATGTCTTCAACGGATTGCGATTGGAGTATTCTCTTGAGGGTAGCTAAAACTATATTGCATGGAAGGACAGGATGGAGGCAGTGTTTGGATGATAATGGGTTGAAGGATTTCATAGAGGCTGATGTCCCAAAGCCTACTAATGCTGCGCAGGTTGATGCTTGGCAAAAGAAGACAGCAAAGTGTCGAAGGATTCGGTTGGAGGGCGTGAAGGATCACATTGTGTCCAGCCTGCATGGAAAGGCTTCTCCATACATGATTTGGAAAGTTTTGACAGATCTATTCCAAAGCAAGAGTGATCAGAGGAAGTTGGCACTCAAGGATAAACTCAAAAACATCAAATGTGAGAAGGGAGACAGTATGCCCAAGTATCTCACGAAGTTCACTCAATACAGGGATGAGATGGGAAGTGTGGGGGTGACTGTCGATGATGAGGACTTGGTGAGCTTGGCTCTCCTTGGTCTTCTGAAGAGTTGGAATTCCTATCAGGACTCTGTCAATGGTCAGGAGAAATTGGCAGGATGGGAGAGACTTTGGTCAGATCTTGTGCAGGAGGAGATCAGGCGGAATACCAGGGACTGATCTTCATCAAAGGGAACTGATGAAGAAAATTGCGCTTTGGATGCCAAAGCAAAGAAGGGGAAGAGCAAGAAAGCTTCTCAATCTAGTGCGAAAGGCAAGAAGCAGGACATGTCCAAGGTGAAGTGCTTTCACTGTCACCAGCACGGACACTATGCCACTAATTGTCCGCAGAATAAGAAGAACAAGCAAGCTGATGGATCTGCAGCAGGAGAGGCTCTAGCCTCGCATTTTGAGGTTTATTTTTTGTTTATCACATGCTTGGTTTCAAGTGTGATGGGATCGGTGTGGTTCTTGGACAGTGGTGCGTCTTTTCACATGACGGGAGATCGAGATTTGTTTTCTGATCTGGAGGACAAAGATCTTGGAGTGCACATCGAGATGGGTGATGATGGTAGATACAGTGTGACCGGTATCAGTACCATTTCCTTTGAGAGGGAATCTGGTAAACCCTTGGTATTGAAGGAAGTGATGCATGTTCCAGGATTGAAGAAGAATCTTATCTCTGTGGCGATGTTAGAAGCCAAGGGATATGATGTTGTTTTCAACGAGGGAAAGGCTTTCCTACGTAGCAAGACAACTGGAGAAACCCGGAAGATAGGGGTTCGAGTGAGGAACCCTTATCAGTTGCATGTAGATGGATGCGCAACAATGGCATGCAAGGCAGAAGGATTGGTGAGCCAGGATGATGGCGAGCTGTGGCACAGGAGATTGGGTCACCTTCACCATGGAGCCTTGAAGATACTGCAGCAGATCACTATAGGGATTCCCAAGGGCACACTTGTGCAGTCAGATCAGTGCAAGGGTGTACCTTGGGAAAGTTTGTGAAAGCCACCATTCACGAGAAGGATAGCCGCACCACGAAGATCCTTCAGAGAATTCACACAGACGTGTGTGGACCTTTCTCAGTAGCTTTGACAGCAAAGCACAGGTATTATGTGATTTTTGTTGATGATTTCTCTCGTAAGTGCTGGACCTTCTTCATGCAGAAGAAGAGCGATACATGCTCAAAGTTCTGTGAGTTCAAAGCACTGGTCGAGAAGGAGTCAAGGAAGAAGGTGAAGAGCGATAATGGTGGTGAATACATCTCTGACGAGTTCAAGGATTTCAGGAAAGCAAAAGGGATTCCAAGAGAGCTCATAGCTCCCCATAACCCACAGCAGAACAGGGTTGCTGAGCGGAAGAACAAAACAATCGTGGGTGATGCACGGGTAATGTTGCATGATCAGGGCCTACCCCTTCAGTTGTGGGTGGAAGCATGCAATACAATAGTTTATGTGCAGAATCGTTGTCCTCACATCATACTTGGCATGAGTACACCCGAGGAGGCTTATTCTGGTAAGAAGCCTGATATTTCTCATTTGAAGATTTTTGGTGCTAACATTTACATGCATGTGAAGAAGGATTCCAGGAAAAAGTTGGAGCCAACCACAGAGGTTGGGATATTTCTGGGGTACACTGATACACCCCACAACTATCATCTGTATTTTCCAGACAGTGGTAAGACTGTTGTGCGACGAGATATAAAATTTCAGGAGGAGAAAGCCATGAAGTGTTCGCTTGAGAGGGAGCTACACTTGCATGCAGATGAGGAGCTATTAGTTCCTAAGGATGAGCTTCAGGACGTGGATCAGCCACAGGACAAGGTTCATGGAGTGGAAGAGACCACCCATGCAATGTCAATCATCAGAGGGTGAAAGCACTTGACAGAAGCTGAGTGACTGGCTCAAGATGTAGAGAAAGTTGTAGGACCACCTACAGCCCAACGTAGGCAGAGACAGTCACCTGATCGGTACACTCGATACATGGCTCTTATGAGCAAATGTGTTGTGACTGAGCCATCCTCTTTCGAGGAAACTGGGAGGATCCTGCATGGGCAGACGCCATGGTGGAAGAGTATGATTCGATTGTCAGAAATAGCGCATGGGAGATTGTCCGAAGATCGGAGGGGAAATCAGTGGTGGGTTTCAGATGGATCTACAAAGTTAAGCAGGCAGCTGACGGGAGTGTGGAGAAGTTCAAGGCAAGATTTTTTGCCTGAGGCTTTTCACAGATAGAGGGGATCGATTATGAGGAGACCTTTGCACCTGTCGCAAGGTATTCTTACATACAGACGATTCTTGCTTGCTCAGTGCAGATGGGATGGCACATTCATCAGATGGATGTGAAGATTGTGTTCCTCAACGGAGTAATCGAGGATGAGGTGCATTGAGCAGCTCGAAGGTTTTGAGATCTTCAGCAGTGAGTCGCATGTGTGCAGGCTCAAGAGAGTGCTATATGGGTTGAAACAAGCACCACGTGCTTGGTACACATGGATAGATAGCTATTTCACTAGACTTGGATTCTCCAAGAGTGAGGTGGATCCTAACCTATACCAGATTGTGGTGGAGGGTAAGTTGCTTATCATTGTACTTTATGTAGATGATTTGATTCTAATAGGTGATGAGCTGTCGATACTTTCATGCAAGGATGATCTTGCTAAGGAGTTTGCGATGAAGGACTTGGGTCGCCTTCATTATTTCCTGGGATTGGAAATTTGGCAGCACAGTGATGGACTAGTTGTTTCTCAAGGTAAGTATGCTCGGGAGATACTGGAGAAGTTCAACATGCATGGCTGTAAGCCTGTTGATACTCCTCTTCCTGGAGGTTGGAGGAAGGAGGATGCCACTTTGGCAAAAGAAGTAGATGCCACTGTTTATCTACAATTGGTGGGGTCGCTTATGTATTCGGTCAATACACGACTTGATATATGCTATGCTGTTAACCAACTTTCACAAGCTATGGTTAAGCCTACCAAGCTCTTCTGGAAGGCAGGAAAGCATGTATTGCGTTATTTGAGAGGCACACTGGGATATGGTTTGTGGTACAGACAGGAGGATGAGGTGAAGCTATGTGGCTTCATGGATGTAGATTGGGCAGGGAGCCCAACGGACAGAAAGAGCACATCAGGATGGGTCTTCAGTATCGGGTCGATAGTAGTTTCTTGGTACAGCAGGAAGCACAGATCCGTGGCACTCAGTTCAGCAGAGGCCGAGTATATGGCAGCAAGTTTGGCTGCATGCAAGGCTAAATGGATGAGGAAGATTCTGGTCGGTTTGTTCGGTTCTCACTTGGAGCCTACTATGATTTACTGTGATAACCAGAGTTGCATTAAACTCTCGACTAATCCTGTATTTCATGATAGATCTAAGCACATTGACATCAGGTACCATCATATCAGAGATTGTGTGCAGCAGAGAATCATGTTACTTTCATACATTCCAACGGAGGAACACGATGCCGATATCCTGACGAAGGCGCTCACCAGGAGAAAATTTGAATACCATCGAGGCAGGATAGGGGTTGTTGATAATCCATATCTTGTTGAGAGGGAGTGTTGAGAATGCAACAAGATGATGGAGCTTAGTGGAAAGGAGTCGCCTTCACTAAGTGGGCCCATAGGCAAATTATGGCGCAAAGTCTATTTTTAGACTATGTCTATTTTTAGACATATGGATCATGGTCTATGAGTTGTAGGATGTTGTTTATGGATTATTGGTCATGTTGGGAAAAATAGATGGACTTCTATTTCTGGTTCACAGTGGAGTGATCAAAGTCTATTTTTAGACTGCCAGGATAAACATAGAAAAGTCAAATATTGTTGTCTCATAATAATATTTAGACTATAAACATTATCTTATCCTCTTGGAGCACTTCAGTTTGAGCGACACATGTGGCACATGCAGCTGTCAGAAGGAAATACGCTTTTCTTTATGGGTTAGCTAAGCTATTGCATGCATGACATCCGTTAGAACTCATGCATGTGAGTTCTGTAGAGTTGAATGTGGAGTTGATGGAGTTGTGTTCAGTTTGACTTTGTTAAATTAGTTGTAATTAATCTAACTGAAAATAGACTAGTGATGAGCTATGTGAATTAATTATTAACTCATAATGCAACTGAAGAATACATCAGTTAACTCAGTGCATGTATAGTTCAGTGGAGACAGGTGTTAGAGGTTGAGATTGCTATCAGTTGTGACTATAGTTGTGCATGAGATCTTGCACAATCAATGGATTGAGTATTCCCATGAGGATTGTGCAGTATATGCCCAGTGATATAGCCTGTGCTCACGTGATTTTCAGTGTCGTTGAATTTCACTTGGTATTGTGCAATAGAGGCAGGCAAAGCAGTGGAGAAGATTTGAACCTGTGACTTGTTCGGATCTGAGCTAGTTTTGTGTGTAATAGGTGGAAATAGTGCTGGATACTTGAGAGGAGTACTATGTATTTTTACATGTTCTCAATCATTAATATATAGATAGTGTGGGGTTTTCAGCTGTAAGATTTTCCCCGGTTACATACTGTGTTAATGTGTGCATGCGATTGATGTTTCATTGTTTTCGATGCTGCTAAATTGATGATCAACGTAGAGGAGATTATGTATTGTGCATGTATTCCGCAATAGTATATAATCAGGATAATCTCTGTGAATAAGTGTCATATTATTCAAAATTTCTACAACAAGAACCGAGTGAGCAGTTGAGGCAAGAGCAAACCAAACAATGCTAGAGATAAACAAGATCTTAGCTACAACAATAGCAATAACAACCATAGCACAACAATGAGTACTTACAAATCTTAAAGCCAATTTTTTTGCAAGGTCGGGTGATATAGCAAATGTAGGGTCAACCATCCTGAATGGAAGAAAGACGTTAATGAGTAAGCAAGGTTCTTCCTTAGAGAAAAAGGTCGACCAAGAGTCTCCAATAGAGTCAAACCCAAATGGCATGTAGATGGTGACACAGAGGGTGGAAATGGGTAAAATATATACAGATGAGAATATAGAGAGAAGTAGCAAAGATAAGAAAAATATGACAGAAAACAGAGTGCATGAGGCCATATATAAACATGCTATCAAACCCAGCAACCCAACATTTGAAGGCAGAGAGTTCCAAGGAAAATTTTAAGGATGGAAAATTTTCTTGAAGTTTAAAACATTGGCGAATCTCACTAATCCCTAATATGCAAATTATAAATGTTTATTGATATATTTGTAAAATTAATCAAATTTATAATTATTTTATATATAGTCTCTATATAATTTTGGCGATTTTTAAGGTAAAATATTTTTATATTCTAAAATTTGGGCGAATCGTCTTTTATAAAATTGGAAATTAGCGAATCTTTTTTGTGGAAAAATCATGGAAAATTAGCCCACTGGGCAAACATTAGCCCCTAAAATTTTCCATGGCAGAGACTAAAATGGGAAGGAGCCAAGCAAATAGGAGACACCCCGAGTGATTGAAAACCTCCATGGGATATTTGTATACATACCTTGAACACTATAGGGCGGAGAAGTTGTTTTGCAGATGAGACCTCTGGCCTTTGACTGAGCCTATTGGTGTCCACCAAACGAATACTATCTGACCTCCAAACTTTAAGTTTAGTCTTCGAGTCTCGAATCTGGCATCATGCTACCATACTCAATTTTGGCTTCACTCAACCATAATGTAGCTCCTTCCTCCCCACCAATCTTACTTCCATGGAAATGTTTGTGTGCTTACCATCACAAGAAACCATCTAATTTGGACACATTTTGGTGCACACCGAGCAAAAAATTGAAAGTCCAATAGTCCATGAATCGCCCCGATGCTATAGCCCAACCTTATTAATCAAACAACCAATGTCAGATAAACCACCACGTTTCTCTTTCACAATATCTGCTATCATAGTGCACGTCAGACTTTATCTGCGCCCCTATGTGATAGCACACTTCGCGGCAATAATTAAATCCATGGTTCCATCAACTCTCGAAGCTCTGCCTTCAGCACAAGGCGAATTAGATGGTAAGCTCATATACAGAAAGCATAGACGAGGCAAGAGACTTGCGGCCCTAGGAAGTGAATGCCAAGCACCTTCACCATGAGCTCGAATGTAGGCGACGAGGCAGCCATTTGGCCTTTTACGACTTCTCAAAACATCCACTAATTTGTCTGGTGTTAATTTCTAGATTTGATCTTCAAATCCTTGCTGCGGAGGCTAACTATTACGGCACCTTTAGCCAATGGTTCTTCCTTTGACTTATTTCTCCCCCCTCTTTTTCTATATTCAGTTTCATAAATTACTTTTTGTTTCATTTCAAGTAGTGAGTTGAGGGTTATAGCACAGTAGAAGAGGAAATTACGAGTGCAAATCAAGAGGCTGACATGAAAATTCTGGGGCAAAAAAATGCTCCAAAGGTAACCAATGAAACTGTCTCTCTCGCTGACTCATTAATTTGAATCCCCTTGCATTTCTTTCATTAGTTGGGCATGGCTAGAAATCGTGTGGATCTCCATTTCATTCAATTTCAATGGAATACATTGGGTCACTTATTAATTCGTGGGGTCAATACTTAATTTTGCATGTACAGAAATGATAGTGTACAAGGAAAAAATGGCTCATTTCTACTTAAAGAATGAAAAAAATGTGCTTATGTGAGATCAAGGTTGAAGGTCACAATTTTTTCATCTCTTTCATGTCTCCTAATGAGAATGTCTGTGTGTTTGAATGATGAGAAATAAGATTGAGTTATTAGGTATATCATTCACAACAAAAATAAATGAGATATTTTTTTTAAGTACGACAAAATCTTGACTATATATATATATATATATATACACATATATATCCTTTAAAATGTGCACAAGACAATTAAATATTTAAGGCATATAGTTACAACTTGAGGTACCTCGCTTTTTGAGGTTTACAAAAATATATACATATACATAATCTCTTTCCTTAGTGAATCTACGACTATGTATTTGACTAAAAAGAGTGACAAAAGTAGTATGAGATTGAGTCTTTAAACCTAAAGTTATCTTACTATAATTGCATATATGTATGTTGGAATGTCAATGCACTTGTTTGGTTATTTTGGGTTATTTTTGTGACTTATGGGATTATATGACTTTTGTTCTTGTCTAAGTACCGGGTATAGATAAAAAAATATGTTCAAAATGGCATTAAAAAAATGGATATTTGTGATATCTAGTAAAAATAAAGTTTTATTTTTTTAATTGCATAGATTTAGTAGAAGGGGACTTCAATAGAGGATTTTGGGAGACGTTTTTCAACATTTAGTGAGATTAAGGGCATTCCTTAATATATTGTTAACAAGCATGCTATATTGTAGGTACATTAAGTGCAACCTTTCTTGGTTGAACTAGGTAAGCACCAAATCTACAACTTAGTTTTCCAAAGTTGATTAAAGCTGACTAGGTTCAAAATCAAATTTGACTTATATTGTGACATTTCAAGTCTCATACTTAAATGCTCATTGGTTGAACTAGGTATGTATGAAAACTACAAATTAGTGCATCAAAGTTGATGTGCACTTTCTTTCGTATTGTTGTGCCAAATTATTATTTGGGATTATGCTTTCTTGAATTCTACTGATGCAAAAATTCTCATTAATATTTTTAATTCTCGTTCATAATGGAAATTGCATTCTTCAATTTCAACCATATCTATGATTTCTTTTTTTTGAAATTGTAATTTCTTAAAAGTTTGGTAATTATGGCTATTAATTAATAAGTCATTTTGCAATATTAGAACTGAATATAGTGTTTCACACTAACCAATATTAAACGTTTATGTGAACTTTAATGTGATTGCTTCTTATGTAATAAAATGTATTTTTTTAGGAAATAAATTGTAACAACCCTCGTGAAAATTCCATGTAATAAATGTTAAAAACAATAACCACGGATGACTGGGACACATATTCTAAGATGAATGTTGGGAAAGACATCCTAGGGGGTGTTCATTTGGTTTTTTATGGCTAAGCAAATTGGCAAAGGAAATGGCTAAGGCATTAAAAGGGATTTTAGCACATTTATTTATTAAAATAATGTAAATTAGGAGAAAAAGAATGTGAAAAGTCACATGTTTCATGTGAGGAGGAAAATGAAGGAAAATAATGGAAAATGAAGAAAATAGAGGCCTCATTCATAAAAAGGCTTATGAGGATCTGTTGGTAAGCTTTTGTCAGTTCAATTTTGGATCTCTCTCATTATTCTCTCTCTCCTTCATACTCTTGGCTACTTAGAGTTTTCTTGGAGCACTCTTGGAGGGTGTGGCATACTTGGATTCTTAGAGCAAGAAGGAAAAGGAAGAGTAGGAAAGCGCAAGATGACATCGACATCAACAACTACATCAGATTTTCTTGCAAGTATCCAATTGCATGTATGGTTTCTTCCCTACTTTTGGCATGCATGGCACATGCATGTGGTTTCTTGGTTGTGATCTGTCATTGGCATGGAGAAATGCCCGGATCGACAATGGATTGCCTAGCCTTACCATTTGTTGGATAGCCATGGTGATTCTCGGTTTACTTTCATTGCTTTGTTTTGGTTGGTTCTCATGTTTCCTTAGCTTGGGTTGAGTTATTAGTCTTGGAAGCCCTGGTTGAACAAATGATCTAGAAGCCCTATAACGACTTGGATTGAGTTACTAGTCCTGGAAGCCCTAGTTGAACAAATGCTCTGGAAGCCCTGTAACAGCTTGGGTCGATTTACTAGTCCTGGAAGCCCTAGTTGGAAAAACACCCTTGAAGCCCTTAGGAAATTGTGTTACTAGTCCTGGAAGCCTTGGTTGGAAAAACGCTCTGAAATCCCTGTATAAATTATGGGTTAAGTTACTAGTTCTGGAAGCCTTGGTTGGACAAACGCTCTAGAAGCCTCAGAAGGCTTGGATGGAGACTAATATGATGATGGTTTTTGGTGATATCCAACCGTGAGGTGGAATCATTATTTGATGGGTTGAGGTGGATGGCCTCTGGAAGCCTTCGATGAGTTTTGATTGATGTGTTCTATGAGATCCCACATTCATGCTTGGAATATGGCACGTGGGTGAATAGCTAAATAGATATTTGGCTCAGCCATTCTAGCGTCGGGTGGAACACGGTAGTCCCATCTCCGGTTGGTTCACTTTATTCATTAATGAAAAATCTATTCGCTTGGTTTTCATTTGTAAAGGTACTGATGTATTTATGGATTTGATGGCTAATATGTTTATTGTATTTATGTTCCTATTATGTTGGTTATATGCACAGTTCATGACAGCAACTATGTATGGCTCTCAGCATGTTTTTACTTGTATATGAATGGATAATGTGTTTATCGATTAATGGAGGATAATGCAGCAAATGGCATGAGGGAACAATGGTTCATAGTGATTCTTAGATAAGTATGAGATCCCTACACTTAATTCTTTTGTTTACACCTATAGGTTACATGTTGATGATATGTTTGACGAAATGTTTGTCATGGCTAATGGGGGTATGGTGATGATCTTGCTGATATTCTTGCTTTTGTATCATTGTTTCCTTGTATCCTTACTAATTGTAAGTGATCATTCCATTATGGGTAGCGTCCCGGGCTCTAGGCCGCAAAAGGTGGCTCAAATCCTGGAATACTAGCATTAGTGTTGAGACTAACTCACCTGGGCAGTGTCTGGGAAGCGTTATAAAGCACTTGGGCAGTGTCTGGGGAGTGTTAGTCCTTAAACTAACTCGCCTAGGTAGTGTCTAGGGAGTGTTACCATGCCCTTAAGTCTCTCAAACAATAGTGGGACCAGGGATAGGTAGCCTAAGTGGTTGATTTGTCTCTTGAAGGTTATTTGGATGATGTTGGATGACTGTATGTAATCTTCCATTGATGCCATTTCCTTAAATTCACCAAGGAGGTTGAATCTTATCATAGTGGCCTCTTGTCACATGTTTCCCCGGTTAGCAATTTCTTGGGTAGTTATGGGAGGAGGGTGTTACAAAGTGGTATCAGAGCATGGTTCAGATCTTGGACTGAATGGGTTTAATTTTTGTTGGTCATGCATGCATGTTAGTCACATGTGTGTCTTTTATACTTGAATTTCATGTGCTTGTTGCATTATCTTGATGATTGATTATGGTTGTAGTATGGTTGTCATGGAGAATTTGATATTGATTTCATGAAATATATTTGAACTAAGTATGTGATTGACTGTGTACAAATTATATGTCACTTACATGTGGATTTCATGATACCTACTTACATCCTTGTTTGTTAGGTTACATTGTTTAATATTTTAATTACATGTATCAGTCTTGTATGTTGATTACAAGATCTAATCGCTTATGTTTGACTACATACATTTATGCGTAGGTGTAGTTGATTTGGCATTGCTTATGCATATTGTTGGTTACATGTGGCAATGTTTAAAATGGAGTAATGGTTGTTTTCATGCATGAGGTCATGGTTTGTGTAGTTGATATGGTCATGCATTGATGACTAGACTCTAGCTAGAATGATGTGTATATGGTTTGGAACTCATTTTTTATGTGTGTATATGTAGTTGTTATGCATGTATGGTCTTTGTTATGATTATGCATGTATAGTAGGTCACACATGCCTTATGAAGCCATTGTATGCAATTTAGGCCATCATGATGTTGTTGGTTGTTATGATGATAATGTGTTGGCTGAGATAGTGCAGGAGAATCTTATATCCATTCATATCCATCAACAATATGGTATCACACATTAGCTCTAATGGAATTCACTTTCAAGTATTATACAAATTCATAACATGATTGTGTTACCCATTCACTCATTGTCATGTGACTCAATCATGAGATACTAATTCATGGTTGAATCAAAAGGATTATAACAATCTTGCCATACGAAAAGATTCTTCCTTCATTATATCCAACCAAGGTATCATCATCATAAATGAATTCCATCATAAAAAATAAATGAAAGTATGCCTAAAGGAATCCTTACTCCAATCATTTCAAGTCATATATGTTGGCATGATTATTTCTCATATTTAGATAGTTTCCTTTAGCATTCCTGACATTACTTGATCAGTTGATGCCTTATGGGAACTCACATGATCCCTTAATCAACCTATTGACAAAAATCCTATCATCTTTATCTTTTTCACAAGGTTTTCTATCATAGGCCACTTCAGCATCAACATTTTCAACCATTGTTGATATTTTTTTTGGAATAAACTGTGTATTAATATTTGAACTGTTCAATATTTGACTGGACACTCCACCCATCATCAAGGAAAAAGAGAGAAATAAAATATGAAGTGTGTTTAGCAATGAAAAGAGAATATAAAGGTCGTTGAAAGGAGTTAACCACGAAAGAAGAAAATGGGTTCCAAGGAATGGAAATGATCTTTAAATCATATAAAGAATAATGTAGACATTACGAGAAATTTGAGCCATAAAAGATAAATTACTTTCTTAATTTTTTTCCTTTCACTTTGTGGTGTCATAAAAGAATCTTCGCACTTTAGAATCTACTATGTTTATTTTATATTTTCTTTGAAAATACTTATTGTTTGTTAAGAAAGGAAACTGAGATCTGCTTAGTTAATTGAAGATAAAAATGTTCTATGCACTAGGATCCTGTTTGTTCATCATTGGAGTCCTATTATCATCTGATTGACATTCATATAATGCAATTATAGTTTGATACCAATACGAAAAAAGCATCACATGTTATTAGATGGGAATGATAGATTGTTTGGTGCACTACCATTATTGAAGTGAAAAATTCCTTGATGATGATTGATTTGTGACATATTTCTCCAAGTAATGAACATGCAGATACTATAGTTTATATTTTTTAACTCACCAACTGTAGTATTTTAATGTGTTTGTGTTATTACCTTCTTTCTTTTTTTAGCATGTAGGAAATTAGGTTTCAATACATATTTATCTTCCATTCATTTTCATTTTTCATTTTATGCAATTTCAAAGAATTGTTTACCAATTCAACATTATTAGAGTTGTAAATTGTAGAATAAAGTGAAATAACTACTACAATAGTTATGATCCAAAAATTAGGTGAAAAACCTACATATGATGATGAAGCACCATATTTTAAAGTTGTTTGTTTATTTGAACTTGAACAAATGAAGAAGTATCTACTTTTTAGAAAATTGATGTATGAGAAAACAAAAGAATTTGATGTAAATATTCATGATTTTGATATAGCTATTCAGAGACCTTATTTTCGTGTGAAGCCTACAAAATAAGAATTACATTAAATATGATTGAGTTATCTAGATGCATTAAGACAAAGTTTGAGCAAAAACATTTCTTTATTTCAACATTACACACCTTTGGGGGTTCATTTCTAGCTAGTTTCCCCTTGGGATGTAATAAGACCTTTGTGGTAAAACATGATAAAAACATTGAAAAATATTTGCAATAGTGTATAATAAGAACCTAGAGTAACATTACTCGTGATTTTTTTTTTCCAAAACATGGAAAATTAGTATATTATAATTTAACTAAATATTTTTCTTATTATTATATATATTTTTATACATTATCAAGGAATCACCAATATTTTACAATTTTTTCTATTTTTTTAGAAGATTAGCCAAGAATTTGCAATACCATATAACCTAGTGAAAAATTCACCAACATTTAACAAAAAATTATGATTCAGTGAAAGATTTGCCAAAAAATTATATATGTATATTATATCAATGAAAAAATACCCTATACATTTTTCTATATACCATGGGGATTCACCCATTTATTATACATATAAATTTGGGGGGTTTCTTAAAATTTTCCCTGCAGGAGATGTAGATCATTATAATGATATTGTGGCATTAGACTTTGGGATAAGAGTAGATCGTCATACAGGTATGGTATGTTTGGCATGTAGGTACATAAGTTAATGATTATTATATCCATTAGGGTTATATACATTAGGTTTATGAACATGTATTTAATGTTATGGTTACATTCATGATATATGTTAGATTGTTAGTGAATTTATATGCATGTGTCAAATAGTAATGAATGATAGTAACCTATGGTTGTATGCATTGCTTTTGTTGTTCATGTTAGATAACTTGATGATTATGTTATATATCGTTGATGAGCATGATATATATTATTGTTTTTATATGCTATTAACATAATTATTAGGGTTATTTTATTGAAATCTTGATGCGATAATTTGGATTGGTCATATGCATGATGGTTATGGTCATTTCATTGAAGATCTTGATGTTATGTGTATTTTGTTAACCTAGTTTGACCTATGCAGATGGTTAGGGTTAAGACATTTAGGTATGAGTCGATTTATCATGTCACATTGTGTTGTACTAATCTAGACTGATCGTACACATGTGATTGCTATGCATAAGTGATAATTGTGTATGAGTTATGACGTAAACATATTAGTTAATGAATTTTTGGATATCATGATCTTATTTATGTTCGGGTTAATATATTGTGAAGATATATCATGCTAATATGGATTTATTTTGTAGAAAATATTTCCCCCTCTGAGATAAATTAAGGTATGAAGTTGTGTATGGCATCTACCTTGTGCTTGATTGTTTGATTATGACATGCATTTGGTGTTTGAGTGTTTGGTGTCTATTATGTCGTCTAGTTGATTTATTTAATGTGGTATGATTTTAAGTTGTTTGAATGTTTTATTAATTTCATAATATAAGTGTGTGTTTCAATGATCTTGTTTTGAGATGATTGTACTAGCACATGGGTGTTGAGATAGTTGATATGTACTTAAGTGTAGCAGGTGATAGTTGTAGCATTATGTCTGATGACTATGGGTTGACTATGGATTATGACATGATTTTCAATCTTTCTAAATGTTGATTTCAAATTGATAAATATGATTTTCTTGATATTTGGAACACATGGTTGACATGTGAGAGAAGTTGCAGGAAACATGCTTGGTATTAGCGTGACAAGGTAATAGTTCATGTGACGACATAACTAACAGTTGGATGATGTGATAGCACATCATAAGACTTAATTGCAGCAAGGTAAAAAAAAAGGTAAAATAAAGGAATGGGGAAATAATTCCTTTGACTATGTTTGGAAAACCTAATTCCAAATGAATGAGTTCTTTGCACACAAGAAGTTTTCTTAACCTTGATTTTTTCTAACATTATGTGGATATGTTTTATATTCATGAACATGTACCTGACAGATATATTAGCTAGTCTTTACCTACAAGTGGATCTATTAAAGGATTGGAGTCCCTTGAGAGATGGTGTGGATGTGTTCAGTTGCAAGAAATATGCTTGGCACAACAAGATAAGGTAACTAGTGTATTGTTATGTTATATGTATACTTATAATTATGTGTTTATGGCAATATGATGCAGGGGATTGCATGGAAAAGAAAATTTCCATGAAATCTTGAAGAAGAATCAGGTTGAGTTTTCCTTGGGAACCATGGGAACTGAGTCAGTGTGTTTGTTGTTAGTCTTGTGCTTTTGGTCTTTTGTGATTGTTGCACTTGATTTGCAATTTTGATTGTGTTTGGTGCATAGCTATGCCACTTTGCTTGCGGAGTCATGTTGTTATTTGTTTTTATGGTCTTCTTCTTGTTTGTTTCTTGTCTTTACTTTTGTGTTTTGAGTCTTGGGAATTGGTTGGGAAAGAGGAAGAGTTAACGCAGCTCGAGGAGAGCTAGGTGGTACTCGATATGTGATGTATGACTCAGATGAAGCTTTTTCCATGAGTAAGCACAATAGAAGGTGAGACTATGATTGTCGTTTGGACTGGCTGGGTCCATTGTGGTAAATGGATGGTAGCAATATAGTCATGAGAAAGGTAACATGAAAAGGTAAAGTAAATGGATTTGAGGCATCATATGTCTTGGCTATGTTGGGAACTATTGTTCTCAATGTTGTGCATGTGTTGCATGAATAAAGGAATTTCTCTTAACCTAGACCTTATGTTATCTGGAAATTTTGTTATGATCATGACTATGTTGATGTTTACATATGTATACATGTATGTATGTATATATGTAGTTGTTTGACAAGATGATGATATTTTTAAGCTAATGATTATATATGTATGTATGTTGTATCCATGTCGTTGTTTGGCAGGGTTGTTAGGATCATTCTTGTGGCAGAATCATTTCTTATGCAGGTGAATGGCATGAAGAGATTCCCAGTTCATGAGAAATAAATTGGGAAGAGTAGTCACCACGAGGTCAGTATCATATGGATATGATTTGGTATTGTATACTTGTGTTATGCCTATGTTTATGTTATGATAGGTAATTTTGAAGGATACATCAGCGAAGTGAAAGTAGTGTGGTTTACGACATGCTAGAGTAAGCATGGATAAGACACGGGAAGCAAGGTTTCTTGGTAAGGACAGTATGGTTTTGGATGTGTGGTACTACTATTGTGCATATACTGTATATGTTGTACATGTTTCATATATGATGTGTGCACATGTGGTGTTGTGTATATATAGTGTGTGTACATGTTGTTTATGTAGTGTTATGTACAAGATGGTATAGATAGTGTTATATGAATGTTACATATTCAATACTTGGTATAAATGGTGTTATGTGCATGCTGGATATGTGGTATTGTGTAGATATTATACTGTGTGCATGATGGATATGTGGTGTTGTGTGCATATGTTGCTATACACACATTGGATATGCAGTGTTGTGTATAGATGATGCTAGGTACGTGTTGATATGCAGTGCTATGTACAAGTGGCGTTGCGTGCATGTGGTACATTGGTACTATGTACATATGGTGTGGTGTGCATGATTGTACAAGAGGTGTCGTGTGCGTGTGGTGTTGTGTACATATTGTACAAGTAGCGTTGTGTGCATGTGGTGCTATGCACATGTTGTGGATGTGACACTTTGTACATGTAGTGTCACGTACATGTCATGTGTGTGGTACTGTGTACATGTGGTATTGTGTACGCATTGTATATTGGTGTAGTGTACATGTAGCAATGTGTACACGTTGTGTAGGTGGTTCCATGTACATGTGATGTTGTGCACACGTTGTGTAGGTGGTGCGGTGTACTGGTCATACTGTGTACATGTTGTACATATGGTACTGGTGTACGTGTGGTATCGTGTGCATGTCATCCATGCTGTGTTATGGGCATAAAGGATTATGTATGTGCACCATGTAGTCGTGGCATTGTAGTGTGTGTACTCGTTATGTTGTACTTTGTGTAGGTATATGTATTGGGTGGTATTTCACATCGGGTATAGATGGATGCATTGTATTGTATATACTGGGTGTAGGTGTATGTGTGTGCTACACACTATGTGTCTATGCACATGGTTGAGGAGAAGACACTAGGTGTTTGCCGGGTGTAGCAATTAATCCGGAGTATGTACGGAATAAAGATGAAGGTAGAAGCTAAGGATTGATGAAAGGATAAGTATCAGTATTGTATTTTGGTTTTGGTATGCATGTGATTTATGATTATGGCCTATGATGATTACATGTGATCTATGATTTTGATTTATGATGGTTACATGTCATTTATGATTTTGATGGTTATGTTTTAGCTAACCTAATGTGATATTTTTATACATGTTGATTTGGTCAAATATGCTAGTTTGACTTATTGTGATAGGAAGCGAACATGATTTCAAATGTACCTTATTGACGAGCTACCAATGAGGTATGATGTGAATTTATTTTAATTTATTTTAAAACCAATGGAAGTTATGTGCATAGTACAAGAATCATGAACATGCCGGATTGGGTAGTTGAAATCAACTACAAGAATTAGCAGCTTGATATGGTGGTTTGGTGGTTTCTTATGGTGGTTCGGTAGTTTCTTCATGTTGGTTTAGCATGTGCTTTATGATGATTGATATATGCTTTATGATGGTTGATATATATTTTATGATGATTTGATATATGATTTATGTTGGTTGATACATGCTATATGATGTTTTGATATATGCCTTATGATGTTTTGATAGATGCTATATGATGATTAGTGTATGATTGATATATGTTTGGTATATGATTTAGCATATGTTTTGGTATATATATTTTGATGAGGTTGTTATATGTACACCCGTGTATGGATGTAAATACCGTAACGAGTTGTGTTATAAGGCTCCACTATGCGGTATGGGTGTTATGTTATTATGCTATCATGTGGTTATGTTATCATGATGTTATGATGTCATATGAGTTTTTAAGCAGGATGATCATTGTAAATACCATAATGAGATATGTTATAAAGCTCCACTATGTGGTATGTTGTCATGTTTTCATGATGTTATGTCTTGAGTAGATCTTTCATTGTAAATACTATATCGAGCTGGGTTATAAAGCTCCATGAACAGTATGTCTTCTGTCAACAAGTTGCTGAGGTATATGTGTGATTGAACACCGAGGATAGTGTCGCCCAAGGGGGAGGGTTCTGTAACAGCCCTGGTGAAAACTCCATGTAATAAATGTTAAAAACAATAACCATGGATGAATGGGACACATATTCCAAGATGAATGTTGGGCAAGACATCCTAGGGGTGTTCATTTGATTGTTTATGGCTAAGTAAATTGGCAAAGGCAATGGCTAAGGCATTAAAAGGAATTTTGGCACATTTATTTATTAAAATAATGTAAATTAGAAGAAAAAGAAGGTGAAAGGTCACAGGTTGCATGTGAGGAGGAAAATAATGGAAAATGAAGAAAATAGAGTCCTCATTCATAAAAACACTTATGAGGATCAGTTGGTACGCTTTTGTCAATTCAATTTTGGAGCTCTCTCATTATTCTCTCTCTCTCTCTCATACTCTTGGCTACTTAGAGTTTTCTTTGAGCACTCTTGGAGTGTGTGGCATACTTGGATTCTTGGAGCAAGAAGGCAAAGGAAGAGTAGGAAAGCACAAGAGGGAATTGACATTAACAGCTACATCAGATTTTCTTGTAGGTATCGAGTTGCATGTATGATTTCTTCACTAGTTTTGGCATGCATGGCACATGCACGTCACATGCATGGCACATGCATGTCACATGCATGGCACATGCATGCATGGCACATGCATGGCACATGCATGTCACATGCATATGGTTTCTTTTTTGTGATCTATCATTGGCATGGAGGATTACCAGGGTCGATAGTGGATTGCCTAGCCTTGCCATTTTGTGGATAGCCATGGTGATTGTGGGTATAATTTCATTGCTTTGTTTTGGTTGGTTCTCATGTTTCCTTAGCTTGCGTTGAGCTATTAGTCCTGGAAGCCCTAGTTGAACAAACACTCTAGAAGCCTTGTAATGGCTTGGGTTGAGTTAATAGTCTTGGAAGCCTTGGTCGACAAAACACTTTGGAAGCCCTATAATAGCTTGGGTTGAGTTACTAGTCCTAGAAGCCCTGTAATAGCTTGGGTTGAGTTACTAGTCCTAGAAGCCCTAGTTGGATGAATGCTCTAGAAGCCCTTGGTGGGTTGACTTACTAGTCCTGGAAGCCTTGGTTAGACAAACGCTCTAGAATCCCTATATAAGTTGTGGGTTGAGTTACTACTTCTGGAAGCCTTGGTTGGAAAAACGCTCTGGAAGCCCTGCATAAGTTGTGGGTTGAGTTACTAGTTCTGGAAGCCTTGGTTGGAAAAACACTCTGGAAGCCCTGGAAGGCTTGGATGGAGACCAATCTCATGATGGCTTTTGGTGATTTTGGACTGTGAGGTGGAATCAGTTTTTGATGCGTTGAGGTGGATGGCCTCTAGAAGCCCTAGATGAGTTTTGATTGACGTGTTCTATGAGATCCCACATTCATGCTTGGAATATGGCACAATGGTGAATGGCTGAAGAGAGATTTGGCTCAGCCATTCTATGGTCAGGTGGAACGTGGTAGTTCCATTCTCTGGTTGGTTCATTTTATTCATTAATGAGAAATCCATTCCATTGATTTTAATGTGTAAAGGTACTAATGTATTTATGGATTTGATGGCTAATATTTGTAGTGTATTTATGTTCCTATTATGCTAGTTATATGCACATTTCATGACAGTAGCTATGTTTTTACTTGTATATGAATGGATAATGTGTGTATGAGTTAATGGAGGATAATGCAGCAAATGACGTGAGGGAAAAATGGTTCATAGCGATTCTCAGATAAGTATGAGATCCCTACACTTAATTCTGTTGTTTACACTTGTAGGTTACATGTTGATGATATGTTTGATGAAATTTTTGTCATGGCTAGTAGGGGTTTGGTGATGATCATTTTCATATTATTTCTTTTGCATCATTGTTTCCTTTCATCCTTACTAATTCTAAGTGATCGTTCCATTTTGGGTAGTGTCCCGAGCTCTGGGCCAAAAAAGGTGGCTCAAATCCCAGAATACTAACATTAGTGCTGAGACTAACTCACCTGGGCAGTGTCTGGGAAGCGTTATAAAGCAATTGGGTAGTGTCTCGGGAGCCATAGTTCTAAAACTAACTCACCTGCATAGTGTCTAGGGAGCGTTACCTTGCCCTTAAGTCTCTCAAATAGCAATGGGACCCAGGGATAGGTAGTCTAAGTGGTTGATTTGTCATATAAAGGTTATTTGGATGTTGTTGGATGACTGTATGTGATGTTTCGTTGACTCCATTTCCTTAAAGTCACCAAGGAGGTTGAATCTTATCATAGTGGGATCTCATCACATGTTTACCCCTGTTGGCTGGTTGCTTGGATAGATGTGGGAGGAGGGTGTTACAAAAATATCTCCTTGGTTGTCACATAAAAGCATCATTTATAGTCATTGTTATTTTTATTGAAACTCTCTCATATGCTACATGTGACACTCCTTTATAATGCTCTGCTTTTGTATCATAAGATACATCAACTTTTTAGTGCTACTTGCAACTCCAACACATAATCACTAAACTGAGGTATAAATCATATCCATGTGTTGACATCATACATTTACACTATCAAAATAAATTTATCTAACTAGAGTGTTGCTTCATCATCACTACTAACACATTCCATTCCCTAAATCAATACCTTTTAATACATCTTATAAATCTCTTTATAACTTTTCAATGGCTTATCTTTGATTTAACCATGTACCTTAAGCATCATGACAACAATATAATCATCTATTACTATGTTTAATAATAGTTATATAATTTAGGTTTTCCATTAACTATTCATGTAGAGTTATGCTAATGATTTTTCCTACTTTATTCTTTGTACTCTTCATGCTAAGGTTTATTAATATGTCATTATACTTTGCAATCTATCATTTTAAGAATTTGTTTTTCAAGTTTTTTGTATGCTTGATGTGAGATGATAGTTTTTTCTTAAATTTATCACAAATTAATCACACAATAATAATATAATATTGTAAGTTTCTTCACGTTAAATGTTTATAATAAAGTCTATTAGGACATCGAAACACGTGAAGACAACTCTGAAGTGCTAATCACTTTAACACAAATGGGAAATTTATGTGGGTGGTACTTGTATTTATAATGGAATTGATCTATAAATTATTGTGGATATTCTACTAGAACAATTAATTACACCAAAACGTTTATTATGATGAAATAATTTATCATGTAAGTTTATTTCTTTGAATCTCAAGTGTTTTATTAGTAGCTTAATTCTCAAGTTCTATGAAAATAACTAAAAATGAAAATGAAAGAAAAAATCAATAAACACACCATCCACACCAAGAAACACAAGATGTGTCATGGGAAACCAAAAATGAAAGAAAACCCAACTAGAAGGTGACATTTATTCTTATTACCTTCTCTTCAATTATGAAATGAACATACAAAAAAAGGGTGATTCACTATGGAGTTGTCTTTGACATTTTAGCCTAAATATCTCTTATAGAGTCATCCTCCTCCTCTATTATGTTCTCAAATTCCATTCGTAGATGTTTTATTCAACTAGGAATAAGTAAAATATTAAATAATGAAACCCCTATTCTCCTACCAGCCTAGTATGTAACAACGTTTGATACTCATGTAGGATTAGGGTTTTTACATGTACCAAACCTCAATTAATGTTAGGTCTTGGAACTTTTAGAATATTATAGGAAGTACACATGTGTGAGTAAAAAAGGATGATGTAACATCAACTTCGTATCATGGTGATTAACAATGTAGGTTAACTCGCAAGAGGCATAACTTCTATATATGCACTTTTATTGAGGTGATTTTCACACTATTTAGAAAATTTCTTGGTGTGTAGAACAATTTTAAGGCACTCAGAGCTAGTCTCACAATTTTTTGACCCCAAAAAGTGTCATTTTATGCCTCAAAATAGCCTTCCAAGGTTCTAAACCTCAAATTTCCAAACCAGGACCTACATGTCAATTCCCCCAATTTTCTCCTCCTAGGAAGTACAAAGATAGATGAAAAATTATATAATGATACATTATAGATCACACCTCCCTGATTAGGGAGGATTTTTGTCCCCAAAATATTTTATTGAATGAGGTGAGGAATTGTTTCCTCCATATTCTCTATGGAGTACCATTTTTCCTTGTCTGTAATTTGTCCTTTCAACCCTATTTTCCAAAGGTCATACTACTCCTTTTCGATATCTTTAGAATTCATTTTCCAAATAGTATCTTTTTCCAATTCTTCCTAATATTTTGATGCTAAGTCCTAGACAATAGGTAGGGATATTCCTTAGTTTCTTGAATTAACATGGAAGCCCCATAGAGGTTTATATCTTCCACATTCACTACTTGGGAAATGCACACATATGGGGGTATATTGAGTCTATATGCATTATCACTTACCTTATCTAATGCCCCAAAAGGACCATACCAAAAAGCATGGTTTTCTTACGAGGAACTTGTAGCCTTTCTTTTCTCTGTTGCAACTAAATGATTTCCTTCCACCTTGAATGTCTTCTCAATTATGTGTTGATCATGTTAGGCCTCATACTTTTCCTATGATTTCTTTTGCATCTAGCCTACTTGGTAAATGATTTTCCTTATCAAGTTTATCCACCTGTAATTCTTGTCATGTCACATATTTCTTCACTCCTACTTGTTTTCCATATACAACATCCAAGGGTGAAGGCAGAAATTACACAAAGAAATTTTTTAAAGGGTACTTATTGAAAGAAGTTTGAATTGATTTAGTATAAGTGTGTTGAATATAGATTATTTTCATCCTAGGTTTTTTATGCTTCTGATTGTAACCACTAAAAAACTAAACCAATGTCTTGTTGACTACTTTATTTTTCATATTTGCCTATGGATGGAACATTGTAGATCTATTCAACTCAGTGTCCACGTTTTACTAAAGGGTAGTCCAAGAGGAAATAAGAATTTTGGTATTCCTATCTTCAATAATGTTCCTTGGTATCCCAAAGTACACCTAGAATTAATTAAAGAACATGTTTAATAAGTATTGTCCTTTGATGGTGATTTTAAAAGGCATATGAATGCATATCTTACTAAACCCATCAACTACCATTAAAAAAAGCTATGTCCCTTCCTAGTTGTTGGAGAATCAACATCAAAATCCATGGAAATGATTTCCTAAGGTTGAGTGGTTATAGGTAAGGGATGGTATAAACCTTGTTTTCTATTATTGGTCTTGCTCGTATAACAAGGTATGCATCCTGTAATATATTGAGCCACAACTTCTTACATTTTGGCCTAGTACATATTCCTTTGTAAGTTGGAAACTATCCCCCCCAACACCAAAATGTCATGTAACCTTGGAGATGTGAGCCTCTCTAATAAGATGCAATATTTGACCTTTAAAAACAAAGAAGTTTCCTAGCATGTAGAGAAACCCATTTTGCAGATGATAGTTATTGTTATTATCACCTCATTCTACATGAATTTGACCCCATAGTTGTTGAAACACTTCTTTAAAGTCCTTGTCCTTTGTGTATGCCTCTTTGTATGCATCATGGGTAAAACGCTCCATGTGCATAAGTTTTTCCAAAGTCATAATATTTGATGCGGATGCCCTTAAAATAATGTTTATCAACCTAATAATGTTTACTTTATTATATTTGATGACTAGATGAAACTACTACAAAAACCCATCCAGTTGTAATGTATGGTTTATTGAAGCTTACTTTGGGCCTAAAAATAACACAATGTCCAGTGATTACTCTGGATGATGGTTTCCTTGCCCATGAAATAGTGCTTCCACTTCTTAATACCTTGAAACAAGGGATATAGTTTTGTATCATATGTAGGGAAATTCAAGACTCCTCAATGAAACATTTCAAGGTGATTTCAAGTTGGCTTACCTCCTTGCATAAAAAAAATCCAGTGGCACATCTGCTTGCATCCATCTCCACTTCGAAAGGTTTTTGTAAATTAGGAAATGAAAGAATTGGTTCTTGAATTGGTGACTTGAGGATGGACTTCGTCTTCATGGGATCTATCTTGATTTCCTGTCCATCAATCACATACCCCAATTACATTAATGGCTACTAAAAAAAATCACATTTATTAATGTTGTAAACAATTAATTCTTTTTTAGAGCCTTCTACACCTACATAAGTTCCGAAATGTTCTCTTTATAGTTACAGTTATAGATTAATATGACATCCAAATATAATATTACAAATGAATCTAAATAGGGATGTAACACATAATTTATAAACCACATAAATGTAGATGGTGCAGTATATAAACCAAAAGGCATGACTAATCATCCATATAGATATTTCCTTGCCTTGAAGGAGGCATTATAGATGTATTTTCCTTTAACTTATACCTAGGGATATATTGGTCTAAGATCCAACTTGCTGACGTACATGGTATGATACAATGGATTAAATGAATCATTGATATTGGGGATAGAGTACCAATTCTTGCTAGTGTTCTTGTACAAAGATCTATAACAAACACATTTTTCCATGTCCCATGTTATTGGTACTATAATGGTATGTGATGCACAAAGTGAGGTGGTTGGTTGAATTATCCCCTACTTCAACAAATGCTGCAACTATTTCTTCATTTTGTATACTTCTAGAATGGACCATTTATATAGCCCACTATTTGGTAATGGGGAGTCAAGAAAAAACTATATGTCATGCTCCACTGCCCTCTTAGGTGATAACCCTTTAGGCTCCTAGAAAACTCCTTTCTAAACCTATAACCCCTCCTATATTGATGTGTTTTCTCTTTAGTACATCTAGTTAGGGATGCATTTACTCTTCTTATTTCATCACTTGGTTGATTCTCTCTTAAGAAAAGTAATACATGCTTCTTACTAGAACTAATCAATTTTTTGTCTTAGTTGGCACTTAGTAGAGAGATCTTTGAATCACCATTATGTTTTTTGATAATGTAACATTTCCCATCCTTGATGAGGTAGTATTAATTTTCTCTCCTCATGAAGACCTCACCCCTCATATACATGTTGGTGCTTCCAATCATTACATCACACACACAAAAGGGTATTAAATCTACCTCCACTTCATCAATATATTTTCAACTTACAACAAATTTAACATTACACTATTTCATGACCTTCATCTCTCCATACTTTTCTATCCATTTTAATGGCTATGGGCTAGGATTATCATGAACTTCCAACCCACGTTTTATAAATAGGTCGAATATAATGAGGTTGGAATGTGAAATACAAGCGAGTAGAGCATCTACCTTGGTAATTTTGACTTGGGTCCTAACATGGAAAAATTTGTTCATATCCTTATATTCCTTGTGATAGATGGTACTCAAATTCACCTCCTTCTACAAAAAATTGTAGAAAATATTCTCATATATACCTGAGATACTCTCTAACAAGTTGCTTGAATCTATGTCTTATATGTTATTCTCCTTGGAACCTTCATATTGCTCTTTGCATTCATCTATTGGTGAGATTATTGAGTTGGGTTACACTTCTTGGTGAAGCGAGGGCATGTTTTGGTGAAAAAAGGATGCTCAATCAAGAAATTTTAAGTGATCGATTGAGCAATTTTTAAGCAATTGATCAAGTTTCTTAGGCATTTAAAAATACCTCTATCAAGTGTTTAAACAAGCTCTCTATCAAGCCCTTTTCTAACTTGCATTAGAGGCTCAATCGCGTGTTATTTCTTATTAAAAATCCTTACCACGACCTGCACAAGTCATTGTGATCAAACTGTCAGAAGAAAAGGAGTTCGATGGAAGATTTCTAAGCTCGACCAAGATGGAGGAACTCAATCCAGCTAACCATCAACCCTTCCAATGAACCAGATGGTCAAGCCGAGGTAGGTTTCCTGTCATTTTTGTATCTTTTATTTTTTTTTTTTTATAAAATAAAATAAATTAATTTGAAAAACACCTACCATACAAAACTACAAAAAACAATCATGAAAAGAACCATGAAAACCATAAAAAACCACCAAGAAAACCCTTGAACCCCACAAAGAAAACCTAGAAAACAACCAATAAAATGTTTGAAGACCAAAAAAAGCATACAAAACCACCCAAAAAAACTACAATTTAGTTTTTTTTTTTTATAGTTTATTGTTGTGAAGGAAAATCCCCTTTGTAGACAAAGGTGATCTCCCTAGCCCAATGAGTTGTTCTAGCAACAAACTAAATAAACTAACATACACTTTCCTAGCTTATGTTTAACAAAGGCAGAAAATGAGTGACCTGCCTTGTTGTAATCCTAATCAGTCAATCCTTTGGAGATGACTTTGATTCCTTTGCTTCTAGGCTCGCTCCTTACCTGTTCTTCACATCCGAGTACCTGCAAGAAAGATCAAAGAGAAATACAAGGTACAAGAGCATATATGGCATAAATCAAACATAAACTACTTAATAGATCAAGGAGTATTCAGCTAAAAGCATAAACATTTACATAATTATGGAAAGTAAACATCATATGTATATATTAATAAGATAAAAAGGGAAGCATACAACCTATGCCTTAATTTTGGTGACCTCCTTTTGGTGGATGTCCAAGTCCAATAAAAGACTCTTCAAGCACTCCTTCTCCAAGTTAGAATGGGTAGCATTTGGGCATAATCTCAATATAGGAATGCAGGCAATCAATGAGCAACCATTTGGGGATGGAAGGGAGGTGATTTATAGGAAGGGAGAGGGAGTTAGGGATCCACAAAAGAGGGATGAAGGTCCATATATCAAGGGGAATGCCCATAATGATAAGATCAAGAGCTCCAGATGGGAGAGCTCGACTCAGAATTGACTCAAGGCAATTTTCCTTTGGTTTTTCAAGGACGTTTTTCTCAGTATATTATGATGGATATAATTCACAGTTGTCAACATTTTGGCACTTTAGGATATGGAACAGGAAGTGAATAGTAGGTGTGACAAAAAATTGTGTAACAGATACCCCTAAAGCATGAAGGCAGAATAAGGAGTGATGGCTGAGATGCTTTACAAGCCAAGGAAAGGACTATAATAACACCATTAGGAGACCTGTAAATCAAGCATATACATATATGACATCTCTAACAAACATGCCAATTGATACATGAATAGGGATCTAATGATACATGAATCCATTGTATTTCACCCCTTTACTTACTAATTTCCCCATCCACAAGTAAGTTCTGGTACTTAAATCCTTCAAGTCATAAAGGCTCAAAGCATTTCTCTGACTTTTGGTGGGACCAAACCCTCGGCTTAATGACTTATGGAAATCAAGTGTTATAATTCCCTTCATAAAATCCATTTCCCCTCATTACCCTAATAAAACCACTTTTCATAAGGTTAAACTCAATTTTCCTATGAAAAGTAAATAGCCCCAAGTTAAATTTCCATTTCATTCAAAAAACCCACAAAAGTGTTTTATCCTAATTATAAGTGTATGTGAAGAAAGTGCATAAATATTACATTATGCTTAGTGGTATGTTCACTCCGCACATTCATTTCATATTAAATTTTAACTTAATTATATAATTCCCGATGTATCTATTCCCGTATATGAAATAAATCCCCTATATAAATATCCCAACCCTTAGTTTTAATATAAACTATACAATTTACCCCATAATCCGAAAAAACCGATAAATCCCGTCATTAGCCTTGCCCAATCATTTAAACCCATGATTAACCTATAATTAATCCCAAACCGCCAAGGGTTAAAATCATGCCCCCCCCTGAAACCTATGCTCTTATCAACCACACACCTCCCTCGTCCGATTTCCATCTGATCATTAGCACCCACATCCGACAGTTCGCAGCCATATCGGTTTCACCCAACGACCGACCTTTACTTGCCTGATAAGGTGGTTTTCCCCAACCCCCCAACTGCTACATGTCGAGCGCTGGCATAGATCAGGTGACCCCTCTTAAAGACCACTCCCTCCAAAAAATTAGTGTGATGGATTGGAAAACTGCCTCCCCGCCAAACCTGAAAAACCGCCTACTGTTCATGTGTAAAATTACCGGCGAAAAAGTGACCGTTGCTTAATAAAAAGCATGTGAAGCCATATTTCACCTTTTTCACTAGTTTTCTTTGTGAACCTCTGTGAACCATTGCGACACTTGCAAATGTTGAATTCGCCCATTTGAACTAAATTTCAACCGTGAAGAAGCTGCAGAGACCCCAATCAAGCTCTCAAATCTGTACCAGAGCCCTTCAAACTCCTGCAGTCGCCGAGAACACCGAATTTGTAATTCACCAAATTCCAGGTATTTGAAGACAAATTACGAGACAACCCTTTCAATTTGAAAACGTTCAGGCTATAAAGTGTTTTAATTAAGTAAAATTAATTGAAATTACTTTAAATTTAAATGTTTGTGCCCAAACCCTTCTAAAAGCTTCCAATTTCCTTCAAAACCTCTGAATAAACCTATATAGTTAAATTCAAGTCCACAAGAACTAAATTATGGCTGCCCCCATCGCCATGGATGTCATACCTATCACAACTACCCATTTGGACCTTGGCCACCTCCCCTTGGTGGACAGGGATTTTCAAATCAGAGACACAAGTGCATATGAGGTCTTGCTCAAAAATCATTGTTTGAGTACAGACATATATCTGAACCATTATGATGACATTGGCCTTTGGGACTCCAAATTTACCAAATACCAGTTTCCCCAAGTACATATCTTTTCTAAGATTTTTCATATGTGCCATGCATGTTACATTCCCAACCAAAGGGCTATAATGTCCCCTAACCAAAAGGTTTTGTTCACAATTATAGCTGAATCAATTAATGAGATGTTACAAGTCCAACCAGGTCCAAACCTGACCCCACTCTCCATTGAGGATTTGTTAGACCTATACACCAAGCTGGGTTGTACCACTGATGAATTTGTTGATGAGCTCATCCTAGCCTTCACATCTATTTTCACCGTAAGAAAGCCTCCTGCTACTTTATACAATTATGCTCAGTTCATAGCTGAAAGGATGCATGAACATTTTACCAAAATGAACAATGAGAGAGTATTCAAGTACTCGTCTGTACTATACCATATGTTTTTATATTGTCATTTAGACAAATTTCCTTTCACCCTCTAGAAGCTTGATACTAGAGCCCAGCCCAGGTCTGTCATATTTTGGACACCATTATTCCACAAGTATTCATCACCATACACCTATTCGGACGTCATTGACTCTTTTTTCCATCCAGTCATGACTATTCTAACAGGAATTCCTCCACCCAGAATAAGCTAAGAGATCAAAAAATTCTTCCAATTGTCCAAGAAAAGTAAAGTGGGAGATTGCTACCATTACCAAAATCAAACTGAAATAAGAATCTATGGTTGCCAGTTAGCCCCATACAAACTCCCCAGATACCTCCCCATGAGGTTATTTTCTCTAGAGTATTATAGGAAAATAATGAACTCTAATGAAGTCAACTTTGTATTAGTTAAGAAAAGAACTCAGTTCAAAGTCAAAAATCAATTAGGCCCTTTCATTTGGAATTCTAAAGAAGCAGGGCATGAAGCAGATCAAATTCTGCAACAAATGAAGTTCCAAAGCAGTTTCATGTGGAGATATGACCCTCAAGGGTTTATGACTAAATTTAGACAAAAGGTCTAATTGGGGCCTTACATTTATCACCGCATACTAGAGATAGAAATATATGCCAATCAATCTTAGTGGTTGGAAAACACTCTCGTAGACAGGGATAGTACAAAGGTAGATGTTGAAAATACCTTATGTGATTTAGAAAGATAGTTTGATGAAAGCTCATTCTTGCAGGTACCACACCAAGAAGCAACCATGAGTACCCCTACAGTTTTGCAGACTCCTTAGAATGAGGAAAAGAATCCAAAAATGAGCAGAGAGGGAGCCTCCACTTTAGGATTGGACACATCCAATGTGGAGTATGAAGCCAGCCAGAAAAAGGCCAAGGCTTAATCTTGCTTCATAACAGGAAGACGCATAAGGCTCAACAGAAGTAACTAATATTAAGTTTGACATGAGAAAGGGTACAACTCCATCTGGATAAACACAGGAGCCATATGCATCACAAACTCAAATGTTAGAAAGGTAGCTCAGTGTAGAAGTCTCCTCATTTAGTAGGCCTGTTGATAAAGATAAGGATATAAAATACAGGTTCAAGGAAATCAAGATGAGAAATGAGAAAATGAAGGCACAGTCTTATGCACAGTATCTCAAGCTTACAAATACCAATCAAACCAGGTTGATGTCAGCTTTTGACATCAAAGAAGGAAAGATGTAAATGTCGTCCATAAATCCAATTGTGCAACAACCAAGAACATCAGCAGATTTCAAGAAGATTGATTTTTAGGTATTGGCAAGGGATATTCATCCCATTGACCAAATTGGATTTCACAAACAAGCTGGAGAAATGTTTTACTCCACCCTTACTGGAAAATCCATAGCTTCCCATCAGTTGTAGAATTCATTGAACAACATTTCAGCCGAGTGCCAATTGGGAAAGGCCTCCTCACAGGCAAAGGACACCATAATAAAGTCTTTGGGAGACTTAGAGATTGAATTGGGACATGATCCCAAAGACATCAAATTTATTGAAGAATTGATCAAGAAAAATAATGATGACATTGTAGCACTTAAAAATCAATTGAAGATACCTCAACTGCAGCATCCCCAAACACAGGAAGTCTTGGAAAATCAAACCAGCCATGAAGAGTTGATGGACTTAGTACTCAAACTAAATGATCAGTTAAGGGAGATAGAGAAGGAATTGGACAACCTAACCTAATTGAAGCAAAAGGATATTGCCATTACCTTAGTGAATGTCATCCCAATAGTATCAGCTGTTTTTCCTTCTACATTGGCAGCCTCATTGGATCCAATAGCTCCTATGGAAACAACACAACCAGTTTCCATAGAGTCTACATCAGTAAAAGGTACATCAAGTGAAGAATCAGCAAAGTTGGTTAGAGATATGGAAGAGATGTTTATACAGGCAACATAGATGAACAAGATCAAAGAAAAGGTGACAAGCTTGGAAACTGATTACAAGCTTGCAAAAATCATGCATAAAGAAGAAGTGCAAAAAGATGCTAGGATAAGTGAGAGATTAAAAGCCATGGAGAAGGACCTGACATTAAAGGAACCCCTTGGGCAGGCCAAGGAACTATTATGGGCCAATATCATTAACTCTGTCAATGATGTTTGGCCATCTATTTAGGTGAGTTTTGAACAGATAGATTTAATAAAGGTAGCTACAGAGGCCATCCAAAGAGTAAAAGAAGAATTAGGAGAAATGACAAAAGATGCTACCAGACTTATCGAGTTCCTTAATAGTAAAAATAAGTATGAGCTTCAGGAATTGGAAATAGAGGACAAAACAGAGACCATTTTTGAGGTGAGAAAGGTCCTCTCCAAGAGAAGCTTAATGCTAAACTTGGAGGACAGGTTTCAGAATATGCAGGTAGCCGTTGACATATTTATGGCTAAGTTTCAAATTTTGAGAGAGAAAGGGTTACTCAGTCCCTTAGTAATAAATGACAATATAATGACACAATAGGATTACGACAGCGAAATCAGAGAGCTAGCAAAAGAACAGGTCAATACATCATCAATCAAGGCATTCCAACAGGTAAATTGATTTATCAGACATTTGAGAACTAGTTTTACCTCCAACATGAGGTAAAACACTTGTTGATCAATAAGCTTACTTTTTCCAAGTACACTGAGGCATATGAAATATATAGGAGGATGCTAAATATCCAATTACCTGATGTTGAAACATGGGAGAAATTGACTGATTTACTATGAGAAACATGTAGTAAAAAGGTTAATGTATAGTAAAAGTAAAACAACCAGGTAAAAAGATGAAGACAAATCAGCAGATTCAAAGTGTATCAGTGTCAAAGTGTATCAGATAAAATCCAAAAGTAAATGAAGCTTCCAACGTGAAATATCAAACAACAAAGAAGCATAAAGGGCTAAAATCAAACCATAAAGGGCAGCAATACCAAAATGAAAGGGACAACATGAAGCGGTTCAATAGCTGTCTCTATCTTCTTGCAAGAAGATATTTTTATTTCCTAGATTAAATATCAAATTAGTTTGAGATATTTTGTACTAATTTCTATATAAATACCTCATAATTCAAAGTATGTAGGGTGGACTCTATTATACATTTCTATAGACTTTTTTATCAAGAAGAACCAAAAGGTTGTTGTATTAGTTGATCAACCAACAAGCTAGATTGATTAATAAAGATCAAACTGTTCCAAGGATTCATGTGTTGAGTGAATATCATACAAGTATTTTCATGTGTCTTTGTCAATTTCTCAAAGTTATTCATAATCCTATATGTGTTTCAATATAAATTCTATAACGAGAAATATATTTCAGAACTTGTTTAAATCACACTTTGTTTTAATAGTTAAGCATTTGAATGTTTTCTTCTGATATTTAAATTAAAGAATTCTTAATTTCTCTTTAGTTTAGATTGATTTCATAAATAATATAGATTAAAGGATTCTTAACTGCCCTTTGATTTCGATTACCCCTGCCTTCCTCGTTCATTATCTGGGTCTGAGAACCCTTAACTCCTCTCTCACACTGAGTGAAACCCTTTCACCCCTCTATCTCAAACATCTGAAATACACTCTACTATCTGGCCCTTAGAACATCCCCTTTAGTGATTTTATCCAGCCTTGCTTCCTTATCAGTTGATGTTAGAAAATTATATATTACGGAGCAATGGAACACATAAAACATTTGCAGAAATATAAACACAGAAAACACACAAAACAAGGGAGACACAGATATACGTGGTTCACCCAGTTTGGGTTATGTCCACCCCGAATAGCCAGTCCTTCCTTTCTATTATCCAGCAAAATGAAGAGACACAAACTACAGCAAATCCGCTGTAATATCCTTTGTTTTCTCTCACAGTCTCACCTCTCTGTTTCTCGCTCACCGAATACACATCTATCTCACAGCCTCAAATACAATACCCTCATACAAAGAGAGGGGTTGCCTTCTAGGGAAAAAAACCCTAAACTAAACATAAGTTCTACCGTCAGATCATCCGCCTAATGAAAGGCCCAAATTGACCAGAAATTGCTATATTTTTACAAGGCAATTTTACAGCTGTTTTTAGCTTCGGGGGCGCTGCCCCTGAAACCCCCCGCCAAGAGGGGGGCTCCCAAAGGTCGCAGCCGCCCCCCCTGGACCCCCCTGCAGCGAATATTTTATGGGCGGCATTGCCGCCCCCATTTCGAACTGGGGTCCTATGTGGCGATACCTTTGAATATAGAAGATAATCAGGCTCCACACCCAATAGTTGACTCCATAGCCCAATGGTCTGAAAGACATTTATCCATCTGTTTAAGAGATCCCACCACCCAATTTTAAACAAAATCAAACCCTTTGAACAATCATAGCTAGTCTAAAACATCTTAACTAAAACAAAGTTAAATCTTAAAGATAGAACCCTCTCTGAGCATAAGGAATGCTAGGTCCTAATCTCCAAAAGTGGATAGTGGTTACCTTTGGTTTTTCCTTCTTATTACTTCAAAGGAATTATCAGAGTGATAACATTTCTGGCAACCATACTGGGGACTTCGATCCTCAGTCTCATAAGAGATTTAAGGTAACCTTCAATCAAATCTTGAGCCCCTTAAGGTCATTACCAGAAATAAGTTTTCAGAAAATTTCATAAAAACACTTTAAAACTTAAAATTATGGCTCCTAAAAAGATTCACTACACTAGGGCCAACCCAGATCCAAACCCTGCAATTGAAATGGATAATCTAGAGAAGATTTATAGACAACCTAGAGCAACAAAAACTCAAACCAGTAGTAGACAGCTAGATAGAGCCAATTCACTCCGTGAGGAGTTTTCAACTTTATAAGAAGTCCCTTTTGATTTGTCATTTGACCTCTCACTATTTAGAACAAAATCTGAGAATGATATCCAGGAAACAGTTTTAGACCTTGAGTTTACTCAACTCATCGAATCAAAAAGGGTTGTTCAGCCAGATTTGGACAAATTTGTCTTAGATGCTTTTGAAAAATTAGAAGCCTTAATCTCTACATTGATTAGTAATGTAGATAGTGTTTATCTTTAGAAATCTGTAGAACTAGTTGCCCTTACTGTTGCTGCATCTCACATTTCTTCACAATCATTACTCACTGTAAATCCACCTTCCTTTACCACAACTTCATCAATTGTATCTACCACAATTCAATCACCTAAATCACTTACTAATCAATCATCTTCATCATCATCTAGTTCACCTCCATCAGTTTCAAGCCATTCTTCGACCTCCTCAACTTGACCCGCCAGTCAAACCAGAATCACAGCAATGGCAAATAGATGTGCTCCTCTCTTTTTACCTGCCAAACTTCATGCCATGCCTACAGATTATCAGAGTAATATTTTCATGTTTGATGCTACTAGTCATTACACTGCCCAGTAGCATGTACACAAGATGTCTGACTTTTTTGAATTGCATGAAATAGATGAGGCAGATGTCCAAATGAGACTCTTTGCCCAAATTTTAACTAGTGATGTCAAGAAGTGGTTTAAAGCCTTTCTTTCCAGCCACATTGCAGACCTCGCAAACTTTCAAAGGTTATTCATTGATCGATGGGAGAGAAAAAAGAACCCATTGCAAATACTTTCTAAATATGACAATATTAGGAGAGCTCCAAACGAGTCAGTTTAGGACTATTGTACTAGGTTTAATAATATCTATAATGCAATTCCATCCAACATTAAGCCCCCACCTGACCTAAAATTGATTAAGTTCCCTTATGGTTTTGATGCTAATATGTCATACCATCTAAGGGAGAGAAATCCTAAAATCCTTGAACAAATGAAAAGTAATGCTCTCAGTGTAGAAGCCAACATGTTAGCTAGGAAAGCACAAATGAGGAATGAAAAGAAAGTTGTATTTAACGAAGAAGAATCAAATTCAGATGGAAAAGTAGATGTTTTAGCTAAAAGTTTATAAAGAATTATGGATAGGTTAGATGTCATGGATAAGAAAAATTAATGGGAAATCAACAACAACAACCCCCAATAAGAAACCCAAATTTTACGAAGAACCCTAATGCTGAAAAAAATTCTACACCAGACCAACAGATTAGGCCACCCTTCCAAGAAAACTATGTTGAGGAATCACATTACCAAGAAGCAGAGGATGATAGCCAGATTAACTTACTAGAGACCATAGAGGAAGACACTGTTTTTCTTACTCAAGAAGAACAAGAGCTATAAATGCTTCAACAGTTACAGTTAGAATCTAGTGAATATTTTAATTTTAAAAAAGGGTATGAATCTGCTATATATGAGGTACATAAACAATGTAGCTTGAGAAGTAAGAAGAATAACGAAACTCCCATTAAAAGATCCATCCAAACTCAAACTAAGATAATAAATGAAACTTCGGTTAAAAAAGTTTTGCAAATTCCCCCTAGTGGAACACCTAAAACTTCAACCCCTAGGATTGTAGATATAACCTCTAATGAAACCCAAATAGAACCAGTCATTGAAAACAATCAAGATAAAAGAGATCAAGGTAAAATAGAAAAAACACAAACTGAAATGCTTATAACTAGGAAACTGGATAAAGTCACTCAAACTACACACATTAAGGAAGTTCTGAATCCAGCAAATAGACCTCAACTCCCTTTCAATATTAAAAATGAGATAGCTAAGCTAAAGATATAATTTCCTTTAACCGAACTGGTAAAGAATGAAACTTACAGGTCACAGATAACTAAGACATTGAACATAGGAGAGGGAGAGGAATTTTTTAATCTAAACGAGGATTAGCCTGAATTATTGTTTGGCCCTGAGGCCAGTGGAATTCATCAACAAGGGGGAGTTCCTCTGTTTTACATCATTCTAAAAATTCATGATAAAATTTTGTATAACGCTATGTTGGACTCAGGATCATCCCAAAATCTCATGCCAAAAGCAATAATGGAAATATTGAACCTAGACATAACCAAGCCTTATAAGGATTTATTTTCCTTTGACTCCAGCAAGGTTAAATTCGTTGGTCTAATCAAATACTTATGTGTGACTCTTGCCCAGTGCCCTGTAAAGAGAATTGTAATGGACAATGTAGTTGCGGATACCCCACCAAAATATGGAATGTTACTATCTCGCTCATGGGGAGAAAAATTGCAGGGATCTTTGCAGTTGGATATGTCTTATGCCACCATATCTGTTTTTGGCCAACCAAGAAAATTATATAGGGAGACATTGATGAAGTACATGGTTAGTAGTGAGGAGAAGCCCCAAAACTTTCCCATATACTCCATGCACTCAGATATGGACTCCTTCATCTTATACAATGCAGAAACTGATAAAAAGGAAATCACAGCCAAAGACCTTAAGTACAGAACAACTGATAGTGAGAACATATTCCATGAGTCACTTTGGAATTTAGACTTTGATGGGTCTGTAAATAGGTTAGGGGCTGGTGCAGGAGTCTGGATCCATAATATGGAAAATAACCATGCTGAGGGTCATGCTTTCAGATTGAACTTCAAATGTACCAATAACATGGCCAAATATGAAGCCCTCATTCTAGGGTTACAATTGGTTAGGAAATTGGGAGCTAAAATAGTTTCTGTCATGGGAGACTCGGAGCTGATTATGAAACAGATCAATGGTGAATATTCTATCAACAAACCTAGGCTTGGTAGATATAGGGATATTTTTTTAGACTTGGTCAAGGACATCGTGGAATCAAACTTTGTTTCCATTCCAAGAAAATAAAACATGCATGCCCACATTCTGGCTACATTTGCTAGTACTTGTAAATTTCCATCTCAACCAAACCATGAGTACACTGTCGACGTCAAACACAGGCCTATTAGACAAAATAACCTTAAGTATTGGCAAATATTTTCCCAGGACTCTCAAATCTATGATTTCATGAACAATGAAGGTGAATTTCATAACTGTAAGATAGATACTAATTGTACAATAGACACTAATGTAGAAAATAGCCTAGATGTAAATATTTTTGATGTACATGAACCAACTAAATTTACAAAAGTAGAAATAGATAGTTTAGAGAATGTAGAGATAGATGAAATAATGGATGATGATCCATATATTCTTAATTTGAAAGATAATTTTTTTCCTAAAGGATTAGTACCTTTAGAGGATTTGTTTGACTCTAATGATGTAGCTAGAAAGCCCAAGATGGAACCTCTAAGAGCTGACATAGAAGAAGTTAATATAGGAACTGAAGATAATCCAAAGCTCATTAAGATATCTAAAGCCTTGACCTGATAGGAATAGGTCAAATATATAAATCTGTTTAAAGAGATCCAGGAGGAATTTGCATGGAGTTATGAAGACTTAAAATCTTATGACACCAACATAATCCAACATAAAATTCCTCTAAAAGAAGATCATAAACCTTTCAAATAGAAACTTAGAAGGATAAACCCAGTTCTTATGCCATCCATAGAAAAAGAGGTTAAAAGGATGTTTGATGCTCAAATAATAGCACCCATTAGATACTTAGACTGGATTTCAAACTTAGTTACAACCAGGAAAAAGACAAGTGAAATTAGACTTTCTGTAGATTTTAGAAACTTGAACAAGGTTTATTTAAAAGACAACTACCCCTTACCGAAAATGGACCATAAATTGCAAAGGGTAGTCGCTCTCATCTAGGATTTCACTGTTAGATGGATTCTTTGGCTATAACTAGATATTGGTCCAACGTGATGACCAACCCAGAAATGCTTTAACTACTCCTTGGGGTACCTTCATGTATTTGAAGATGCCCTTTGGATTAATGAATGCAGGAGCCACATTTCAAAGAGTTATGGATATAGCTTTTGCAAAATAAATCCATGATTTCTTAGTACTATACCATGATGACATTACAATCTTCTCTAAATCAGATGATGAACACTTAGACCATATCAGAAGAATATTTATCAAATGCAGGAAATTTTAGATTTCTTTAAATCCTAAAAAGACACTTTTCGGTCTTGAAGAGGGAAAGTTGTTAGGACACATCATATCTAAATATGGGATTAGGATAGACCTTGATAGAATAGAATCCGTTTTGACCATTTCCCATCCCCGAAACATAAAAGAGCTATAATAATTTATAGGTAAGATTAATTTTCTTAGGAGATTTATCACAAATCTACCAGAAGTATTTAGGGAATTAAATAACATGCTAAGAAAGGACTCATAAATCAAGTGGAAATTGGAGGCCAAACAATCCTTCGAAGCTATTAAGGAGGCACTAACCAAGATTCCAGTCCTGATTAGTCCTGAATTTAGCAAAGATTTTATTATTTTTTCATTTGCTTCAGAACACACCATTGCAGAAGTCTTGCTGCAAAAAACAATCAAGGATATGAATAGCCAATAGCATTCTTTAGTAAATCCTTGAGAGATGCCACCCTAAAATAAAATATCATGGAAAAATAGGCATTGGCTTTGGTTAAAGCTATCAAAGATTTTAGAGTATACATTCTCTACTCTCACATCATTGCTTATGTTCCAAACTTTGTAGTTAAGGAAATTTTCACTCAAAATGGGCCTGAAGGAAAAAGAGGCAAGTGGATTGCCGCAATATTGAAATATGACATAGAGATAAAACCTACCAAGCTCATCAAAGGCCAAGGTTTAGCCAAAATCATGGTTGAATCGAACTGTTAGGCCATTGATATCAAATTCATTAGTACTTTGGATGATGAGGAGGAGACGGAGACTCCACAGATCATTGAATCCTTTACTGAATCACCATGGTATGCAGATATTACATTTGTATTACTAATTTTACAAGCTCCTCCTGGACTGACAAGAACCAAAGCTAGATTCTTAAAAATGAAGTCATTGAGATATTTTGTTATAGATAATGCATTGTTTTGGAAGAACAGTAGTGGTATTATCTTAACATGTTTATTAAAGAAAGAGGCTGACAAAATTTTACAAGAGTTTCATGCAGGTGACTGTGGAGGACACCTGTACTGGAAGAGTATTGCTGACAAGATTCTGAGGGCTAGTTTCTACTGAACTACTTTGTTTGTAGATGTAAAAAAACATGTGACCTCCTGTTACAAATGCCAGATTGTTGAGGGAAAGAGGAAACTATTACCCTTTCCCCTTAAACCAATTTCCACTTAGATGTCATTTCAACAATGGGGGTTATACTTCATTAGAGAAATACACCCCCTATCCTCAGCTCAGCATAAGTGGATTCTAACAGCCACACACTATTTTATCAAATGGATAGAGGCTATATCTTATAGGAAAGCCATAGACACTATCATAATCACCTTCCTAAAGAGTAATATCCTTTCAAGATTTGGATGTCTCAAAAAGCTCATTATTGATAATGAAACAACCTTTAAGTCCAAAAGAATGATAGATTTTTGTAATAAATACCGTATCACCCTGGCCATTCCATAGCCTATTACCCTCAAGGTAATGGACTAGCAAATTCATCCAACAAAAGCCTGGTCAATATTATCAAAAATTTAATGGAGGATAATAAAAAGACATGGAACAAGAAGTTAGTTAATGCCTTATGGGCAGACAGACTGACTACTAAAAATTCCATTGGAACATCACCCTATCAGCTAGTTTATGGGATGGATGCAGTTTTCCCATCATACTTGGGTGTGCCAGTCATGAAAATCCTTCAAGAACTTCAGGTGGAACAGAATGACATTCAAAGAAGAATAAACCAAACTATACACCTACAGCAGACCAGAGAAAAGGTTTATGTAAAATCACATATAATCGAGGAAAACATCAAGAAAGTCTTTGATAAAAAGACTAAATCAGATGATTTTCACATAGGAGACAGAGTTTGCAAGTGGGATTCAACGAGGGAAGATAAAGGCAAGCATGGAAAATTTAATTTTCTATGGAAGGGGCCTTATGTCATTTTTGGCTACAGAGGCAACAATGCCTTTTCCTTAAGAAACATAGATGGTTTAGATCTACCAGGAGGACCTGTAAATGGTAGGATGTTGAAGTACTATTTTTCCACTGACTTATAGTGGTTCACTTTATTTTCCATTATTGTACATAACACTGCAGAGTGTAGATTGGATTGGATGGTAATCCTTTGAAGTTGAAGCCCAAAGTGAAGGCCCTAAGCTTTAAGAGATTTACTGTCATAAGTATCAATAATGCAGATTCACAGAAGGACATTTTGCAAGGTAACTTTAGCAACAATTCAAAGGCTACTAATCTTTAGAGTTCTTGAAATTTCACTACGAAATGCCACCCCCAAGTGGAGCCACTGTTAGAGTCCTATAGTGATAGGATTCATAATTTTGAATTGGCTAAGTTTGGTCCTTGTAATATTGTACATACCTTTTCTTTCTGCAAATGTTCTCCATATTAAAAATTTTAAAAATGTAAAGAGGGCATGTCCTAAAAGAAACATTAGATGACAAAAGGAATAAGAAAATATCAAAAAATGAAAAAACATTAACCCCAAAAGCAAAAATAGATCATGAAAGTGTGCAAGTCTAAGTGCCACTACTATTTTACTGCTTTACTTTTTTTAAATAATTGTTGTGTGCAGCTTGTCATACATTCCACAACCCATGGTAGTCAAACTATTTAATCTTGGCTATTTCATGCTTTGAATTTTATGTTTATAGTTAAAGAATAAAATCTCACCAAACAACTTAATCTTGGCAGATCATTAGATAGGTAGAGAAAATAAAAGGAGTTCATCAATTTAATCTGAGCCCTTGGATGATATAAGGCTAGAATTAGATAGTTTACTTTTGAAAAGAAAAATGAATGATAAGGGTTTGTTAGTATAAATGCACTCAAATAAAATGAAGAAAAAATGGTAGGGTAAGTAATGGGTAAGTAGAAGAAAGGTTGTTGAAGTATAGAGTTGATTGGATAAAAACACATTTATAATGCTTTACTATATGTTTCAATGTGCATGAGCATTTAAGAAGGAAAAACACAATGGTTCACAAGTTCATTTAATTAACTCCCCTTCATTATTTTCACCCCTTTACTTACTAATTTCCCCATCCACAAGTAAGTTATGGTACTTAAATCCTTCAAGTCATAAAGGCTCAGAGCATTTCTCTGACTTTTGGTGGGACCAAACCCTCGTCTTATTGACTTATGGACATCAAGTGTTAGAATTCCCTTCATAAAATTAATTTTCCCTCATTACTCTATTAAAACCCCTTTTCATAAGGTTGAACTCAACATTCCTATGAAAAGTAAATAGCCCCTAGTTAAATTTCCATTTCATTCAAAAAACCCACAAAAGTGCTTTGTCCTAAGTATAACTGTATGTGAATAAAGTGCACCAATATTACATTATGCTTAGTGGTATGTTCACTCCGCACATTCATTTCATATTATTTTTTAACTTAATTATATAATTCCTGATATACCTTTTCCTGTATATTAAATAAACCCCCTATATAAATATCCCAACCCTTAGTTTTAATATAAACTATACAATTTACCCCATAATCCGACAAAACCAATAAATCTCGTCATTAAACCTCGTTTGATTGTTTAAACATGTGTTTAAACTATAATTAATCCCAAACCGCCAAGGGTTAAAATCCTGGGCCCCCCCGAAACCTATGCTCTTATCACCCGCGCACCTCCCTTGCCCGACTATCGTCCGATCATCAGCACCCACATTCGATAGTTTGCAGCAATATCGGCTTCACCCGACGGTTGACCTTTACCCGCCTGATAAGGTGGTTTTCCCTGGCCCCCAACTGCTATTTGTCAAGTGCTAGCATAGATCGAGTGACCCCTCCTAAATATCACTCCCTCCACAAAAGCGGTGAGATGGCTTGGGAAACTACCTCCCCGCCAAACCCGAAAACCGCTTACTGTTCATGTGTAAAATTACCTGCCAAAAAGTGACCATTGCTCAATAAAAGCCTGTGAAGCCCTATTTCACCTTTTTCACTCGTTTTCTTTGTGAACCTCTGTGAACCATTGCAACAGTTGTAAACGTTGAATTCGCCTATTTGAACTCAAATTTCAACCCTGAACAAGCTGTAGAGACCCCAATGAAGCTCTTGAATCCGTACCAGAGCCCTTCAAACTCCTGCAATCGCCGAGAACACTACATTTGCAGTTAATTCACCAAATTCTAGGTATTTGAAGACAAATTACCAGAAAACCCTTTCAATTTGAAATGTTCAGTCTGTAAAGTGTTTTAATTAAGTAAAATTAATTGAAATTACTTTAAATTTAAAATTATTTTCCAAAACCCTTTCGAAAGCTTCCAGTTTCCTTCAAAACCTCTGAATAAACCTATATATTCAAATTCAAATCCACAAGAACTGAATTATGGTTGCCCCCGTCACCATGGATGTCAGACATATCACAACTCCCCATTTGGACCTTGACCACCTCCCCCTGGCGAACAAGGATTTTCAAATCAGAGACACAAGTGCATATGAGATCTTGCTCAAAATTCATTGTTTTAGTAAATACAGATATCTGAACCATTATGACCACATTGGCCTTTAGGACTCCAATTTTCCCAAATACCAGTTTCCCCAAGTACATATCTTTCCTGAAATTGTCCATATGTGTTATGTTTTTTACAGTCCAACCCAGAGAGCTATAATGTCCCCTAACCAAAAGGTTTTGTTCACAATTACAGTTGAATCAATTAATGAGATGTTGCAAGTCCAACGAGGTCCAAACCTGACCCCACTCTCCATTGAGGATTTGTTAGACTTGTACGCCAAGTTGATTCCCTCTACACTAGCCCAAATATTTCAAACTTTCATTGTAGAAGACAAGTACATTCCTAAAGATACCCCTCCATACATTTCTGCCATTTTCTCTGAAAGGGGCAAGCATATTGTGACTATGATATCATGTATTTTGGGTTGTACCACTGATGATTTTTTTAATGAGCTCTTCCTAGCCTTCATGTCTACTTTCACCCCAGGAAAGCCTCCTAGTACTTTGTACAATTATGCCCATTTCATAGCATGAAAGGATGCATGAACAGAGTCTACATCAGTAGTAGGTACATCAGGTGAAGAAGTAGCAAATTTGGTTACAGATATGGAAGATATGTCTATACGGGAAACATAGATGAATAAGCTCAAAGAGAAGGTGACAAGCTTGGAAACTGATTACAAGCTTGCCAAAATCATGCATAAATAAGAAGTGCAAAAAGCTGTCAAGATAAGTGAGAGATTAAAAGCCATGGAGAAGGAACTAATACTAAAGGAACCCCTTGGGAAGGCCAAGGAACTATTATGGGCCAATATCATTGACTCTGTGAATGATATTTGGCCATCTATTCAAGTGATTTTTAAACAGATAGATTTGATAAAGGTAGCTACAGAGGCCATCCAAAGAGTAAAAGAAGAATTAGGAGAAATGCCAGAAGATGCTACCAGACTTATCGAGTTCCTTAACAGTAAAAATAAGTATGAGCTTTAGGAATTGGAAATAGAGAACAGAACAAAGACAATTTTGGAGGTCAGAAAGGTCCTCTCCAAGAGAAACTTAATGCTAAACCTGGAGGACAAGTGTTAGAATACGCGGTAGCCACTAACAGATTTATGGCTAAGTTTCAAATTTTGAGAGAGAAAGGATTACACAGTCCCTTAATAATAAATGACAAGCTCATGACACAGCAGGATTAAAATAGAAAAATCAGAGAGCTAGCAAAAGAACAAGTTAATACATCATCAATCAAGGCATTTCCAACAGGTAAATTACTTTATCAAACATTTGAGAACTCGTTTTACCTCCAGCATGAGGCAAAACACTTGTTGATCAATAAGCCTACTTTTGCCATGTACATTGAGGAAAATGAAATATATAGGAGGATGATAAAGATCCAATTACCTGATGCTGAAACATGGGAGAAATTAACTGATTTACTATGAGAAATATGGAGTAAAAAGGTTAATGTACAGTAAAAGTAAAACAACCAGGTAAAACGATGCAGACAGATCAGCAGATTCAAAGTGTATCATTGTCAAAGTGTATCAGATAAAAGCCAAAAGTAAATGAAGCTTCCAGTGTGAAGTATCAAACAGCAAAGCAACATAAAGGGCTAAAATCAAACCATAAAGGGAAGGAGTACCAAAATAAAAGGGACAACATGAAGTAATTCAATAGTTGTCTCTATCTTCTTGCAAGAAGATATTTGTATTTCCTAGATTAAATCTCAAATTAGTTTGAGATATTTTATAATATTTTTTTTATAAATACTTCACAATTTGAAGTATGTAGGGTGGACTGTCTTAGGCATTTCTATAGACATATTGATCAAGAACAATCAGAAGGTTATTGTATCAATTGATGAACCAACAAGCTAGATTGATTAATAAAGATCAGACTGTTCCAGGGATTCATGTGTTGAGCGAATATCAGATGTGTCTTTGTCAATTTCTCAAAGTTATTCATAATCTTATATGTGTTTCAATCTAAATGCTATAACTAGAAATATATTTCTGAACTTGTTTAAATCACACTTTGTTTTAATAGTTAAGCATTTGAATGTTTTCTTCTGATATTTAAATTAAAAAATTCTTAATTTCTCTTTAGTTTAAATTGATGTCATAAATAATCCAGATTAAAGGATTCTTAACTTCGCTTCGATATCGATTACCCCTGCCTTCCCCATTCATTATCTAGGTCTGAGAACCCTTAATTGCTCTCTAACCCTGAGCGAAACCCTTTCACCCCTCTGTCTCAAACATATGAAATACACTCTGCTATCTTGCCCTTGGAACACCCCCTTTAGTGAATTTATCCAGACTTGCTTCCTTAACAGTTGACTCCATAGCCCAATGCTTTGAAAGACATCAATTTATCCATCTGTTTAAGAGATCCCACAACCCAATTTCAAAGAAAATCAAAACCCCTTGAACAATCTTAGCTAGCCTAAAACCTCTTAACTAAAACAAAGTCAAATCTTAAAGAGAGAGCCCTCTCTGAGCATCAAGAAGGCTAGGTCCTCATCTCCAAAAGTGAATAGTGGTTACCTTTGGTTTTTCCTTCTTATTACTTTAAAGGAATTATCAGAGTGATAACACATCCGAATAGAAGGGATCATGTGTATGGATCCACGAAATGGTCGCAACCATCCAAATAAAGAAGATCTTATATATGAACCCACAGTATGGCCATAGCCATATGTATAGAGGAAAAAATATGTACAATCATGAATAACTCATAAGTCCACGTAACCTGGATTTTATCAAACAGAATCTAGGGTCTTGCGCTTCGTCTCGACCCAATCAATGTATGAAATATAACATGTGAATAGATGTGTGGAAGTTGAACATGATAGAAAACCACCAGATTACTGGTCAATGATGTAAACCATTAACAGGCACAAGAGGAACCACCAATAACGAGAATTGGTCTCAAGCTATGATCAGCACAATCCACGAATGTGAATAATGAAGTTGAATTTAAACAATAATTGAATCATCCGATCGAATGGCGATGATGTAAACATGTCATCAAATGCGAAGAAATTTCTATTGAGGCATGCAAGCTCTAAGTTACCGGAAGGGAGTTTATAGATTATCTTCTCGGATAATGAGCTGAAGTCGAAAGGAAGTGATTCTTCGAAGGATGGCCATAATGAATCCCACGTCATCGACATGAAACAAAGGATGTGGTAGAGTAGATAAGTGTGATCCAAGGCTATGGCAGAAAGTGAGATAGTGTATAAGCAGTAGTCTTGAACATATCAATGACATGAATATGAAGTTTGACAACATTTGATTCAACATAGGATCAGAGGTCTTAATGACGAAGTGGTATAATTAGATGAGAGGCAAGATAGATTTTCCAAACCCAGGAAGGTAAGTGACTAAGTGAGGATGTCCCAAACCGACACAAGCAATAAATGAGTGTCATGTTCAAGAGCGACATGTTGCCTTTACAAAATACAAGAGATGATCTCTTCCACTTTTTTGCTCACCATTTATAGTGAGTACCCCATTATTTTTTATCGTAATCTTGAAGGGGATATCATATGATTGACATATAAATTCATCCTTTGGATGACTCCATCCTAGTAAGTTTTACGAGCACTAGGAAGGAGAAACTCGGTATTGTCATGGTGACAAGTCTTACATCGTTTAAGTTTTATGAGTCCGACGGAGGGGAAACTCAACATATTTTTCATGTTTAGAGAGTTTGAAAAAGAAGCGGAAAAGAAAAATCCAAAGGTCCCTTTTCATAAATTGTCTCTTGAACTCAAAAATGTAGAAAACAATATCCAAGAGAACGTCTTAGCCATGTTCGACTAAGGTATTCCTTTTTTGTACAATAGCTTATCTTAGTCCGGAAAAGGGTTAAACTTACACTAAGTAGATGTCATGTAATTTACTTTAACGAATTCGAAAGGATAAGTACTCAACCATCGTTTCATTTTTTGAGAGTCAGAGAAGAGCTTAAAGATGAATCCAAGGGGTTGCTTTTTAGTTTATTTTTTACGAGTCTGAAAAGTGATGAAATAAAACTCGTTGAATCAGTCAAAATAAATTACCGTCACCACATATAATGACCTATCATTGTACAAGTGAACGCACATTACCAATTTGTGAGGGAAAATATACAAAAATAAGTGTAAATGCCCTAATTTTGATAAAAATATCATTTGAGACTTGTAAAAACTTGAAAAAACGAAAGATTTTTACCGTTTTACCAAATTGTAACTTGGAGAGAAAATTTACCCTAGTTTACCTCAAACTTCAGCTGAGTAGTACAATCAACCTAGGACACTATTCGCCAAGTTGCCTACTATAGGTAACAACTTTGTCTCTTCCCTTCATTTTGGTTGCTATTTCATGCATTTTTGTCCATAGATTAGGTTGCTAGGATGACTAGTAAAATGTTTAGGTTGATGGCAATTAGTGTGGGTTTTACCTATCGAACCTGTGCTAATCACCCTGTGGCCAACTGTGCCAGCTCGCTGGCAGCGCGTGAAAATTTACACACAGTTGCCCTGGCGCAGAGGAAATTTGTTTTTGGTGAAATCCTCTATGCTGAATGGTTTTTATGGAATTTTTCCTCTATGGAAGGTCATCAAATATTGTTTTATTGATTTTACATAGGATAATCAGTGCAAAATGGTGATTGAATGGAAGGAACGAGAACCTGAAGCCAAAGACCATCAAGCAGCTCAAGATATGAATTACATTGCTGCTCTTCGAGATTGTGGGCTATTGAAATTCTTCAGGACTCTTAGGATTATGACCGAGATTGAGTTGTTACAACATCTAGTTAGTTGGTGGGATGTAAACCACCAAATGTTCATTATTAGATATTAGGAGCTCGAGATAGATATCTAGGACATATACTTCATCACTAGGTTATCCAGGAGGGAAGAATAGATTCAACTATCTAATTCTTGTGTTGTTGGGGAGAGAATAGACACATGTAGGTTTTAACCCCATACAGAAAATACCTGCATAGGAATTCTAAAAAACAGAAAATAAACAAAGGAAAGAGAATAACACATTAAAAAAAAAATAAAGAAATATATTTTCCCCTGGATCCCGAAACCGGGACTACCAGATTGATTTTTCATTAAGTTCCTTTAAATTTTACAATACATATATATACATGATGAAACATCTAATATCATGGACCGAAAACCATCATGCCCAAAGCCATGTGCGAAAACCATTCACAAAATGATAGGTAGGTTCGCCCGCTAATATAGGGTCCCAAAAAAATTTCCCCGGGGCGGTGCCGCAGACCCCGTAGAGGGGGGATAACCACCCCCCTCAAACCCCTCGTTGCGTAGTCTGTGCAACGAAGGGGGGGCTACGCGTCCCCTCTAACCCTTAGTAAACTAGGTTGGCTAGTCGTGGAAAGAATATAACACAACCCAACATTCTCCCACTTATTGTTTTCTTTTCACAGGGGGTCGTAGGAGAGCTTAGTCATTTATCCAGCCCTACAATGCCCATTACTTCTCTACACCAACATAACTCTCAGAGCTCATAGATTTTGTCAATGCATCTGCAGTATTCTTCAAAGTGTCCACGTTTACCAGCAACACCTTTTTGTCTTCTATCATATCCCTCACAAAGTGATACTGAACATCGCCTTGTCTTTGAATGATAAGCAAGGTTCTTTGCCAAGAAAATTGGACTTTGGCCGTCACAGTCTATCCTTATAGCTCCCTGCACTAACCCCATACTTGTAACACAATATCTACAACCAAATTTATTCCTTTCTTGCATGAGTGGCTACCATGTATTCTGTCTCTATAGTTGATAATGCCACTATAGATTGTTTCTTACTCATCCAACTGACTGCACCTACAAATAGGTTAAAAACTTACCCACTTGTAGATGTTCTCTGATCTAGATCTCTAGCCGAGTCTGCATCAACAAAGCCACAGATGTCCAAAACTTTGTCCAATTCTAGTCTTCCTTGGTAGCACAAACCATAATCACTAGTGCCACCCAAATACCTGAAAACCCGCTTCACTGTTATCCAATGCTCCTTCCTTAGCTTTGACATAAACCTGCTCAATACTCCCACAACCTGTGCAATTTCTAGTCCAGTACAGTGATCTGAAAATGGGGTTTGATAACTTGTTATGGTTACAAGAACCTCCCACTCATTTAAACAAATAAATGATCTAGCTTATATATGACATTTGCGGAATTAAATACTTGAAGCAGGTGTATGTTTTCTTTTAACTATTTAAGTGCTTTAAGTCCATTTGTTTCTGCTGATATTAAACACATATAACAACCATATAATGTAGTAAATAAACATCAACATATAACAACAAATTTAATCTAGGAGTTCACCCTAATATCGTGGGCTACGTCTCCTTGAGCTTTTTTCATCTTGACTTGGCTCTTTGGGATTATGGTAAAGCTTCTTTTACAAGTTCCACACTTCACTCCAAAAGTTACTTAAACTGAACCAATGGGCTTAAAATACCATCTATATCCCTGTCATGGCTCTCATCACTCTGCAAATAGATCTAAGCTCTCTTAGACTTGATTCCTTCGATCAGTGCTCCGAGCTACACTGATCTTCTTGATGGAACTAACTCCATAATTCTTTAACTGTCACTTAAACCTCATCTCTTGTCTCCAACACATATCAGACACCGAAAATAGACTAAACATTTTCTCAAAATGACCACTACATCTCCAAAATAGGCCTTCCTCCACGATTGGAATTAAGCTGCCTGAAACTTACCTATAGCATCTTGGCCTTTAGAAGTCTTTAAATGCTTCTTCAAATCCCAGCAATGGATTCGTAAGGCTCATTATAGTTATGAATGATTGTTGGTTCACTGAGAACGAGTATGGGTAACTCCTACAACTGCCTCCAACTCCCAGTGGCCCTAAGCTAAATATCCCTAGATGAAAATATTTATGAATATGTCTTCTTCACCTTCTCTAGACTATTACATTAGCTTCAGAAGGATCCAATTAGCCTAGCTAGCCTCTTGTTTCACTCCCTCTGGTCAAAAACTACTCTTGGAGTGCATTTAGTTAATATCCCCTAGGGATACTCCACCAAATTTGGTGAACTGCACCTAGCCCCAGTTAAACATAGCATTACCGCCCCTTTTAGTCGCTTTTCCAAGCTAACCATTGGAGGTGAGCCGTTACAACAACTATTTGGGTGCACATATTAGGCGGTATAATCTCAGTGGTTATGGATAATCCTCTATAGAGCTGTCCTGTCTTGCCAGAGGTCACGGGTTCGATTCCATTAGACCCCCAAAAAGTTTTCCATAACCATTCCAGGGCCACATGGCAGCCTCCGAGATTTCCATGTGTTGGTACCTACTACCACTTTGATGCAGCAAAGCTGCATCTTTACACAATTTTCACGTGGACCTATGGGTTATGGGCCCACGTATACATCGGAAGCATTTCAAATAATGGAATTTCCACTGTCGATCTATCCTGCTCGATCCAATGGATATTATTGGGTCTTCAAAATGTCATTAATTTCCATTACACTTTCACTATTATTTTCATTATATCACCTCCATTTCACTACTATGTCACTACATTCATCCCACTTTCATTATCATTGGGCCACATTTATGTTTTTCCAAACTTTATTAATTCTTAGCCTTTTTAAGTCAATTTTTCGTTAAAAATTAGGAAATAATGTGCATATGCTTATACCTAACAAGTGGGTTGAGATTGTTGACATGTGTAGGTCAAAAGGAGGCTTCTAGAAGACCCTTATGTGGCACTCTAAGGCCAAATTCGAATTTGAGTGGAAAAAATCATGGGATCATGAGGATATGTGTCACATCTCCTAATTGTATTGAAACTCTAAGAAGACATGTGTCTTATCAGTTCCTATTTTGATTAGGACTCTAGAGGTAGAGGGAGAGATTCATGGACTCTCATTAATGAAATGGCTTCTCATCTTTTTGTATAAATAGGAGATCTCTCTCCTTCATTTGTTAGCTTGTTATTCTTAGCTTAGCTTGGCTTTGTAGTTCTTCCTTGATGGCTTTGGAAAGATTTGGAGAGCTTTGTTGTACTTTGTAATTTTGAAGAATTTGAATAAAGCTTTGATCTTCTCAACATAGAAGGAGATGTGAAGTAAATGTTATGGAGCACATTAGAATGTAAGGTAGAGTAGATTTTATTTTGTAATTTTTCTTTGATTTCATTTATGTATGTCATTTTATTGCTTTCAAGTTTGATAGTTTAGATTTTTCATTCATGCAAGTGTGTTCAACTGGTTGATTATAGATTAGTTTTTCTTTACATGTTTTTGCATCAAATAGTGACATGAGATTTGCCTCTCTACTGAACTTTTTCTTAAGCTTTTCAATTTCAATTATGCTTTGATTTCAGTCTTATTTATTTTTTATTGTTAGTTAGTTTAGATATCAAATTCTTCATGTCATTTGACGTTATCTCCAGAGCCATGGCTTAACCCCGAAAAGATACTTGATGAGCTATCGGATTATGAGTGAAGTGATTTAATTTTACTTTCATATCTACAATTAGAGATCAGGTTCTTCATGTTATTGAAGTTATCTCCAGAGCCATGGCTTAACCTCAAAAAGCTACTTGGCAAGCTATCGGATTATAAGTGAAGTGACTTGATTTTACTTCCATTTGCAAGTAGGTAATTTAGATATCAATTCTTCATGTTATTGACATTATCTCCAGAGCCATGGCTTAACCCGGAAAAACTACTTTGCAAGCTATCAGATTATAAGTGAAGTAAATTGATCTTGCTTTTGTTAGTCTGCAATTTTTGGTTTGTTTGAGTGCAATAGTTTAGATTTTATTTCTGTAATTAGATGGTCAGCAGAGACAGTGATTTCACGATTAGTATTTCATCTTTTGTTTGATTTAGGTAGCTGCATATTTACATTCATGTTCAAGTATTAATAGCATGTTTTGAGATCTTTTCAAGTGCTAAGTTTTGGAAGTTACTATAAGGGGCATAAACCTTGTCCTGAAATCTACATCCATACTTGACCTTTAAAAGTATTCTTAAGACCTTAGAATAGGATTTTTATTTGTGTTAAACACTTTAGGAAACCAACAAGAACAAAACCCCAAAAACAACATAAACTATAAAACAATGAAGTAAGAATAAGGTTAACTAAGCACATATGGTGCACCACACCTCATCAGTTTACCATACCCAGATTGATAATTTATGTAGAGCAATTTAATACGTTAAATTGACTAAACAGTTTTGGCAGTGTTGCCGGGGAACTGTAATTAGGAGACCTTATTTCTTACATCTAAAAAGAAATTAATAATTTCTTGAGTATGCTCTCCTCCTGCACTTTGTGTGATCTGGAGGATTAGAAAAATGATTGTTATGTAAAAAAAAAAGGAGACAAAATAAACTTCATCATTTCAATTGATTCAATAATAATAAAAAAATAAAAAACAAAGTCAAAAAAAATAAAACCCAACTACTTTGATAGGTTCAACTGTCCAAGATTGACTAGTTATGGATTGTAGTGGTCCTCAAAACATTGTGTCCTGTTTTAATAAGATTCTACAAATTAGCTGCGGGATGTAGTCTGATTCCGTAGCTAACTGTGAATTCTGCAACTAATTTCAAGTTTTAATAGGTTACAGGCATCCAACGAAGAAACCGACCACATGGGCATTTCCAGAATTGTCCTGACATGGATCCTATCTAGTCACCCAACCCAAATTGATAAAAAATTATCTTAAGACCTCAGTCAAAGTCCTGTTTTTAGTATATTTTACTTGAAGTCTTTGCTGCCTAAAATTGAAAATCATTAATCCTTCTTATAAAAATTTACAATTGTAGAGAAAAAAAAAAGAAAAACAATCAATGGTTATTCCCAATTCCAGTTTCCACTGTGGCCTCAATAGAAAATCTACATTCCTACTTGAGATTTAGCCTTGAAACAAACTGCAAAATCATAAATAAAATAAAAAACAAAAAAAATAAACCTGCAATGTAAACAATTTCTATTGCAACTTGAAATTTCCTCTGTTCTTTAGCTTTAACCTCAAATTTGAAAATTGTGGGATTATTCTGAGCTATGAAGAGAAAAAACAATTAAATAGTAGATCATCACCTTCACAACTTCTATCAGATATGCACAAAAATCAACAACTGTAGATGAATTAAGGTTCAGCTAGCTCCTTCTCCTGCTGAGCTTCAAAATGAAGATATCACTGTGTCTGGCACTTGAACAGCTATAATGACAAACCATGATAGACTAGTTTACTTCTCTACGCAACCTATAAAAAAAAATAGGTGAAAGAAATGCCTAATTCGCATGATATAAAAAGAGTCTGACTGCTAGCAAACAACTGGAATAGCTAACAGATAACTAGGTCCATAGACAGGTTGAACTAGTTCATTATGTTGATCAGATGGGATTGTGTCTGATAGGGTTCATCCATTGATATTTACTTGCTGCCATTGTTTACTATAAATATTGCAAACTTGAAGAAAATTGCCGCCATTGGTTACTGTAAATATTGAAAACCTGAAGAAAACTATTGGAGCCAAAAAGAAATAACATATGAAAAATACTTGTTCGAGTGCCTTTGAAAATTTCAACACTATTCATTTGTTATTTTCTTGTGTTCAAATTGCAAATCAAACAAAAAATCTGAATGAAAATGCATAATAGCTGAAAAATGTTAAACTTTGAATGCACTATTTGGCCAAACGGAGGTAAATTTGGAAAAAATAAAACATGGGTTTCTTCGGAAATAGGGTCAATTAGATAACCTAGAAACCGTTTTATGGAATTTGAAATGGTTTGGGAGATATCCTCAATTCTTTGGAGCTCATTTTTGTAGGCCGCGGGAGAGAAAAACGAAAATTAAATTGATGAACAGACTGTTGTTACGCCATGCCTCAATCTTGTGTGCTGACATTTCATTTTTATTTTAGCCACACCTCAGTCTTATCTACTGGCATTCAATATTAACTTTAATGACCAATGGTTTCTCCACGTGACCTGTACATTAGTTATGGTTTATTATATTATGTATCCAAAAATCACACGACTCTTTTCACTGAATCATTTCCACATTGCAGAGATTGGATCAGGTCCGGCTGTGTTGTTCCATTATTAACTCAGACTTCATTATGCCACTCCACCATGTCTTCCGCCATGCTTCACAACTTAAATACCTTTCGTATGTAACTCATACTTCATTTATGCCAAGGTGGATGTTGTGATATATTGGGTTGAATCGGCAGATAAAGAAAGATTTGCAGATGCCTTAATTCTTTTGTTTTTACCTTTTAATCATAGATAGGGACCAGTTTCCTGGTTTCTATTCAACCAAACAATGTGGCTACCTCTAGTGCTTAAGGAAGGCCGAGTTACACCATTGTCGATCTAAGGGGATAACTTCGATTCAAAAGAATCAGGCATTCAAAGGAGATATATGATGCAATCTCTATTATCTGGTAGTTTATAAAGTTGCGGGAAAGGATGATAAATTGTGTTGTAGTAGTTGGCCTGCTTCATGAGGGATACTCTGCCTCCACACAGTCTGTCTGTACACCAAGTTTTACAGCCTTCATCAATTTTTTGTTCATACAAGTCTTCTTGCTTCAAAAATCTTTCTTCATTTCATACGCAACATGTTTCTAGTTACACACCCATCAATTTTCTCCATGATATTCTTCATTTCCTATTGATACAACTGTTTTGCTTCCACATAACCACTCCGTTTTCATATATTTGTCTTCTACATTGGTGTTTACACAGTAAAAAAAGGTAGAATGGGTCTCATTGTGAGGACAAAGCCTGAAGGAGTCATTAAAGCTGTTGAGATGATCATACATTTCCATTACTCTGATATATTTTCATCACTAAAATTGTTTTGCTTCATATACCAATTACAAAGTTTTTATTTTTGAGGCATACAGTGAAGAAAATTAAAAAAATATAGCATATCATGAATAATCAGTCTTGTGCACCAGCAGTGATCTTAGGCTCTCTCTCCCTAGTACTTGGCTGCATAAAATCTCTTTTCCAATAACTTAAATCAAAAAACTGATGGTTGACTGTCTTTTAGCTATGGAATGTAGCCTGATTCCGCAGCTAACTCGCAATTCCGCAGCCATTTTCATACTTCTACAAGTTATAGGTGTCAAGAGATGAAACAAACCACATGGGTAGCTAGAAAAATGTCAGTACATGGATGGTGTCCTATTCATTTGATCCAAGTCGATGAAAAAGATCTCGGTCAAAGGGAAGTCAAGGTGTGTGTTATCACTAATTCACCACACTAAGTCGCCGCATGTCAAGAAAAAAAATAATAATTTTGAACCAATGAAATGAATAAGTTATTTGCTGACTTTTCTAAAGGTATTTATTAATTTTGGACTAATGATGAAAGATAAATGGCTAACTTTTTATTCAATATTTTTAGCTATAGAAACTATGCACATTCTGTGGCTAAAGTCCAATTCTGTAGCTGAACATCAATTTGCAACTAAAAAACCTCATTATTCAAATCAGCGTAACTTTCTCATACAAAATTAGATTTTGATGATTCAAGTATCATTGGAAAGATCTCAACAAGCTCTACACAATGAGAAATGCATCATTAGAGTTTGAAATGGTGAATAATGAAATAAATTGCTGAAAAGAAGCAACATTCAACTCGGGGCACCAATTCCAAAGCAGGTATACATTACTTTATTTTTACTTTGAGAACTTCTTTCATTAATACAAATTCTTAGTTTTGTGTGTAAATATCATAACTAGAAAGATTGATCACCTCCATCCTTTGATAATCTTACATTCCATTGCAAAAGAAGTATTAGTTTTTTTGCAGGTTCTAGGAGGAAGGACAAATAACTACAAGAGAATGGTGTCTCTCTAAGAGACCAATTTGTTTCATACGAGGATGATCAACAACAAAGAGGAAATATGTTGATGCAAAATCAGATCCAAACACTTGAAAAACTTTCAGATACTATTGTCTCCATCACATCCATACCTCATAATAAACCATTCATCTCATTTCACTCCATATTTTCCATTTACATTCACATACATTTTCCATATCTTTTTGTCCATTCATAAATAGCAAATAAAAGAAAGAGGCTCATTCACATGCTTATTGCCCATTTCCATTTCTACTCTCCATTTCAATCTTCCATTTTCATCTTTCATTTCCTGTCATTTTCATTTCGCAAATAAGCCCTGCTTCAATGCAAATTATTGAGTCCATAGTCCTTTGAATCTAAGTTTCTTGTAAAGACACCTTGAGGCTTGCATGCCTTAATGGCAAGTTCTCATGCTGACAAACAATGGGAATACATCAATGTCCCTTGTTCGTTAGATATTCTATGTGACTCGACATCAGAAAATTCATCCGTACCTAGCAAGATGTGTTTTGGCATCTTGACTGTCATTGTCATCAATGGTGAGAGTTCTTGTGTTGACTAGTGGCATCCATTAATGGTCACTAAGTCAACAATTTCCTACCATGTTAGACATCAGAACATGTTTTCACATAGTAGGAGTTGTGCCAATGAGTTTTGAAGACATGAAGACTATTATTTTCAGCATTTTGGAGCAGATTCACCAAGTTTTAGTAGAAGCAATAAAAAATCATCTTAACTTTTTATCCATGACTCTTCTTGTTCAGCCACTTGAAGAAGAATGTGATCAGAATTTTGCATCCACCACACATACAACTCATTCATTCCAAAGGGTAAGTTAAGGTACGTCATTTTCTAACTTTTAACCATAGAATTCTGTAAAAAGTTAGAATGATAATTGTTGGAAAAACATTTCTCTTCCTCATTTCATAAAATTGCCAATACCATCGGTTGGGGGGGGGGGAATACATTCATCTTGATATCTTTCTATGTCCATATCATACTCAGGAGCCCACATACTTCCAACATATATTAACTATTACATTGTTATTATCAGCATACAATGGCTTTCTGAAAAGTGCATAAAGGATAAAATGGATAGAAACAAAATCATGGTTGTCACACAAGAACCAACCATCATGCAATCCAATAAATATATACATTGCAAAAAATAATCCAAATATCATTATGCAAAGTTCAGAGATCAAAATAGAATGCAACAAAAAAAAATTATGGTTGTAACACAAGAACCAACCATGTTGCTATTCAAGTAAAACACTTTACATAAATATGAAGTTATCAAATGATATCATGCAAAGTAAGCCAAAGCTCAAGGATCAAAAGAATTCATGTAATATATACTGCATGAGAACATGCAATAGCTTCAGTTGGGGGCTATGTTGGGTCTTGAAAATGTCATTCATTTCCATTACACTTTCACTATTATGTCCATTATATCACCTCCATTTCACTACTATGTCACTACATTCATCCCATGTTCATTATCATTGGGCCACATTTATGTTTTTCCAAACTTTATTAATTCTTAGCCTTTTTAAGTGAATTTGTCGTTAAAAATTAGGAAATAATGTGCATATGCTTATACCTAAGAAGTGGTTTGAGATTGTTGACATGTGTAGGTCAAAAGGAGGCTTCTAAAAGACCCTTATGTGGCACTCTAAGGCCAAATTCGAATTTGAGTGGAAAGAATCATGGGATCATGAGAATATGTGTCACATCTCCTAATTGTATTGAAACTCTAAGAAGACATGTGTCTTATCAGTTCCTATTTTGATTAGGACTCTAGAGGTAGCGGGAGAGATTCATGGACTCTCATTAATGAAATAGCTTCGCATCTTTTTGTATAAATAGGAGATCTCTCTCCTTCATTTGTTAGCTTGTTATTCTTATCTTAGCTTGGCTTTGTAGTTCTTCCTTGATGGCTTTGGAAAGCTTTGGAGAGCTTTGCTGTACTTTGTAATTTTGAAGAATTTGAATAAAGCTTTGATCTTCTCAAAATAGAAGGAGATGTGAAGTAAATGTTATGGAGCACATTAGAATGTAAGGTAGATTAGATTTTATTTTGTAATTTTTCTTTGATTTCATTTATGTATGTCATTTATTGCTTTCAAGTTTGATAGTTTAGATTTTTCATTCATGTAATTTTAATTCATGCAAGTGTGTACAACTGGTTGATTATAGATTAGTTTTTCTTTACATGTTTTTGCATCAAATAGTAACATGATATTTGCCTCTCTACTGAACTTTTTCTTAAGCTTTTCAATTTCAATTATGCTTTGATTTGAGTCTTATTTATTTTTTATTGTTAATTAGTTTAGATATCAAATTCTTCATGTCATTTGACGTTATCTCCAGAGCCATGGCTTAACCCCGAAAAGCTACTTGATGAGCTATTAGATTATGAGTGAAGTGATTTGATTTTACTTTCATCTCTGCAATTAGAGATCAGTTTCTTCATGTTATTGATGTTATCTCCAGAGCCATGGTTTAACCCCAAAAAGCTACTTGGCGAGCTATCGGATTATAAGTGACGTGACTTGATTTTAATTTCATTTTCAAGTAGGTAATTTAGATATCAATTTTTCATGTTATTGACATTATCTCCAGAGCCATGGCTTAACTCGGAAAAGCTACTTGGCGAGTTATTGGATTATAAGTGAAGTAAATTGATCTTGCTTTTGTTAGTCTGCAATTTTTGGTTTGTTTGAGTGCAATAGTTTAAATTTTATTTTTGTAATTAGATGGTCAGCAGAGATAGTGATTTCATGATCAGTATTTCATCTTTTGTTTGATTTAAGTAGCTGCATATTTACATTCATATTCAAGTATTAATAGCATGTTTTGAGATCTTTTGAAGTGCTAGGTTCTGGAAGTTACTATAAGGGACATAAACCTTGTCTTCAAATATACATCCATACTTGATCTTTAAAAGTATTCTTAAGACCTTAGAATAGGATTTCCATTTGTGTTAAACACTTTAGGAAACCAACAAGAACAAAACCCCAGAAACAAAATAAACTATAAAAGAAGGAAGTAAGAAAAAGGTTAACTAAGCACATATGGTGCACCACACTTCATCAATTTACGATACCCGCATTGATAATTTATGTAGAGTAATTTAAGACGTTAAAATGACTAGACAGAGATCATGTCATCCTCTTACCAACTAACCCAGACGATCTCCACCATCGATGTGACCCATCCAATCGAACGACTGTCACGCAATCTCGCGCAAATTCTTGCACGACTGATATCAGGTCGAGAGCATGCAAGAAAAGTAGTTTTCCCGTGCTACGTGTCGATTACTAAGGTTAATCGTGTGAAATCATAGAATACCATTTACAACTTTTTTTCCAAGCGAGATACTATTTTCCACTTTTCGAATACTACCCACGTGCTCAATATGGAACTTAAAGAAAGACATTTAAGGAAAGGTTTAGTGCTTACCCCAAAAGGGAATATTATAAGGAATATTCCTTGGAATATTATTTTTTTTAATATTTTCAAAAACCAAATTAATCTTGGTCAAACGTAGAAAAATTGCAGTTTACTGGACTTTTCAAATATGTGATAACTCCTTCATATGGTATTGGTTTTTCAAACTATTCACGGTGTCAGAATCAAGAATACAAGATCTATCTATTAAACAAAGTCTTTCGGTAGAAATCACATGAAATAATTTTTTGGCCGATGCATTTCGAACCAACAAGTGTGGTTTATCATCAGTACAAGATGAAGAGGCAGACCATGGCAAAGGCTTAAATAGAGAGAAATGTAGATACATGCTCTCTATTTAAACCTTTGCCATGGTCTGCCTGTTCATCTGGTCCTGATGATGAACCACACTTGTTGGTTCGAAATGCATCAGCCAAAAACTTCTCTCATGTGATTTCTACCGAAAGAATTTGTTTAATTCATTATCGATCACAGATGCTTCTATACAGAGATCTATCTAGTCACTCAAGTTCGACACTCGTTCAAACACTTTGAAATTTGAGCTATGACTAAGGAGATTGATCAATATGTAATCACTTCTCCCCATTAGGAATATCTTGGACCCCAAAAGACTGATATATTGATCTGTACAGTAGATGAGAGTACAACATACTCTTCTTTCAGCCTCCATACACTTGCCTTGCATGGCTAGTGCCTTTGAAACAAAACTCGGAGGTAGCCGACACTTCCCTTCCGGGATGCGCTTGTTCTCCTGTTAAGAACTGTCTTCCTTGAACTCATTCAGAATTTCTATTGAGAAGTTTACAAAAGGTAGCTAAACATTGCTTCCTTGATCATTGACCCAAGGTGGCTCAAATAAACATGAGATTACATCATAAATATATGCATACTTAACTGAAATTTTCATATGTACCAATGAAAATATGTTTTACTGTGTCAAGAAGTCAAACCACTTATTAACAAGCCACTTCTATGATGAGTTTTACTGCGACAAATCTTCTTCTAACATCTTGTCAAAAACCACATAATGCAAAAAAACAACTTGACAACATAAATTCACATCATGTGAATCATCATCATGTCTCTTACATCTTGTTACAAATGTTCGACTAAATCACAAGCTGACAAAACGTACCTTTTCCAAACAATTGACTCTCCATGTCAAGCATATACAAAAGAACTTGACGATTCTTTTCAAAGTAGAAAGAATTCCACCTCTTGTGAAACACTTTATCATTATCTCCCTTTTCAATCTTGAAGACAAAATCAACTTTTCCAAGTCAATATGACATTGCATGCATGTTTAAACAAAGTAATTGACCGTCAAGTCAATTACACATACATGTTCAAATACAATGAAATCATCAACATTCCTTTGTTCATGCATACCATTCTCATGCATGTATTACATTCTTCAACTTTCTCTCAAGCACAATCCTAGGTACAAGATCCTCAATCATATTTAAATGTACTTACAAAGCTGAAATGAACATAATTTTGCTGCAATAAAGTGAGTCTCATACTCAACTTTTTCATTCACCTTTTTGGTAAAACCCTGCAACTTGCATTCCATTGGCAAAGAAATGTATCAAATTAAAAGACATGAAACCTTGATTGGATAAGAACTCTAACCATTTCTTACCAATCCACATCAAAGGCGCTTCCTTTAACTGCACATTGACATCAACATGTGAATTATCTTGAAACACATCAATTATGGAAACTTCCTTTCCATTCTTGCCATTCTCTTTTTCCACCTTCCTCAAATTTCGTGGAAGCATTGTTGGATTCAAAATCCAACACTTTTCAGCAATATGTCCTTGCTTATGGCAATAACTGCAACACATGTTCATCCTCTTTCTAGCATAATTTTCCTTATCCAATGGACATTTGGCTTCTTGCCTCCTTTTCTTCAAAAGTTTCCTGTGTGTGGCCATTTTCTTCCAACATCTAGAACCACTATGGTTAACCAAACTACAAAAGTAACATGCAATTTTTTTCCAATTCTTATGTGGAAATTTACCATGCTTTACATAATCAAAATAAATTCGATTGAAATCAGATTTATACCTTCCTCTTTCACCTTTGTTTCCTTCATGAGAAGGTGAATCAAATGAAGAGGTGACTCCCTTCGAAACATCGCCAATCTCTTCAATGATTTTAGAGATTTCATAAATCCCTTGTTTGAGTGCATGCTTATGAATACCTTCTTCTTGCAAAGTATGTTTCAAACAATTGCATTCTCCATGAATACAATCTTTACATACTTGAGGTAGAGAACTTAAAATGAAAATCCTTCTAGGAACTGTTTCAATTGCCTTCATGGCTGTGTGGAACTTTCTCCATAAGATTGTCCATAGCCAAGACCCAAATACTTAGGCCTTTCCTCAACCATTATTGGCTCAACAATGCCCTGTGCATGTTTTCCCAATCCTTTGCTTCATATCCCATTTTTGACATCAACTTCGACCCTATGCCTCCTGTATGTTTTTCAAAAGAGCCAACATAAACATTCTTAGAGGAAATTGAAGACAAACTAGGATTTTTACCTCTCCCTTAAATTGATGCTTAACTAAGGCTTCTTTGGCAACAAGGATCTGTGTCTCCATCTCATGCGTCCTTTCTAGGTTCATATTTGCAATATGAAGTTGGCTCTCCATTTCCTGCAACTTGTCAAAAAGAAACTACTTCTCTTCCTTCATGGAATTCAACTGCTCTCAAAGTTTGGTGCTCTTCCTTTCATCTTCATACATTTTTTTCACCATATCCATCATGATGAACAAGTCTCGCATCATGTCTTCATCAAAGAATCTTGTAAAGGAGGAGGATTTTGAAAAATCACTTGTATAAGTTGTCATTATAGAAATGAACAAAAGAACTTCAACAAAATTCACAAAGCTTTCAAAGAACTAATGGCTATAGAGTCAAACTCTTATTCAAGCAGCCTTTTGCAAACAAATCCTCTTGTGCTTCAAGGGTTTACTTGAGGTCCTTTGGGTAATTAGAATGCCTTCAGCCCTTTATAAACTCAAGCAACAGTCAGTTTACAAAGAGTCAAATTCTTTATACTGTTTAAACACCTTTCAAGTCAAACAAGAAACCTATTACTTTGTCAATCAAGCAACCTGCTCTAATACCACCTGATCTAAAATGGGGTTTTGATAACTTGTTATGCTTACAAGAACCTCCCACTCAGTTAAGCAAATAAATGATCTAGCTTATATATGACATTTGCAAAATTAAATACTTGAAAAAACTGTATGTTTTCTTTTAACTGTTTAAGTGCTTTAAGTCCATTTGTTTTTGCTGATATTAAACACATATAACAGCGATATAATGCAACATATAAAAATAAACACATAACAACAAATTTAATATAGGATTTCACCCGAATATCGTGGGCTACATCTCCTTGAGCTTTTGTCATCTTTACTTAGCTCTTTGGGATTATGGCAAAGTTTCTTTTACAATTTCCACACTTAATGCAAAAGGTTACTTGAACTTAACCAATGGGGTTAGAATACCATCTATATCCCTGTCATGGCTTTCATCACTCTGCAAATAGATCTAAGCTCTCTTAGACTTGATTCCTTCGATCAGTGCTCTGAGCTACCCTGAGCTTCTTGATGGCACTAACTCCTTCAAAATTATTTAACTCTCACTGAAACCTCATCTCCTATCTCCAGCACATATCAGACACAAAAATAGACTGAACATTTGCTCAAAATGAGCACTGCATCCCCAAACTAGGCCTTCCTCCACGGTTGGCATAGGTTGCCTGAAACTTCCTTGTAGCATCCTGAACTTTAGAAGTCTTCAAATTCTTTTAAAAATCCCTGCAATGGATTCAAAAGGCTCATTATAGTTCGGAATGAATGTTGATTCGCTGAGAACGAGTACTGGTAGCTCCTACAACTGCCTCCAACTCCTAGTGGCCCTGAGCTCCAAAATCTCCCTGGATGAAACTCACTATGAAGTTGACTTCTTCATCTTCTCTAAACTATTCCATTAGTTTTAGAAGTCTCTAGTTAGCCTAGCTAATCTCTTGTTTCACTCCCTCTGGTTGAAAACTACTCCTGGAGTGCATTTAGTCAATATCCCCTATGGATACTCCACCAATTTCGGTGAACTGCACCTAAATCTAGTTAAACTTAGCATAAACACTCTTTTTAGCCACTTCGCCAGGCTAACCGTCGGAGGTGAGCCATTACAATAACTGTTTGGGCATGCATATGAGGCAGTATAATCCCAGCGGTTAGGGATAATCCTCTATAGAGCTGTCCTATCTTGTTGGAGGTCAGGGGTTCAGTTTCGTTGGACCCCAACAAATTTTGTATAACCATTCCAGGGCCACGTGGCAACCTCCCGGCTTGCCACGTGTCAGTACCTAATACCACTTTCATGCAAAAAAGCTACATCTTCACACAATTCGCACGTGGACCTGTGGGTTATGGGCCCACATATACATCGAAAGCATTTCAAATAGTGGAATCTCCACCGTCGATCTATCCCACTCGATCCAACGGATATCGCGTCATCTGCTCACCAACTAACCTAGAAGGTCTCCACCGTTGATGTGACCCGTCCAATCAAACGGCTGTCACGCAATCTCGTGCAGATTCTTACATGGCCAGTATCAGGTCGAGAGCGCACGAGAAAAGTAGTTTTATCATGATACATGTCGACCGCTAAGGCTAATCATGTGAAATCGTAGAATGCCATTTACAACTTTTTGTCCGCGCGAGATAGTTTTTCCCACTTTTGGAATAATACCCACATGCTTAATATGGAACTTAAAGAAATACGTTTAAGGAAAGGTTTAGCGCTTACCCCAAAAGAGAATATTCCTTGGAATATACTTTTTAAAATATTTTCGAAAACCAAATTAATCTTGGTCAAATGTCCAAAAATTGAAGTTTACTGGACTTTTCAAATTGCGATAACTCCTCCATATGGTATCGGTTTTTTGAATCATTCATGGCACTAGAATTAGGAAGACGAGATCTATCTGATCGTTCAGGTTTGACACTCTTTCAAACACTTTCAAATTTGAGCTACCACTAAGGTCACTGATCAATATATGATCATACAGACCATCGCATACATCAGGATACCGACTGCACTTCCATATGGAACATGGGACATGTCCTCTTCCTCTTCTTTTGTCTTGGGACATTGTTTAGCAGATAACTTTACACCTACAGGAATATGAACCTTCACTGGCTTACTATCCTACATATTAAACCTCTGCAGTATTTTCTCGACATACTTCCTCTGGTTTAACCATAGCTTCCTCTTTTCCTGATATCTTTTAATTTCCATGCCCAAAATATAGTTTGCAGCACCAAGATATTTCATGATGAATTTGGAGGACAATTGGGTCTTCAAATCTTGGATAATTTGTTTGTCATTTCCAACCAGCAACATGTCATCCACATACAAGCCAAGATAAATAACACGGTCCCCAATTAATTTAAAGTACACACAATGATCTGCTTTGCTTTTGGTGAAGCCAAGTCCCTGTATAAATGTATCAAATTTCTGATACCACATCCTTGGTGACTATTTTAACCCATACAGAGACTTTTTTAACTTGCATATCAGTTCTTTCTTTCCCTTCACTGCAAAGCATTCAGTTTTCTTCATGTAGATCTCCTCTTCCAGATCCTGTGAAGAAATTTTGTCTTCACATCCATCTATTCTACCTCAAAATCAAAAGCAATAGCAACAAATAAAAGTAATATAATAGAAGCTACCTTGGCAACAAGAGAAAAAATATCACCAAAATCAATTATTGGCATCTAGGAATAACCTTTTTCTACCAACCAAGCTTTTTATTTCTCCACCTTTCCTTCTACATTCATCTTCTTCTTGAACACCCATTTTCTTCTTAATCTTCTTATTCCTCTTCATCTTCTGATTCCTCTTCTGCTATAGAGTTTGATTCTTCCTCCTTTAGCTTAAAATCTATCTTCTCAGGTTCCTTTGAAGGTACTTCATGTTTAATAACATCTTTCACCTATCTGAACACCACATCTCAGTTGTACACAGCCTTCCTTATTACTGGGTTCCAAAGCTTATAACCCTTTAAACCATCCTTATACCCAATTGGCAATAAAGATGCACTTTTCAGATTTACTATCCAACTTTGTTATTTTCTCCTTTGGAACATATACATATGCATCACATCCAAATACTCTCATATGTGAAAGGGAGGGTTTCTTACCATTCCATACCTCTTGTGGAGTCTTATCCTCCAACACTCATGAAGGTGATCTATTGACTAGGTAACATGCAGTCTCCACCGCCTCTACCCAGAATTCATGTCCTTACCCGACACCATTGAGCATGCTTCTTGCCCTTTCCATCAATGTCTTGTTCATTCTTTCTACAACTCTATTTTTATCAGTTGTGTATGGAGTAGTCTTATGTCATGCTAGACCACACTTATTACAGAATTATTCAAATTCCTTCTTGCAAAAATCTCCACTATTGTCTATCCTCAACACCTTTATTTTCTTCTCTGTCTGGTTTTCCACCAAAGCCTTAAATTCTTTAAACCTGTCAAAGACTTTAGATTTCTTCTTAAGGAAATATATCCATGTATTCCTTGAGAAGTCATCTATAAATGATACATAGTACACAGACTTACCGATTGATTGAACCTTCACAAGTTCAAACACATCACTGTGCACAAGATCTAATATTTTTTTCGCCCTCTCACCACCAGAGGGAAACTCCACCTATCTGCTTCCCATATACACAATTTTCACAGAAATCAAAATCCAAAGAGCTATTACTCATACCTTGTACCATACCTTTACCATGAATTTGTTGGCATTATGATGCATGTGTTGTACTAGATGGCAACCCACTTATAGCAGAACAACTCACTTGTGTATGGTAACTAGATGAATCTACAGGAGAGATATCAGATGTGACAGAACGCATGGCAGTTGTGTTTACAGATGTGACAAAATGCAGGGTAGTTCAAAGGAATCAGTTCAGAAGTAATGTACAATGGAAAATAACATTATAATAGGTCTATTCAGAGGGAACAGAGTAATGATACAAATGAATAAGACGAAGGAACAAAGGACTACAGATCAGGATCAATAAGTTGAATAAAAAGTACATTTTCAAGTATGTTAAGTTGTATATGTGGGTTCATTGTACAAAAAGAGCGTATACACGTGTGTTAACAGAACAAAAGGAGCGTATATGTATACACACACTTTCACAGGAGGAAAAGCGTGTACATGTTGGAAAACCAAGGTTTTTGTCTAAGGTATTTAGTCCAAGGTATTTGTTCCAAGGTATTGACATTAGGTATTTGGTCCAAGGTATTGGTCCTAAGTGGTTTTGGTCCAAGGTATTGAGAAAGGCATAAAACTATGTAAGGAGGAGAAAATAATTAGGCCACGTGGTGCAAGGATTGAATATCTTATGAAGTGTTAGATCAAATATGTAGGTTATGGGTTTTTGATGCTTTGCTTGATCTGAACTAAGGATGCACCTATGTGGTTGATTATGGATGAAGGATCAAGATCATAAGGCCTGAAATGAATTATCATTATGTGGTTTGATCATGGATAGTCTATATTTGAATACTGATGTATGTTTTCTTCGATAAATGTTATGATTTGGGTATCCCTGAAGTCTAGAATAGATGTGAAGTTTTAAGTTAGTATTTGTAGATCTGTATGTTAGTTCGCTTTGGTGAAGGTGAGTATACACACTGGTTCAGCTCTTCCAAGTAGCGTATGCAAAATAGAAGCTTGATGTTCAAGGATGACTGATCTATCAGATCAGTGATGTTGTTTTACTACTATCTATCAATGAAGTCTTCTTAGATCTAAAAGTAAAACTGAATGCATAAATAGTTTGTGTCTCAATGATTAATTGATTGGGAAATAAGGGTGATCCTTGTTGCTAACTTTTTAGAACTCTGTAATATGACAATAGATCTTCATAATGTAACTGATAGGTACAGTTTGTGGTTCAGAGGTTTTATGATGCAGTATCTTTAAAATTATAAGTAGGTTGGGCTAAAGGAAGTAGCGTATACACGCAAGTTTTCTTCATTTAAGGAGCGTATACATTCTGACACATGCCTTTTGAGTTTACAGTGGTTCTGGTTATTCATGCAGAGTTCTCGGTTATGCTTTGTGTTCTGGTGATTGTATTCTAGTGACAGTGTTCTAAATGTTCAAATTGACTAATTGTGATTTGCTTTAGTGATGATGGGCTGTCAGTGATTGATTAATTCAGTTTTGGTTGGTTCAGAGAGTAATGATTGAGTTTCAGTGATTTCTTGATGCAGATGTATTTGATGGTTATATTGCAGTTATGATTTTGAGCTTCAATGTTGTTGATGGGACTAGTATGAAAATTGGATGAAGCATGGCCTTCAGATTGTGATGTTTTGTTCGAGGAATATCCAGTCTGAAAATTTATGAAATGTGGTCCCTGGAGGAAGAGAAAAGGTTGTAGCCTTTTGTAGGCCGGTTCCTACGTACTGGTAAACATGTCGGCCAGTACAAGAGGCAGGGGGCTAGAGCTCCCTTCCAGTGGTAGCTGGAAAATGAGTAAAGGTTGGAGCCTTCTGTAGGTCGGCGCCAACGTACTAGTAAATGGATTGGCTAGTACAAGAGCTAGGGGGTTGTAGTTCCCTTCCAGTAGAAGTTGGAGAATGGGAGAAGGTTGTATCCTTCTGCAGGTGAGTGCCTGCGTACTGGTATGAGTCTACACCAGTACAAGATTGTAAATGGATTTTCTTATTATTAAAGAAGACAGAGACAATAGCAGCAGGTGGTTTTCACCCACATTGGGTTTCCACCTTAAATTTTGGTGCTCATGTGTGTTTCTTACGTGTGATGGTTTATTCTGTTATTACTGCACATGGTTACTATTTAATGTTTAATAAATTACTGATGCACTAATTAAATATCAGCATATGATGAATTAACTTAATCATAAGATCACTAGATATACGATGGTTGCCTTAAGAACTGTTGAGTGCACACGTGATTTACCTTCACTGAAGTAGTGTATATAAATATGATTATCGAACTGAAAAATTTATTGATTTGTAAATATTGATTCAGCCCCCCCCCCCCCCACCTCTCTGTACTATTTCCAACAATTGGTATTAGAGCAGGTCCTTTGGCAGAAGCTTGGTCGCTTGAAGGAAATCTGTAGAAATAATGGGAAAGAAGCTAAAGAAGAAAGCACCTCAAAAGAAGAAGGTATATCAAAGGAACCATGACAGTGGGAGAGACAATTGGGGATTATGTGGAAGCAACTCTTCAGATTCAGAATCACCTGAGAATGAAGACGAACAAGCAAAAGAACTATCAGGTATGAATTTGTTGTCCTCTGGTGATACATTTCTCTGTTCATTTGAAGATAATGAAAGTGATAGAAAAACAATTGAATTTTCCCTTATGGGTGAGGAAAAATTTAAAAGGGTCACAGATATAATTAGAGATAAAAAAGATCTAATTGATAAAAGGGAATGTACCTACAAAGAAGAAGTTACCAAATTAAAATATCAATTAGCGGAAGGAAACAAGGTAATGAATTAGTACAAGGAAAAGGAAGATCAATGTCAAAAACTACAGGATGAAGTGACATCATTAAGAAATGAAGTATTATTTCCAACAATTGGTATTAGAGCAGGTCCTTTGGCAGAAGCTTGGTCGCTTGAAGGAAATCTGTAGAAATAATGGGAAAGAAGCTAAAGAAGAAAGCACCTCAAAAGAAGAAGGCATATCAAAGGAACCATGACAGTAGGAGAGACAATTGGGGATTATGTGGAAGCAACTCTTCAGATTCAGAATCACCTGAGAATGAAGATGAACAAGCAAAAGAACTATCAGGTATGAATTTCTTGTCCTCTGGTGATACATTTCTCTGTTCATTTGAAGATAATGAAAGTGATAGCAAAACAATTGAATTTGCCCTTATGGGTGAAAGAGAAAAAAATTAAATAGAGGAAAAATTTAAAAGGCTCACAGATATAATTAGAGATAAAAAAGATCTAATTGATAAAAGGGAATGTACCTACAAAGATGAAGTTACCAAATTAAAATATCAATTGGAGGAAGGAAACAAGGTAATGAATCAGTACAAGGAAAAGGAAGATCAATGTCAAAAGCTACAGGATGAAGTGACATCATTAAGAAATGAAGTAAGTGAAAAGAGTACAATAATCAAGAGACTTAAAGATAAATCTAGTTACTATGAAAGTATTTAAGCTAAGATCCTCTCTCTAAAAGAAGACCTTGAAAAATCAAATAAGTAGAATGAATAACTGCTCCAAGCAGATGAAGAACAAGAAAATGACATTCTCAAATTAAGGAAACAAGTGGAAGAAGGAAGAAAGGCTGAAGAAATCTTGAAGAAGAAATATTTGGAAAAGGAAGAGCAATATCAGGTCGAGGTAAATATCTTAAAAGGTAAATTAGAAGAAAAGGATAAATTATTACGATTTCAAGACAGTACTAAGATTTTGGATAATATTCTTAGTAGTCAAAGGTCTCCTACCATCAAAACTGGTCTTCGTTTTCATAAATATGTTGAAGGTGAATCTAGCTCACAAGGTGAGGCAAGGAATTCTAATGCAAAATCTGAAATGCTCAATAAGGAGATGACAGGTCAACCCCATCAACAATCAAGGAAAGAAAGTCTTCAAAGAAAATCTTTTGTGCCTAACTGTGGAAGTGATAGTCGGTTATTTCCTCCAATGAATAATGTTGAATGTTTTATATGTCATAATTCTAGACATGTTGTAGCGATATGCAGAAGTAGAATGGTTCAAGACTGTCACACAAAAAGATCATTAGCTTCCAGGTACTTTAAGGGATATTGTTTTTCTTGCAACATGTTTGGTCAGAAAGCCATTGATTGCCATAGAAGGAATATGAAACATGTAAGATGTTATTCTTGTAACAAGTTTGGACATATAGCAAAGGAATGCAAAAGAAAATTTCAAGCACCATATGAAAAGGAGAGAACATCATCATCATCATAGATATCGAAGAAGAAGGAAGTACAGTCAGAAAGATGTGGCATAGCACAGTGTATAGACATAACAGACTCAGGGGGAGCTACAAGTGTGAAACTTCAGTGTTCTAAATCACATACACAATTTTCATGAAGACAAGTTGCATATATACATGAGTTCGAAGCTCCACAGTCGCGTATATATGGGTTTGAGGAAAAAGCAGTGGGACAAACTCAGAAAAAGGGGTCTGATATGGTTCAATCAATATAAAATATCTGGTTGATGATGATTACAATCTATTGATAATATGTATAAGTGCTCTTGGCCCTCATAATTTGCTACTGAATTGACATATATCTAATTCATAATGATGCCTTTATATTTCTTAGTGATATATGCAAAGATCATATCTGACAGTGAACAGGTGGCATAGGTTCAGGGGGAGAATATGATATTCTTGTAATTTTCATTGTTGCCATTATGTTTAGAAGTCTTTGGTATGTAATGATTCTTATCAATGGTGATGAGGCTTATGTGGCTAAAAGTGTTTAAATGATACATCATGCAATGTTTTGATTATGAGTTGCCCATTTTGATGATACTTGTATTGCTTGGGGTTACATAGTTGTTATTTAGATCAGATTTATGGATGATTGTGAATGAATTTTTGATGATGCATACAGTACATATATGTTTCTTACATGGTGATATTCATAAGGACACAGAGAAGTACAAAGCTTGAGTACACAACTTCATTATTTGATGATGAGCCACTCATTTCTTTTATGTTGGTGTCATCATGCCTTCAATGATGCATAAAATTCATATGGTGCAGTTATGATGCAAGATTCATATAGTTCTTGGCTCTCACATCATTTAATATTGTTGTTGTTGATTGTATCAAGAAAGCTTGAAAAATTACCATGCGCTCATGGTTTTCTAGATACATAATTGATGGATACACGTTATGTTGGATACATGGATGATTACTTAAGTTGCATATGGATAAATATTGTTGGGTGGCCAATAGAATGGTGTTATTGCACGTCTCATGAAGACATAGATATTTGAAGACATGGATATTTGGAGACATGGCCTACTTAGTCACATAATGATGATGAATTCTTACCTTATGATGATAGGTTTATACTCACTTATGTTGATTATCATGGTTGATTCTTATCAGATGTGAGATGTTCCCTAGTGATGATTCATGGTTGATATATTGAGGGTTCTTGTGGAAAGATCATGTTGTTATTGATGATGACATTATGATCATAGATGATGACTATGGTATTTTCACATACATATGATATGATGTGAATGATTTTGTGTTACTTCTTGGAGATATGACATATGCTTAGTTGATTCATGGAAGGTTATGATAAGGCTCTTTCTACTAAGGAAACGAAGCAAGTTGATCTTGATGAGATCAAGAGGATGAGTTGATATATATATGTGGCATACTTTGTCACAGGTTGTTGGTATTTACTTCAGAATTGATGATGGACATATATAGGTTACGGGTCTGGATGTTGTTAATAGATGCTCATGGTGCAGATTATATATGGTGTATGATAGTTGATGATGACTATCATGGTCTTGTTTAGATCTTTGGTCTCTGTTATAAATTTCATGTATATCACTTGATGAAAAAGTCATATAAAGGCCCATGATGTAATAATATGTCTCTGACTGTCATAGTATTTTAATGGGTCCTTTTGGTCATATGATGTAATTTATACCCCCACTATGCATGGGAAGGATGATGTAATAATTTCTATATTTCAGTCATGTATAAACATATGGTATATCCCCACTTGGATGGGTAGATGAGTCAAATTTGGTATATCCCCACTTGGTTGGGAGATTGATGTATGTATGAGTCAATGGCGATAGGAAGGTAATACTCACATAGTTGAGTTATATAGTGCATCTCAGCATGTACAAAGGGGGAGTTTAATCGGAGAATTCAGCATGTGCCTAGTAGAAGCATGATCAATGTTTATATTCAGTTGTTCAGATATGAAAGTATTCATTTTGGTCAGCCTTTTTCCCTTGATATCAAAGGGGGAGAATATTTTGGTACACCCTTTGCCCTTGATGTCAACGGGGGAGATTATTTTGGTGTTTCTTTTTATCTCTAACAGTTTCTATAGCTTGAAGTAATCAACACCAACATGGTTGCCATCAAGTCCAAAGGGGGAGACTGTTGGCGTTATGATGCATGTGTTGTACTTGATGGAAACCCACTTATAGCAGAACAAATCACTTGTATATGGTAACTAGATGAATCTACAGGAGAGATATCAGATGTGACAGAATGCATGGAAGTTGTGTTTACAGATGTGACAAAATGCAGGGCAGTGCAAAGGAATCAATTCAGAAGTAATGTACAATGGAAAATCACATTATAGCATGTCTATTTAGAGGGAACAAAGTAATGATACAAAAGAATAGGATGAAGGAACAAAGGACTACAATTCAGAATCAAGAAGTTGAATAAAAAGGACATTTTCAGGTAAGTTAAGTTGTATACGCAGGTTCACTATACAAAAAGAGCGTATACATGCAGGTTAACATAACAAAAGGAGCGTATACGTATACACTCACTTTCACAGGAGCAAAAGTGCGTACATGTTGGAAAACCAAGGTTTTGGTCCGAGGTATTTAGTCCAAGGTATTTTGGTCCAAGGTATTGATCCAAGGTATTTGGTCTGAGGTATTGACCTTAGCTATTTGGTCCAACGTATTGAGAAAGGCCTAAAACTATATAAGGAGGAGAAGGTCATTAAGCCAAGTGGTGCAAGGATTGAATATCTTATGAAGTGTTAGATCAAATATGCAGGTTATGGGTTTCTGATGCTTTGCTTGATTTGAACTAAGGATGCATCTATGTGGTTGATGATGGATGAAGGATCAAGATCATAAGGCCTGAAATGATTTATCATTATGTGTTTTGATCATGGATAGTCTAGATCTAAATATTGATGCATGTTTTATTTTGTAAATGTTATGATCTGGGTATCACTGAAGTCTGGAATAGCTGTGAAGTTTTAAGTTAGTATTTGCATATATGTATGCTGGTTCGCTTTGGTGAAAGTACGTATACACACTTGTTCGGCTCTTCCAAGTAGCGTATGCAAAAGAAAAGCTTGATGTTCATGGATGACTGGTCTATCGGATCTGTGCTATTGTTTTACTGTTGTCTGTCAATGAAGTCTTCTTAGATCTGAAATTAAAACTGAATTCATAAACAGTTTGTGTCTCATTGATTAATTGATTGACAAAGAAGGGTGATCCTTGTTGCTATCTGTTTACAACTCTGTAATATGATAGTATATCTTCAGAATGTCACTGATTGGTATAGTTTGTGGTTCAGAGGTTTTATGATTCAATATATTTAGAAGTATACGTAGGTTGGGCTAAAGGAAGTAGCGTATACACACAAGTTTTCTTCATTAAAGGAGCGTATACATTCTGACACACACATTTTGAGGTTACAGTGGTTCTGGTTGTTCATGCAGAGTTCTGGGTTATGCTTTGTGTTCTGGTGACTGTATTCCAGTGACAGTGTTCTGAATGTTCAGATCGATTGATTTTGATTTGATTTAGTGATGATGCGATGTCAGTGATTGATTAATTCAGTTTTGGTTGGTTTAGAGATTAATGATTGAGTTTCAGTGATTGGTTGATGTAGAGGTATTTGATGGTTGTATTGCAGTTATGATTTTGAGCTTCAATGTTGTTGATGGGACAAGTATGAAAATTGGATGAAACATGGCCTTCAGATTGTGTTGTTGTGTTTGAGGAGTATCCAATCTGAAAATTTATGAAACATGGTCCCTGGAGGAAGAGAGAATGTCGTGGCCTTCTATAGTTTGGCGCTTACGTACTGGTAAACATATCAGCCAGTACAAGAGCCAGGGGGCTGGAGCTCCCTTCTAGTGGCAGCTGGAAAATGAGTAAAGGTTAAAGCATTTTGTAGGTCGGCGCCTACGTACTAGTAAATGGATCAGCTAGTACAAGAGCTAGGGGGTTGTAGCTCCCTTCCAGTAGAAGCTGGAGAATGAGAGAGGTTTGTAGCCTTCTACATGTGGGTGCTTGCATACTGGTATGATTCTGCACCAGTACAAGATTGTAAACAGATTTTCTTATTATTAAAAGAAGACAGAGACAACAGCAGCAAGTGGTTTTCACCCACATTGGGTTTCCACATTAAATCTTGGTGTTCATGTGTGTTACGTATGTGTGACGGTTTATTCTATTATTACTACACATGGTTACTGTTTAATGTTTAATAAAGTACAGATGCACTGATTAAAGATCAACATATGATGAATTAACTGAATCATAAGTTCACTGGATATACGTTGGTTGCCTTAAGAACTATTGCATGCACACACGAGCTACCTTCACTGAAGTAGTGTATCTAAATCTGATTATCGAAATGAAAAAGTTATTGATTTGTAAATACTGATTCAACCCCCCCTCTTAGTAATATAACACAACCCAACAACACATTGATTTCCAGGCACTTCCCAGGTTCCAAAAAGACCAAATGTGGTAAGATCGATATAAAAAAAATCACAAGTCTCCCTTTGAGAGCTATCACTACAACAAAAAAGGTCATTGGTGAGGGTCATGCCTGTGACAGAACTTTAAGGTTCATCACCAGTGTTCCGTATGGTGACGGTCTTTAAAAAAGCGTTGTTGTAAGTGCATATAGTGACTATCCTTTTAGGTTTGTCACCAAAGCCATTTTTAGTGACACTTTTGGCGATGGTTGTTAAAGGCCCATCACTAATTTTCTCTAAGGTGACACTTCTAGTGATGACCTTTTATTGACCCTCACGAATGCTCTTTTTGGTTACTTTTGGTGATGGTTAAAAAAACATTCATCACCATTGATTACTCCAATGAGTTTTTTATGACATTATGTGATTGTTGCTATATTCTTGGTCAAAAGATAGTGATTTAAGACCACTGTTATGGATTCTTTTTCATTATGTCCCTAAGGCCATAATACTTAGATTCAATCAATTTGTTAAGAATTAACTAGTGTGTATCATTTCCCTCAAGTAATGAGAATATGGTTTTCCTATGAGTCAACACATGATTCATATCTATTAGGTTTATTATCTAGAAAATTCCCTTTAGATGAAGTTCCACTAGTGTGTGTAGGAACCATATTATTTAATACATAATGAAGCTCAGTCAATTCTATTAATGAGAGAGGCCTACCACTCCTAAACACTCTTGTCACACCTTAACATGCTTTGGAAAACACTACCATTCCTTAGCACCTTGCATGTATTGGAACATCTTTGTAACTAGAACCTCTTGTCATGACTAGGACGCCCAAGCACATTTTGGAATGCGCTAACACAACATAACACTTCCCTAGCACGTGTTTCCATGCTCTATAGTCCCTAACATGCCTTGGAACACCTTGGTGTGCATTGACATACATTATCACTTGGCATGCATTGGAACTTGGCATGTATTGGAACCTGTTGTTAGTGTGCCTAACATGCCCTTTTTGAAAAAGGAAATTTCATGGCTTATTAACACTGTTATGTGTTCAATTCCTTTCATTTTATCTTCGTTCTCCCTTTTGTTTCCTCTACACTCCTTGACACATGTTGGCACATCATGGCATCCCTTAGCACCTATCATGTGTTCGCATGCCTTGGCACTATTTGGAACATGTCAGTACACCATTAAACTCCCTAGCACATTTTGGCTCTTATTGACATGCACTGGTAATTCCCTAACATGCCTTACCACTACTTAGCACACCTTGTCACTCTCTCCTTGACATGCCTAACACTCATTGACAATGCCTTACACACCCTCATATTGATTCGTGTCCATGAATTTTGACATAGTGCTCCCTTTTGTTTCCCTAGTACTCCCTAACACTCCTTGGTAGGCATTGGCACCCTCTATCCACCTTAGCACTCTTTGACATGCCTCGCCAGTCCATAACATGTGTAACACTCCCTGACACACATTGGCACTTGACATGTGTTGAAACTTGGTAAGTCTTAGCATGCCTGGTATGTGTTGAGATGCATTGGTATGCTTTGGCATGTGTTGGCTTGGTTTGGTATGGTTTAAGATTAAAGTTATTTGAGATCAATTATAGGAAAGCAAGAGAGAAGTAACAACAAAATATTTGACACTTAGAATGCACTAACACTAGGCACTTGGCATGTATTTTAACTTACACTAATGAAAAAAAGGCCTCTAAGGGAGATTTGGATTGTCACAATCGTGCCAAAACCGCCTCTAAAAATGCTTTTAGGGATTTAGGGGCAGTTTTTGAAAACATCCTTGAAAGTCATGAAAATTTAAAATTTTTCGGGGGGTTTTTTAACAACCACCTCTAAAAGTTTTTTCTCGGGACTTTTGGAGGAGGTTTTTGAATTATTGCCCCTAAAAATATTTTTCATGGATGTTTTTTTGAAACCCCCCAGAAAGTCATGAAACTTGAAATTTAGGGGGGTGGGTTTAAATTACTTCCCTCAAATATGATTTTCATGATGATTTTTAAACACCCCCCCCCCCCCACACAAAAAAAATGTCAATTGAACTTTTTTTTTTGTGGCGGGGGTTTCTAACAACCGCCTCTAAAATTATTTTCTAGTGACTTTTGTTTTTCTTTTGGGGGGTGGGTGTTATAGACATTTTTGTGCCTTACATCATTGAGCATGAAATGTCCATAATCTAAGGGATCCAAAGTCCCTAAACATGTTGTTCCTACCCCTAGAGGAACAAGGCCAAGTAACCACAGCAATTCACAGAAGTTCTCCACCTGAAAACACTAAAAAACAAGCCAATTCTGGATCATGTCAACTACTCCACTGAGCATCTGCGCTGAATGTCAACTGCTCCACTGTCTACCTGCATTGAATGTCAACTGCAACAAAGGCTACCTGCGCTGAGCGTAACTGGACAAGTGGCAGGCTCATTTCTCAATGTGTCAATGCCCAAGAAGCTTCCAAAATGACACTTGCATCAAGGAATTCGACTGGTGATGAGTAAGAGGTTCCAAATCTCCAAGTGGAAGCAAGAACCTCCAAGTGGCCTCAAGAACTGAGAGAGGGAGAGGACACTAGTCAGATCTCAAGCTGACTCATCCTCTCTCCAAATATCTATATATGGATCTCACCTCCATGGGATCTAGAGGCTGGAATTTTGTGAATGCAAAGAATTGTTGTTGGTTTGTGGCTGGAAACATTGGGTGCTTAATGCTTTGAAGGGAGCTGAAGAAGGAATTCCATTCTGCTGGGAAGGAGATGCTGGATTGGAGCCCTATGGGTTGTATCTCTTCCTGAACCCTGTTACTTATCAATAAAGCTATCTTGATTCTTTCCTATATGCTGGTGTATTTTGTATGATTGCATTAGTGTATTTGATTTACTTCTAATCCTGAATCATTTATGAATATGTATATTTACCTTTGCATTGTGTTCTTCTCTTGTCGCAAGTAGTTGTTCTCTTGTCACAGGTAGCTGTTCTCTTGTGATCTCGTGGGATTCAAGTAGCTGTTCTCTTGAGCAAGCGAGGAGACAAGTAGCTATAGACACTCAAAGAGAAGAGGATCTAGATCGAGGGACAACCAGAAGACAACAATAAGTCTGCCAATCTCCCCTCTTTCACATTTCATAAAGGAAGAAATCATAATAGTTGTATTCGTTTGTTGCTAAGGCGCTGTCACACCTTAGGTGGATAGGATCGTCCTAAATAGGCATTTTTCCCCACAACAAATTGGCGACTCCGCTGGGGAAGAACTTGTTTATTCATTTCATTTGTGTTTCCGTCAGTTGTTTACTTCATAGACTTGACAGCAACTTTGAACTGCATCTTTCCCGGATGCAAAGTAGAAAGTTGCTGCTTTGATCCAGTTTTTGGACTTGTCTATGATCTAAACTAGATCCACAAATGATTTGATGATCCTTGTGATAGTCTTTAGTACCCTATCAAAGCATCCCTCTATTTATACCTTGCTTGTGTTTCTAATTTGGCCTGAAACAGTTGATTTTTAAGCATTTTGTGACCTAGAAACCAAGGGAAATGAGAGTTTCTCTTTCAACGCAGGCACTGTGAAGGAAGTCTGCATTTCAACGCAGGTCTCGAAGGGGCTACCTGCGCTAAATGTCAAACTGACAGTGTTGGACATGCACTGAACCAGTTTGGCCTTGTGCAGCTGGGGTTCTTTGTCCTTTGTTGCCCTCTTTTGATCTCTGCTTTTGCAGCCTTTAACCAGCATAGGTACTAGTCTGATAAGCTTTTATTTGCTTAGATTCTGCCTCTTTTTTGTACAAAAAGATTGTGAATGTTTTTATGTGTTTGTGGCGTCATTTACAGTCTTCCTTTGCATGAGTAAAGTAGTCATCCTGTAGCCTTTGATTCAAATTTGATTGTGATCTTAGAAGAGAGTTCATTGGTTGTTTGCAGATTGATTATAGATTTACTTTTGCTTATTGGTTTGAATTTGTGTCTTTTAAGTGTCAAAACAAGTCTTTACTTCGAAAATCGCAAAGTGATTGTAATCTCTTCTACCCTTGTTGTTTTCGAAAGAGTGAACTTGTTTGTATTGATCATTTTAAAAGCAAATTCAAAGTTGTGCAAAAAGCTTTCTTTGTAGGCATTTATACTAAGAAAGAAGAAAACAAACACCTGCATTGTGCATTTTGCATTTGATAGTTTGCATGTTGGATTTAGGGAAAGTGCATTAGAGTGTGCTAATTGCTCTTTGAGAAAAGATAATGTTATTCTTTTCCCTTAGTAGCTAGGATTTTCAAAGTTGAAAGATAATAAAGCTTGCTTATCATCTTAGACTGCATTTAGGAATTTGTATCATACATCTCGTGGTGAACCTTGAAAGGCAAACTTTAAAAACATCAACCTAAAATAAGCTGAATGAAACTAACAATGCTTTGTAACATAATGCACAAAATAGAGGTCTAGGCTAGAGACGTGTTCCGGCGTCGTTAAACATAGTGACTGTCGATCTCGAAGAAGGTGGGTGATTTCTCCTGAGAGATGGTAGCGCTAATACGGATTTGTGCTCCCACGTACCGTCGCGTATATATTGGGAGACCCCTATGGGCATATATCTTTTATCCTTAGGAAGCCGTGTCGGCCACCCTACTGATCGCAATGCAGTGAACACAACATTCACGAAGATCAACCACCCATACCGTAAAAAGTATTCTGTGGTTTTGTGAAATGTTTGGCACACCCTCTGCCTAGATCTCCAGAGCAATTTCTTTTGGCCTTTTTCAGACTCTATAACAGAAAAAGTCCATCCGAGCATTTGTCACTTCGGCTCGTTAAAACATCGAAGGAGACTAGAGTCATCTTTAGCTTTTTCTCGACTCTTTAAAACTGAAAAAGCAAGTTGTGTCAAAAGCGTAGTTAACAATTTATTTTAAACGGAACAATCACCCTTTTATCCTGCGTTGATCTTTAGGTTGAAAAGATGGAGCACACCAACCAAGGAGTTCCCTTGGGTGGAAATCCTAGTCCCTTCTCCTCTTGGGGAGATGTTAGTGCGCCCCACATGGCCACATTGTCGCTTCCAGGACTGACAATTGGCCTACCAGTTTGGCTTTTTTCAACCAATGTCGTTCAGAATACCACCATTCCTGAACAGTCGAGTCAACAGTTATATCAGACAAGAGTTGCCTCCCAGCCTTCCACTTCATCTTCCTCCCCTCCTTCTTCTTCGCTTGATGGAACTGGTAAGTCAAAAGACCGTGTTCCTAAGGAGAAGAAGGAGAAGAGGAAGAAGGAAAATAAGAGGAAGGAGCCTAAGGCGACTGGGGGCAAACAAGTGTCATCTAACAAAAATCCACACACCGCACTCGTAAGGCCTAAATTTCCATGCGTCATATGCAGGGGAGACCACTTCCATAGAGATTGTCCATGTATCCCCCAGATACTAAGAGACTGGTCCCCCCGTTTGCACAATTCGGTAGCATCGACCTCTGATAGCCATGTCGACTGCTCACCGTCAACTAGTGGGAGTGAAGCTCCAGGACAGAGCGGGAAAGCTAAATTTCCTTGCAGACTGTGTGAAGGCGGTCACGCCATCCACCGTTGTCCCTTCTTAGACGAGGCAAAAAGAGTTCTGGAAGATCGCCCAATTTTACGAGCGCAACTTCCTCCTGGATATCAAAGACTCCTGCCAAGTCCCTCACTAGTTGAGAATCCGGCTGAGCCACTTAGGTGGTCAGCCGAAGCACCTGTCATTGAAGATGAACCGTCTGGATCCATGCCTGACGAAAGTCAAAAGGTTGATACGGCAGTTGACCCGGTTTTGCCTTCAGAGGCTCCATCTTCGAATGACACCATCACAGAGGAAAATCAAGACGACACCGTCCAGATTCTCTTCATCAGCACTGACTCTGATGATCAAGGGGGCAATGCCACCATTCCTTTATCGTAGGAAAGAAGTTCATCAGAGCGCTATTCGGCCGTATATTCGGTCCCACCACCAAGCAACTTGGTTGTGTCCTTTGATTGGAACCAACTAGGCAGACCCAGGTTGCCTGCCAGTATACCATTCAGAATTATTTGTCAAATATACAGGATGGTAATGGCTGGCACTATCATTGATGAGGGGGCATCTGTGAGTATCCTTTCCTCTATTGCTTGGAGAGCACTTGGTTCGCCAGCGCTCTTACCTGAGATGAGAAATCTATCAGGTTTTGATAAAGGAACCAGTCGAACTTTAGGGATCCTCCCCAATGTGCCTGTAACATTGAAAGGGAAGACCGTTCAACTGAATGTGATGGTCATTCAAGGACCCTTGGATTATAACCTACTCCTTGCACGAGACTATATATATTGCATGGGAGCTGTAGTCTCCTCACTCTTTAGAGTAATGTGTTTTCCACGTGAAGGAAGAATGGTCAAGCTCGTAGACCAACTTTCGTTTCCCGGATCACACATCGCAAATAGTCATGTACCATCCATAAATGGTCTATACACGCAAGAAGTGTCTCAACCCACGGTCTGTCCTCCTTATGAGCGCGAGTAATCCGGGAGGATATGACCGAAACCCAGGGGGCATGCATCCTGGCCTGCTTCGGCAGGGAAACTTTGGGTATAGGGTAGGTTTCCGTGGGAGAATATGACTAGTCCGTACCCCGTCCGTGATTGGAAGAGGGTTTGTTCTAGAATAGGATTCTTTTGTCAAAGTTACGTGTCTGACGTGAGAGTCATTCACCCTTGTCTATTCCGATAGACATTGCCGAGGAAGTGTTCTGTTGAAAGAATAACAGAACAATCTTTGGGTAGCCTGAAAGAGGTAGGCCTCTCCCGGTAAAACAAATGTTTTATCTGCAAATTGAGGGGTAACCTTGAAATCATACGTTATACCTCGGGGCATGCAAACCTTTCGGAGTGCGAGCAATGGGCAACTATTTATTTTTTAAATTTTTAGGACCTCTAACCCTTTAAACTCGTAGGATTAGTCGTTTCCGAACTTGCATAAAGAAAGGAGAGTGAGCATAGCTTTGGTAAGGCGCAAGCTCTATAAAAAATGGGATCTTTCATGAGACACTCTTATCTTATGACTGGGTAATCGAGCAGTTTTAGCATAAATTTCATGCTCGTTAAAAAATAAACGCAAGATCCAAGCAATTTTAGCACATAGTTCATGCTCGTTAAAAAATAAACATAAGATTGAGCAGTGTTTTGGCGCATTCAAGCTCTTTAAAAAATGAACCCAGTACCGGTAAAATAACCATTGTGAATGTAATTTATCAGCCATAAAAGCCTTGGTCGTGTTTGCACCTGCCACCTCCACTTTTCATTCGGCCGATCGTTCACCCCCATATGATTGTTTACCCATTTTGAGGAACAGCTGCGAAGAGTGATTTCACCTAGCCATCCTTGTGACAATACCGTGATTGGAAAATTCCAACCTGTACCTGGAATCAGTTGCTATCCCTGTTTATCACTCGTTCCTCAAAAGACGAGTCTCCTTTAAGCTCTTTTCAACTGACTCGTAAAATATGAAAAGATTGCAGAGTTTTTTCCCTTCCATCTCGTTAAAGGACAGGAAGAGCCATCCCTCCTCTAGATTTTAATATTTTTGGACCCGAGGGATTATTGCACAAAAAGGTCGAGCGCTTGTTTTATTCGGCTCGTTAAAATTATCGAAAACTCATCCCTTCTGTATTGTTTTATACTTTTTCGGACTTAAGGGATTAGATGACAAAAAATTAATTTTGGAGTTAACTTTATGTACTTTTCCAGACTCTCTAAAAATGAAAAGGACCGAGTTATCCTTGTCGTTAGACTCGTTAAAATTATTAAATAGCGACAAACTTGTCTTTAGACGAGAACGAGTTTCACTATCGCTAAGCTCGTTAAAACATAGCGATGGGCTTGCCCGAAGGGCAGGTTATAGAACAAGCATATGTTATCCTCCTCAAGCTTGAGAAAAATAAAGAGGTACTGGTCAGCAATGACTGGGGAAAAATTGGGAAAAATCAAGAAAACGTTGATGGTAGCAGGTCGCTCTTGAACATGACACTTTTCCTCTGTACCACATTTGGGTTGGGTTGTTTCATTCACCTGTCACATCACCATGGTCTCGCCATACCATCCATATTTGGGGTAATGCTACCAATCCATCGCATCAGTGTCGCCATATGTTCAAGAGAAGTCGTTCAGAAAGAGTCAACCGGGTCCCATCCACTACCGTACATTATCCTTCATCCATTCATGACCGCCACCCTGAATCATATGTCACAGATCGTTTTCACCTCCATTAAAATCATTAGCTCCGTTCCGTGTCACTGATGTGGGATTCATTAAGTCCCTCCTGTGATGGATCGCTTCTTGTCGACATCAGCTCATTATCCAAGAAGTTGATCTAGGAACAACCCCTTCAGTACTTTGAAGCTTGCATGCCTCAATGGAAAGTTTCTCACTTCCGGCGACGGGTATACATCAATGACCTTCGACCAGAAGATTTTGCATGGTGTTCGACGCCAAGTCCTTTATTCACACCACGTGAATTGTACTGCAGTACCTTGAGGGTCATTATCATTATCGGTGATTCCTCTCGCGCTTGTTAACGGTTTACATCATTGACTGGTAATCAAGCGATGTCTTTCCATGTTCGACTTCAGCGCAATTCTCACATGGACCGACTTGTACTTAGAGTGAAGATCGAACGAGTTTGAAGACCCCGGATCTAGTTTCATCCATCCGGGCTGTGATATATATTCAGGACAAATAAAGACATTTGACATGTACATCATTGCAGCAGATGATCATCCTACTCAAAGGATGATAATTTCACCAAAATTATCAGTCTACCACCAGACGATCGTCTGTTCTATGTACAAAAATGAATTTATAAAGCTGAGCATGGGAATGCCCGCCTAAGCTAGATCATGAAAGCAGAATGAATCATAATGTATTGTATTGTATTTTATTACAGGTCTCCTCCCGGCAGATGGATGAACTTCGGACCCTCCTGGATAAAGCATTTCACCCGATAAACGGCCTCATACTTTAGGGGGCAACTGTTATAGACATTTTTGTGCCTTACAGCATTGAGCATGAAATTTCCATAATCTAAGGGATCCAAAGTCCCTAAACATGTTGTTCCTACCCCTAGAGGAACAAGGCCAAGTAACCACAGCAATTCACAGAAGTTCTCCACCTGAAAACACTCAAAAACAAGCCAATTCTGGATCATGTCAACTGCTCCACTGAGCATCTGCGCTAAATGTCAACTGCTCCACTGTCTACCTGCGTTGAATGTCAACTGCAACAAAGGCTACCTGCGCTGAGCGTAACTGGACAAGTGGCAGGCTCATTTCTCAATGTGTCAATGCCCAGGAAGCTTCCAAAATGACACTTGCATCAAGGAATTCGACTGGTGATGAGTAAGAGGTTCCAAATCTCCAAGTGGAAGCAAGAACCTCCAAGTGGCCTCAAGAACTGAGAGAGGGAGAGGACACTAGTCAGATCTCAAGCTGACTCATCCTCTCTCCAAATATCGATATATGGATCTCACCTCCATGGGATCTAGAGGCTGGAATTTTGTGAATGCAAAGAATTGTTGTTGGTTTGTGGCCAGAAACATTGGGTGCTTAATGCTTTGAAGGGAGTTGAAGAAGGAATTCCATTTTGCTGGGAAGGAGATGCTGGATTGGAGCCCTATGGGTTGTATCTCTTCCTGAACCCTGTTACTTATCAATAAAGCTATCTTGATTCTTTCCTATATGCTGGTGTATTTTGTATGATTGCATTAGTGTATTTGATTTACTTCTAATCCTGAATCATTTATGAATATGTATATTAACCTTTGCATTGTGTTCTTCTCTTGTCGCAAGTAGTTGTTCTCTTGAGCAAGCGAGGAGACAAGTAGCTGTAGACAAGCAAAGAGAAGAGGATCTAGATCGAGGGACAACCGGAAAACAATAGTAAGTCTGCCAATCTCCCCTCTTTCACATTTCATAAAGGAAGAAATCATAATAGCTGTATTTGTTTGTTGCTAAGGCGCTGTCACACCTTAGGTGGATAGGATCGTCCTAAACAGGCATTTTTCCCCACAACAGTGGGGGGGCGGGGGGGTGGGTTAAATGATTGCCCCAAAATACATTTTCATGGAAGTTTTTTGACAAGCCCCCTAAAATTCATGAGAATTTAACTTTTTGAGGTTATTTTTGAAACCTCCCCAAGAAAGAAGTCATGAGAATTAAACATTTGGAAGCAAACATATAACAACTGCCTCTAAAAGTTAATTTTTTTTGGGGTTGGGGTTGGGGGGGGGGGGGGGGTGGGGGGGTCCAAAACCACCTCCAAAAGTTAAATTCCCATGACTTACAATGTAACTTCTTGACAACCCACCACCACCCCCCCCCCCCCCCCCCCCCCACTGCCCCAAAAGCACGAAAGTCATTGAAATTAAACTTTTAGAAGTGGTTATTAAATGCTCAATTATCATGAATTTTTAGGGAGGGGGATATTTCGGTATATTGAATGGTGAAAGGGGACATAAAGGGCATAATGTATGGGTACAAGTGAGAGGTTCAATCATGGTTTATTGAGATCTATAATCCTAACGTTAGAGAATGAGAAGGGGCTTTAGGGCCTCATGGCATAGGGGCTAGGGATTCTAGAGCGAAGGAAATGAGAGCAATTCATAGGGGAACCCAAAATAGTTCTGATAAGGGGATTAGGGGCCCCATTATCATAGCCCATAATCTCTTAACCCATAACCACTAACCCATTATCATAGCCCATAATCTCTTAACCCATAACCACTAAATTCCCTATCCCCTTAACTCCCAAGTCATAATCCCCTTACCCTTATACTCATAACTCATAGCTCATTAACCCCTTGATCTGTTAAATCCTAATTCATTAACCTCTTAACCCTTAACCTGTAAGTTATAATCCTTGCACCACCCTTAAAAGTCATGACATTGTAACTTTTGAAGGAAATTTTGGACAACCCACCCTCCCAAAAAGTCATTAGAATTAAACTTTTATAGGCAGTTGTTAAATGATTGCCTGCAAATGTTCAACTCTAATGAATTTTGGGAGAGGGAGATATTTTGGTGTATTGAATAGGGCAAGGGGACATAAGGGTACAATGGATGGGTAGAAGTGAGATGTTTGAGCATGGTTTACTAAGATCTATACTCCTTGGCTGACCAAAAGCCTTTACAATGAGTTATGAGGGACTATTTATAGCAAAGGGTGGGGTGGCCCTTGACATTCCCCTTTGTGACAATTCATATCTCCTCATGACTCTTCATCTACTCTATGACTATTACATCCAACTATCGACACTTGAACTTACACTTGAAAAGACATTACATTACACTACAATGCGCATGTACCCATGTGATACAAATGGCTTGAGCAAGCCATGCCAGACATTACTATGACTCGGACATATTTTGGAAGACCAACTCTTTGACATCCTCACGGTGATCAATAGTAGTGAACCGATGCCAAGCTCCATAGTCTGCAATGGTGTCCATGTACTTGAAGGTGACATATTTCTGGAACCTGACTCTTGCCTCCATAGCATCCTTGTATACTGCTCGGGCTCCTATATCCAAGTCATCTAATAGCATGCACATCATTGTCTTCAGTGCAATCAGATCATCAACAGACTTTTATGTGGTTTCTACATTGATTGACAAGTCTTGATGGTGGTTATGTGCACGAACGCGTCGAAGCACGAGTCAAGCTCTAGTCAGACAAGTGCCTTTGTATTCACCTGGGTGAGAGTCCCCATAGATGGGATTGCATGTGCATGCACCACAACGTCCATATTCTTGAATACACATGCATGGGAAGCCTGTAAACTAGTGATGAGTTGTGGGGGCTCTTCATAGTTCTGGATCTGACTCCAGATGTGTTCCTTTACCTCGACCGCTCTGGGCTTCATCATCTTAGGCAAGTGAAGTGAGGATCCCTTGTATCTCATTGTCCATGTTTGCATATAGTCAACAGAAGCATGCACATTCGACAAGATACATGTTTTTCTATCACATCACCGCTGACATCTGTTGAGATGGATGACTGCCTTATGCACGGTACCAAACTTGGAGTAAAACACTCGCATGATTATGTCAAGGGACAATACTTCATCTAGTATTGGCTTCTTCAATTCTACTCGGTAGATGTTGTAACCAATTCATCCTTTCTTGGCTATCTACAACTCCTTAGCCATTCACTAGTTCTTAGTTATCAGAAAGCAAACACTCGAGATAGTGGCTTCAGCATATGCTCGAGTGGCATCAGCCAATGTTGTTGGATGTTTGTGCACATCAGACATGATCACTCATTCCTCAAACTGCGCAGGAGATGTATGATCATTTCGAGTCGACACTCTGCGAGATTTCACAACTCTATGTTGAGACTCGTCGAATGAGATGTTGTGCATCTCTCCTTCCCGCTGATATCCAAGGATCTCAATGTATCCTTGGTTGCTTGGGACTTGCTCATCTTCTGGATGCGGTGAAGCTAGTTGGTCGACCTCTTGGTGGTGAGGCATGAGGTCGATGTCTTTCTCCAACTCCTGTTAATCCATATTTGTATCAATCTGTTCAAGTTCTTGCTCTATCTTCTGAGCGAAGTCCTTCTCCTTTGATGGTTCACCCCATCTGCCTGATGCCAGTTGTTCTGTTGAGTCCACTACCTATACGGGCATTGTTTCATATGTTTTCACATGTTGTGCCCCCTACTATACCTTTTTTTGTTGTGCTTCCCTCTCCTGTTTTCACAGCTCTTGTTCCTTCGGAGTTGCTCCTCCAGCTCATGCAACTCCCTCTCTGTTTCCTCCATTTTATGTTTCTCTCTCTACCCTTGCCCATTTCTCTTGTCACGTTGTTGTCTCTTTTCCTATATAGCCAAAGTTTCTTTCTCCACAAGTGGATCTACTTAGAAGTTGCATCTTTTCTCTTCCTCCATGCGATCGAAAATCTTCCTCTTACCCTTGTCGCGCACTAATATGTTTACCTTTGTTCTTGTTGCTGCTTCTGGTGCTCTATCAAATGTTGCTTCATGCTTCTTTGCTATCCATTCCACAGCGAAGCCAACTGGTGCATTGAGTCTGGAGAAGTTGTAACAATATCTCCATGGGTCCTCCTCCACCCAATGACATGCCCCGTGGATCTAGTTGAAATGTACTCTCGCGCAGTGATCTTTCACAAGACAATGAGGGTCATATGGATTGTAACTTTGGAGGTCAAATGGATACTTCTTCATCTGCTCTACTTCGGCATCCGCATGCTTGAAACTCTAAATATCTTATAAACCAATGTGCAACAAAAGAGTGGGTTGTTGAGGTATAAAAGGCATATTTTTAACTCCTAATTATCTTCACATTAGTTTATCAATCCTGGAAATATTTTCTATTTCAAGAATGTACATAGTTTGTGGCGGCTATTTACTCAAGAGTAATGTTTCTAAATTGCAATACAGTGCTATCAAATACAATAGTAAATGGATGCTTTAGATAAAACTCAGTTGCAACTAAAGGAAACTCAATGCTCCAAAACTAAATCATTTACTCGACAAAGTAACATCAATTATCAGTCAAGGATATAGTAGCAGTAACTCATTCCTTGTTTAACTAATGCAAACTAAATCAAGCATAAATAAGATCCTCAATTTGAGAGCTTTGACAGTAATAGCCAATGTTCTTTATAGTTGTTGATCTCACACACCACACTAAATAACCAATGGGAAATGGAAATGAATTAAATCAATAATGCTACTGCAACTGATCGAAATGAGATAATTATGCTAATTGTAAGAATGCTAAAACGCAAAACTAAATGAGTGCAGAAAGTAAATGAACAACAAAGCTTATGTAACTGCAATAAACAACAAAGCTAAGTTACTGCAATGAACAACAAATCTCTATAAGTTAAATGAACAACACAACAATATACTTGCAAAAAGCAGTGATCTTGTTATGAGGGAAATGAACAACAATGCAATTCAATTACAGCATATAAAACATATCAGTTCATTAAGTCTCGAAATACAAAATAGTAAAGCAATCCGACTACAATAGATAGAAATGAAACCAAACCAAAACCACCTCCAAAATTTCAATTCTCATGACTTACAATGGAACTTTTGGACAACCCACCACCGCCCCCCAAGCACAAAAGCCATTGAAATTAAACTTTTAGAGGTGGTTATTAAATGCTCAATTCTCATGAATTTTTAGGGAGGGGAATATTTCAGTATATTGAATGGTGCAAGGGGACATAAAGGGCATAATGTATGGGTACAAGTGAGAGGTTCAATCATGGTTTATTGAGATCTATAATCCTAACCTTAGAGAATGAGAAGGGGCTTTAGGACCTCATGGAATAGGGGCTAGGGATTCTAGAGGGAAGGAAATGAGAGCAATTGATAGGGGAACCCAAAATAGTTCTGATAAGGGGATTAGGGGCCCCATTATCATAGCCCATAATCCCTTAACCCAAAACCACTAAATTCCCTATGCCCTTAACTCCCAAGTCATAATACCTTTACCCTATACTCATAACTCATAGCCCATTAACCCCTTGATCTATTAAACCCTAATTCATTAACCTCTTAACCCTTAACATGTAACTTATAATTCTTGCACCACCCTTAAAAGTCATGACAATGTAACTTTTGGAGGAAATTTTGGACAACCCACCCTCCCCAAAATTCATTAGGATTAAACTTTTATAGGCAGTTGTTAAATGATTGCCTGCAAATGTTCAACTCTAATGAATTTTGGGAGAGGGAGATCTTTTGGTGTATTGAATAGGGCAAGGGGACATAAGGGTAGAATGGATGGGTAGAAGTGAGATGTTTGAGCATGGTTTACTAAGATATATACTCCTTGGCTGACCAAAAGCCTTTACAATGAGTTATGAGGGACTATTTATAGCATAGGGTGGGGTGGCCCTTGACATTCCCCTTTGTGACAATTCATATCTCCTCATGAGTCTTCATCTACTCTATGACTATTACATCCAACTATCACCACTTGAACTTACACTTGATAAGACATTACATTACATTACAATACACATGTACCCATGTGATACAAATGGATTGAACAAGCCATGCCAGACATCACTATGACTCGGACATATTTTGGAAGACCAGCTCTTTGACATCCTCACGGTGATCAATAGTAGTGAACCGATGCCAAGCTCCATAGTCTGCGATGGTGTCCATGTACTTGAAGGTGACATATTTCTGGAACTTGACTCTTGCCTCCATAGCATCCAGGCACACTGCTCGGGCTCCTCTATCCAACTCATCTAATAGCATGCGCATCATTGTCTTCAGTGTAGTCGGACCAACAACAGACTTGTGTGTGGTTTCTACATTGATTGACAAGTTTGGATGGTGGTTATGCGCATGAACTCATTGAAGTACGAGTCAAGCTCTAGTCAGACATGTGCCTTTGTATTCACCTGGGTGAGAGCCCCAATAGATGGGATCGCATGTGCATGCACCACAACATCCATATTCTTGAATACACATGCATGGGAAGCCTGTAAACTACTGATGAGATGTGGGAGCTCTTCATAGTTCTGGATCTGACTCCAGATGTGTTTGTGTGTGGAGCATGATTGTTCAGAGGTCTTTGTTTTCAGCAGGATGTATACCCTAGGAATTTTGTACACCCCTCCACGCGGGGGGGACTTGTCCCCCCCCCCGCGGGGGTCCGGGGGGGACCATCCCCCCCCGGCTGGGGGGTCCGGGGGCCAGCGGTCCTGTAAAATTGCCTTGTAAAAGTATAGTAATTTCTAGTCAATCTGGGCCGTTCATTAGGCGGATGATCTGACGGTAGAGCTTATGTTTAGTTTAGGGTTTTGTGCCCTAGAAGGCAACCCCTCTCTTTATATGAGGGCATTGTATTTGAGGCTGTGATACAGATGTGTATTCGGTGAGCGAGAAAGATAGAGGTGAGATTGTGAGAGAAAACAGAGGATATTACAGCTGTTTTGCTGTAGGTTGTATCTCTTCATTTTGCTGGATAATAGAAAGGAAGGACTGGCTGTTCGGGGTGGACGTAGCCCAAACTGGGTGAACCACGTATATCTGTGTCTCTCTTGTTTTGTGTGTTTTCTGTGTTTATATTTCTGCAATATTTTATGTGTTCCATTGCTCCGTAATATATAATTTTCTAACAAGATGCGTTCCTTTAGCTCGACCGCTCTGGGCTTCATCATCTTAGGCAAGTGAAGTGAGGATCCCTTGTATCTCATTGTCCATGTTTGCATATAGTCAACAGAAGCATGCACGTTCGACAAGATATGTGTTTTTCTATCACATCACCGCTGACATCTGTTGAGATGGACGACTGCCTTATGCACGGTACCAAAATTGGAATAAAACACTCGCATGATTGTGTCAAGGGACAATACATCATCTAGTATTGGCTTCTTCAATTCTACTCAAGTAGATGCTGTAACAAATTATCATCCTTTCTTGGCTATCTGCAACTCCTTATCCATTCTCTAGTTCTTAGTTATCAGAAAGCAAACACTCGAGATAGTGGCTTCAGCATATACTCGGGTGGCATCAGCCAATGCTGTTGGATGTTTGTGCACATCAGACATGATCACTCGTTCCTCGAACTGCGCAGGATATGTATGATCATCTGGAGTTGACACTTTGCGAGATTGCACAACTCTATGTTGAGACTCGTCGAATGAGATGTTGTGCATCTCTCCTTCTGGCTGATATCCAAGGATCTCAATGTCTCCTTGGTTGCTTGGGACTTGCTCATCTTCTGGATGCGGTGAAGCTGGTTGGTCAACCTCTTGGTGGTGAGTCATGAGGTTGATGTCTTTCTCCAACTCCTATTGATCCATATTTGTATCAATCTGTTCAAGTTCTTGCTATATCTTACGAGCGAAGTCCTTCTCCTTTGATGGTTCACCCAACTGCCTGATGCTAATTGTTCTGTTGAGTCCACTACTTGTATGGGCGCTGTTTCATATGTTTTCACATGTTGCGCCCCCTACTATACCTATTGTTTTTGTGATTCCCTCTCCTGTTTTCACAGCTCTTGTTCCTTCCGGAGTTGCTCCTCCAGCTCATGCAACTCCCTCTCTCTTTCCTCCATTCTCCATTTCTCTCTCTACCCTTACGCATTTCTCTTGTCACATTGTTGTCTCTTTTCCTCTATAGCCAAAGTTTCTTTCTCCACAAGTGGATCTACTCAGAAGTTGCAGTTTTTCTCTTCCTCCATGTGATCGACAATCTTCCTCTTACCCTTGTCGTGCACTAGTATGTTTACCTCTATTGTTGCTGCTGCTTCTAGTGCTCTATGAAATGCTGCTTCATGCTTCTTCGCTATCCATTCCACAGCGAAGCCAACTAGTGCATTGAGTCTGGAGAAGTTGTAACAATATCTCCATGGGTCCTCCTCCACCCAATTACATGCCCCGTGGATCTAGTTGAACTGTACTCTCGCGCAGTGATCTTTCACAAGAAATTGAGGGTCATATGGATTGTAACTTTGGAGGTCAAATGGATACTTCTTCATCTGCTCTACTTTGACATCCGCATGCTTGAAACTCTAAATATCTTATAACCCAATGTGCAAAAAAAGAGTGGGTTGTTGAGGTATAAAAGGTCTCTTTTTAACTCCTCATTATCTTCACATTAGTTTATCAATCTTGGAAATATTTTCTATTTCAAGAGTGTACACAGTTTGTGGCGGCTATTTACTCAAGAGTAATGTTTCTAAACTGCAGTAGAGTGCTATCAAATAAAAGAGTAAATGGATGCTTTAGATAAAACTCACTTGCAATTAAAGGAAACTCAATGCTCCAAAACTAAATCATTTACTCGACAAAGCAACAGCAATAATCAGTCAAGGATATAGTAGCAGTAACTCATTCCTTGTTTAACTGATGCAAACTAAATCAAGCATAAATAAGATCCTCAATCTAAGAGCTTTGACAGTAATAGCCAATGTTCTTTACAGTTGTTGATCTCACACACCACACTAAATAACCAATGGGAAATGGCAATGAATTAAATCAATAATGCTACTGCAACTGATCGAAATGAGATAATTATGCTAATTGTAAGAATGCTAAAACGCAAACCTAAATGAGTGCAGAAAGTAAATGAACAGCAAAGCTTATGTAACTGCAATAAACAACAAAGCTAAGTTAGTGCAATGAACATCAAAGCTCTATAAGTTATGTGAACAACACAACAATATACTTGCAAAAGGTAGTGATCTTGTTATGAGGGAAATGAAAAACAATGAAATTCAATTACAGCATATAAAACATATCAGTTCATTAAGTCTGGAAATACAAAATAGTAAAGCGATGCAACTATAATAGATAGAAATGAAACCAAACCATCACACGGTAGAAATCGTAAAGGAATGATACAAGAATAGCAAGTGAATCCACCAGGGCCGGGCCCTTAGCCTCTAGTGAACACCACCAGATTACTTCAGTATAGAAGAAGGAACAACAACTATATTATATATTAATCATATGCAAAATAGTTACAGCCAATTCATGCTTTGTTTCAACAACGAGAGTCAATTATCAAAGTAAAAATACAAAAGTAATTTCTGAATAATCTCCCCTTATTCTTCACAATCATTGTCCCTTTTATAATGGATAGGTGGATAAAATAGGAACACCAGATAGAACAATAACAGTGATCCCTCAGGATCAAGATATCCTGAGAGATCCGCTCAATCTTCCATATTCAGTTAGCTCTTTGTCTTTTGCGATGATGTTGTGATCTTCTCTATCCCTATCCATAACTGCGCGCTCCATCTTTGGCTTGTTGCCTGTACACTGCTTCCTGTTGAAGGAACAACAATTACTCCACTTTGCCTTTTTACTTCTCTCGAGTATGGAATGGTAGTTTTACCATTTCATCTTTTTCCTACATGAGAAAAGACAATAATTAGCTAAATTGTAATAATAAATAGTTCACTAGTTTTTATTATAATCCCTTTATATATGAGTATCTTTAGAATATGAAGGGAATATAATTAAAGGAAAGGATGATGAAATAAATGGAAAATTTATACCTTTTCCGTAGCTCAACACACTCCCCTGCTTACCCTTTTTCATGCCCTCATGAAAACCATGTAGTTTGAGTGCAAAGCAGTCAAAGAATAGGCTGGAGAAGGGATGTCATGAGGTGGTCTAAAACCATGATTTTTAGCCAAAATTTCAAAGATGGGCCCTGTCTATCCTTCAGGTAATTCGTATATGGCTTTATACCCTTCTGCAGGATACCAAACAATAGGACAACGAAATCGACAGCCTAGCCAATATGGCCTTTCCCTCAAGGGTAGGTTGCTATAAGTAACCAAGTGATCTATAGCTAATTTAAAGTTTTTATAGCTAAATGGTTCTCTATCCTATACATTATGACTGGAATTTTTCCATCTGAATTTAGCTGCTGCCAAAGAATTGTCTTTGATAGAGAGAAAATAATCTACCCCTTGCTAGACAATTTCTTTGTGGATGGGTCCCAAGGTCTGGATTACTCCTTCCTTTTGCATTAGACTCTTATGTTTGGTCAGCAGTTGTAATGGGTTTTTCGATTCACCCCTGACCTAAAGGTCCAACCCATTTTCTTGTCTTCAGAAAGTATTATGGGCTTTGAACCACTTCAACTGGTTAACAGCAAATGAAATGAACGCTTGAAACTGTACATCACCCACAAAAGGGTTGGGGTTCTTCTCCATTTCTTCTTCCAATATAAAATTATGCAAATAAAACTCACAGAGTAATCATTGAACTTTTACTCCATGGTGTTTACAACAGTTTATAAAATCCTCAACAGTTTTTAATTCTATGGGTTTCCCTGCCCTAACAGCCTTAATTTTTAACTGTAAATACCTTTCTAATAAAAATAAAGCATAGTTCTTAGCAGGGGACCTACATGCTAAAACATTTGTGTAAAGGGAACAGAGAGTATCCATCTGACACATGACTATTTCCAGTCTGTTATTTATCTTTTCAGTTCTTTCTTCTACCCTCCAACACTTATCGAAGGCCTCACTTTCTGACGCATTGATATTCTGCAATTTCCTATGTAATTCTTGGTACCTTTGTTGGGGAACAGTCTCTTTCTCAAGCTTCTCTATAGTCAGCTAAGCCTGTGCTAGCTTCTCTTGAAGACTTGTTATGCCATAATCACTACTCATTACAGCATCTCTGGCTTAGATGTCTGTCTGGGTGTCCGCACTGTTGGAGGGTATTGCCTCCATTTGAACAGTCGTATTGCAGAAATGTGCAGTCTCTGCTTGGGCAACTGCTTTTGTAACGGTTGCATGTTGTTCCTTATCATTTTGAATGAGTATGGGCTTGGTTTTATTCTCCATAGCCCTTGTATCATGGAATTTAGTTTGAATGGCTGCATTCACCATTTTCGGGGTTCTACTTGCAATTTTTCTCCTTTTTAATATTCTTATCTCTTGTCTGAGTCTTTTCACTAAGCTCTGTAGCCTCTGTTGTTCCTTTCACAGCCTCTTAATTTTTATTTTCTTCTTCTTGGGAGGAACAATTGTTTCATTAACCGTTTATGTTCTTACTGAGCTTGGTTGCTCAGTTAGGTTTTGCTCTCGAAGGGCTATGTCTTTGGCTTGACTAGTTTCCATTTCCTCTGTTTGGCCCACATCTTCTGTGTTTACATTGACCTGACTAGGTTCCTCTGTAGAGGCAACCCTAGTTTGGCCTGCCTTTTCCTGAGCGGTTTTTTCCCCTGCTTCTACTTCACCAACTATTTCTTCTGATATATTCCTATTATGGGCAGAGTCCTCTTCTGATTATGTTGCTTCAACATTGAGGTTGAGCGGACTTTTGGGTTGAATATATTAATTCATATTGGCCAAAATATGGGCCAATTCCTCCTCATATAATGGGTCTTGTGGTGGACTTGTGCTTCGAGTTAGGAGAAGTTCTACTTCATCCCTCTCTTCTTCACTAGTATGCCATGTTTCTTCCTCAAGTTCTGATTCTTGGTTGTCTCTTCCTTCCAGATGTAAGGGTTGCACATTTTCAGGGCTAGATAATTCTAAGGGTTGGCTGCTACTACCTTGGAGGTTCTTAGCTGTTCCTATGCTTTTTCTCAATCTGGAAGTGTGTCTACATTTTTGTGGTCTGCTTGCTATGCTAGTGGTTCTTTTTCTTTTTGGGGTAGGTAAGACTAATCCCTGTCTATAGAAAACACTAATTCTTCCCAACTGGTTTGTTACTGGACAAGATTGTAACATACTATCAGCTGAATTAGACAATGATGACTTACAACCGTATCTATATGTCAGGATTTCTTTATGCTTTGAGCAGTGTCATGCAACAAAAAATTCAAATATGCAGGTAGGTTTATGGAACGTTTTTGTTTTAAAATTGCTAGTAATTTAAGGTGGCATGGTCTTACCACATTCTTTCTTCCATCACATGTAATGCAGCTCTGAACTACTCTAACTAGCTCTGTCCATGGTTCTCCGAGAGATGAAGGTTGGACTCCTTTACCTTTGACAATCAGGTTCTATCCCTCATCTCGAAAGACGACCATGGCGTCTTGAAGCCTCAATTTTTTATGTGTCCATATGGGTCCGGCTGCTGGTAGTCCAAATACCTCAGCTATTACTGTATTCGTCACTGTTATTCGTCTTCCTCTTACTATAGAATGATCATCTTGCTAATTCTGCAAAAATTCGATAGTCACAGTTTCATGGGGTTGCTGTATTCGTGTAAAATATGCGACCAATCTAGCCCTTACTAAAATTTCTCATGCGGCATCGAAAACTGCTAATGTCTATGGCTCGCTACGTACTGATCATCCTCCCATTTTGTCTAAGTTCTGCACACTGTTATTTTTACATAGCAATGCACAGAACCAACAATGGAACAACAAACTGTAGATATCAGATAATACCTTTTATTTAATGTAGATACCGTTAAAACTTGCTATTATGGGATATTATCCAGCCTGGTACAACTCAATAAAAGACTGACACATTTGCAAAAGTGCTTTGGAAGTCACCCGCACCCCCATGAAAAATGATAGGTCGCCTTCAACTGGTTAAATGGAGGAACGACGTACTGACGGCCACCGTACCATGGTGAAAAAAATGGCAAGGTGTACATATTTATGACAAGATTAAAAAAATATCGAATTGCTGACATTGATGCATTAGAATGGAAATTATGAATAAATATGGAGATGCTATGGAGTGATGCTAAAAAGGGAAAAGGACAACTGATGTAGGTAAGATGCTATGCGGTCATTATTCCACTCAAATCATTATGATTGAGTTTTTAAATGATATTTCATGCATAAAAGGTTCAAAAGGAATTGATAACATAATCTATTTTGGAATAAAGATAAAGAAATAAGAAAAGGGTTTATAATTACTATTGATGTTTGAAATATATGAATACAATACCATCAGCAGAGCTCTGTTGCCCACAGGTGTTTATAACCTTGACAAAGTTTCATTTTCACCCTTTGGAACCATAATCCTTTATGTATGCCTATGAAAGTGCCTTATGATGTCAGAATGGAGACCATTGTTCTCCCTTGGTAACCAAATGGATCACAATGCCATTCACTGGGAAGGAGTGAAAGTTGGACAAGTCGGCTCGTGATGAGACCTCCTGTTCCAAGGACTTTTGTTTTTCTGATGTGTCCATTGGATCATATCCCTGGTGTGGTGGCCATAGTGGGAATGCCACTTCACTACTTCCTTATGATCATGGTAGGTTGCCTCATGATGAGACCCCTTATCCTCCATCTGCCAAATCATAGAATTGTTAGTGAATATATATATATATATATATATATATATATATATATATATATATATATTTCTCTTCTCTTTTTTCTTTTCTTTTATATAGCACTTTCTATTTATATATAGATGATGGCTCAACACTCCTTAAGAGTAGGGATGGTGGAGGAAGTATGAACATATCAATAGAAGAAAATATGTCCTTATTCTTATTTACTAATTAATAATCAAAGAGAATTATGAGAACTAGGGAAGAACCAACATGATAAAAGTAATTAATTAATTTGAGTTCTAGTGAAAATAAGGACAACAAAGTAATATAGATAGTTGTGTTCTTCCCTTTTTCTAATCAATACAAAGCAATTTCATTAAAGATGATAATTTTTCTTTGATTTCCTTATTCTAGCAACCTCTAATTTTGTATCCTTGCATAAATTTTTATTCTTGCTCCCAAAGGATCATGAAGAGTGAAACATTATTCACAAAAAATGCACTAAAAAAAAAGGTGTTGTTTCTTAAATGGAACGACTATTGTTCCTTAAGAGGAACAAAAAAAAGACATCTGCACACAAAACTGTTGTTCCTTAAGAGGAACAACAAGTAAAATAGATGAAAATAAAAGTGTTGATCCTTCACCAGAACAACATAAAAACAAACTGAAGTGAAACTGTTGTTCCTTATAAGGAACAACAACAAGCAAAAAAATGACAAATTGTTGTTCCTTAGAAGGAACAACTGTTGTTCCTTAGGAGGAACAACAACTGTTCCTTAAATGGAACAGTGTAAACACGCGGATACCAGACTATTGTTCCTTTTAAAGGGAATAACAATTATTCCTTAAACGAAACAGCGTAAACAAATGTAAACAAGACTATTATTCCTTAAATGGAATGACTGTTGTTCCTTAAGAGGAATAGCAACATACAAAAATGGAGAAATGTTGTTCCTTAAATGGAACGGCTGTTGTTCCTTAAGAGGAACAAAAACATACAAAAATGGAGAACTATTGTTCCTTAAATGGAACGGTTGTTGTTCCTTAAGAGGAGCAGTAGTTGTTCCTTAAGAGGAACAACAAACATTCAAAAACGCAAAATTGTTGTTCCTTAAATGGAACGGTTGTTGTTCCTTAAGAGGAATAGAAAAAGCACGCAAAACTGGTGTTCCTTAAGAGGAATGGTTGTTGTTCCTTAAGGGGAACAACAGTTGTTCCTTAAGAGGAACAACAAAAATACAAAAATGCAAAACTGTTGTTCCTTAAGAGAAACGACTATTGTTCCTTAAGAGGAACAACAAAAGTACAAACACACGAAACTGGTGTTCCTTAAGAGGAGTGGTTGATGTTCCTTATGAGGAACAACAACTATTCCTTAAGAGGAACAACAAAAATACAAACAGGCGAGATTGTTGTTTCTTAAATGGAACGACTGTTGTTCCTTAAGAGGAACAACAACTGTCCCTTAAATGGAACAACAAAAATAGACCACACGTGACACTATTGTTCCTTAAATGGAATGATTGTTGTTCCTTAAGAGGAAGAGCAACTGTTCCTTAAGAGGAACATCAAAAATGCAAACACGCACACTGTTTTTCCTTAAATGGAACAACTGTTGTTCCTTAAGAGGAACAACAGTTGTTCCTTAAGAGGAACAATAGTTGTTCCTTAAGAGGAACAACAAAAATAAAACACACACAAGAATTGTTGTTCCTTAAATGGAATGGCAACTGTTCCCTAAGAGGAACAACAAAAATAAAACACACACAAAAACGGTTGTTCCTTAAATGGAACGGTTGTTGTTCCTTAAGAGGAACAACACAAAAATTAAATAAAGAGAAAAGCATTGTTACTTAAATGGAATGACTGTTGTTCCTTAAGAGGAATAGCAATTGTTCCTTAAATGGAACAACAATAAAATTTGTACAAAAAACAGTTTATACAAGAAAATTTTTAAAAAATAAAAGTTTATATACAAAATTAAAAAAAAAATGAGTTGTTTACTAGATTGATGTTGAGGATGGGTTAACCTCCTCATCGAGAATTTTCATGTTGGAATCTTCCCGTAACTATTGGTAAAAGGAATCCTTGGTAAGCAGTTTGTGATAAAGTCGCACTCGATGACCATTCGTTTTGAAAGAATATTCAGATCCACCAATGGTTGTCAGTGTAATGATGCCATTATCATGCACTTTTTGTATCTCATAAGGTCCAAGCCATCGTGTCTGGAGTTTTCCGGGGAAATCCTGGAACCTTGAATCGTATAGGAGTGCCCAATCTCCTTCATGGAAGATATTCTTTTCAATAAGGGCAACGTGCCATTTCACCTCTGTTGTTGAATTAATGCAGTGTGTTGAAGAGTTGAGAGCTTGATTTCATCTAATTCATTGATTTGTTGTAATCTATTTGTTTGAGCTTCATTTAAATTCAAACCCACCTCCTGCGCTGTTCTTAATGTTTGAATCTCGAATTCAATTGGGAAGATGGGTTCCTTACCAAATACCAATTGATATGGTGAATACCCTGTGGTGTTTCTCCATGTTGTGCAATATTCCCACAAGGCTTCCGACAATCTTGAAGCCCAGTCACATCTGTGTGATGCAACTATTGTTGTAAGTATTACCTCAATCACCTTATTAGTACTTTGTACTTGGCCATTTTCCTGTGGGTGGTATGGAGTTGTAATTTTGTGTCGGATATTGTAATTTCTCAATGTTGTGGCAATTTTGTTACCTACGAATTGTAGTCCTCCATCTGTAGTTATGTCTCACGGCAAGTTGTATCACACAAATAATTGGAAAATAAAGTGTATTACTGAATCCTCTGTAGCTCTTGGCAGCGCCTCTACTTCAACCCATTTAGCAACATACTGTATTGCAGCCAATATGTATGTTTTTTGATTGGATAATGGGTTAATAGGACCAACAAAATCTAGCGCCCACCGCTCAAAAGGCTCGATTACTAATTGCCGGTTCAGAGGCATCTCATCAGATTGTCTGGGGTGTCCTGCCCTCTAGCAGCTATCAGAGGATTGAACAAACTTTTTAGCATCTTTAAATATAGTGGGCCAGTAATAGCCTATTTGTAAGACTTTGTGACCGGTTCTGCGGTCTGAAAAATGTTTGCCACAGGGCCCATCATGGCATGCTTTTAGAATTTCAAACACTTCATCTTCCCGGATGCATCTTCTGATGTGCATATCTACCCCTGTATGGAATAAGTAGCCCCCAATCCAAGAGAATCGAGTACTGCGCTGCACTATTTGTTTTCGTTCATTAGGCATTAGGTGTTTGGGTAATTTTCCCACTGCAAAGTAATTTGCAACGTCGACATATCATGGTGTTCTGACAGTAACAACAAATAAATGTTCATCAAGAAATTGATCCTCGACTTCTGCTGTGTCCGCTGGCTTTGGCATTTGTGAGAGAAAATCAGCTACAGGGTTTTCTTCTCCAGGTCGATCCTTAATTGTGATGTCAAATTCCTGCAAGAGAATCAACCATATTTTCACTCTTCCATTTGTAACAGGTTTATTTGCTAAATACTTAATGGCAGAGTGATCTATATATAAAACTACAGGATATCCAGTTATGTAGTGTCTAATTTTATTTACAGTATATATTACAACGAAGAATTATTTTTCAGTCACAGTATAGTTTAATTCAACAGGAGATAGATTTTTGCTGATATAATATATTGCATATGGGTTTTTATCTTCTTCTTGTCCAAGACCCGCTCTGATTGCTATTTCTGAAGCATGAGATGAAATTCGGAATGGCAAATCCCAATTTAGGCCCCTTAGCACTAGGGTTGTTGTCACAAGCATTTTTAGATCCTCAAAAGCACGGTCACACTTATCTATCCAAATAAAATCAATATTTCCTGTTAGTGTGTATAAAGGTGCAACAATCTGAGAAAAATGCTTTATAAATCTTATATAATAACTAGAAAATCCCAAAAAACTGCATACCTCTATTTGTGTGGTAGGGGTAGGTATTAACAAAATTATCTGAATTTTAGCTGGATCTACTTGTATTCCAGCTTCTGCGATATAATCACCTAAGATGAGTCCCTCGGTCATCATCATATGACACTTTTCATGGATCAAAAAGAGTCTGGTGGCAATGCATATTTGCAACACTTTTCCTAATGTTTGTAATGCTGGCTCAAAGTCATCCCCATAAGGCGTGAAGTCATCCATATATACTTCGAGCCCTTCATTTATTAAATCTGAGAAAATGCTGAGTACAACCCTCTGAAATGTGGAAGGTGTTATAGACATATTTGGGTACGGCAACCCCAAACTCATATGTCCATAAACTAAGCACTCCTTAAGTCCCTAAAAGTGTTACTTCATACCCTAAAGGATCATGGTTAGTTGATTACATCATTTCCCAGAAGTTCCACATGAAAAACTACTCAGAACTGGCCAAAACTGGACCATACAGGCTGCTCCATGGACAAATTGTGATGCATGCTGACTGCCTAACTGGCCAGGTGCGATGCATACTGAAATGGCCTTCCGTGGGGTGCGATGAGCGAGAGTAGACAAATGGCAGAGACAGTTTGCAAGGTGGATGATCACGGAATCTTCCAGAAACTTCTCCTATGACACTTACTTCTCTGAATTCACCCAGGGATGAGTAAGAGATCATGAAATCTCCAAGTGGAACCAGGAACTATCAATGGAATGACACTAATAAAAAACCCAGAGCTGACTCACACCCTTGCAAGAGATCTATAAATGGATCCCTCATCTGAGAGATCTAGAGGCTGGAATTTTGTATTTTGTAGGTATGTGTTGTTGGTTTGGTGAGAAGAGACATTGTATTGTTGGGTGATTTGCTTGTTCATGAGGTGAAGAGGGTTTCTACAACTGGCAGTATGATGCTGAATTAGACAACGGGGTTGTAATCCTCTCTTACATTACTATTAATAAAGTTCTTTGAGTTTTCCTCCATATGACCTTGTATTTGTGAATCATATTGTTTATGAATGCAATTGTATGGTCAATGTGTTTCTGATTCCGCACTATTTATGATGTTTTAGATAGATATTCTTTGATAGTTTGCTATTACTTTGACTCTACATGTACTCTTTGAAGCAGAACAAACAGGAGAGGAGTGGCAAATTCTATCATGGAAAGGAGAAATAAAGCTAGGATCAAAGCGAAAGATCCAAGTTTGTCCTCTTTTCCTCTCTTCCATCTATCACACTTAAAGGAACTCTTGAAAAGCTTTCATTGTTTGTTTCTAATATAGCTACCCATCTTAGTGGGACTAGTAGTTCGAATTGACACTATTTTTCCCTAAAACAGCAAGGGCATTGCATAGCCCAAAGGGTAAGACCATGTAAGCAAATGTTCCCCAAGGACAGGTAAAGGTAGTTTTATCCTGATCTTCAGGGGCAATCTAGATCTGATTGTATCCACTGAAGCCATTTAGGAAAGAAAATAATTTCTTTCCTGCTAAAGTGTCCAAGACCTGATCAATGAATGGAAGGGGGAAGTGGTCTTTCTGGGTTTCTTTATTCAGTTCTCTATAGTCAACACATATCTGCAACTTTCCATTACTTTTTGGCACCACTACTAATGGAGAGACCCACTTGTTGTTAGATATTGGGTAGATAAAGTTTAGATGTAAAGGTTTTTGCAATTCATCTTTCACAATATCCTTAAGATGAGGATTTATTCTCTGTTGGGGTTGGCGAACGGGTCTAGCATCCTTTTCTGTATAGATGTGGTGCGTACACAACTAGGGATCAATTCCTTTCATGTCCGGGTAATCCCATGCAAGGCTTCTTTATATTTTCTCAAGAGTTGAACCAACTTTTCTTCTTGTTCAGCAGTCAAGTTTTTGCTAATGTTCAAAGTTTTTTGTGGCTCAATTTCTATAGTTTTGTTGTTGTAAACAGAGGTGGTTGGTATTGATTGATCATGAGTATCTTTCAAGGGATCTTCTTCTACTTCATTATCGAATGATACTTCGATCATGTGACATTTTAGATGGGATCTGGTTTTTGGTTGGTTAATGAAGCTGTTAATGATGACATCCTTTGTTTGGTCTTTAAATTCGAGGGCATCGTCAATGGCTAGTGGCGATCTAATTTTTTCAGTTAGGTATGATATAGGCTACATTTTTGTTTTGATTATTGTTAAACTAGGCTAGGCTGGGGGATATAAGGCTAAATTCTTTACATTGCTTCTCTTTCTATAGCCATGCTACCTTATTGACGGCCAATGTAAGCATCAGCAGTTGCTAGCCAAGGTCTACCTAGAATTAAGGGGTGTCCATCTAGTCGATTTTTAGGATTGATGATCATAAAGTCTATAGGGTACTCCTAGGAGTCTACAGACACCATTACATCATGTAATGTTCCTTTTGATCTGACTACCGATCGGTCAGCCAACTCCAATAAGGTTGTGGTTGGGTCTAATGATTTAATGGCAAGTTTTTGACAAGTGGTGGTTGTAAGAATATTGATTGTAACTCCTAAATAAACTAAGGCATTGGGGAAGGAGCATCCATTGATTTGCACTGTGACTATAGGATTTCCTAGGTCCTCATATTTTACAAGTGCTTCTCTTCCTGATGGTAGGTAAAATAGGGTACCGACTACATGGATAGTTGGATTAGTTGTTATTTTCCTCTTTGGCTTTTTCATACATAATTCTTTGATAGTTTTTGCATAAATTGGGATGTCTTGAATAGCCTGGAGGAGTGGAATTTTTATACAAATTTTTTTTAGTTCTCCCATAAGATCAAAATCGAGATGTTCTATTGGGCGAGGTATGATTAGTCATTTTGGGAATGGTGGAGAAGAGGTGGTTACCTGTTCATGAGTTTTCTATCTAAGCAAATTCTCTTCTTGTAGTGTTTGTTCTATGGGTAACAAATTTTCAATTTGAACATTTTTATCTCCCTCTGATTCTATTATACGCCCAGATCTTAATTGAAGGTCGTTACACTCCCTTAACTCGGTTTCTGGTTCTGGTCCTTCAATTATTTGCACAGATTGAACTAGTTTGTTGTTGGGGCTCAGATTGGGTTGGGCTAGGAGCTGCGGTCTTAAGTTGGTCTGGGGGTTTTGTTGCAATGTATAAGGTGTTGGCAGTATGGGTTGAGGGAGAGGGATCGTTCCAGCTGGCTTATTAATAGGCCTCTGCCAGTTCGACTGCCAGTTTTGACTCTGCGAGGTGGAGGGTGACCATTATGTTGAATATGCATTATTTTGATAAAATGGTGGATAGTAAGGAAAGTTCAGCCAATTGGTTTGATTTCTTTGATTTGGCCATAGTGATATGGGGAATGGCTGCTGTGACTAGCTGGAGAAAGATGGCTGATTCTACCACATTCCATTACACTGTTGAGTATTATACTGAGGAGGCTGAAAAGAAGAGGATGAATCAATGGGCATACCTTTTTGTCACAACTGCCACTCATTTAGTAGGTAAACTGGTTCTGTTTCTTCTTCTGCTTCTTTGTAGACTTCTTTCAGTCCTAGGAGTGATGGGCAGCTTTCTGTGGCATGATCTTTCATACAAATAGTGCAGATTTTGACCATATCTAGTGGGCACTCTTTGTGGCTATGTTTCTTTCTGCATCTAGGGCAGAATATCACCAAATTTTGTTCCACTTCCGCTTTCTTTTGTTTAGCTTGCATAATGTCGAATTGTGTTTTCAGAGTCCCTAGAATATCAGTTTTGAAATCTTCTAGTAGATTGTCAATTTCTACGCGGATTATAACTCCACCGGAGATCTTGTTATCCCTTGTGATCATGTCATGTTCTGCTAGCTTCAATCTTGTGCTGCCTCTTGAACTCCTGATACACAAATCAATGATGTCAGCAAAATTTTCCTGATATAGGTCACCTTTACCCATAATGTTTAATGTTTCAATCCATTGTTCTTTCAACCCTTTAATTATTGTAGCTTTTTACACGTTGTCAGGCAAGGGTAAAGTTGCATAAGGAGATCTCTAGAGATTGTATTGAAAGCATTCTACATATTCCTCCAGTGTTTCACTAGGTCTTGTTGTCATTTGAAATATTTCATCCTTTAATTCTCTAGATCTACAATAGTCCTGACATTTCTTTAGAAAAGCAGTTTTCATCTGATCCCAGTTATTTATAATGCCCCCACCTAACCCCATAAACCATCGTAAAGCTGATCCTTTTAATGTTGAGGGAAATAATTTTAGTTTTTGGGGATCGATGGTATAGTCATACCCCCGGCATAATACATCAAACTCAAATAGAAATGCATCTGGATCCTCTGATGTTAGGCCATGGAATGTAGGAATATTCTAGAGAGGAATAGCCTTCATAGGTGCATTAACTACGGTGTCCACGATGGGATACTACAGTGTGGAGGTTTGAGGTGTTTTCTGGTTCTGGGCCATTTGATCAAATATGTGCCAATACCCTTATGGGATCTCTAGAGAGTTATTCCTAGGATGACTAGAAGGAATAAGAATGAGCTTAATAGCACTTCGCTGCCTGGGATGATGAGTGTTCCCTATTGAACTACTATCTGGGGGGATCTTGGCTCCTCAGGTTCTTCTGCTTTCTTTTCGATAAAGTTGACAGCACTCCCCTTATCTAGGATGCTAAGCGTTTGAAATATTTTGAGAGGGGATTTTTTCTCTTCTGTTTCCCCTATTTCTCCTCCTCCTTCACGGAGATTACTAGAATTCCCTTCTTGTAAAGAAATTTGGCGAGAATTCTCAATTTCCTGAAAATCTTGCTCAGTTTCTTCTATTTTATTGTGCACCTCAGCAAAGGCTACAGATGGTGAGTATGTCGCCCGAAGGGAGCCACTAGGTTGTCTAGAAGCAACTTTCCTAGGGCCTACTGAGGGCTGAGATTTGGCTTTCTTAATGATATCATCTATGAAGGTTGATCAACCTAGGGTCACCGGTCCCTTAGCTTTGTCGGTTTTGGGTAGTGGTTTTAGATTATTTTCAACCTTTTTCTTCTTAGTCATACACACAACTCAAATATTGATTTCTACCCTAAGTTCTTTAACAATCCTACTGGAAAGCAGGCGGGGGATCAAGGCTTTTACATGCTCTGTATGCAGGTTCTTACCTTTCATTTTTAATACCCAACTCTTTCCTAATAGGCACCCATCAAATGCACACTACTCCTTAGAAATGGATACACTCTCCTCGGCAACAATGCCAAAATGTTGAGGTATAAAAGGTGTGTTTTTAACTCCTAATTATCTTCACATTATTTTATCAATCCGGGCAAGATTTTCTATTTCCAGAGTGTACACAGTTTGTGGTGGCTATTTACTCAAGAGTAATGTTTCTAAATTGCAATACAGTGCTATCTAATACAAGAGTAAATGGATTCTTTAAATAAAACCCACTTGCAATTAAATGAAACTCAATGATCTAAAACTAAATCATTTACTCGACAAAGTAACATCAATTATCAGTCAAGGATACAGTAGCAATAACTCATTCCTTGTTTAACTAATGCAAACTAAATCAAGCATAAGTAAGATCCTCAATCTGAGAGCTTTGACAATAATAGCTAATGTTTTTTACAGTTGTTGATATCACACACACCACACTAAATAACCAATGGGAAATGGAAATGAATTAAATAAATAATGCTACTGCAACTGATCGAAATGAGATAATTATGCTCACTGTAAGAATGCTAAAACGCAAACCTAAATGAGTGAAGAAAGTAAATGAACAACAACACTATATAATAGAAATGAACAACAAAGCTAAGTTACTGAAATGAACAACGAAGCTCTGTAAGTAAAATGAACAGCACAACAATATACTTGCAAAAAGCAGTGATCTTGTTATGAGAGAAATGAACAGCAACGCAATTCAATTACAGTATATAAAACAGATCAGTTCATTAAGTCTGGAAATACGAAATAGTAAAGCGATGCGACTACAATAGATAGAAATGAAACCAAACCATCACACGACAGAAATCGTAAAGGAATGATACAAGAACAACAAGTGAATCCACCAAGGCCGGGCCCTTAGCCGCTAGTGAACACCGCCAAATTACTTCAGTATAAAAGAAGGAATGACAACTATATTATATATTAATCATATTCAAAATAGTTACAACTAGTTCATGTTCTGTTTTAACAACGAGAGTCAATGATCAAAGTAAAAATACAAAAGTAATTTCTGAATAATCTCCCCCTGTTCTTCACAATCGTTGTACCATTTATAATGGCTAGGCAGATAAAATAGGAACATCGGATAGAATAGTAACAACGATCCCTCAGGATCAAGAGATCCTAAGATATCCACTCAATATTCTATCTTCAGTTAGCTCTTTGTCTTTTGCGTTGATGTTGTGATCTTCTTTGTCCTTATCCATAATTGCACACTCCATCCTTGGCTTGCTACCTGTACACTGCTTCCTGGTGAAGGAACAACAATTAATCCACTTTGTCTTTTTCTTTCTCTTAGGTAGGGAATGGTAGTTTTCCCATTTCATCTTTTTCCTACATGAGAAAAGACAATAATTAGCTAAATTGTAATAATAAATAGTTCCCTAGTTTTTACTATAATCCCTTGATATATGAATATCTTTAGAATATAAAGGGAATATAATTAAAGGAAAGGATGATGAAATAAATGGAAAATTCATACCTTTCCAATGATAGCTCAACAGGGGCCAAGGTGCCTTCTTCTTATGGTGTAGCCTAGCTGTCAATCCTACCGAGATTGAATATGCTACCTCCTCCATGATGAGTATGTGCAAGGAAAACTTCAGTAGAACATGCAGAGGCTTCTTCGCGCTATACATCCGTATGAAGGTGTTGGACGGTGAGGCATACCAATCAGCTTTGTCTATCATGACTCCACTGTTTCCTTCGAGATGGAGGGTAGATCCCATTCAAATTCATGTTGTAAACAACGGTGAAGAAATGATCATATGGTTGTGTGATAACTCCTCTGAAGTTGCATTCGGACAACATCCTATAATAAGTGTTTACAGCAGTCTCCGCTAGTGTCCATGCCCACTTCAAGCCCGAGAACTCCTGGCAAGCACAAATTACATCCAAGATATAGGCAAAAATGTAGATCTCTGCTTGCATACCTTTGAGTGGCTATCGAGCCCTTGTTACATGTTTCTTCAGCTGATGAGACAACATGTCAAACCAGTTGCATGCTTTGCCTTCTCTGGCCAGCTGGTCCAACGCGATCACCCAACTCTATGGGAAGGTTTCCATGCTTTCTTGGCCATAGAGTCAACATGAAAATATGACCAAGTATTGATATGCCTTCTGCAATATCTTCATCTTGGATATTTGGTTCGGTGTCATCCTGAATTTAGCCGGCACCTTTACCCAGTTCTTCAAAATGTATCTAGAGTGGGCATTATTGCTGGGTAAGCTGAAGGGTGTCTCCATGATGATCACGAGCTCCGAAATCAGATACATCTCATCATAATCCTATTCGATGAAGGTAGAAATCTCCATCCCGTTAACACTTCTCAATTTCATCATCTCGGGATCAGTGTACAAGACGATCCAATGTATCATGTCTGTGCATGTGAGCATGGGATACCTGCATGCAATTTGGTATAAGTCGAACTCATGAATGTTCTCATCTACCTAGCGGTCTTCAAGGTCTTCCCCAAATGTGCCTAAAAATGCATCATTGACCTCTTGCCATTTCAGATTGATGTCCTTGTCTACAATTAGCTTGGTATCTTCATAGATCGGTAGACTTGCAGACACTCGCTCAACTGCTACTTGAGTTGAACTTCTGTCAATGTCGTTTGATCCTGCTCTCTTGGAGGCCATTGATCTTATACTTCTAAGAGGCAGATGAACACCTGCAAGATCTAGTGACAAAGTGACATGCATGCCAAGAAATCTGCCTGCAAAAACCAAAGCAAATTTGAGGAACAACATAACACATACCTGGGCATTAACTGGCAAGGATTGTGTAATTTCTTCTGGGAGGTTGGCTGACTGGATGACTGGTTGCCAAAACTGCGCAAAGGAAGTTTGGGTTGTCTAGGGAGTCAGGTTGGCTACTCGAATTGCGCAATGCAGAATCCAAGCTCTCTCACTGACTACTGGAATTGCACAATGCACAATTTCAACTCGCAATGGTTGCAGGCTCAGTGACTTTATTGTGCAATTTTCTGGGCCAAAGGTCACTATACCTCAGAATTGCACAATGCAAGACTGAAGCACAGTCACTGGGAAGAAATGCGCATTTCCTGGGAAGACAAAGTCTTCCTTCTCAGGATTGTGCAATGTTGTCATGGTGAGGTAGAGTCCGAGCCAAGGCTGCTTAGACTCGCCAATGGGCAGCTGAAAGTAAATGTGATTGTGAATGAATGGTGATACTAAGTGTAAGAAGGAGTGAATGATCGTGCATTCAAACAATGAATGAGAGATTCAAAAAATGGAACAACATGCATGTGGGTGAAGCGAGTCACCGAATTGGTGACTATTCGTGCAAAGCAGTTGCATGCATGCAACAATAGTGAGATGCTAATGAAAACTGAAACAGTGCTAGTACAAGCTAGTATGCATGTAAATGATAGCAAGCATTCACAAAAATGAAGAAAAAATACTTACACAAGAGAAAAGACAAAAAGCGACAAAAATGTTGCAAAAGACAAGTTAAGACCACTTACCTGTGAATAGCTAAGTTGGATATGTCGAAGACTCTTGGATGGGTTGTGGGATGTCAGATCTCCAAGATCGATGTGAATGTGTGAGCTCTAAATCATTGAATAAATAAGTTTAGGCTCGTGACGTGCATGCCACAAATTTAGGAAAAAGCAACACTTGGAGGAAAGATTTTAAAACGATCTTTTCATGTAACCTCCAACTGCTAAAAATAGCTCCATAAAATCTAGGGATGCTTTTTGCATGTATATTTTGCTATTCTGGGAAAAAGTATCCCATGCATGCAAGTCAAGTTTCCTTGGTCTTGGGTGGAACTTGTCAACTCAACTGCACATGCAACAATCTGCTCAACTGGGAGGAAAAACTGCGCATTTCTACCAAGGAGCTGGGTTGGATGTCCAGGAGATTTCGTAATTTCTAGGCAGAGCAACTGACTGCTGCCTAGGATTGTGCAATTCTTGGGCTAAGAGGCCCTATTGGGAGGAATTGTAAAATTTTCTCAGTGAAGCTTGACTGGCATATTTGCGCAATTCTCTAGTCCAGCAGGCTTCCAAACATAATTATGCAATTTCTAGAGGGAAGGTTGGTTTCCCTCCAAAATTGCACAATTTCTTGAGGGAGCTGCTCAGCTTGCTGTTGGACCAAGTCCGGAGAGACAGCCTATGAGGGGAATGAAACAAGCTCTCATGGACAAGTTTTCATTTTGTAACAAAATCACTAAAGCATGTGTACTTGACAAGGCAAGCATGCTGTAATGAAAGGTTGGTAGGGAGGCTCCAAAACTAAGCTAAAGAAAATTGTTTGAGGGTGGTTGTAGCTGCTACAACAGCTCTAAAGCCCTTAACCATTGAGTCATTAAGCGTTATCCTCTAAACCCCTTAGACATCAACCCTGTTATAGACATTTTTCGGTACTACAACCCCAATCATAAATGTCCATAAACCAAGGGCTCCTAAGTCCCTAAAAGTGTTGTTCCAACCCCTAAAAGAACAAGGTCAACTGATTACAACATCTCCCAGAAGTTCTCCATCAAAAACTACTTAGAACTGATCAAAACGGAACCATCCCACCTGCTCCATGGTCAAAGTGCGTTGCATCCCACCTAAAGGCACATGGGAGGTGCGATGCATACTGAAAAGCCCTTCTATGGGGTGTGATGGGTGCGAGTGGACAAATGGCAGGGTCAATCTGTGAGGTGGAGGACCATGGAATCTTCCAGAAACTTCTCCTGTGACACTTGCCTCTCTGCATTCGCCCAAGGATGAGTAAGAGATCATCAATCTCCAAGTGGAATCAAGAACTATCAGAGAGAGGACACTAATCAAATCTCAAAAGCTAACTCACCCCCCTTGCAAATATCTATATATGGGTCCCTCATCCCAGAGATCGAGAGGTTGGAATTTTGTATCTTGTAAGGAAGTTCTGTTGGTTTCTTGGTGTAACATCATAGTGTTGGGTGATCTAAGCTATTCATGAGATGAAGAAGGGGTTTCTCGCTGAGAGGATGACGTTGGGTCAAAACAATTGGTTGTAATCCTCTTTGCTATTCTTGATTATTAATAATGCTATTCGAGTTTTCCTCGACATTCTTGTATGATTGATGATATATGCATTTGTGTGGTTAATATATATCTGGTCCTATATTGTTTATGATAGTAGATCTCTGTTCTTGGATAGTGTTATGTTGATTTGATTCTACGGGTGCTCTTTGAAGCTAGGTAAACGAGGAAGCAAGTGGAAAGGTCTATTAGAAAAGAGAGGAATCAAGCAAGGAACCAAGTGCAAGATAGAGGTTGGTCTCATTCTTTCCCCTCTTATCTACCTCTCATAAAGGAAAATGAAAGTGGTTTTAGTTTGTTTGTTTCTAAGGTAGCTACCAGCCTTAGTGGGACTAGCAGCTCTGCATAGACACTAGATTTCCCGATAACAAAATGGCAACTCCACTGGGGAATGAATAGATTGTTTGTTTGTCTATATTTGTTTTCTTTATAAACTTACAGACGGAGCCTGAAGTCAAGCCAGCTAGCCTTCAAACTGCATTTGCTATGCAAGTGCAAAGTAGATCAATGTTGCTTCAGTCTATCATTGGGTTTTGTTTATGAACTGAACAATCGATTTACAAGCTCTCTAATTGCCCTTGTGGTGGCTCTAGTAACCTCCTTAGATCTACCCATGTGATTTATTTACTGATTACCACTTGCTTGGCCAAAATCCTTGAACTGTGTTGCAAACTGTGATCATGAACTGGATCAAAAGTCTCGCATTGTACCATCGCACCCTCTCTTCAAGGATATCAATATGCATCACACTTCCCATGTGCTGTAGGTGGGATGCATACTGGAATTCCTGTGTAACAGGTGCGCTGATCAGAAAGGGCTAATTTTGCCTTTAGACTTTGGTTTTTTCATTCTTTTCAGCTCTATTCAGGAGTTTTGTTGTCTGTAATTAGTATACCTCTGTTGGAAACCCCCTTCCTTGCCATTATTCCACCTCCATTATGCAAAGAACTGTAAATGTTTTTATGAATTGTGAGCCATTTTCAGTTCTCTTTTACAAAGAAGTAGCGTAATTGAACTGTCATTTCTTGATTTGAAAGTGTCGCAAGTGTCGTTTTCAGTCATAGAAGAGAATCTGATTGTTCTTGATAAGTCGATTACATTGTTACTCTTGTATTTGATTTGAATTAGTATTTTTCAAGTGTCAAAAGCAAGTTTTCAATTCTAAGGAACAAAGTGTCGTCATTGTCTTCATTTTGTCTTGAAAAGAAACATGTTAGTAATGTCGCTTTGAAAAATAATTCAGATTTGCGCTTAGCTTTCTTTTTATCATTCACAGATTAAGAAGGCTGAAAACAAATACATGCATGTGCATTTGCATTTAGACTGTTTGTTGGTTTGATTTAGGACGGTTCATATAGTGTGTGCTCTTTGCTCTATGTTGAAAGAATATCGTCTCTCTTTCCTTAGTAGCTAGGATTTTCATTGCAAAAAGAAGATTAAACGATTGTTTATCATCTTAGATTGCAATTTAGGAATTGTATATCTACATCACGCGGTGAACCTGAAAGGAAAATTTCTTAAGCAAGATCAACTGTAAAATAAATTTAATGAATCTAAAAACGCTTTGGAACCTAACGCACAGCATTTAGAAGTCTAGGCTAGAGGCCTATTCGGGCGTTGTAAAGCCTAGTAACTGTTGTTTTCAATGCTAGTTGGATGATTCCTCCACTTTTAGATGACAAGTGCCAGTACAGACTTGTGATCCCATGTACCATCGAGTATATATTGTGAGACCACAATAGGCTTTATCCTTTATCCATAGGAAGCCGTGTCTGCCGCCCTACCGATCGCAATGCACTGAACACAACATTCGGGAAGATTGACTGCCATACCGTAAAAAGTGTTCTGCAGTTTTGCGATTGGTTTGGTAATCCCTCTGTCTAGATTTCCAGAGTAGTCTCTTTCGTTCCTTTTCAGACTCCTTAAAGGAAAAGGTCCATCTGAGCACTTGTCACTTCAGGCTCATTAAAAATCGAAGGCGACTAGAGTCATCTTTTGTTTTTTCTCGACTCTTAAAAATTGAAAAAACAAGTTGTATCAAAGCATCTAAAATTTATTTTAATCGGAATAAACTACACCTTTCCTACGTTGGTCTTAGGTTGAGAAAAATGGAGTCCACCAACCAAGGATTTCCCCTTGGAGGAAATCCTAGTCTTTTCTCCTCTTGGGGAGATGTTGGTGCACCCCATATGGCCACATTGTCACTTCCCGGATTGACAATTGGCTTGCCCGTATGGCTCTTCTCGACCTATGTCGTTCAGAACACCTTAATTCTTGAACAACAAAGTCAACAACAAAATGATACTAGAGTCACCCCCAAACCTTCTACTTCGTCCAATTCTCCCTCTCCTCCTTCCTCTTCACTTGATGAAGTTGGTAAAGCCAAAAATCAAGTAATCAAGAAGAACAAGGAGAAGAAGAAGAAGGAGCCCAAGGCGAAAAGGGGCAACCGGGCATCATCTAGCAAAAATCCACACACTAGACCTTCCAGGCCTAAATCACCATGTGTCATTTGCAAAGGAGATCACTATCATCGAGATTGTACTTGCATCCCTCGGATCCTAAGGCACTGGTCTCCTCGTTTTCACAATCCAGTGTCATCAACCTCTGATGATTGTGTTGAGAATACACCGTCAACTAGTGAAAGTGAAGCCCCTTGACAAAAAGGAAAATGTAAATTTCCTTGTAAACTGTGTGAAGGCGATCACGTCATCCACCGTTGTCCCTTCTTAGACGAAGCTAAAAGAGTTTTGGACGACCGTCCGGTTTCACCGTTACGGATTCCTCCTGGATATAAGAAACTCTTGCCGAGTCCGTCATTAGTTGAAAATACGGCTGACACGCCATTGTGGTTGGCTGAAGCATCTATCATTGAAGATGAACGCTCTAAATCCACACCAGATGAAAGTCAAAAGGTTGAGGCGGCAGTTGACCCTGTCTTGCCTTCAGAAGGTCCATCTTCGAATGATATAGTCACTGGAGAGAACAAGAACGACACCGTTCAAATTCTCTTCGTAAGCACAGACTCCGACGAACATGGGGGTAGTCTACCCGTTCCTTTACCGCAGGAAGGAAGTTCGTCAGAGTCGTATTCGACCATCTATTCGGTCCCACCTCCAAGCAACCTAGTTGTTTCCTTCAATTGGAATCTGCTAGGCAGACCCCGTTTACCGGCTAGTGTACCATTTCGAATCATTGCTCAAATATATATTATGGTCATGGTTGGTACCATCATAGATGAAGGGGCTTTTGTGAGTATCCTTTCCTCAACTGCTTGGAAAGCGCTTGGTTCGCCATCACTTTTGCCTAAAATGAGAAATCTAACAGGTTTTGACAAAGGAACCATTCGACCGTTAGGGATCCTTCCCAGTGTGCCGATAACATTGAGAAGGAAAATTGTTCACATGAACATAATGGTAGTCCAACGACCCTTGGATTATAATCTACTCCTTGAACGTGACTATATTTATTGCATGGGAGCCATTGTCTCCTCACTCTTTAGAGTAATGTGTTTTCCGCATGAAGGAAGAGTGTTCAAGCTCGTAGACCAACTTTCATTCCCCGGTTCACACATAGCAAATAGTCAAATACCATCCCTGAATGGTCTTTTCACACAAGGAATGTCTCATCAATCTCCAGTCCCTCCACCTGATGAGTGCGAGTGATTCCGAGGACATGACTGAAACGCAGGGGGCATGCACCCTAGCCTGTTTCGACATGAAAACCTTGGGTATAGAGTAGGTTTCCGTGAAGGATATATGACTATTTTATGAGATTAGACTGGAATAAGATTCCTTTGTCAAAGTTATGTGAGTGGAGCCAGTTGCGCCATTCACCTTTGTTTATTTCGGTAGACATCGTCGAGGAAGTGTTTTGTCTGAAGTGTGGATAGAACAATCTTTGGTAACCTGGAAATTTTTCGCTATACCTGAGGGCATGCAAACCTTTTGGTGTGCAAGCGAAGAGCGACCATTTATTTTTTAAATTTGTAGGTCCTCTAACCCTTTAAACTTGTAGGATTGGTCGTTTCGTAACTTGCATAAAGAAAGGATGTGGGGTAAAGCTTTGAAAAAATGCCATTTTAGATGAGACATACTTATTATAAGACTATATCGAGCAGTTTTAACACGGAATTCAAGCTCGTTAAAAAATAAACGTAAGCAATGAGCAAATGTTCCCCCAGAGTTTAAGTTCATTAAAAAATGAACGAATTTCCGGTAAATAACCATCGTGAATGCATTATCATCAACCTTTTAAGCCTTGGTCATGTTCTCATCATCACCTCCACTCTATATTGGCCAATCATTCACCTCCATTCGATTTTTTACCCTTTTTGAGGAATATCTACGAAGAGTAATCATGTTAGCCATCCTTGTGACACTGCCGTGATTGGAAAATTCCAAACCTTACCTGGAATTAGATGCTACCCAAATTTATCACTCATTCCTCGAAAAACAAGTCTCCTTTAAGCTCTTTTAATCTGACTCATAAAATATGAAAAGATTGCCGAGCAATTGGCCTCTCCAGCTCGTTAAAGTGACCGGAAGTGCTATCCCTCCTTTATATTTTAATCTTTTTGGACCTAAGGGATTATTACACAAAAAGATCGAGCGCTTGTTTTGTTCGGCTCGTTAAAATTACCGAAAATTCATCCCTTCTATATTATTTTATACTTTTTCGGACTTGAGGAATTATATGACGAAAAATGATTGTCGAGTTATATTTAAGTCCCTTTTCAGACTCTCTAAAATTGAAAAGGACTGAGTTATCTTTGTCGTTAAACTCGTTAAAACCGAATAGCAACAAACTTGTCCATACAGACAAGAACGAGTTTCACTATCGCTAGGCTCGTTAAAACATAGTGATGGATTTGCCCGAAGGGACAATTATAGAACAAGCATATGTTATCCTCCTCAAGCTCAAAAAAAATAAAGAGGTATTGGTCAGCAATGACTGGGGAAAAATTGGGAAGAAAAATTGAAGAAACTTTATTTAATATTGGTATCAATTCGCTCTTGAACATGACACTTTCACTCCACATCCGAGTCGGGTTGGGTTGTTCCGTTCACTGGTCCTATCACCATGGGTCCATCACACCATCCATATTTGGGGTTAACGCTACCAATCCATCATGTCAGTGTCACCGATATGTTCAAGAGAAGTCGCTCAGAGAATTCACCTGTGTCTCATCCACTGTAATACATTTACACTCCATTCTTTCATGACCGCCACCCTGAACCTTATGTCATCAGATCGTTTTCACCTCCATTAAAATCATTTGCTCCGTTCCATGTCATTGATGTGGGATTCACTAAGGCCCTCCTATGATGGATCACTTCTTGTCGACATCAGCTCATTATCCAGGAAGTCGATCTAGGAACAACCCTTTCAGTACTTTGAAGCTTGTATGCCTCAATGGCAAGTTTCTCACTTCCGGCGACAGGTTTACATCAATGGCCTTCGACCGAAATATTTTGCATGGTGTTCGACGCCATGTCCCTTATTCACACCATGTGAATTTTACTGTAGTACCTTGAGGGTCATCATCATTATCGGTGATTCCTCTCGTGCCTGTTAACAGCTTACATCATTGGCTGGTAATCAGGCGATGTCTTTCCATGTTCGACTCCAGAACATCTCTCACATGGATCGACTTGTACTTTGAGTGAATATCGAACGAGATTGAAGACCCCGGATCTAGTTTCATCCATCCGGGTTGTGATATATATTCAGGAAAGTAAAGACATCAAATGTACATCATTGCTGCACAGATAATCATCCAATCCAAGGGATGATCGCTCTACTAGAATCATCAGTCTGCACTCAGACGATTGTCTGTCTTATGTACATGAAGATGAATTTATAAAGTTGAGCATGGGAATTCCTGCCTCATCTAGATCATGAAAATATTATGAAGATAACGCATTGTATTGTATCTTATTACAGGTCGCCTTCCAGCTTGAAAAAACTTCGGATCCTCATGATAAATCATTTCACCCGACATCAAAAGATTAATGACCTCATGCTTTAGGGGGAAACTGTTATAGACATTTTTGGGCACTGCAACCCCAATCATAAATGTCCATAAACCAAGGGCTCCTAAGTCCCTAAAAGTCTTGTTCCAACCCCTAAAAGAACAAGGTCAACTGATTACAGCATCTCCCAGAAGTTCTCCATGAAAAACTACTCAAAAATGGTCAAAACTGGACCATCCCACATGCTCCATGGTCAAAGTGCGCTGCATACCACCTAAATGCACATCAGAGGTGTGATTCATACTGAAAATCCCTTCTATGGGGTGCGATGGACGAGAGTGGAAAAATGGCAGGGTCAATCTGTGAGGTGGAGGATCATGGAATCTTCCAGAAACTTCCCCTGTGACACTTGCCTCTCTGCATTCACCCAAGGATGAGTAAGAGATCATCAATATCCAAGTGGAATCAAGAACTATCAGAGAGAGGACACTAATCAAATCTCATAAGCTGACTCACCCCCCTTGCAAACATCTATATATGGATCCCTCACCCCAGAGATCCAGAGGCTGGAATTTTGTATCTTCTAAGGAAGTGCTACTGGTTTCTTGGTGTAACATCATAGTGTTGGGTGATCTAAGCTTTTCATGAGGTGAAGAAGGGCTTTCTTGCTGAGAGGATGATGCTGGGTCAGAACAATTGGTTGTAATCCTCTTTTCTATTCTTGATTATTAACAAAGTTATTCGATTTTTCCTCCACATTCTTGTATGATTGATGATATATGCATTTGTGTGGTCAATATATATCTGGTCCTATATTATTTATGATAGTAGATCTCTGTTCTTGGATAGTGTTATGCTGCTTTGATTCTACAGGTACTCTTTGCAGCTGGGTAAACAAGGAAGCAAGTGGCAAAGATCTATGAAAAGGGAGAGGAATCAAGAAAGGAACCAAGCGCAAGATAGAGGTTGGTCTCCTTCTTTCCCCTCTTATCTACCTCTCATAAACGAAAACGAAAGTGGTTTTAGTTTGTTTTTTTCTAAGGTAGCTACCAGCCTTAGTGGGACTAGCAACTCTGCATGGAGACTAGATTTCTGGATAACAAACCCCCTGGCCCTTAATGCCCTAACCCCTAACCCTTTACCCTCCACCCTTAAACCCTGACTCCTAAACCCCTAAACCCTAACTCCTAAACCCCTAAACCCTCTAACTTCTATAACCCCTAATACTTTCTCCAAAATAATAGGTGCTCTAACACTAATATTCTTGGTTATATTAATTTTTTATCCGCTAACCCCTCCAAGCACTACTAGGGTCCAAGGAAAAAAGCCACAAGGTCCCCAAATTTGATCTACAATTTAAGGATAGTCACATTTCCCTACATGAACAAAACATAATTCATGTCCACTCAAAAGAAAAAAGAGGATATAAGGATGTCCCTTTAGCTATCATCATCCTTTAACACTGGTCCATCCTCTTACCAAATTTATGAGTGAAATTCCCATACAAGTCAACAATATTTCTCAAAGGTTATGTCCACAACATGCTCAAAACAACATTCAAATTCCCTTAGTTTTATCCAAGTTTATTCATGTTGGAAAATTAAGTAGATACGGTCATAATTTTTCAATGGAAGCATGAAGAAGGAATGAATTTTTGGCATCTCAAGTCAGTCGTTATTAGCTCCACAAGTAGGATCTAAGAATACATCATCTCAGCCCTGTTATCACCCCAAGAAACTTTCCTAGGTTGTATCTCAGAGATGCTCGGGAACATTACAAACTCAAACAAATGTTGGAAATGGATGAATGGAAGGAATGATGCATATTCAAGCTAAATAACCACTTCTACTATGCTTAACTCTAGACATGGGTGAACACCCCCTGACTACAAGGCTTTGGACCACCAATTACTCACAGTTTGAGGATTAGGTGAACATGGAGAATACTAACCAAACCAGAAGATGCACAAGACCATGTGATGGTTGGCTGCGACCAGTAAAGAGGTCTGCAAATCTATTTCCTAATGCACAGACATGATGACAGCTCTCTGGCACTAAGTAAACAAAAACCTGCATAGCACATTCAATGATACATACTAGATTCTATCACAGAGGTGGGACAACATCCCCTCTAATGCTAAACATCAAGAAAACATGAAAAATACATAATAGGCATAGCCTAGAACCAAATAGAAATGGAAAGTGAGAAATTAACAGCAAAAGAAGCTTGTATTAGCTGAAAATGAAGACTAGACGCTGCAAGTATCACAGTAGTTACAGTCTCGAGAAGTTGAACCTTAGATCGAAACTACAACCATCCACACACATTACATCTGTGTTATGGTTATATCTAGAGGTTGATTACAAAAATTCTCTGTTATCCTATGCGTGGAGGGGTCATAATGGACCATCAACCACATTAACTATCTAATATGGGTCTCTGATACAATCTGATTCCTTCAGTGGATGAATTTGACATTCTCTGATGTTCTGTTGTACTCCTCGGGCAGATGGAGTGTAATATGAATAAAGCTCCATGACTAATTAATGCTTTTGATTGCTCTTTCCTTCACGACTTTCTTTCCTTGATAAATGTAGTTGTTGTGGAGTAACTGCACCAAGTACTGGTAGTTGATTGTTGTTGTCCTTCGAGAGCAGAGGACATTCAAAGGAGTGAGGACTTCATGGTGGGTGGACAGAGTGAACGGAGGAACAAGGTGGACCATCGGACAGCGCAACAGGGGCTATCGGGAAGGTGAGGCGAAAGACGATCGCAAACCGTTGGATCTCGGGCAAACAAATCCAATGGTGATGGGGGACGGAAGCTGCACGGGGATTTAACGGCGGGGAAAATGGTTTCAAGCGATAAGTGGTATTCCCTGCACCTATTTTGGAGGACGGAAGTAATCATACGTGGGGGGAGCGATCACAATCAGTGGGTGACATGTGGCAGATGGGACCGACGAAAAATCGCTTTCCCCACGGGTTAAAGCGTGTGCATGTTTCGACGGTGGGGGAAGCGTATGTTGTTGGATCTCATGGTGAACAATCAAACGGTAGGGCATTAAAAGCATGTGTTTTTGTTGGATGTGACGTGAAAAAGGGCTTGCAAAAGCACTCGGTTATGGGATCACGGCTACATGGCAGTATAAACTCGGCACCCGGGAGCTAAAGAAAATGGGTTTATGCTGGGCTTTGGAAGAAAATAGAGATGGCAGGGGGTTAAGAAAGTAGAAGGATAATGGAGGAGTAGGAGAAGACTAACTAATGCGGGTCCCTTGTAAGCATAACCAAAACTGCCACACCTATTTTCGATCCATCAAATGTTGCAGAATGTAGCAAAGCTAACATTGGCTCCTTCTGGGGATGAGATCCTCCCTGTGAGGTCTCAAGAACTTTGCAGATCAATGCCTTCATACAAAACCAGCTTAAAAACATTGCCTAGTATTCCATTAGCCATGGAGTCTAATTAAGTCTACACAAAAACCTGTAAAAGAACATGCTTATAATTGTTAAGGCTCGGAAAACTTAAACAAAAATCCTCAGAAACTGGCCATCTGCTGGGCCATCAAAACTGTTTCTCCTCCTCTCGGTCGGTTTATCAAAGAGCTCCAAAACTAGATTTATTTGATCATCTACCTAAAAACGTTTATGGCATTTGGCCTCATTCGGTATAGAAGATCTATATTTCATCCCCTCTCTGTATATTCTCTCCATTGGATGTTCTTCATGGGACCCTTTGCACACTTGCTGAATGAGCATGGTTACTGTGTACTTCTCTATGTCATTTGTGGCCTACACAATTAATATGAATGGTGAACCAATGTATTCTTGTGCGGGGGACATAGAGACATCAGGTGCTCCTTCATTTTTCTTAGAATAGTCCACATCCAAGGAGGTGTCCCGTCTCTGTGCACCCCCTTCCTCTGTCATCTGACAAGATGCCCTTTTAGTCTGTGTGGAGGCCACCTAAGCAGGTTTTAGAATATCAAGACTGAGGTGATCAGTAGCCTTGAGAATGGAGCTTCACTTGAACAGACAGAGAAGCATAAGATGATGGGGAGCTTTCTTCTCCCTTATTGATCATTGGGTTGGAGATGACAGCAGGCTGGTCAAGTTGTAAATCTGCATAGTGATTGGAAGATGGGTTCGCTTTAGGCTTTTCGAGGATGGTGGGACCTGCTGCTGGTTGCTTCTGCTGATCAGCTTGTTGTTTTGCAGGTACAACGAACTGGTGAGCAGTGCCTATAGATAATGACCTCTCATAGGCAGCTCTGATTAGGAAAGGGGAATTTCCCTTATCTTCCAAACCATGGACCTCATCCTCTTCTTCAAAACACTCTGCCTGCATGACTATACTCTGAAAAAGGGTCTTCACCCTTTTGTCCTCGTTTTCATCTTTGTCTTTTTGCAAAATATGCAACTGCTCCTGTGCTCCTCTATAAGGATTTGAAAGTGAAAGAATAAAGGTATTAGGAGCTCCTTCTTCCTTAGAATACTGCTTAGCTTTTAATTTGGAAACTTCAGAGGCTAATAACTCTATCATCCTGGCCAATTTATCGATCTCAGGATCTGAGGATGATGAGGACTCACCTCCCTATATTCTCCTATCAACATTACCTCTGAGCCTCTCTGCAGCTATGATGTTTGATTCAACTTCAAAGGCTGCATCTTGCATATCAACTAAAGAAGCACATCTTCTATCCCTTAAAAGCAGGCAGACCTGAGAATCAAAGGCATTGGCATAAGTGATCATAGCAGAAGTAGCTGTAGGTTTTACTTCAACTGGTATTCTGCTATACATATGGTTGAATCTAATGTTGAAATCAGACAGCAGCTCACCACTCTCCCTCTGCAAGTTCCCAAATTCAGTACAATAATAGAGCAGATCCTTCTTATCTCCCTAATGCTCTAGGAACTCATTATTTAAAGCCTCAATGTTTGCAATAGACCTAGGGGGTAATTCTCTCAACCATTTTCTAGCCTCCCCATCTAGGCTTTGGACAAAAACCCTCATCCACATATCCTTTCATTGATATCCAGGTTATCAGCATAGCTATAAAAAGATTCAAGGTGCTCTTCAGCTGTTACTCTTTCTGTACAAGTAAACTTAGGCATATACTTCTCATATTCTCCTGCAGGCATAACGTTCAAAGGAACGGGCAAGACTAGAGGTCCATACCTGGTAGCTACAATTCTTTCTATCTTCGTAGGTGCTTGCTGACCTGACATGACTAGGGTATATGAAAGTATACTGGTAGACTGAGTGATATGGAGCAATGAAATGAAAAGCAGAGATAGAGGAATATGATGAACAACATGGATAATTTCTTTAGACTGAGATCTGAAAGGGGAATGAATGGACAGGAGCTTTATGAATCTTTGAAGGTGATTTATTCACTAGCAGAGATACATGGGATTTTTAGGGCTTAACTGATCGTGATGCTCCTTTCTGTGATGTTTTCCTTGATTTGACAATCTTCTTAGGGTCAGGCACTGCGTCAGCTATTGATTTTTGAAGATTTCTCTGAGCATGCCTCACAAACTGATCCAGGACTGTGATGTGGAGTCGTAAAAGGTTGGTCTTCCTCCAGTGGAGTCACCAGATTGATGATTACAACCAGAAATGTGCACAGAATTTGTCTATCATCAAAATATGGAACTGTGTTGTCTCCTAAGGAAGCTGAGCTTCAATCTCCTCTCCCTGGCAATGGCGCCAATTAAGGTTATACCCCAAGAAACACTCCTAGGTTGTATCTCAGAGATGCTCAGGAACATTACAAACTCAAAAAAATGTTGGAAATGGATGAATGGAAGGAATGATGCATATTCAAGCCAGATAACCACTTCTATTATGCTTAACTGCAAACATGGGTGAACATCCCCAGACTAGAAGGCTTTAGACCACCAATTACTCACAATTTCAGGATTAGGTGAACTTGGAGAATACTGACCACACAAGTAGATGGAAAAGACCGTGTGATGGCTGGCTGTGACCAGTAAAGAGGTTTGCAAATTTATTTCCTAATGCACAGACAGGATGACAACTCTCTCGCACTAAGTAAACAGAAACCCACATAGCACATTCAATTATACATGCTAGATTCTATCACAGAGGTGGGATGACAGCTCCTCTAATGCTAAACATCAAGAGCACATGAAAAATACATAACATACATAGCGTAGAATAGAGTAGAAATGGAAAGTGAGAAATTAACAACAAAAGAAGCTTGTATTAGCTAAAAGTGAAGACCAGATGCTGCAAGTAGCACAGTAGTTACAGTCTCCAAAAGTTGAACCTTACATCAAAACTACAACCATCCACACACATTACATCTGTGTTCTGGGTATATCTAGAGGTTGATTACAAAAATGATTTGCTATCCTATGCGTGGAGGGGTCATAATGGGCCATCAACTACATTAACTATCTAATACGGGTCTCTGATACAATATAATTGCTTCAGTGGATGAATTTGACATTCTCTGATATTCTGTTGTACTCCTCGCGCAAGTGGAGTGTAATATGAATAAAGCTCCATGACTGATTAATGATTTTGACTGATATTTACTTCACGACTTTCTTTCCTTGATAAATGCAGTTGTTGCGGAGTAACTGCACCGGGTACTTGTAGTTGATTGCTATTGTCCTTCGGGAGCACAGGACAGTCAAAGAATTGAGGACTTCATGGTGGGTGGACAGAGTGAACAGAGGAATGAGGAAGACCATCGGATTGCATAGATCAAAGGCGGAGACAGCACGACAGGGGCAAATGGGAAGGTGAGGCGAAAGACGATCACAGGCCATTGGATCTCGAGCAGATAGATCCAATGGTGGTCAGGGGTGGAAGCTGTGTGGGCATTTAATGGCCAGGAGAACAATTTCAAGCGGTAAGTGGTATTCCCCGCACCGCTTTCGGAGGGACGACGGTAATCATACGCAGGAGGAGCGATCGCAATCAACAGGTGACATGTGGCAGATGGGACCGACGGCAAACCGCTTTCCCCGTAGGTTTAAGCGTGGGCATGTTTCGGCGGCGGGGGAAGTGTATGCTGTTGGATCTCATGGTGAATGATCGGACTGCAAGGCATTAAAAGAACATGTTTTCATCGGATATGATGTGAAAAAGAGCTTGCAAAAGCACTCGGTTATGGGATCACGGCTACATGGCAATATAAACTCAGCGCCCGAGAGCTAAATAAAATGGGTTTATGTCGGGCTTTGGAAGAAAACAGAGATGGTGGGGGGTTAAGAAAGTAGAAGGATAATGGAGGAGTAGGAGAAGACTGACTAATGTGGGTCCCTTGTAAGCATAACAAGCACTGCCACACATGTTTTCGATCCATCAAATGTTGCAGAATGTAGCAGAGCTAACAGGCCCTACTAAGCCTAGTTATCCCTCACATAAAACCTATAAATTGGAGCTCGATGATCCTCATTTCACCATCCATCGAACAAAAAAATTTGGTCTACAATTACAAACAAGTTCAGTCTTTTATTACAAAGATATCCACATGTGAAGAGTATAAAGAAGTTTCCTTTTTACTCAGGTTTGTATCTCCTCCAAAATTCCGTTGACTACAGTCACTTGGGAAAGTTTTAGGATCATATTAATCTATGTTATGTTGATTCTTTTGAGGATAAAGCTACATAGAAGCTCACTCTTTTATGTGACATTCTCCTAAATATTGACAGAGGTTTTAAGGGTCGAATTCTTGATAGTTCATTGATAGAATTTTGTGGTAACTACAGTGAGGATTTTGGCCTAATTTTGTAGTGATTACAAACTTATATTTTGGCCTCCTTGTGCAGACCCTCTCATTGGACAAAAGTGGAATCTCTCTCCTTATTTGTGAAAACTTTGATTGGGTATCTCATTGTTTATTATTTTGGATTTTTTGAAACATTTAGATGCACTATTGATGGACAAAATATCTCTCTCATAAGGAAATAATTTTGGGTTTTCCCTTGTGGGTTTTTCCCTTGTTGTGAGCCTAATCTTGGTGTCCCTTGTCTCTTTCTTGTTGTCTAATGTTTATTGTCTACTATGATATCTATTTACTGCACTTTTTGAATAATTATTGCTTGAATATTTTCATGTATAGCTACTTGTTGATTAAAAGATAAAGAAGGAACTATTTGTATGAATAGAAGTAGTTATGAATTGTGAAAAACTATTCTAGTCATCGAAATACTATAATTTCAACATGGTTTTAGAGCTTTGGTAAAGGAAAGGAGAGGAGAGATCATCTTGAAGAGCACTTGAAGATCACTTGAAGAACATCTTGAAGAGAATTTGAATTTTTTTGGTGTTTTGTCCTACATCTTCATCATGAAGACCGGAAGAAAGCTTGAAGGAGCCACTAACTACAAGGCTTGGAAGGCAAGGGTTGAGATCACTCTTGAAAGGAACAAAGAATTGGGAATTATCACACGTGAAGTCTTTGAGCCATATGATCAAGAAGGAAAGGTGAAGTATCATGAAGATGATATTTTGGCAAGAAGTATTTTATTATATTATGTTGGGGATCATTTTATTCCCTATATTGTTGAACATAAGACTGCTAAATCAATGTAAAATGCCATCATTGTATTGTATACCATCAATAATGTGAATCAATCTATCAATCTAATAGGTCAACTTCGTAACATCAAGATGACAAATAATGACATAGTGGCATCATATTTTGTCAAGACATCTCAAATTAGAGACCAACTAAAAGCCATTAATGAAGAAGTATTTGATAAGAAATTGGTAGTTTTTGCGTTGGATGGTCTCCTTAGACCTTGGGACTCATTTGTATAAGGTATTAGTGCAAGAGATAATGATCCAACCTTTGAAAATTTATCGGTATCATGCACGCAAGAAGAGTCAAGACTATATTCTATAGGAGAAATTGAAGATATAAGTATAGAATCTTTTGCATCTCATGCAAATGGAAACAAGAAGAAACCAAATTTTGGCAAGTTCCAAAGAAGTGCTTTTAAAAGACAAGGACCTAGATCTGCCTCAAGGAATCTACCTCTCATAGAAGTCCTCCTCCTTCCTCTCCAAGTATAAGAGATAGAAGAGACAAGAGAGATAGAAGAGATATAAATGATTTAACAAATGTCCAATGCTTTCATTGTCAATCTTATGGTAAATATCAAGCACAATGTCTTAAAATGAATCAAATATATGACTATGAAAGAGATGATGATCATAAGAGAAGAAGACATAATGCATCGATCGTTGATCTAAATGAACCATCGTCAAAGAGGTGGCATAGAAGAAGTGATTCTAAATATGAACACTCATTTATTTGTCCTCTTACAAGTTCCATTGAAAAACATGACGAAATTTGGCTTGTGGATAGTGGTGCCTCTAGGCACATGACTAGAAACTGTGACTATCTATCTCAATTACTTGAAAAAATGTTTTCTCAAAAATTTGATCTTGGAGAGAACAGAAAATATGAAGTCAAGGGAATTGGTACGTCATCTTTCCAATTGGAATCCAAAGGTAATGTATCCATTAACAATATTATATACGTTCCTGGTTTGAAGAAGAATTTTTTGTCTATATCATATCTTGAAGACAATGGGTATAAAGTTTCTTTTGTTGATGGACAAGTCTTAGTATGGAAGAAAAAATAAACTTGTGTATTTGCTAAATTTATTGGAGTACGAACTGGAGGACTATATTTTCTCCTTGGTCGTTCATTCCAAGCTATTTTTCACAACACTTCAAAATTTAGAGAGATTTGGCATAGAAGGTATGCTCATATGCACTAAAAATATTTGGGAACATTGAAATACTTTTTTAAAGGTGAACCTGGACTTAAGACATATCATGATGGAGTATGCAAAGGATGTGCCCTGGGGAGAATGTCAAAGGAATATGCACTAGCAGTGATAGTAGATCAAAATTAATATTGGATCTTATACATTTTGATGTCTATGGGCTCATGCCTGATAAAAACTTGGGTGGATGCTTATACTATGTATCTTTTATTGATGGTTATTCCCACAAAAATTGGATTTTTCTTCTCAAGACCAAGGATCAAGTGTTTGAAAAGTTTTGTGAATTCAAAGCACGGTTTGAAAATGCTACAAGAAGAATAATTAAGACTCTAAGGTCTGACAATGGTAGGGAGTATGTATCAAATGAATTGATTGACTTTTGTAGGGATGTTGGAATTAAGAGGGAGTTGATAGTTCCCTACTAACCTAAAGAAAATGGAATTGCAGAGAGAAAGAATAGAACTATAATGGAAGTTGTCAAAGCAATGCTTCATGATCAAGAATTGTTGATGTTCTTTTGGGGTGAAGTTGCAAGGACCATTGTCTATGTTCAAAGTAGATGCCCACATCGAGTCTTAGATTATAAGACTCCTGAAGAAGTCTTTACAATTGAAAGATCGAATGTTGAACATCTAAGAATCTTTGGTTGTCCCGTCTTTGTTAATGTTCCCAAAGAGAAAACGAAAAATTTGGAACCATCCAGGAAGAAGGGTACCTTTGTTGGATACAATGAGAATTCAACAGCCATTAAGGTCTATATTCTAGGGAAACGATATATTGATACTTGCCCAGATGTTATTTTTTATGAAGATGTTGCATTCTAGATGTTCAAGGTTTCACACATGGACTCTGGTGATGAATTACAAGTAGCCCCAAAGAATGTGGAATCAAGGTCCAAAGAACCTGAGCCTATGGATGAAGACCCTCATGTAGAAGACAATGATCATGAACCTATTTAATATACCAAAGCTCATTTTGTTGAGATAATAAAGATACCTGCCTAGTTAGAGAAAACATTGAAGGAAGTTTAAGATCATGCTACTTGTTGTGGGACCTCCAGGGAAAGCAAGGAGCCTAAAAATTACTCAGGTTATATATACCTGATGTGTAATATCTTTGAATACGAGCCATCCTCCTATGAAGAAATTGTTGATGTTATGAAACCAGATCACAAAAAGATAGAAAAGATAGATCAATGCCTTATAAATAAGCCTCTTCGAGGGGGAAACCTCCTTTACATTACACAAATGAAAAATTCTTAGATGATACAAATGACAAGACCTCCTTTCTATATATAGGAGTCTAAGGGGTCATAATATAATCAGAGCCGATATAAAACTAATAATGTAATGGCACAATAATAACAATAGTGGGTTTCTATTGGGCACAATAATAAAAATATGGGGACTACATGGGCACAAGAATATAATAAGGGGGTTGTACTAATAACAATAAGGGGTTACATTAGTAGTATAGGGACCTAACATGCCCCTCTCCTTCAAAAAGTGTTGTCCTCAACGCTTGAGTAGTTCTGGATTATTCTATATAAAATTCTCATCCTCCCATGTGGAATCTTCAGAAGGTAAGTTCTTCCACTTGATGAGATACTATGAAATCGATCAATTTCGTAGCTGTCAAATTCTTGTTTATGTGACTAATTCAGGTTCCAGTATGATTTTTCCTTCCTCGTCAAATTTTGGCAATATTATTTGAACTGGGACCTTCTGCAACTTTTGAATGAGTGGCCACACTTCTTCATCATTCTTCCATCCATACCTTACTTCATTTATCCAATCTGGTTGGATAATAGAAATAACACAAAACAATGTTTCCACATCCTCATCCTTTCTCGAGAGTGCATCTGCAACAACATTTTTCTTCCCTTTATTGTAGATGATTTCAAAATCATAACCCAACATCTTTGTGACCCATTTTTGTTGCTCTTCAAAGGATAATATTTGTTCTAAAAGGTATTTAAGGCTATCACGATCCATTTTTACCTTGAAGTGTCTTCCCATTAGGTAGGGTTGTTATTTCTTAAGTGCATGTAGTATTGCCAACATTTCCTTCTCATAAATAGCTTTGTGTCCTTTGATTGGACGAATTTCGAAAGCAATGGGTCTTTCATCTTGCATTAATTTCCTAAAGCATCACATTCAACAATAAAGGTTTTTGTGAAGTCTTGCATAGCTAAGACCGGTGCTTGGCATATTGCTTCCTTAAGATGTTTGAAGGCCTTTTTTGCTTCTGGAGTCCATGAAAATGCATGTTTATTCAATAGCGTTGGTAGAGGTGTTTCTATTCTCCCATAATTCTTAACAAACTTGCGATAATACCCTGTCAACCTGAGAAATCCTCACAGATGCTTTATGGATGTGGCAATTTTCCATTCCTTAATGGCTTTAATTTTGCTAGGGTCTACCTTAACACCTTCATGAGATACAATATGACCCACATATTCCACCTCTTGTACTCCAAATAAACATTTGGAGCTTTTTGCATATAATTGTTTCTCCTCAAATAATTTGAGCACCCTGTCAACATGTTGAACATGATCCTTCCAAGACTTGTTGTAGATTAGTATATCATCAAAAAGTATTAACTCAAATTTTCTAAGGAAGGGGTTGAAAATGGAATTCATAAAACCTTGAAATGTATAAGGTGAATTGGCAAAGCCAAAAGGCATGACCAAAAATTCATAATGACCCTCATGAGCTCCAAATGCTATTTTTGGAATGTCTTCAATCTTCATTCTGATTTGATGGTATCCTGAATGAAGATCCAACTTGGTGAAGTAAATTGATCCATGCACTTCATCCAATAATTCATCAATGACATGAATGGGAAATTTATCTTTAATAGTGAGCTTGTTGAGCTCCCTATAATCCAGACACATGCGCCATGATCCATCCTTTTTGTGGACCAATACTACTGGAGCAGAGAAAAAACTTTGACTAGGATGAATTATACCAGCCTCTAGCATTTCTGCAACAATACTTTCAATTTCACTCTTTTGGGATCAGGGATATCTGTATGGCCTGATGTTTGGAGGAATGCTTCCAGGAATCAAATGAATAGCATGATCATGGTCATGAATAGGTGGGAGGCCTTTGGGAGTCTCAAATACCTTGGAATGATTGTCGAAGACTTTTTGGAGATATGAAGAAATAGATGATTTCAACGTGGGAACCTCTAGTGAACATAATTGTGCAATTACACCTCGTCGTTCCTTCTTTAGAAGCTTTGTCATACCGTTCGAGCTGATTATCTTTCTTGGTTTCCCTGCAATACCCCTTAATTCAACTTCCTTTCCTTCCGCACAAAATTTCATGAAACGTTCTTGAAAATTAAGAGCTATTGTACCCAAAGATTGTAGCCATTGGACTCCTAGTACAACATCAGCACCACCCATTGGAATGGAAAGCATTGGGATATTCAATACATATTCTCCTGTTGATAGATTGATATTATGGCACTTTCTAGAGCAATTTATGGTTCTTCCACTTGCAGTCATCACTTGACACTTTGGTGCTAGGTATAGGAAGCAATTCAATTCCTTGGCTATCTTACAAAGAATAAAATTATGGGTACTACATAAATCAATCAACACTATTACCTTTTTCTTCTTGATATTTCCTTCTATCTTGATAGTTTGAGGAGTGGTGATCCCAGCCAATGCATTATAGGATATGGTCAGATTCATTTCTTATTTCTCGATGTGATCTTTCACTTCTTGAACCTTTTTCTTCTTGATATGTCCTTTTATCTCTAAGGTTGGTTCCTGGTTTATATCCTCTTCTTTTGATGTTTCTTGATCCTTTTCTTCCTCCTCTTCACAATCTATGTAAAATAATTTATTCTCAGCACACTTATGACCTTTAGTGTATTTTCTATCACAAATGTAACAAAGCCCTCTTTCTCTTTTTTCTTCAAATTTTTGTGGTGTAAAAATTGTAGGTTGTGGGAGGCTAGGAGAAAAAACACTTCCATATTCATAGTTGTGGGTGGTGGGATTCCTTGTTTCCATAATTTCGCTTTCAATTTTTCTTGCCAACCTGAATGCCTTTTCCAATGAATTAGGTTCCCAAAGATGAACCTCATGTTGAATGTTATCCTTTAAAGTCCCTATGAAGATATCAACCCTTTTCTTCTCCAGAATATCATTTACCCTTATATTCAATTTTTGAAATTCCTCAATGTGCTCTGCCATTGAACCCTTTTTTTTGAGGTTTATCAATTGGCTAAAGAAGGCGTTTCTCTTTGTATCCTCATAATGTGCTATCATTTCCTCCATGAAAATTGACCACGTAACAAGTGGTTTACAAGAACAAAATCCTTTATACCATAAAAATTGATTCGGTTCTAAATAATTAGATGCAATACGTACCTTTTGTAACAATGGTACACCATGTAGATCAAAATATTTCTCCATCTGTAGTATCCAATTTACTGGATCCTTTCCATCAAACTTCCTCATCTCGTTTTTTCTTGATTTTAGGATATCGATCTTGAAATGACTATAACGTTATAATTTCGGATATTTAAGTTCTGAAATTTTGGCCTATAATATCCCTTTGATTCCTCTTTCTAACTCTACAAGTCTGATCGCAATTGGATTCCCACAGAAATATTTATTCCCAATCTCCATGATGAGCTAATTATAGACTAGCTCAGTAGAGTGAACTTGTACAATGTTCCACGTGTCACTATTTCAACCTTAGGTTCTGAAAATTATACCTAAACAAAATACAGTCCATCCTATTTCTATAACTTCTTACGAAATTTCAATATGATGCTCAGAGAGAGAGTTAGGACGTTTTCCCAAGGTCACCTATTTAGGATTTAATTTGGGAGTCTACAAAAACCCTAACTTCCTTAGATCATATATCAAAAAATATAGTGAGACAAGATCTGAAATTTGGACTTGAGATTCAAACCAATTTCTTCTCAAATGGCTTTTTTCTTTAGCTTCTAAAACTTTGTAGCGAAAAGGTTATAGAAAAAATACCATGATAACCTATTTTAGATGAAATTTTGGAGCATGCAAAAACCCTCACTTCCTCAGATCATATCTCTGAAATTATAGTGTGGCAACATCTGAAATTCGTATGCATGTTCACCGCGATTTCTTCTCAAATGGGTTTTTTTTATTTAGATTTTGAAACGTCCCAAAAAAAAGGTGATAGAAAAAATGCCACGATGACCTATTTGGAGCAGCAAAACCCTAGAATCCAAAGCTCTGATACAAAATGTTATGAAACCAACTCACAAAAAGATAGAAAAGATAGATCAATGCCTTATAAATAAACCTCTTCGAGGGGGAAACCTCCTTTACATTACACAAATGAACATTTATTAGATGATACAAATGACAAGACCTCCTTTCTATATACAGGAGTCTAAGGGGTAATAATATAATCAACACCGACAAAACAATAATAATGTAATGGCACAACAATAACAATAGTGGGTTTCTATGGGGCACAATAATAAAAATATGGGGACTACATGGGCACAAAAATATAATAAGGGGGTTGTACTGATAACAATAAGGGGTTACACTAGTAGTATAGGGACCTAACAGTTGAAGAGAAAGTATGGAAAGAAGTGATGATTGAAGAGTATCAATCCATATTTTAAAATGATGTTTGGGAGATTGTGCCAAGACTTGAGGGTAAATCTGTTGTGTCTTTAAAATGTATCTACAAGATAAAACATGTTACTCATGGAAGTGTTGAACAATTCAAGGCTAAATTCATGGTTCGTGGATTCTCATGGAAAGAGGGAGATGATTATAAAGAAACCTTTTCTCCCATTTCCAGGTATGCATCTATTATATCTATTATTATTCTTGCAGCTATTGTAGGTCAGAAGTTGCATCAAATGGATGTAAAAATTGCCTTTTTGAATGGGGTCATTGAAGAAGAAGTCTACATTGAACAACATCAAGGTTTTAAGGTCCACGATAGAGAGACACGTGTTTTCAAATTAAATAAGGCCTTATATGGCTTGACGTAGGCCCCTCGTGCATGCTACTCCCATATTGATGGTTATCTAATGAGTTTGGGCTTCAAGAAGAGTGTTGCTAATCTAAATCTATATTTCAATATTGTTGATGGTGAACCCATGATATTTTTATTGTATGTAGATGATTTATTTTTTACAGGGGCTGAAGTATTGATTTTTCAGTGCAAGAGGGAGTTGGCTTCTGAGTTTGAGATGAAAGATCTTGGCCTCATGCATTACTATTTGGGGTTGGAAGTTTGAAAAAAACTTGATGGAATCTTTGTGTGCCAAGGCGAGTACATTGTTTCGAGTCTTTAGAGATTTGGCATGATGGAATGCAAGTCGATGAACACCCCTATGGTGAAAAAATTGAAGAAGATCTCGGACGGTGACTCATAGTTGTTTGATCCTACTGTGTATCGTAAATTGATTGGCTTGTTGAGCTATCTTGTGAATACCAGGCTAGATATTTGTTATTTAGTTAATACATTGAGTCAATTCTTGGTGGAGCCTCATCGTATGTACTGGGTTGCAACTAAACATATATTTAGGTACTTGTGAGGTACCATTGAGTATGGTCTGATGTACGCTTCTAATGGTGAAATGGAAATTACATGACTTCACTGATTCTGATTGGGATGGTAGTTCTAATGATAGAATGAAAACCTCTGGATATTGTTTTAGTCTAGGTTATGTTATGGTTTCATGGTATAGCAGGAAACAAACCTCTATTGCTCTAAGTATAGTTGAATTTGAATACATTGTTGCTAATGTTTCTTGCTGTGAAGCTATATGGTTTCAAAAATTGTTCTCTGACTTGTTTACTCAAATGTTAGACCTCACTACTTTCTATTGTGATAATAGAAGTTGTGTAAAGCTATATGAGAACCCTATGTTCCATGACAGACCAAAGAATAATGAAATCAATTATCACTACATCCAAAATATTGTGCAAAGAGGAGCTGTGAGGCTCAAATATGATCCTACTGGTGAGTAGGTTGTTGATGTATTGACAAAGCCAATGCCCAGTATGAAGTTTGGCTATTTCAGAGAAAAACGTGGAGTTGTTAAGAACCCCTCTCTGTGTGATAGGGAGCACTGATTGCATAACATCATGGATAGACCATCTCCTCTAGGCTATGTGTCTTGAGACAATGTGATCTAGGAGATGGATTCCTCCTATAGGTTGTATGTTGTGAGACCTTGTGGTATGTGATATGCTTTGTTGGTTCCTCCCTTAGACTTTATGCCATGAAACCTTGTGTTCAGGGAGATGCTTTGAGATAGATGCTATGTATATTTCCTTATGATGAGTTTGAAAGAGAGAAAATTGGATTGTGTTCTCTTCCTTAGGTTGTGGGATTTGAGACCTATGCATTGGTAGGGAAGATTGATTTTGTGAGAGAATGAAAAACTACCTCCCTATCTAAGAGGGAGGTTTGAAAAATTAAGTAGTTATGGTCGACATTCTTCATTGGAAACATGAAGAAGAAATGCATTTTTTCCATCTCAAGCTGGCCCATCTTTGCTCCAGTACAAGTTGACTCCAAGAAGACATCATGTTTTCCCTACTAAGGCTAATTAGCCCTTACATACTCCTATAAATTGGAGCTCGTTGATCCTCATTTTACCATCCATCCAACACAATAATGATGTCTACAATTACAAACAAGTTTGGTCTTCTATTATATAGATATCCACACGTGCAAAGAGTATAAACAAGTTTCCTTTTTACCACGGTTTGGATGTCCTTCAAGGGTTTCTTGACTACAATGACTTAGGCAAGCTTTGGGATCATCTTAATCTCTATTTTTTTTATTCTTTTGAGGATAAATATGCAAAGAAGCTCACTCTTTTATATGGCATACGCCATAAGATTGACCAAGGGTTTCAGGGCCAAATTATTGATAGTTCATTTGCAGACTTTTGTGGTAACTATAGTGAGGATTTCAGCCTACTTCACATTAATTATAGGCCCATATTTAGGCCTCCTTATGCAGAACCTCTCATTAGACATAAGTGGAATCTCTCTATTTATTTGTGAAGACTTTGATTGGGTATCTCATTGTTGATTATTTTGGATTTGTTTAAAAATTCATATGTACTATTGATGGACATAATATCTCTCTCATAGGAAAAGAATTTTGGGTTTTCCCCTTGTGGGTGTTTCCCTAGCTGTGAGACTAATCTTGGTGTCTTTTGTCTCTTGATCATTGTCTATTGTGATCTTTATTTACTTCTATTTTTGAAGAATTATTGGTTGAAGTTTTTCATGTACAGCTACTTGTTGATTAAAGGATAACGAAGGAACAATTTGAATCAAGATAAGTAATTATCAATTGTGAAAACTTATTCTATTCATTGCAACACTAAAATTTCAACAATCTGAAACTGACACGAGTAGTCCTCAACTACATGAATTATGCAATCTTCAAGCTATCCATATCTAGGTTCATCCCCTTTTGACCCCCATTTTTGTGCCTTCAATACAAAGTTGACCAAGCTCACCTTACAATTGGATCTCCCTTTTGCATCTAGTGAGAATACAACCTCGTTCTTTAGGAATGGCTTTCTTCTAAACGTAATTACACTAATACATTCAACATATGTGAGGCTAGAAGATACATTAAGAGCAGAAAGCATAGGTCAAACTCAACCTTATTTCAAAACATAGGTCAAACATATATAAAAAATTAAATAGTATACACATGTAATTCTTACATTGTTTGATGGTTTTGGTTAACTCCATTGTTTTATTTCGTCACCTCCATGGTAGCTTTTCATGTCTTCATAATTGTTATTATATCAAAATGTATTTCATGTAAAAAAGAAGGTATTCAAATTATTGTTATTCTCTAGCATGTTCTTCATGCTTGTTTTAGTCAAAAGAAAATGTAAAAGGGAATGTTTTTTGTGACCCTTGTAAATTTGAATTTTTGTCATTTGTTTCACCAATATTACAAGTCAGCCCTCTTGCCCCTCAAATTGCCCCAACTACATGTGGCACCAATTTGCTTATGGAGAGCACTATATATATAGTTCAATCACATCCAAATTGGAGCTTATAATTATCACACATGTTTGATTTGAAATAGAAGACAAGGCTACTCGCTCAAGACAATGCTACTCAAGCTTGGATACTGGAAATAGGAAACAAGGTTACTCGCTCTTAGATGCTTGAAATAGAAGACAACGTTACTCACTCTTGGAGGCTAGAAATAGAAGAAAAGGCTACTCACTCAAATAAATTTGGAGGGATAAAAAATAGTAAAGATTTGAAACATAAAGGTGTGAAGTCTAAAAGGTGCGAAGAAAAGTACGAAGTTTGAAGGTAGAGAAAGGCAACGAATTTTGAAGCAATATCTCTGTGAAATCTTTGAGGCATGAAATAATGTGATGTATATCTCTGAGGTTTGTGATAGTGCATACTTCAGAGGCATGAAAAAACAATGTGAAGTATTCCTAAAAGCATAGAAACAATGCAATACTTATTGTTGGATAGTTTAAGGAATCTTGTCTTGGATTACCTATTCTACAGGTGCAATGCAAGAAGCATCATAAGTTCAACATCAATAAAATTATGATAAAAAGATGTCATGTTTAACGTTTCCCTAAATCTTGCAAGAAAAAAATAACTACAACTACCCAACAATTTCTATATTCAAACTTGGCCAAAAGATGATTTGTATATGATGGACATACCAAGAAAAGCCTCTTGTATTCCAAATCTGCATACTCATGCCATCAAAGCTGATAAGTAATGTTGTGTCAATCCTTACACCATCTCCTTCTGAATCCTTCCAAAGAGATCTCCTTTAACATATGATTTCTATCACTATTTTCCATTGCGGCCAACCATTGCTTAAAATCATACAATAATTCCTAATCTCTATACATCCAACTGACACCCTGAACAATCCAACTCCTTCTTATTCACAAGAGGGTTTCTCCTTGAAAGCCCCAACACCATTCTCAACATCAGTTCGACCTTCCTCTATCATTGGGGCAAGGCTCCCCTTCACTAGTTTTCCCAAGGAGGGTGAGGCCAATGACACTTGAGATGAAGGACAAGCAATAAAACAAATCAAAGAAAGTTATAACTTTTGAAACTTTTCAAAACCCCAGGAAAATCGTAACACATTGTATGCCTTCCTCTGATATATTGGTGTTAGGTCCCTATACTACTAGTGTAACCCCTTATTGTTATTATTACAACCCCCTTATTATATTCTTCTGCCCATGTAGTCCCCATATTGTTATTATTGTGCCCCATAGAAGCCCACTATTGTTATTATTGTGCCCTTACATTATTATTGTTATGTTGACTCTGATTATATTATGACCTCTTAGACTCATATATATATATAGAAAGGAGGTCTTATCATTTGTATCATCCAAGAAAGGAGGTTCCCCCTCGAAGAGGCTAAATTCTAAGCTGTTATGTCTCTTTTCTATCTTTTTGTGAGCTCGTTTCATAACATTTGGTATCAGAGCTTGGATTCTAGGGTTTCGTTGCTCCAAATGGATCATCATGGTATTTTTGCTATAACTTCTTTTCTGCAACATTTCAGACGAAAAAAAAAGAAAACCCATTTGAGTGGAAATCTCTCTGAACCGCGGGTCTGAATTTCAGATCTTGTCTCACTATATTTTCAGAGATTTGATATGAGGAATCTAGGGTTTTTTTGCTATAACTTGTTTTCTGTGACGTTTCAGAAGCTAAACGAAAAACCCATTTGAGATGAAAGTTTTTTGAACCTTGGTTCTGAATTGCAGATCTTAGTTCACTATATTTGCAGAGATATAGTCCAAGGCATTTAGGATTTCTGTAGGCTCCCGCATTACATCCCGAATAGGTGACCTAGGGAAAATCATCATAATTGTCTCTCCGAGCATCAGATAGAAATTTCATAAGAAGTTATAGAAAGAGGACAGACTGTAGTTTTCTGTGTATCTTTTTCAGATCTGAAGGTTGAAACAGTGACACATGGCACGTTGTACAATTTCACTCTTCTCAAAAGGTATATAATCAGTCCATCTTGGGAGATTGTGCATAACGCTTTCTTGCAGAATCCAATCTTGATCAAACTTGCAGGGTTAGAAAGAAGACTCATAGGGATACTGCAGGATGAAATTTTAGAACTTGGAGATCTGAAATTATATAGTTACAGTTGTTTCAAGATCGAGCTCCTAAAATCAGGAAAAGGCGATATGAGGAAGTTTGATTGCAAGGATCCGGTAAATTGGATACTACATATGAAGCAATATTTTGATCTACATGAGGTGTAACTGTTACAAAAGGTACGTATTGCATCTTCATATTTAGAACCGAATCAATTTTTCTGGTATAAAGGGCTTTGTTCTCGTAAACCACTTGTTACGTGGTCAATTTTCACAGATAAAATGATAACATATTATGAGAATACAAAGAGCAACACCTTCTTTAGCAAATTGATAAATCTCAAAAGAAAGTGGTCAATGGAAGAGCACATTGAGGACTTCCAAAATTTGAATATAAGGGTAAATGATATTCCAAAAAAGGAAAGAATTGATGTCTTCATAGGGACTTTAAAGGATAACATTCGACATGAGGTTCGTCTTTGGGATCCTGATTCATTGGAGAAGGCACTCAGGTTGGCAAGAAAAATTGAAAGTGGAATTATGGAAACAAGGAATCCCATCACTCACAACTATAAATATGTAAATTGTTTTTTCTCCTAGCCTTCCACAACCTACAAGGTTTACACCACGAAAAATGGAAGAAAAAAGAGAAAAATGGCTTTGTTACATTTGTGATAGAAAATACACTAAAGTTCATAGGTGTGTTGAGAAGAAACTATTTTACATAGATTGTGAATAGGAGGAATAAAAGGATCAGGAAACATAAAAAAAAAAATAGGATATACACTTGGAACCAACCCTAGAAAAATAAGAAATGAATCCAACCATACCTTGTAAAGCATTGGCAAGAAGTACCACTCCTCAAACTCTCAAAATAGAAGGACATATCAAGAAGAAAAAGGTTGAAGAAGTGAAAGATAACATCGAGAAAGAAGAAATGAACGACCATATATTGTAATGCATTGGTTGGAACTACTGCTCCTCAAAATATCAAGATAAAAGGACATATCAAGAAGAAAAACGTTCAAGAAGTGAAAGATCACATCGAACATCAAGAAATGAATCTGACCATATCTTATAATGCATTGGAAGAAATTACCACTCCTAAAACTCTCAAGATAGAAGGACATATCAAGAAGAAAAAGGTTCAAGAAGTGAAAGATCACATCAAGAAAGAAGAAATGAATCCGACCATATCTTGTAATGCATTGGCCGGAATTACCACTCAAACTATCAAGATAGCAGGACATATCAAGAAGAAAAATCTTTAAGAAGTGAAAGATCACATCAACCATCAAGAAATGAATCCAACCATATCCTGTAATGCATTGGAATAAATTGCCGCTCCTCAAACTCTCAATATAGATGGACATCTCAAGAAGAAAAAAATTCAAGCAGTGAAAGATCACATCGAGCATCAACAACAAGTTCTCCAACTTTTAAAGGATAATGCCACTTTGGTGCAGAATCGAATGAAACAACAGGCATATCAACATCGCAATGAAAGAATTTTTGATGTAGGCGATTGGGTATTTTTACGGCTACATGTCAAGCAAGCTATTTATGAGAAGGAAATTTTTGCAATACTACATGCACTTAAGAAATGGTGACCTTACCTAATGGGAAGATGTCAGACCAGGCAGTAACTCCTCAACACAAATTGAATTGTATATTACATTCCTTCAGGTTGGTCTTTATTATATACATGAGGGAGAGACTGTTCACTTCATGTCTTGATGACTATTCATATTACTTATTATTTACATTATATTCACCCAAGCCTGATGTTAGGTGCCAAAATTCCCCCCCTTAATCTGAAGGGATGTTGGTGAGTCCAAGCATCATTCTGAATTGTTCAAGCTTTTCTCTTCCAAGCACTTTGGTGAAGATGTCTGCAATTTGCTCATTAGTGGAACAATGACAGAGATGGATTGTTTTGGCCTCAACATGATGTCGAATCAAATGATATTTAGTATTGATGTGCTTCGTTCGATCATGGAACTTTGGGTTCTTGGCCAACTTTATTGCAGAGGTATTGTCAACCATGAGTGGAGTTGATTGTACTAGTTTTACTTTCAAATCTTCAAGAATTTTCCTGAGCCACACAATTTCTTTTGTTGCTTCTGCTGCTGCCATGTATTTTGCTTCTATTGTGGAATCTGATAGAACTTATTGTTTGTGTGATCTCTAGGAGAAAGCTCCTGATCCAAGACTCATAGCATATCCTGAAGTAGATACCCCAATTTCTTTGTCTCCATCGAAGTCTGAATCAAAGTATCCAATCAAGTTGAAGTTGTCCACATATGTATACTTGATTCCAAAGTCTTGAGTTCCCTTCAAGTACCTTAGAACTCTTTTTGTAGCATACCAATGTCCCTGACAAGGCTTTTGCATAAACCGGGAGAGGATTCCAATAGCAAACGAAATGTCTGGTCTGGTAGTAGTTAGGTAGTTGAGACTTCCTACAAGCTGTCTATATTTTGTTGCATCCTCAAATTCTTTTCCTTCAATAGATGTGAGCTTTAAGTTTTGTTCCATTGGAGTGGTAAGAGGATTATATTCTGTCATGCCAAACCTGTTCAAAAAATCTCCAATGCATTTCTTTTGAGAAAGAAATATGGACTTCGGATGTTGGGTTACTTCAATACCAAGATAGTAATGAACATAGCCCAAATCAGTCATTTCAAAACTTTTCCCCAATTCCTTCTTTATGGATGCAATGTAGCTTTCATTGTTCCCTGTCATCAAAAGATCATGTACATATACCACAAGATATACAACTGTTTTGCCAACTTTCTTGACAAATAAAGTTGCATCATCAAGATCATAATGTTTGAAATTGAGTTTCAGAAAATGCTCACTTAGTTTTTCATACCAGGCTCGCGGTGCTTGTTTGAGGCCATATAAGGACTTCACCAGTTTGCATACTTTATGTTCATGTACTTTCACAGAAAATCCTTTAGGTTGGGACATAAACACATTCTCTTTTATATCTCCATTTAAGGAAGCAATTCTTACATCCATTTGATGGACTTTCCAACCATTCTGAGCTGCCAGGGAAAGGAGTGTTCGAATGGTAGCCCATTTTGCTATGGGGGCAAAAGTCTCCTCATAATCAACCCCTTCCTTCTGTGCAAAACCTTTTGCCACAGGCCTAGATTTTTGCTTGTCAAGTGAGCTATCAACTTTATACTTGTTCTTATAGACCCACTTGCAGCCAATTGGTTTGGTTCCTAATGGAGGATCAACCAGCTTCCAAGTGTCATTCTTTATGAGGGCATCATACTCCTTTTGCATTGCTTCTTTCCATTCATCATGAGAAGAAGTTTCTTTGAAGGAAGTTGGTTCAAAATCTGTAGACAAGTTCAATTCACAATCATAAGAAACATCCATATCAACAAGTTAAATAGAGTCATCTACATCACCTCCATTTTGCCAGTTTGAATTTCTACTTCTTGTCTTTCCAACCTCATCAGGATGAACACTTTCAAGTGTCTTTGTTAGCCACTTTGGGAGACCTTTTTCAGATGGTCCAGGCTACTCCGCTGATTGTGTTGGGACTGAATCAAGATTGAGTCTCCCAATTCTATCAATCACATCACTTAAAGCATCATCCGTTGTTAGAGTTTCATGCAGGGGAGAGTGTTCTTCAGAAGAATATTTCACATGTTGATCTAGTATATGAATCCCCCCTTCAAGATGTGGAATCTGATTATCAAATTCTTGAAATGATTTTGCTTTTGCGAATCTATCCAAGCGATCAAGTTGCCGCTCAACAACATTGTCAGTTTTGGATGATTCAAGAAAAATTACATCTCTAGATACAAAAAACTTTTTATTTACATCATCATAGAGACGGTATGCTTTGGAGGTGTTTAAATACCCCAAGAAGATACATTTACGACTTCTAGCACCAAGTTTGTTTCTATGTACCTTTGGTATCAAGGCATAACAGGTGGAACCAAAGACCCTGAGATGCTTTACCGAAGGAACATGTCCATACCACATTTCATATGGAGTCTTGTTTCTAATAGAATTAGATGGACATCTATTCTGTATATACGCAGCACATAGAATAGCATCATCCCAAAACATTATCTTTACATTTTTGAAGAATAGCATGGATCGTACCATATTTAAGGTTGTCCTATTCATTCTTTCAGCTACACCATTATGTTGGGGATTATAAGGCATAGTTGTTTGATGTTTGATCCCATGTTGGCGAAGATAGCTTTCAAATTCATTTGATGTGTATCCTTTTCCATTATTAGTTCGAATAGGCCCAACATGAGATTGTGCATCATTCTTAATCCATTTATGAAAGTTTTTGAATGTTTGAAAAGCATCAGATTTGTTCTTCAACAAATAAACCCAACACATTTTGGTGTAGTCATCAATAAATGTCATCATATATTTATTTCCATTTGCAGAAGGAATAGGCATTGGACCACATAAATCTGAATGAATTAGTTCAAGTTTTCTATGTGCTCTTAAATGTGAATCATGAAAAGACTATTTGCTATGCTTTCCTAGAATGCAAGCATCACATTGCTTAAATTTCCTAGGAATTGTAGGCAAACCAGCAACACCATTTTTCTTCAACAAGTGGAGGCTATCATAGTTCAAATGTCCAAGTCTAGCATGCCATAATAAACTTGATGGAAGTGTACCTTCTTCATGATGAGAATTTTATGAGAAATGTTGTGCACGAGAAGAGGTACCTTGCAACTTGAGAAGCCTTTCTTCTTCTATTCCCCTCATGACAAGTGAGTAGTCAGATGCTTTTCTCATCTCAAGCTTTCCATCAAACATATGAATGGAGTGACCTTGCTGGTAGATGTGGACCAAGGATAATAAGTTTCTCTTCAGCTGTGGGAGATAGAGAACATGATGCAGAAGAAAGTCTGGAAGACCAGGAAATTGAAGCCAGATTGTGCCAAGCGCTGATGGCTTGATTTTTGATTGGTCTGCAAAGTATACTGCTCCATCAACATTGTCAGTAAATTCTTCAAAAAAATCCTTTCTATGGGTCATGTGGCATATTTCTCCTGAATCAGGCAACCAATCATTTTTCCAAGAAGTAAGTGAAGCATTAAATAAATCTTCATTTACTCCAATATTAAATTGTGCCACAACACAGTGAGCGAATTCATGTGCTTTACCTTTGTCTGTATCATCAGTTTTACCTTTCTTTTGGTTTCTTTGCTGCTCAATTTTGTCCCATGGTAACTTGCATGTAGAGGCACCATGTGATCCATTTCTTTTACAGTGTATGCAGTTCAAATTTTCCTTTTCTCCTTGAGAGTGTCTGCCCCGCTGCCTCTGAAATATCTTCCTCTTCCTCTTCGACCACCTCTTCCTCTTCAAGAATCTTGAGCATGATTTTTTTCTTTATGAGCAAGGCACACGGCCTCTTCAGAAGATTCAGGGGTTGTCTTCTTTCCAAAAGCTTTCTCTCTTTCAGCAAACTTTTTCACAAGAGAGTCAAAGGTGATATCTTTGAGATTTCCATTTGCTTGCAATGACTCAAGATAATTGGAGTAAGTAGCATAAAGTGCCTTGGGAAAAGCGATAAGAGGAATATCCAATTCAACCTTAGTGGGTTTAATATCATGCATTATATACTTTACTTCATATGCAAGAGTAAGAGGATCATTATTTTGCAGTTCAAGAGTGAAAAGTTTAATCATGAGTTGAACAACTTCAAGCGTAGAATGTGAGTCATAGAGTTGTTTCACCTTTTGTAAGGCTTCAAAAGCAGTTGAAAATGGTGAAATATGGTGACTCACCTCTTCATTTACAGATGCTGTGATTAATGCATAAGCTTTGTTGTTCTTGTTTTCCCAAATGATGAGCTCTTTTTCTGAGGTAGGTTGTTCTGGATGTTTTCCTCCATCTCCAACACACACTCCTTTCCACAACTCATTGAAAATAAGGGTGTGTTTTATCATCCGGGACCATTCAGGATAGTTCTCCTTGCCAGTGAGAACTATTCCCACAATGGATATTATTGAATGCATTGTAAAATCTTGTACTGTAAAAAACTGTGTACTATAAAAGAATATACTTCTGCTGGCAAAAATGTGCTTCAGAATAATATAGCCTTATTCTTCCTTCTTGATTAGGTAAGAATTTTATTTGATATACAAAGAGTAAAACTGTATTCTATATAGAATGTCAACTACTCAAATGCCTATCATAACTTGAATTCTGATGTAATTGGAATTTGTCAAAAAAATGGACGGATACTTTTCTCAAAAATGAATGGTATCAAAGCATTCACTTTTCACCGCATGCAGGTGTGCTGATCATACTTTATAATCATGGTCTTAAATAAATCTTCAAAAAATAAATCTCTTCATCGCACACATATATGAGAAATATGGTAATAGGGATTTGTCCAAGAACAAACCCAAGCCTCCGACCATGTCTAGGGTACCAGCAACAATGCTCTCAATGTAGCAACCGCACCAAGCTCTCAACGCAACAGCTAGACCATGCTCTCAACGCAACAACTACACCATGATCTCAGCGCAGTAGCTACACCATGCATGCAGTTATTCAATAATGCTCTCAATGTAGCAGCATGGAATGAGCATACCTGCAACAGCGTGGAATGAGCAAAGGTTCAACACTCCATCATGACACATGACAGATATGGCCTTCAGTCCGCTTAGAACAGTTATGAAACAATACAATTATGTAGTGGGTGCAGAACAATTATGCGGCAATACAATTATGTAGTGGGCGCAGAACAATTATGTAGTAATACAATTATGCATTGGTTATAAAAAATACCACATGGACAGTATGGCAGAGAGCCCAGGGAGCATAGAGAATAAAGGGACTGAATATGGCAAAAAACTGATACAAGGAGTTACAACACAAAAGCTAATTTTGGGATCTGGCCATAATACCATGTCAGACCAGGCAGTAACTCCTCAACACAAATTGATTTTTATATTACATTCCTTTAGGTTGATCTTTATTATATACATGAGGGAGAGATTGTTCACTTCATCTCTCGATGACTGTTCATATTACTTACTATTTATTTACATTATATTAACCCAATCCTGATGATTAGGTGTGAACGAAGACACTTCAAGGTAAAAATGGATCATGATAGTCTTAAATACTTTTTAGAACAAAGATTATCTTTAGAAGAAAAAAAAAATGGGTCACAAATATGTTGGGTTATGACTTTGAAATAATCTACAAAAAAGGGAAGAAAAATGTTGTTGCAGATGCAATCTCAAGAAAGGATGAGGATGTGGAAGCATTGTTTTGTGTTGTTTCTATTATCCAACTAGATTGGCTAAACAAAGAAAGGGATGAATGGAATAAGGACGAAGAAGTGTGGCCACTCATTCAAAAGTTGCAGAAGATCCCAGTTCAAACAATATTGCCAAAAATTGATGGAGAAGGAAAAATCATATTGGAACCTAAAGCAGTCACAAAAAAAAGAACCCGACAGTTACAAAATCGATCAGTTTCAGAGTATATCATTAAGTGGAAGAACTTACCCACTGAATATTCCACATTGGAGGACAATAATTTTATACAGAAGAAACAAGAACTACTCAAGCGTTGAGGACAACATTTTTTGAAGAAGAGGGGCATGTTAGGTCCCTATACTACCAGTGTAACCCCTTATTGTTTTTAGTACAACCCCCTTATTATATTGTTGTGTCCATGTAGTCCCCATATTGTTATTATTGGGCCCCATAGAAGCCCACTGTTGTAATTATTGTGCCCTGACATTATTATTGTTATATCGGCTCTGATTATATTATGACCCCTTAGACTCCTATATATAGAAAGGAGGTCTTGTCATTTGTATCATCCAAGAATTGTTCATTTGTGTAATGTAAAGGAGGTTTCCCCCTCAAAGAGGCTGAATTCTAAGGTGTTTATCTCTCTTTTCTATCTTTTTGTGCGCTGGTTTCATAACACTGGGATGAAAAGGAAACCAAACTCGGAGCTAGAGAACCCCAATAAGAGTTTTGCAACCCATGACAAACAACCTTAGGTCCTGGTATGGATGAAACTATAAAACCCAAAAAATGCGCAATTGGAATAGGGGTTAGGGCCTCCAAATTGCCAGATCACTACCCTATCGAATTCTTAACTTTGCTTTTCAAAGACCTGGTAGGCCCAGAAACCATGACACGGTAATATTTTGACTTGACTTCCAAATGTGAATTGATAAAATCCTTGGGACTAGCCCATATTTGTTGAAAACTGCCTCCTCCAATGCATAATCCACTGATTCCTCCTTCATCTCGATCTGATAGAAAGAAACCAAAATCCCATCTGAAAAACCTATTTATGAGTAATTGTGTGCCTTCAAGGGTTTTATCATGGTAAACGTCGTTGTACATAAAAAATATATATCACGTGGATAACAAACACATGGTTATCATTTAAGTTATTTTATATTTTGACAAGGATATCAGAGCCTGACATTGTCCATAACCCATTCACTCTTCGTCAAAACTATGCATTGTTCTAGGCTTTCTCCATTGTTGAACTCCTTTCTCGTGGTAGAGATGTTGCAATGTCCTCTTTAACATTTTGAAAATAAAATAAAAACAAAATAAAATAACATAAATTAATGATTATAATTATAATTGTACTTAATTATAATTAATAGTTAAACCAATCTAGATCCATCTTAACTTTAGATCTACCAAGCACCAAGGGGGAGGGATCAAATCTCTTAAGGTTCAAACCTATTTTAGAATGAAAATACATTTGATCCCCCTAAACACTTGGTACATCCAAAGTTAAGATGGATATAGATTGGTGTTATACAATGAAGAGAATTAAAAAAATTGAGAAGACAAAATAGCTTACAAATTCAACATATTTCTACTATTTCTTTTCAAAAATATTAAAACATTTATAATATTTAAATAACTTTAAAAAAATCAAAATATTTATTACATTCAATTTTTTTTTTCATTATGGAAAAAAATTTTGACCTATAGTTAACATGCTTTTGACTGATTTCCCAGTCCACATTTTAAGAACGTGTGGCCAAAACACTTAAATTTTAACACATTTGAATTTCATTTTCCGATTCCACTTCAATTTTCAGAGGGTATGTCCAAAGCACTTAAATTTTAACACGGTATGGCCAACGATTGGCAGGAAAACCATCTATTAATAACACAATAAAGCAAAGCTAGAGGAGTGAGCCTAAAAAGTCTAACATTGACACAAATAATGGATTGGAGTGTTAAACTTAGTAAAAGATGATGAAGTCATGAGAGTTAAACAGGAAAAGATGATGAAGCAATTATTCAGTTTCAAGAGGAAGAAGGTGGCCCTCCTCTATTTGTGGAGGAGGATGAGAAGGTAAGTGTTTAAGAAATTATTACTTTTTAATGTAGTTTCCACGGATGATTAGACTTAGTTGTGATGTAGTCTACTACTGTGTAATTTATTTTTTAGTTGGGGTAAATGAACTAGAGAGGCGATGCGATTAACAAAATATCCTGAAATTTGACACGGAGCTCTACATATACAATGATTTTAGATCACACTCCTTCATGCCAATCCCAGTAATCATTATCGATTCAACACAAGGAAGTGGGTATAACACCAAGTAGATTTATGGGCATTTTTTAAATTGGTTTCCATAAATCAGAGCTGGGAATGTACACAATGGCCTCCCTGCTAGCACACCTCCATTTCATGGAGCCTCCAACAATGTAACTCCTCTAATAAATAGCACAACAAGAAATGTTCTTTCTAGGGCTCATCATGGATGCCTTATAAACAAGAGATTATGTCCATGTATCATAAATCATCGTACAACTATGGATAGTTCTTTTGTGAGAATGATAACCTAAAATGAATATCTCGTGATTCAAAACTATAGGCCAGGCATTAAAAAACTAGATTTTCACCACCAAGAAAATTAAATAATTATGTATTTCCACACATATTCATCACTGTTAGAGGAGACAATGAGTTTCTCAACCATAAATTATTGTTCTTATTGTAAACATCCTAATTAAGAAAAGATCTTCCTTTGCACTAGTGAAATCATTAAATGGATTTCTCAAAGTATTGAATTCACTACTCGCTTGAGATCTGTATTGAATGTTGCCACGCCACTCCCAAGGAATCAAATAAACTTCATTATGGACTTTGGAATTTCAAATTTTTCTCAAGGAAGGATGGAATAAACAATGGCATGGGCTACTATCTTGTTTGAAGCATACATAACATTTAGATATTTGGGCATAGTGAAGTTATTATGTGCATATTTTGCAAGTATGCATTGGTTCAAAAGGCATAGAAGAGGGAGGATAGGTCCATTCTTACATAATAAAACCGGGTTTCATTCAGAGGTGTTTTTGGGGAATAATCTTATAAACTTGTATGAAAAATGTGGTATTTAACATATGCATGGAAACTGTTTGATGGAATTCCTAAAATATATGTTGTTTCTTGAAATCTAATTCTTTCAGGTTATGCAGAGAGTGAGCAGTGTAAGGAGACTGCATTTTTTTTAATGAAATTGGCAAGCATGAAACCCAATGTATTAAATTTTGCAAGCATATTTAAGGTTTGTGCAATCTTAGGATTTGCCAGGGAGCTGAATAGGGTATTCGTAGTTCAGATATATTATCAAGGTATTAAATATTTTTGGCCAAATGGAGCATAAGCCAAATAGATTCACATTCCTAAGTGCTCTCTGGATGTTTTCTTTTGGTGCAAATGCCAAACAAGTCAAGCAAGTTATGCTTAGGAGGGCTACTATGAGGTTTCCTTGAAATTGTCTATTTGAGCGCAACAGGGAGGGGTGGAATTGGATTTGATCACCTTTGTTTCCATTATTGGTACTTTCACCTCACAAGACGACTTATAAAATGGAAAGCTGGTTCATTCTCTGCTCATTAAGTTTGGATTTGAATAATATATTTCGGTAGGGAATGCACTTCTTTCCATGTATGGGAAATGTCTAGGTGTATAGTATGAACACTTAGTGTTTGAAAAATGGCTATAAGAAACCTACTTTTATGGGATAGGATGATTTCAAGGTATGCTTAGAGTGGATATTGTGAGCTATCACTAAACATATTTCATCAAATGCATTTAGCAGATATGAGGCCAAATTAGTTCAAACTTGTTATCCCCAATGTGGGAGTTGTGTTAAGAAGCCTTGGGAAATTTGTATAAGATGAACTAGTATAGATTATTTGACATGGTGTATCAAGATTGTGTCAAGACATTTGAGATGTATTGAGGAGCATGAATGTTGATTTTAGGTTAACATGTTCTTTGCATAGGACAATTACTTCAATTTTACAGATTAGCCTGATTATCAATTCATTTCTTTTCATTAGAAATCACATCAATCATTATAACATTGACAATAATTGAAGAAAGAACATAAATGAATAATGTAGAGGGCAAGCCAGGACAAGAGGACACATGAATATGGCTCAAGCCAGGGAAAAAACCCAAGATGGGGAATACCCTTGATCAATTCTTCTTATTATTAATGTCAAGTGTTGAACAAAGAGAGAGAAAGTAGTGTTGCAAACATCTCGATAACATCCTGATTTTGTCTTGAATTCATGATTTTTTGGCCTAGTCAATGTTTGCCGATTTTTACTGATATTTTGCCAATTTTTACGATTTTTTGGTTTTTTTGACCCTTGTTGATGTTCACAACATTGGGAGTAAGTATAATAATTCAAGGTAAAGCTTGACTAGCAGAATAGGAGAGCCACTATCATTGCCCTCAATCGTAGATGCAATTATGGAGCTGATGTCATATTGTAGAAGAAGTTGACTGGTTAGGACTAATACTTGTCTATTAAGGAACTACTTTAATCAGGTCAACCATTCATCTATCACTCAATACTACATGAGAACATCATATGTTTATAAGAATTGGAGTTTCATTACTTGTTGGTCCTGGTTAGGGAACAAAGCATAATGCTACAACCTTTACAAATACAACTCAAACAACCTACTACAATTGTGGGATCCCTTCGTGTTGATCTATCCTCCTTCAACTTCTAATATGATCTTGATACATACCCTAAATAAGTCTCCATTCTAATTGAAATAGGTCTACAGTCTTCCAGGTTAGTATCTTGTCTTCTTGGCCTACTGTTAAGAAAGATACGATATGCGGCCTGCTTGAGAGAGACTTCTTGTAGATGTAGATTCCTTGGGAGAGATATTTCACACCATAAAATCAACCCTAAACACTCCAACTCTTTCATTATGTTTGTGGTCATCTTCAAGAATAACTCAGACCTGTAATATGAAATAGAAAACTCTAAAACAATCTTCAAACAATCCAAAACTTTCCTTTAACAGGCTCAACCTCCTACCAGAGGAACTTGGTCCATCAAGTAGGCCAATCAAGATGTCAATCATGTCATTCCTCCTTTGTTGGATCTATGTTCCTTCTGCAACCATCTTAGAGAGAGAAAGATGTGTGTAATGATGATGGAGGGGACTTCCTTGTATAGGATTTGGAGAGGTGATGTAGGCAGGGCCTGCAAACCCCAGAATCTTTCCACTTCTATGCATATACAAATGCATCATCATAATTGTCCAATAAAACCCCATATTAAGACAATTTTCACCCACTGGCAATCTTAATTAATATGTGAAAGCTTATATTTCAATTTCTGGTAATTTCATCTTTATCATTTTCATGCAGAAGCTTTTCAATCATAAAATCATCACATAAATGGAAGCTATTTTAAAAGCCAAACTCTTTCACACTAAGGTTCCTTTATGAAGGGAACCCTTGCCTGATCATGATATGAAACCATACATTCAACAATCACCTTTTCAAAAGATAGGATTTAGAATCCACTCACAAGTTTCCACTCTAATATTCAATGAATGAAATTAAACATACATTTCCCTTGACTTATTAAATTAGATTCATCATTCACCAAAGCACCTTATACAACTCTTATTTTATCATTCATTGATACAATGGATTGACTCCATTTTGTTTTGGAATCAAATTCATTTCAACGCTTCCAATAAACTGTGTGAATTCCTGCACGGTTTCCTACATGCAAACTCAATCAAATTTTGAACAGATTCCAACAAAAAAACCTCTGCGCCCTTATGAAGCTCTACACCTCCTATTCATTGTGTGTTCTATATTATTTTCTAAAACACTATCATTAAAACCACAGATTAACTCAACTCTCTCTTTCAATATCTCATCAAAATTACTGTGAATTCACCTTACAACTCATGATTCTCCCACGAATCGATTTCCACCTGCAACTTATTCAAACATATAAAACACAGTCTTGGATATCATAATGTTGGCTATTTCTGCAATTTATCCATAATTTGACATACCAGAACCCGCATCTACCATAAGGAGATCCACGTATTCAATTATCACTCCACCACCAAGCGCCATTGCCTCCTCAATCCTTCAACGCTCTATCGCATTTCACAGTTAGAAACCCCTCTGCGCGCAGAACCTATCACTTAATAACTGTAAACAGATTCAATCAAGTAGATACAAAAAGCCTTGCACGCAGAACCTGTCACTCAATAACTATGAACTGATCACATCGATGCAAAAATCGTTCCACTGCTTTTCTACCATGCTAGTAAATTGATTCAACGTTGTCCATACCAACGTGACTCATACATGTAGCAGAATCAAAACACATTCATTTCCTATTAAAAACACAGCTCTTTAAACTCGAACCTTCTAGGTTTCTTATGAAGCTCATGACTTCATATTCACTGGCGCTCTCTTCCTTTCGTTGCTGTCAATCAACTACAGATTGATATTAAAACAACCATTCATTCGACCAATATAATTTAACAATTATCATGCCGAGATTAATAACTTATATGCAGAGCTGTATATCAGGATTGAAAGTTCAATTTCAATTTTCCTCATAATCTTTGATCTTACTCAGGTTCATTGAATTATCATCAAATGTCCATATGCGCACTCTTATTCCAAATCACAACATTTAAATACCCAATTTATAAATTCACCAATAAACTCTCAAACACACTTATGATGTTAACAACGAAAATACTTATAAATTATTCTTCCTAGCCAGATATTCAACAGTTGTGGCCTTACAATTTGCCCAGAGGCTTACAGCCTTGGCTGTTCAAAACCTGCTCTCCACCACTCTCCCTCTCTCCAACTATTCAACTGTATTTTCCTTCACAAAAACCACTCCTATTTATACACCAATAATGCATTTAATTTACTCAAAATATATCTCCACCTAATCCTCAACTAATCCCATACATAGAAATCCTAATCCCAAATTTTTCTCCTAAACTATTTCTCTCATATCCTTTTATTTATTAAAAGAATATTTACATAATCCTCACTTTTCATAATTATCTCCTATTTTATTAAAAATATCAAATTAATTAATAAAATATTAAAAATTGTCACACCCCCCTTTTATCACATATTTACAAATGAAAAAATGGTCTTGATGCTCCTGCATCAAGAGGGGTTCTATTTGATTATTTTACCCCAAGTTGACCTTGACAATTTCCACATGCGTAGGCTTAATTTCAAAAGCTTATCTTTCCTTGTCCAAATTTGATGATCTTTACGTCGACTTTGGTCCTCTCTAAAAGAGGAATTCAATGCCAAATTATCTTTTTCCAAGGAGTTGTCCAAAGAGGAATTTGGCCCTAGTTGTCAATTTTAACACTCCCTCTCAACTAGGGAGAACTCCTACCAATCCATACATTATCATGTCATTTTTGAATCATCTCTGCATCTCGTCACTACTTTGCTAAACATTGATATAGATAATGAAGAAGAATTTGATCGAGAGTGAGTCATAGGACCTTACCACTCTCCACTAAAAAAATTTAGTCCAGACTTGATCCTAAGTCAAGTTGTTGAACACCATGCAACATAGTCATAGGGAGTATGACAGTACATGATGTGTCCAGTAAACCACCGAGAGTAGGGATAGGATGAACCACATCCTACATGCATGCCAACCAATCAATTGTAGGAAAGATCCTACTCATGGGGAAAGGATGAACCATCTCTCACTTACATGTCCACAAGTATAATGTCCCCTAATAATAATAAAAATAATAAATAATAAATAATAAATAATATAATATAATATAAAAATATAAGAAAATAGATGATAAACAATAAATAAAAGATAATAATAGTAAATAAATAATAAATAAAGAAAAAAATATAATAATAAAAAATAAATAAAATAATAAATAACAATACTAAAGTTCTAAATAAATATAAATAAAAATAAACTGTAAAAATAGTAAAAATAAGTAAAGTTAACAAAAGTAAAATAAAATAAGAAATAGTTACAAGTTAATATAAAAATACATGCAAATAAGCTAGTACGTCGTTAAGAAAGGTACATGCAAATCAACTAGTAAGTAGTTAAGTTATTACGTGTGATAGTTTGAATTTTTTTTTTGAAAATATTAGTGATAATTTTTTTTATAGAAAATATTAATGATAGCATGCGAAATCATTATTACAAGAGTCAGTGAAATATATAATTATATCTTATGGATTTAATATTAAAATATTATTTTTTATATTAAAAAATATAATAAAATAATATTGATTTTTAAATAAAAATCTTTTTAATGTTGAGTATGATTTTTGAGTTGAAATTAATTTTTAATGTAAGACAAGTAAAGTTGGTCAAAAATAAGATATAAATTTTCCATTTTAAAAATAGTGATGAGACAATGTGAAAATATCAACCATACATTCCCACATTAAAACTCAAAGTCTTATATCCAATCCATAATTATACATATAGCGTCGGCCCAATTCTTTTTCTGGGCAATCATATGTAGAACATGTTATTGTGAGAGCTTTGTCCGCCCAAGTCTTTTTGTGGGCAATCATATGGAGAACTTAGAGCTTCTTCTTTGCTGGCCGGAGGTAATTGTCGCTACAAGTATTTCTTCTTTATTTTTGTGTGGGTATTTTTTAGTTACAAGATAGTTTAATTTTTTAGGAAATTAAAATAACATGTTAAAGCTTTTTCAGATAATTTTATTCAAAAACAAGTACGCATGTATTAACTAGATTTATCTTAAATTATTATTAAAAAATAAAAAATAAAAATAAAATCCAGATTTTTTTGAAAACATGATCTTATTGAATTCACCAGAGTTAAATGTTGAACCTAGCTCATAATAAATAGAATTTAACTTCTATTTGTATTTTCCATAATTGCTCAATTCGGATTCGATTAGCCATTGCATGAGCATTCTAATCTATATTAAATTGGGAGGGGCGAATTAAAAGAGCAAATTCTAAGGTTTAAATATAAATATTAAATTAAGATTCCACGTAAAACCAAAAAAAACATAACATATAATTGTTAGATAATAATAATATAATTATTAGGTTGGGTATTTAGCGCAGTGCATGAGTTGAAGAATTTAAGAAATTAAATTAGTTAAATTAATCTTCATCCTCAAACATGCACGTAAAAGAAAGAAGAAATATCTGATCTCCAACCTCATTTCAAAAAAAGAAGATGTTTAACTCATAAAAAAAAATCCCATCCGGACCAAAAAGGTGGTGCAAATTAAGATTTAAACCTTTACACGTGGACTTGCATATCATTAATTCCAAAAGAAGTTACAACAAAATCCAACAAGGAATAGTCACTTAAGGTTATGCTCCTTGCTACTTGCACATCGACTTAAATTTTTGGAACATATTTCAGTGTAGATAAAATGGAATTTCATTTTTGGGTGAAAATTTTCTTATTGTAAAAAAATTATAAAGTTTTCCATCATTAAAATTTTGAGGGTGGGCAATTTTTAATAATCAATGCTATAATGCTATGGTAGGTGATATATGGTAGGGTGGTTTTTAAAATGTTTAAAATATTAGGTAGGTATATTAACTAATCATATATATAAATAAGTAATTTTAATAAATTTTGTTTTAAATAAAAGTAAAATGGAAAAGGTGGAAGTGTATGACATTAAATTAAATAATAGTTATAGTTAAGATTATTTATATTTGAATGGTTACTTAAAGTATAGTTGGCATTTTAAAATAAAGAGAAATGCATGGATATATGTATTAGTGATTCTTTGATTTTTCTGAATGCTTATGCAATGTTGTATTGCTAAATGTAAAATTCAAACTTGATTCACTACAGGGGAGACCATGGATTCTAAGCGTCGAAGACAAACCCAAGGCACCCCTGAGGTGGAAACCCCACCTCTCGCCACTACAGAGCTTGGAACCACAACTGAGCAAGCTATATTATGTTCCCTTGGGGAAATGACAAATATCTTTAAGGATTGGGTCATGAGCCAAGGACAAGGCCAAAGAAATGATCAAGGTAAAGGAGGAGAGTTGGAACGAAAACAAAGGCAAGACCTAAATTCTCAGTTCAATATCGAAGATGTACAAACAAACCTCGATATTATGAAAGAAGTCCAAAAATCCAAATTACCAGAGTTCACAGGTCAAGGGGGGCGTTCAAAAGCAGAAGCATGGGTAATTGGTGTAAAAAGAGCACTTAGCTTTAAGGCATAGACTTCAGGGGAAAGGCTCAAATATCAATGAGTCTACTAAAAGGAGACGCTCTATTATGGTGGGTAAATGAAGAAACAAAAATGCAAGTCACCCAATTGTAAGTTACTTAGGAAATGTTTGAGGAAGCCTTCCAAACTAGGTACTTATCAGAGGACTACAAACACCAACAAGTAGGGGCTTTCCATGCAGTGCGATAGAATGGTAGATCTATAGACGACTATGAAGCTGAATTCTATGCATTGGTCCATCACATGGACTATATGGTTGATGATAAACGTCAAGCTCAAAGATTCTTGCATGGGCTCGATCCCTTTGTCTAAGCAGAAGTCGCCATGTGGAAACCCACCATTATGGCAGCAATCACTAGTTTAGCCAAACAAATCCCAAGGACTATAAATATGAAAAAGTGAATGGTGGTTGATGGAAATACAGGGAAGGAACAACTCCCAACGAGGTTAAATCAACCAAGGGAGCACCCGTCTGGATTCCAGGGAAGACAAAACAATTTTTTCGAATCGCTAGTGCAACTTCTAGGCTGCCTCTGGGAGGACACAGGGGTCAGCCCTACTTGAGAAGAACTAATGGTGGGGGTAGAGGATTTGGTGGCCAAGGACAGGTACAAAGTGAGAATCGAGATCAAGTAGAATGTTGGCAATGTGGAGGTCCACATTATAAAAGGGATTGTCTGAAGTATCAAGTTGGGCTAAGACAACAAGGACATCAAGAAAAAGAAAAAAACCACAGACCCAACATCAAATTCATACCATTGTAAACCATTGTCAGGATGAGCATCAAGCCACCATTTTGGAGTCCGCGAATTTCCAAGGAGGGAGTCCTTCCGGTTGAACCATTCTGTATACTGGACCACCAGGTTCGTTAACTTAGGAATCATGAGTTTTAGCAAGTCAAGGCCAGTGGGACCAATATAGCCTAGGGTTAGCAACTTGGGAAGATGCAGATGTTATTTTTAATGACTTTCCTTATCTACTTGATTAAAAATGTGTGGTGAACTAATTAGGAATGCTTACTTAGCTAAGGCAGATACTTTTATGGAACATCTAATTCATGTTTTATTGTTTAAATTTTATGATACATCTAAATCATACACTATGATTTCAGTTATAGTTTAATTAACTATTATGATTTTGAGTATAAATTTGGATGAGGTTTCATGATATGATGGTATGAGGATAATGATGCACATGTGGTTCTTATAATTGTTACAATAGTGATGATGTATGCTTATGATGATGACGATGATATGCATAGGCATTATGATGTTATGTTGAGGTATGTTAACATGTTCATTTACTACGTAATGATGGGTATTTAATGTTGAATGTTGATGTTATAAATTTGGATGGATATGATGATGTGATGCATGTGGTAATTGTATGTAGAGTTATGACCTGCATAATTTTGTGATAACAATGATGTTATGTTCTCATGATGAGATGTAAGACTTGACATGTGGATTATTTTCTATGATACTATGATTATGATTAATGCAATGGTTGCATGTTGAGATGTGGTGACTGACAAGAACTCCACAAATGGGCCAAGAGGGCTAGTTTATTTGATGAACTCATAGGAGCCAATACTTACGAGGGAGAATATGTAACACCATATGGGCTAGGGACAAACTCAATCAACACTACATATGCTAGTGGTTGCTTTGTCTTGTATAGCTCTTGATAGATAGCTCTTGAGGGGCTATGGGACCATCTTGAGCAGGTTAGGTGCCTGATATTGTAGGCTAGGTGCCTAGTATTGGATTGGGATGCCGAAGTTTGGTGGGGGTGTAAGGACTTTGATGTCTAGGGTTGTGCGCCTTAGTAGTTATGGAGGGAGTGGGCCAGCTTTGCGAGATGCTCCGAGTCATTGAGTACCATACCAGATGCCTACCTTGGGGCAGATGAGGTTTGAGTCAAGCGCGAGCCTTGGGGCCAACCTTGGACTAGGATGCAGAGCGGGGAGGCTTATGCCTGGTTCCAAAAGTTGGAAAAGGGACAAAGATTCCTTAAGGTTTCCTCGGTGTTGTAAAAACTTTCGATGCCTGCTGGTTATATTAGTTCAGCAGAGGGTGTAGGGCAAATATGAAGTAATAAATAACTAAATAAATAAAATGTTAAATAATTCAACTTAACTTCGAGACGAAGTTCCTTAAAGAAGGGGAGTATGTAATGTCCCCTAATAATAATAAAAATAATAAATAATATATAATATAATATAATATTAAAATATAAGAAAATAAATGATAAACAATAAATACAAGATAATAATAGTAAATAAATAATAAATAAAGAAGAAAATATAATAATAATAAATAAATAAAATAATAAACAACAATACTAGAGTTCTAAACAAATATAAATAAAAATAAACTGTAAAAATAGTAAAAATAAGTAAAGTTATCAAAAAGTAAAAAGGAATCAAATAGGAAAGAATTATATTAAGATAATTACTAAATTAATTCAAACTTAAAATAAAGAAATAAAAGTTGCATGTTGACACATGGAGTGTGTGCATGTGGTTCCCCTTCCAATGTTTGCTCTATTTAATAGATGGTGAGGAAGATGAGAGGCATTCCATCATTCATTCTCTTGGGAGAAAAGTGTTGTGAGATAAAAGATTCCCTTGCAGTGGTACGCTGATTGAGGGCTCAGGGGTGGCGAGTTATATCAAGATTTTGTGCAATTGAGCCTACGGTTGGGTGAAGAGTCATCCCCAAAAATTTGTTGCGGTTTACATTATTCAAATAGCGTTCAACTCTGAAATCATAAGTAAGGAATATCATCGCCACAGGTAAGTTGTCTCTGCTCATATTTTTGAATTTTGATGTTAAACAGTTGATCAATTGTGTGTTGATTATAAATCACATGATTAATCTAATCAGTTGCATATTTTAATTTCGGGGTTGTTACAACACGTGACAACCAACATATGCTTATATGCATCTCTTACTAGGTTTTCCACAGGAGAAGTGATGAGCCCCAATTTTGGTACAATTTGGGCTCATTTTGGCCTATTCTACTTGCTCAAACCATTCATTTTTTATTGCTTATGCATGCATTTCTTAGTTTATTCATGTTGTTTGTAGGAAGAAGGATAGGCACTCTCTCTACATGACTAATGCATTTTGATTCCAGGTTTTGGCATTAAAAGGGAGCAAAAGACAACGAAAAAGGAGTTAAGGAGACAACGAGGTGGCACTGCGGGTTTTGGGAGAGGATGTCCACGGTTCTAGGGACATCCCTCGTGATTCCCATCAAGAACTCCGAGCTCTAATCCATCTCCCCTCTGAGCTTAGAAAGCAGCCAGCTGTTCTACAGGAACAACAGTTATAAACTGCTCTACAGGAACAACAATTATGACCACCCTACAGGATCAGCAGTTAGACTCTAGTTGGACAGCCGAGCTCCTAAAATGTAGGACACTTGTTGGATCATCATTTTTGTATAAGTATGAAGGCTTTAGCCTTAGATAGGTTGTTTAAACTCTCGTATTGCTATTGTAATTTTGGAGCACAGTTCAGTTTTCGTTCCTTTTTGTAAGCCAATTTGGCATGATATCAGTTATGAATAAAGAAGGCAGTTTGTGATCTAGTTCTGAGTTTTTCTTAAGGAGACTATAGCTCTCAGGTTAGGGCCCAACCTGAGAGCCATAGATCCCCTCTGCTGTAGTGTTGTTTCCATTTCATTTCAGCACTGTGAGCTTTCCATTTACACATGCAATTCGAATTACAGGTTGTTGAGTTGGTCTTTTTCATGAGTTAGATAGGAGATTGTTTATAGTGAATTCGTTTCCATTTGCTTAGTGTAACAGAGGATAGATATAATCGATTGGAGCTCCAACAAAAAGGTTGTTAAGGCTCACTGCCGTCTCATCTGGGATTGGAGTGAAGTCCATGATTAACCACCAAAAATACGCATTTCTTTATTCCATGATTGCTGCAACCACAGTCACGTTAAGTTAGATGCTTCCACATGATTCACACCTGCACCACACTTCCTTACCACAGCTTCATGCACGTTCTCTTTCACGTTTCGATTGCTGCTCATTGAATTTACAAGCACAAGTAGTTTAGGTTGATGCATCTTTGATTAAGTCACAATCATAAGCATTTGTTTCACTTACACTGCTCTCTCTCGTTCCATCACTTTGTCCTCCATCTTGATCACGCATGCAGACATCTCTTTGACCCCTGCTCCGCTCTGTTACCTCACAAAGTCTTTCATTCCTCACGTATTTCCATTCTATAGCCTTTCGTTGACATAGCCCTTCACCTTCCATCCTCCTCCCTACACTCACTTCCCATCCTAATCTTCCACTTCTAAAGCCATCACCAGCTTCATCCCTACCTTACACATCTCCCTCTACCATTTCATCATCCCTCCATCACTCCAAACACTCACGGTAAGTCATCCTGTAGCCATTTATAGACATCCTGTAGAAAACAGAGTATCCTGTAGGATTCTCCACAGCCATCCTGTAGGAGGCCACTCTCTCGGTTGCTGAGCATCTGAATGCGAGGAACCTCTGTGGATGGGTGCTAAGGATCCCTAGGGACCTCTCCTAGCCTCCCCAACCTATCCCATGCTTTCCTTCCTTCTCCATCCCATCTGCACAACCAAACCCTAGTTAGCACAAGATCACCATCATTCCACACACTTAAAAGAAAAATACAAAAACATAACTTTCATGATGCAAGTAGTTTAGATCCATGCATTTTCATTTATTAGAGGTAGTGACAGCATTGGTAGAAGTTGCATTTACATTCCATGCATTGTAGAGGTGAGACTAGTTAAATTAGGGTTTCCTAGGTTTACATGCTTTGATTTGCTTTCAGTTCATTTTTGTCAAGTAGAGTAGCTTTCCTTTGAGATTAGATTTCTTCCATCAATTAGCAAGCTTCTTCTGAGAGCCTATAGAAGCTGGCTTGAGCCCTAGCGGACTTGTGCCAGCTGACCAAGTGACAGCTGCGACAAGAGCTAGTACTTGTGCATATAGCACCGTCGCTTCCAAGTTTGTACGAACTACCGGGTTGATAAAATGAGAGACAGGAAGCCCCAGGAGTTGTAGCATTATTGCTACAATACTGGAGCTCACCATCTTTTTGGAGCCGTTGTCGGGGAAGCGTCAGAGTATTAGTAATTGTTGCTTTTCTTCTACTTCCATACTCTTACTTCTGCTCAGTAGTTTACTTCATTTCCATTTTGCAAAAGTAGCTTAGCATTTCTTGCTTTCCTAGATTAGCATTTCTTGCTTTCCTAGATTAGCATTTCCTGCTTTCCTAGATTAGCATTTCCTGCTTTCCTAGATTAATATTTCTTGCTTTCCTAGATTAGCTTTCCAATTTCGCAATTTCATTTGAGCAATATAGTTAGTTGTAGATCACTTTGTTTCAGTTTTGCAGGTACCAAAGAAAAATCAAAAGCACTCAAAACAAAATAAAGAAAAGTCCTTTCCATTTCATGCCTTGTAGGAACCGTGATAGATCAGGCAAATTCCTACCAAACACTCGCACCACATCATTGAGTCACCCTTCACTCTTCTTTGGTGACAGTGACCCAGAGGAACCTATAGGTGAACATCCGAAGATATACCAAGACCCTATAGAAGAAGAAGAGTTAGAGACCACTCCATCTGTAGCCATGGCTGATAATAGGAGAGAAGATGAGAGAATAGAAGGAGCTTTCCCCATCCGAGAGACCAATGGAGAGATGAAAATGAAAAACATTAGCCCCTCTACTTTGCCTCACTTCCATGGACTGACCACTGAGGATCCTGATACCTTCCTATTTGAGTTTGTTGTCCTCTGTAGAACCTATGACTATACTGAATATGAGCAAAAGCTGAAGCTTTTCCCTTCCACTCTTAAGGATGTAGCACTACGCTGGTTCATGGGATTACCTGGGAATAGCATCGCTACTTGGGCTCAGATGCAGCAAGCCTTCAATACCAAGTATAGGGATTATTGTAGGTCCAAGGAAACTAAGGGAGAGATCTTTCGAATGACCATGGGGAATGATGAGTCTTTAGAGGATTACGAGGAGAGGTTCCAACTTAGCTATAAACGGGCCAGGTGCACACTTGACCCTGAATCCCTCAAGTTGGTTCTACTCCGAGGAGTCCCTGAAGATCTCTTAGACACCCTTCACATGTTAGCTGGGGGGGACATTTACCAACTGCCTTATGAGGACATCAAGACTGTGTTTCGAAATCATTCCAGGGCAGCTAGGAAACGAGGTAGAGGAAATCCCCTCTCCACTGGTGTCCCTTTCTCCAAACATGAGTTTACATTGTACAAACCAATTAGAAGATCTTAAGAGTGAGGTGAGATAGACCATCGCCATGCAGCTGGACACATTCAGAATCCAGCAGAAGAAAGAAAAGCTGAGAGAGCCTTGGCTGTCTTCTGCCCTAGGTGCACAAGAAGACATCCTAAGAACGAATGCCCATTGCATTCGGTTGAAGTGTGTTTTGTTTGTGAGGAGGACCATCCTACCAATCAGTGTCCCACCTTACCTGGGTTTAAAGCCATGTACCAAGGGACTGAAGCCCCCACTGAACCTCTCTACTTCATCAATCAATGGAGGCCTCAAGGATCTAGACCTTATCAGCAGGGGATGCAAGGGGCATCTCAAGCCTATTACAACCCCAACCAATCAACTCCTATGCCTTCCTGGGTTCCCCCTGCTCATCCTTCATGGTCCATGCCTCCTCCATGGTCTTATCCACCTCAGTATCCTACTCAACCTCCTTCTCATCCATATCACTCACATATCCAGTCGCAGCCTCAATGGAGTGCTCCTCAGTCGGGGTGGAGGCCCCAATACAACACTCCTCCTGCCATTTTGCCTCCACCACCAGTTCAACCTCAGCCTTTACCTCCTGCTCCTCCTAGGAAACCTCAGATGCCTGCTCAACCGAACCGAACCCCAACAATAGACAAGATCAACAGGTATATAGTGGGGAGACCTCATGCCCTACCTATGCTGTGGAGATCCAGGAGATCAATCTTAGATCTGGAAAGACTCTTCCAGATCGCCAACCTCCTCCCCCAGAGGATGAGGAAAACCATCAGGAGAGTGAACCAAAGCCTATTCCACCCTTTCCTGAGAGACTAACAGCCACCACACAACCTAACCCAGAAGAAGATGAGCTTTTGAGTGAGCTCAAGCAGTTGTGTGTAAAAATCCCACTTCTCCAAGCCATCAAGGATGTGCCAATATATAACAAGCTGGTTAAGGAGAAGTGTTTTAAACACCCAGGCAGACGGAAGAAGGATGCCTCAACTATCAATGTCATAGGACAACTGTCTGACCTTATGCTAGGACAAGTCATCTGCCCAAAGTACCTAGATCCTGGAAGTCCTGTAGTAGATGTTCACATCAATGGCACCATTATCCCCCACACCTTGATTGATCTGGGGGCAGCCATCAATGTGATGACCAGAGATACCATGCTTAAACTCAACCTTCAGGGTTCCTTGAGGAAGACCTCGACAGTACTGCAATTAGCAGATCGCTCCACCGTGACTCCCGAAGGGATTGTGGAGGATGTCTTGGTCTCTATTGATTCTTGGGAATACCCTGCTGACTTTCTGGTTCTGTACAACCAAAGGCCAAGCTTACTGGATATCCTCTCATCTTGGGAAGGCCTTGGTTAGCTACTGCAGATGCTTACATAAGTTGTCGGGCAGGAAACATGACCATCAAGAATGGTCCCATGTCCAAGCAGCTAGTCCTATACCCTCCTGCCCAACCTTCGTTAGAGCATGATTTACCACTCTGGTTGGAGGAAGGAGAGGAAGACGAGGTGTACTCTGCACCTCTGTGCACCCTAGATACCAATAGAAGAGACCCTCCTACCGAGGATGATTTGATTGAGACCCTGATCCAGAATCCACCTTCCAGTGCACTATCTTTAGAGAAGTTGGTGGAGGATGCCCAAGCTAGCACCTCAGTGGACCTTTGTACAACCGGACTTGTCACTCCCAGAGTCAAAAGTGTGGAGTTCAGCCCTGAGAGAGCATTAAAGATTAGCTCCTCCCTATCTCTTTCCCAGGAGAAGGAGTTGTGTAGCCTATTGGCCAGCCACTTAGATGCCTTTGCTTGGAGCTATAAGGAGATGAAAGGAGTCCATCCCTCAGTCTGTACCCATCATATATACATCAAAGAGGATTGTAAACCAGTTAGGCAACCCCAGAGGAGAATGAATCCAGCCCTTAAGGACATTGTCAAGGAAGAGTTGCAAAAACTTTTGGATGCCGGATTCATCTACCCCATCTCAGATAGTGAATGGGTGTCCCCTCTAGTGTTGGTTCCCAAAAAGAATGGGAAGTGGAGGATCTGTGTAGATTACCGTGAGCTGAACAAAGCTACCAAGAAAGACCATTTCCCCCTACCCTTCATAGATCAAGTGTTGGATGGACTGGCAGGAAAGAAGTTCTTCTCTCCTGGATGGGTTTAGCGGGTACAATCAAATCCAAATCAACCCGGAAGACCAAGATAAGACCACCTTCACTTGTCCTTGGGGTACCTTTGCCTACAGAGTCCTTCCCTTTGGGCTATGCAATGCTCCTGCTACTTTTCAGAGAGCTGTCTTGAGCATCTTCTCGGAGTTGGTCCATGATGCAGTGGAAATATACATGGATGACTTTACCCCTTATGGGGCCAACTTCCAGGAAGCATTGACCAACTTGGGAAAGGTCCTAACCAAGTGCACCGAGATGAACTTGTCCCTTAGTCCTGAAAAATGTGAATTCCTAATGACTGAGGGGACCGTGCTAGGCCATACTATTTCTTCCCAAGGATTGCAGGTGGATCCCAACAAAATTGCTCTCATCAAGAGAGTTCCACCTCCTCAAAAAGTAAGGGATGTCCGGAGTTTCTTGGGATTAGCAGGATACTACTGGAGATTCATTAAGGACTTTAGCAAGTTAGCCTCACCATTGTTTGGTCTGTTGGCAAAAGATGTGGAGTTTAAGTGGACTGACGATTGTCAGAAGAGTTTGAATGAGTTAAAGGACAAGTTGGTGTCAGCACCAATCTTGAGAGGTCCAAACGGGCCCTACCTTTCCACATCCACACTGATGCCTCAAACAAAGCCATAGGTGCAGCCTTAGGACAAGTTGAGGAAAAACTTCCATATGCCATTTACTTCGTTAGCAAAAACTTGTCCAAAGCCGAGCTGAACTACACTGTAACCGAGAAGGAATTCTTAGTTGTGCTCCATGCACTGAACAAGTTCCGACATTATATTACCGGTTACCAGACTTTTGTACATACTGACCATGCTGCTATTAGATACTTGATGAATAAACCAGATGTGAATGCTCGTATTATTAGATGGTTACTTTTATTGCAGAAGTTTGATCTAACCATTGTTGATAAACCAGGGAGAGAAAATGTTGTTGCTGACTTCTTGTATAGATTGGATTTGTCTGCAGATGAAAATGGGCAGGTGGAAGTCACCAATAGAGCATTAGAAGGGATCTTGACCAAAGTGGTGAGAAGCAGCAGAAAGGACTGGGCGGATCGCCAGGTTGAGGCCACATGGGCTTACAACACCACTTGGAAGACCACCACCGGCTTCACACCTTATGAGCTGGTCTATGGGAAGAAAGCTTTGCTGTCCATTGAGTTTGAGTATAACACTTTGAGGATGGCAGCTCAGCTGGACCTAGATCTCAGCCATGCACAGTAAGAAAGGTTGTTGCAGCTGAATGGACTGGATGAGCACCGCATGCAGGCCCTCCTTCACTCAGAAGTGGTTCAACTTTAGAGGAAGGTGTGGCATGACCAACATCTCCATGACAAGCACTTTCAGCCGGGAGATTGGGCTTTGTTGTATGACTCCAGATTCAAAGATTTCAAGGGGAAGTTGAGAACCAGATGGCTAGGACCATATGTAGTGGAGCAGTGCCATGACAATGGATCTGTCCTCATTCGAACCATTGATGAGGAAGCCATTCCCATGCTTGTCAATGGGCACCGATTGAAGATCTACAGAAGACCTCCCTGAAGACAAGAGTTTATCAGCACTATGGAGAAATCTGTTTTGGTAATAGAGAAGGGTTATGCCTCCACTTTGGGCATACCCTGAAGAAAAAAAAAAAAAAAAAAAAAAAAGAAGAAAAAATAATAAAGATCCTTGGGTGAAAACCTCTCTGAGGCGCCCAAGGCAGGCAGTAGGGGTGAAAACCTCATTGAGGTGCTCCTATTGTCTTTCAAAAAAAAAAAAAACAAGAAAGTTTAAAAAAAAAAATCCTTGAGTGAAAACCTCTCTGAGGCACTCAGGGCAGGTAGCAAGGGTGAAAACCTCTTTGGGGCGCCCCTGCTATCTTTTCAAAAAAAAAAAAAAAAAGAAAAAAAAAAAAAAAAAACAATAAGCACAATAAAAGTTTTGCATGCAGATGTTCTATGGAGGAGAAGAAGCCTCTCCACTCCAAGCCAGGGGCCTTCATCATGCTATCAAAGGATGTCATCAACACCTCCTCCAAGAATAACAATGTTTTTCAAGGTATCTGCAATTTTTATCATGATTTGGATCTTCTACAGGAAGATACAGTTTTCTACAGGAACAGACATTCTTCCTATAGGAAGACGCGGATCTTCTACAGGAAAGTGCAAAATTTCTACAGGAAGCTCTGTGTTCTACAGGAAACTTCCTGTAGAAGGTTGCGACGGCCGAAATGTGTTTTAAATGAAGATCTAGCGACTGAGGAGTGGATTGAATGCATGCATGCCACTAATGGCACCCCTGAACATTGCTATTATCTTGCTCCACCATCCTCGTCGCCATGCAACCAAGATCCCTGCAGTAGCACAACAAAGCAATGAGTTCTCGTGAAAAAACATATGTCAAAGAAAAACCAAGCACCGAGAGCCATACCACATCCACGTTATGCATTAGAAGTGCTGGGATCGTGATCGAGAAGCCAGAACTGCCAGCATGCAGCATGCACCCAATGAGGTGAGACTGTTGCAAGGCTCCCGCGGGAATCCTGTAGCAGTCAAACCTGCAGGAGTGGATGCCATTCATCGCCCAACCATCTGCAAGCAAAACGCGGGTGCATGCAACCAGAACGTCCACCACAGCGCCAGCATCCTGTAACCACGAGCCTCCGGGACTGTGTAAGCCACATGCAGCAGGTAGATCCATCGTCCAAAAACCTGAAAATCATATGCAGACGCGCGCAGGTAAGTGTTCTAATCCTTCTCTCCATCAAATCGCATGGATATTACTTTGATTTGTTTTGCATGGCATAAAGGTGAATGGTTGAGCGGCCGTAAGGCCAGTTGACTGGCCACATCGGCTAGTGAATGGATAGTCAGATGATGAGGTGGCAGCCATGCCGAAAGACACACGTAGCACGCACGTGAAGATTAGTCCCGTCAATCGTGAAACGAGTTTAACCGAAAAGGGCGGCGGCAGATCTGTGGGAATGAATGCGGCAGCAAGCGAATGTGTAGGCGGATGATGGGTGACATCACCCAACGGTCCGACGGGGACAGCTCACCCCCCACGCCACGAGCTGCGTCGATTCAAAATCTAATCGGCTCGATTAAGCGTGTATATCCATCAACCTCACTTCAAAACTCGAGTAGCTCCTCTGATTACCTCTGCATGTTGATACGCCAAGCTCTCGGCTACCTGAACGCTGGTAAGGCACCTCTCGACCGCTGTCCAACTATAGCTCCCCCCGAAGTCTGCGCACTGCTCCTACAGGAACAGTTTCTACAGGAACGCAGTTCTAGAGGAAGCAGTATCTACAGGAAAGCAGTCTCTACAGGAAGGTGACTTCTTCACGTAAAAAAGGTGGCGGAAAAGAGGTAACCCTGAAACTCCTTCCGCAATTGGTTTTCGAAGGTGGCAAGGTCATTATTCACAGTCTGGTCACAAAAGATATTGGATTGCCATGCCCATACTATCGCTTCTACAGGATAGAGGTATAATTAGACTGTGGTTTTGTGAATTCATTGCATGCTCTGTCTATAAGATCGAATTTCCTTTGTATCTACCACCTTTGGTCAAAACCACTGTGTTCGTCATGCCTGGTGGGTTTATCAGGCGAGAACCCACAGATTCCGCCAAATTAAGCAGAATCCCGGCAGTGGTTGAGCTCTTCACCAGAGCACAATGGATTCCTTTTTGTGATAAGCTACAAGGCTACGATGATGAAGTAGCCGAGGAATTCTTGCAGGCCTTGAAGCCTAAATCCCTGACACTGGCCATGGTAAGCTTCAGAGGCCTCAGCCTCCAACTCACCCCAGAGCATATAAGTTCAAATCACGGAACTGCCCATGGGTCTGCCGTGGGATAAAGAAGAGCGGAAGCAGAGCCAGCAAGCAAAGAAGGAGTTCTTCCCGCCTGAAGAATCATTCATAGAGGACAAAAATGGGGTGAAAAGGACAAGCCTGTTGCCACCGTGGAACGAAGTCAGTTTGCAAATTATGAAATATATCACCTATGAGGGTCGTTACAGCATCATATATGCGTATCACTTCAGGCTGCTCAATGAACTAAGACACCAGATTGACCTCCCTGCAGCACTGTTGTAGGGAAAAGTATCCGACTCGGATGACCCTATCCCACTCTAAGGGTGATAGTACCTCAGCAACAACTGTAAAGCAAACTACTTAAGGTTTACTTCTTTATGAAAGCAAAAGAGAGTGGAGAAATGCACTAACCGTTGCCTTGCGCTTAATGTCGAATCCAAACTCTTTCCTTTGGCCGCTTGCTCCTAGCTCCTTGCTCTTTTGCTGGCCCAGCTACAATGAGATCCTGCAAAATAACAAAGAAGGAAACTACAAGAGGCATGCAATCATAACTGGTTCAAGGATTAGTGTAAACCAAATATACAATTATCACAATATATCATTGAAACAAGAGCATATAGAAGAACCTCAATAGCTTTTATTAATGAAGAAGTAAAGGTTCTGAGAGCGTTACAACCATTGAAGGCCCCAATCCAGCAACACCTCCCAGCAGAAAGAATTTCTCCTCTTCACCTCTCTCAAGTAATCACCCAATAGCTCTATAGTGAAACCAACAGCATATCATTACTTTTCACAAAATTCCAGCCTCCTGAGCTCATAGGAGAGAGCTCAATATATAGATGAATTGAGAAAGGATGAGTCAGCTTGCAACTGATGTGTAGCTGCCTTGTGTCCTCTCTCTCTTCAGTTGATCTTCAGTTCTTGAGTCCACTTGGAGAACCTTGCTTCCACTTGGAGAAACAGAGCCTCTGACTCATCACAAGGCGAAATCCCTGATCCAAGTGTCATTTTTGGAAGATTCCAGAGCAATGACTCAGTGTGCCACTTGTCCCATCTCGCTCAGCGCAGGTGGCCTTTGTTCCACTTGCTTTGCAACGCAGGTACACCATGGAGGATCTGAGTTTCAGCGCAGAAGCCTAGTGGAGCACCTGCTTTGATTTCAGGATTGCTTGTTTTTGAGTGTTTTCAGGTGGAGAACTGATCTGAGAGCTGTTGGTTTGCTGACCTTGTTCCTCTAGGGGTAGGAACATCATGTTTAGGGAACTTTGGATCCCCTGGATTATTGACAATTCATGCTTGTTGCTGTAAGGCACAAAATTGTCTATAACAGATGCCCCCTAAAGTATGAGGTCGTTTATCGGGTGAAATGCTTTATTGAGAGGATCCGAAGTTCATTCAATCTGCTGAGAAGTGTCCTGTAATAAGATACAATACAATACATTATTTTTCATACATTTTCATGATCTAGCTGAGGCGGGCATTCCCATGCTCATCTTTATAAATACATTTTGGTACATAGAACAGACAATCGTCTGATTGTAGACTGATAATTTTCTGCTGAAATTATCATCCTTTTGAGAAGGATGATCATCTGCTGTAATGATGTACATATCAAATGTCTTTATGTCCTGAATATATATCGCAGCCCGGATGGATGAAACTAGATCCGGGGTCTTCAATCTCTTCCGATCTTCACTCGATGTACAAGTCGATCCATGTGAGAATTTCTTGAAGTCGAACATGGAAAGACATCGCTTGATTACCGGTCAATGATGTAAACCGTTAACAAGCGCGAGAGGAATCACCGATAAGGATGATGACCCTCAAGGTACGCCAGTACAATTCACATGGTGGGAATAAAGGACTTGGCGTCGACCACCATGCAAAATCTTCTGGTCGAAGGTCATTGATGTATACCTGTCGCCGGAAGTGAGAAACTTGCCATTGAGGCATGCAAGCTTCAAAGTACTGAAGGGGGTGTTCCTAGATCAACTCCTTGGATAATGAGCTGATGTCGACAAGGAGCGATCCGTCAAAGGAGGGCCTTAATGAATCCCACATCAGTGACACGGAACGGAGCTAGTGATTGTGATGAGGTGAAAACAAACTGTGATGTATGATTCAGGGTGGCGGCCATGAAGTGGATGAAGGATAATGTATGGCAGTGGATGGGACACGGTTGACTCTTTGCAGAACCACATCTCTTGAACATATAACGACACTGATGTGATGGATTGGTAGCATTACCCCAATTGTGGATGGTGTGGCGAGGACCATGGTTATGAGACCGATGAATGAAACAACCCAACCCGATGTGATACGGAGGACAAAGTGTCATGTTCAAGAGCGACTTGCTACCATTAATGCTGTGAGGTTCTCCCAATTTTTCCCCAGTCATTGCTGACCAGTACCTCTTTATTTTTGTCAAGCTTGAGGAGGATAACATATGCTTGTTCTATAACCTGCCCTTCGGGCAAGCCCATCGCTATGTTTTAACGAGCCTAGCGATAGGGAAACTCGTTCTCGTCTAAAGACAAGTTTGTCGCTATTTAATCATTTTAACGAGTCTAACGACAAGGAAAACTCGGTCCTTTTCATTTTTAGAGAGTCTGAAAAGGTACGGAAAGTTAACTCCAAAATTCCTTTTTCGTCATCTAATCCCTTAAGTCCGAAAAAGTATAAAACAATACAAAAGGGATGAATTTTCGATTTCTTTAACGAGCCGAACAAAACAAGCGCTCGATCTTTTTGTGCAATAATCCCTCAGGTCCAAAAAGATTAAAATCTAGAGGAGGGATAGCTCTTCCGGTCCTTTTAACGAGCTGGAAGGCCAAAACTCGGCAAACTTTTCATATTTTACGAGTCAGTGAAAAGAGCTCAAAGAAGACTCGTCTTTTGAGGAACGAGTGATAAACAGGGATAGCAGCAGATTCCAGGTACAGGTTGGAATTTTCCAATCACGGCAGTGTCACAAGGATGGCTAAGTGAAATCACTCTTCGCAGCTGTTCCTCAAAAAGGGTAAACAAACATATGGAGATGAACGATTGGCCAAATGAACAGATGGAGGTGACGGCATATAAACACGACCAAGGGCTTTAATATGGCTGTCAAAGGTTACATTTCTCAAGGTTATTTACCGGTTCATTTTTTCTGGGTGAGCTTGAACTGCTAGGGAAAGATTGCTCACAACTTATGTTTATTTTTTAACGAGCATGAACTCTATACAAAAACTGCTCGATTCTTGCTTTTATTTTTTAACGAGCATGAACATTGCTAAAACTGCTCGATTATGCCTCCAGCATAATAATGCAGACGAGGCATATGCCCCCTAAACTTTAAGGGGAAGTTCATTTTTTAACGAGCTTGAATGCGTTCAAACCTTGCTCAATTATACCAGTCTTAATACAAGGAATGCCTCAGGTGAGGTAATCTTATTTAAGGAGCGATACCTCACTAATTACTCCAATTCGGCAGGTTTTAACTTTTGCCTCACATCCTTTCTTTATGCAAGCTGGAAACGGCTAATCCTACGAGTTTAACGGGTTAGACCTACAGGTTTAAAGGGAGGACCTAAAAATTTAAAAAATAAATAGTCGTCCCGTGCTTGCACTCCAAAAGGTTCGCATGCCCCCAGGTATAAAGTATAATTTCGAGATTCTGTCCTCTTACTTATTATCCGAAAAATGGTTTTGTTTGCTGCCGCAAACTAAACTCTCTTTTCGGCGATGTCTATCATTAGGTTGCTAAGGATGGTGACTACTTGTTGCAGCAATTTCATCTCTTTCTTTGAAGACTGCCCCTACTTATCCTTCAAAACATATGTTTTAATGGGTGAGGCTTGACATTCAAAGATGGTGGCTACTTGCCGCCACAAATGGATCTCCTCCTTAGGAGAGCCTACTTTTTTAGACAAAGGGAGTCGGTCTTTTCGCTCACATAACTTTGACAAAAGAATTTTATCCTAGAACAACCCTCTCTTTCTTTTTCGGACGGGGTACGGACTAGTCCATTCTTCTGCGGAAATTAACTTTATACCCAAGGTTTTCTCTGCCCAAGGCAGGCCAGGGTGCATGCCCCCTGGGTCCCAGTTCTTTCCTTCCGAATTACTCGCATTCATCGGGAAGTAGAACCGGGGGTGGAGGCATTCCTTGAGTGAATAAACCGTTAAGGGATGGTATTTGACTATTTCCAATGCGTGATCCTGGAAATGAAAGTTGGTCTACGAGCTTGACCATTCTTCCTTCGTGCGGAAAACACATGACTCTAAAGAGCGAGGACACTATTGCCTCCATGCAATATATATAGTCTCGTCCAAGGAGTAAGTTATAAACCAAGGGTCCCTGGACGACCATGATGTTCATATGAACTGTCTTCCCTTTCAATGTAATTGGAACATTGGGGAGAATCCCTAACGGGTGACTGGTTCCTTTATCAAAACCTGATAGATTTCTCATCTCAGGTAAAAGCGCCGGGCAACCCAGTGCTTTCCAAGCAATAGAGGAAAGGATACTCACAGATGCCCCTTCATCAATGATAGTTCCAGCCATCACCATTCTGTAGATTTGGACTATGATTCTGAATGGGATACTGGCTGGTAACCGGGGTCTGCCTAGTTGGTTCCAATCAAAGGATACAACTAGGTTGCTTGGTGGTGGGACCGAATATACGGCCGGATACGACCCTGACGATGTTCCTTCCTGCGATAAAGGAATGGGCGCATTGCCCTGATGCTCATCAGAGTCTGTGTTGATGAAAAGAATATGGACGGTGTCATCCTTATCCTCTTCAGTGAGGGTGTCATTTGAAGATGGGTCTTCAATGACAGAGTCATTGGAGGATGAAACCTCTGAAGGAAGAACCGGGTCAACTGCCGTTTCGACCTTTAGACTTTCGTCTGGTCTAGATTCAGTAGGTTCACTCTCAATGACCGACACTTCAGCCGACCACTTGAGCGGGTCAGCTGGATTTTCAACTATCGAGGGATTAGGCGCGAGTTTTTGGTATCCAGGAGGAAGTCGTAACGGTGAAACCGGACGATCTTCCAAAACTCTCTTTGCCTCATCTAAGAATGGACATTGGTGGATGGCATGATCGCCTTCACACAACATACAGGGTGATCTTGGTCTCCCTCTTCGTCCTTCACTCTCGCTAGTTGACGGACTGCAATCAACATGACTACCAGAGGTTGATGCTACCGGATTGTGCAACCTTGGGGACCAGTCCCTTAGTATCCAGGGAATACAAGGACAATCACGATGGAAGTGGGTCCCTTTGCAAATGACACATGGCGATTTAGGCCCGGTCGGTGCAATGTGTGGATTTTTGTCAGCTGTCTTTTGCTTGCCCCTAGTCGCCTTCGCCATAGGCCCCTTCTGCTTCTTTTCTCTTTTCTTCTTTTCCTTCTTCTCCATGGGAGGCTGACTTTTGCCGGCTCTACCTTGTGAAGATGAAGGATCAGAGGGAGAATTATAAGAAGTGGAAGGCTGGTGGGTAGTTCTAGACTGGTCTGACTGTTGATTCGACTGCTCAGGATTAGTGGCGATCTGAACTACATTAGTTGAAAAGAGCCATACAGGTAGGCCAATTGTCAATCCTGGAAGTGACAATGTGGCCATATGAGGCGCACCAACATCTCCCCAAGAGGAGAAGGGATTTGGACTTCCACCAAGGTTACTTCCTTGGTTGGTGGGCTCCATACTTTTCAACTGAAAGATCAACGTGGGAATAACAGGTGATTATGTTCCGTTTAAAATAAATTTTATTAACGACGCTTTTAGACACAAACTTGCTTTTTCATGTTTTAAGAGTCGAGAAAAAGCTAAAGATGACTCTAGTCGCCTTCGATGTTTTAACGAGCCCGAAGTGACAAATGCTCGGATGGACTTTTTCAGTTATAGAGTTTGAAAAAGGCCAAAAGAAACTTCTCTGGAGTTCTAGGCAGAGGGTGTGCCAAACTTTTCGCGAAACCACAGAATACGTTTTACGGTACGGGTGGTCGATCTTCGTGAATGCTGTGTTCACTGCATCGCGATCAGTAGGGCGGCCGACACGGCTTCCTATGGATAAAGGATAATTGCCTATATGGGTCTCCCAATATATACGCGACGGTACGTGGGAGCACAAGTCCGTATTAGTGCCACCGACTCTCAGGAGGAATCACCCACCTTCGTAGAGATCGACAGTCACTATGTTTAACGACGCCGGAACACGTCTCTACCTAGACCTCTATGTGTTTGCGTTATGTTACAAAGCGTTGTTATGTAAATTGGATTTATTTTAATGTTGATCTTGCTTAGCAGTTTGCCTTTAAGGATCACCACGAGATGTATGTAACAAATTCCTGAATGCAGTCTAAGATGAGAAGCAAACTTTTCAATCTTTCAACTTTGAAAACCTTAACTACTGAGGGAAAAGAAAGGCAAATCTTTTCACACAGATCATAGAGCACACACTAAATGCAAATTTTTCCTAAATCGTCAAGCAAACAGTCAAATGCAAAATGCACAATGCATGTATTTTCTTTTCCCTTTCTTAATGTAGATGGGTTACAAAAAGAAAGTTGTTATATAACTTTGATTTCGATTTAAAGTGAAAACAAACAAGCTTGTCCAAAATCAGAAGACACCTTAAGATTTACTTGCTTAATCACTGGAAATGCATGAAATCAAACCATAATGACGAAAGTAAAATGACTAATCAGCTATGGACAGCAAACAAGCTAACTCTTTAGACCAGCGAAATGCCTAACACAGGTTCAGATCTAAGAGGCCAAAAGCAAGACTAGTTTACTCTTCGTTATGGGAAATTGTAAATGAGTAAGAAATACAAAAGAACAAGTACAATTTCGTTATATAACAGAGGCAGAATGATGGCAAGTAATGTTGGTTTCAGAACAGGTGCAAGACTGGTAACTGGCAGCCAAATCTATAGTGAAAACAGGCAAGAGAAAAGGAGGAAACCCCAACAGCACTAGGCAAAATTGGGCCAACGCAGGTGCTGCACAGCCAGTCTGGCTCTCAGCGCAGGTAGCCCCTTCGGGACCTGCGTTGCAAAGCAGGTAGCCTGTGTACTACCTGCTTTGGAAAACAAAAGTTGCGTTTTCTCAGTTTCCGGGTCACAATTTTCTCAAAAATGCACAGTTTTTGCTCAAATCAGAAGCAATCAGTCAAGCACACTCAAAGGGATGATTAGGAAGGTGAAAAGCTATCACTAAGAGCTTACAAGGATCCTTGTAGATCAGCTCTTCAAATCATGAACTTGCTCAGAAATGAGCTAGAGTAGCTGCCCTCTACTTCGCTTTTGATATAGTCAAAAGCTTTTCGATTTGGTACTCTTTTGTTCAGGAAATGAATAGCAAAATACTACAAACACAATCAAATGGATACGATCCCCAGTGGAGTCGCCAGTTTGTTGTAGGGAAAAGTATCCGACTCGGATGACCCTATCCCACTCTAAGGGTGATAGTACCTCAGCAACAACTGTAAAGCAAACTACTTAAGGTTTACTTCTTTATGAAAGCAAAAGAGAGTGGAGAAATGCACTAACCGTTGCCTTGCGCTTAATGTCGAATCCAAACTCTTTCCTTTGGCCGCTTGCTCCTAGCTCCTTGCTCTTTTGCTGGCCCAACTACAATGAGATCCTGCAAAATAACAAAGAAGGAAACTACAAGAGGCATGCAATCATAACTGGTTCAAGGATTAGTGTAAACCAAATATACAATTATCACAATATATCATTGAAACAAGAGCATATAGAAGAACCTCAATAGCTTTTATTAATGAAGAAGTAAAGGTTCTGAGAGCGTTACAACCATTGAAGGCCCCAATCCAGCAACACCTCCCAGCAGAAAGAATTTCTCCTCTTCACCTCTCTCAAGTAATCACCCAATAGCTCTATAGTGAAACCAACAGCATATCATTACTTTGCACAAAATTCCAGCCTCCTGAGCTCATAGGAGAGAGCTCAATATATAGATGAATTGAGAAAGGATGAGTCAGCTTGCAACTGATGTGTAGCTGCCTTGTGTCCTCTCTCTCTTCAGTTGATCTTCAGTTCTTGAGTCCACTTGGAGAACCTTGCTTCCACTTGGAGAAACAGAGCCTCTGATTCATCACAAGGCGAAATCCCTGATCCAAGTGTCATTTTTGGAAGATTCCAGAGCAATGACTCAGTGTGCCACTTGTCCCATCTCGCTCAGCGCAGGTGGCCTTTGTTCCACTTGCTTTGCAACGCAGGTACACCATGGAGGATCTGAGTTTCAGCGCAGAAGCCTAGTGGAGCACCTGCTTTGATTTCAGGATTGCTTGTTTTTGAGTGTTTTCAGGTGGAGAACTGATCTGAGAGCTGATGGTTTGCTGACCTTGTTCCTCTAGGGGTAGGAACATCATGTTTAGGGAACTTTGGATCCCCTGGATTATTGACAATTCATGTTTGTTGCTGTAAGGCACAAAATTGTCTATAACAAGCACAGAGGCTGAGCATTCCTTACTTTTTACTGCAGTCCTTGATGGAGTGCTCTACAAAGCTCAAGGACGGAATCCCTGATCAGATAGCCCATCATGGGCTGATAAAATTGCTTGTGGAGGATGCTCTTCACTCATATAAAGTCCCCCTCGCATGGGAATCATTTAGGAACTTAACACGGGAAGGGGACATAAAAATGTTGCTTGAAGAAACGGAGTCCTCTAGCGGTGAAGAAGAAGAGCCCGTAGCCAAGAGTAAGAAAGGGAAAAGCAAAAAGGTCCCGACTCCAACACAGAAGAAAGAACGAAAGGAAAAGGAGGAGGGAAAGGATGACAGAGCAAAAGAAGACACCCCCATCCTGTCAGCAAGGGAACAGAGGTTGAAGAGCAGGGCAGTCAAAACTGAGGTGGTCCCTGCTAGCCCAAGCACCTCGTCAGCTCCTGCAGGCAAAGCCAAAAGCAAAAGCCACGCAGCCAAGCAAGAAAAGGTGGCGGAAGTTGCATCTACAGGAACGCAAGCACATGCTTCTACAGGAAGCCCAAAAACACAAAAACAGGCTTCTAAAGGAAGCCCGAAAACAAAGATAAAGGCTTCTACAGGAAGCCCGAAGATCAGTAAGGAGCAGGCTTCTACAGGAAGCCCAAGAGCAACAACCAAGGCTTCTACAGGAAGCCCGAAAATCATTGGAGGACAGGCTTCCACAGGAGGCCCAAAAACGTAGAAAAAGGCTTCTACAGGAAGCCCAAAAGTGCAACCACAGGCTTCTACAGGAAGCCCAAAGACAGAGACAGGGGCTTCTACAAGAAGCCCGAAATTGGAAAGAGGGGCTTCTAAGATAGGCCCGAAGGTCATTGAGAAACAGCCTCCTATAGAGAGTCCGAAGACAAAGAAAGAATCTTCTACAGGAAGCCCGGAAGCGGGCAAAGCAGGGTCTTCCACAGGAAGCCCGAATTCTAAAAAGGAGAGGCCCTCTACAAGGAGCTCCGAGAGAGCAAATCGCAAGAAAGAGAAGGTTGGAATTCTTGAGAAGGAGGCATCAGTGGCACTGGCTGCCCTCAGCACACCTCCAAAACCGAAAGAGAAAAGGGAGAGGGAGACCCCTCTACCACCTGAAGTCAGGAGAAGCAAGAGGAGGACCTCGGGCAAGCCACAGCCTCCACCCAGCAGCCAAACCACTTCAGGGGATGTCCCTACTTCACCCAGTCCAAGGACCCCCTCTAAAACATCAGCCACCCCAGAAAAGGGGAGCCCAAAAATAACCTCCTGGACTCGAAAGATAGGCCAGTCGCCTTCCGAAGCCCGACTCAAGGAAATGGAAAAGGGGAAGGAAGCATCACCTTCATCACCACCAGGGGCAGAGAAGGCAGGGCCATCAAAAGAAGAAAAGAAAGAGCCTATTCCGGTCCCGAGTCCTCGGCCAAGGAGCAGGAGCAGGAGCAAGGTTGCTCAAGGATGAGCAAATGGTTCAGCTGGGGGGTACAATTTGGGCTCATTTTGGCCTATTCTACTTGCTCAAACCATTCATTTTTTATTGCTTATGCATGCATTTCTTAGTTTATTCATGTTGTTTGTAGGAAGAAGGATAGGCACTCTCTCTACGTGACTAATGCATTTTGATTCCAGGTTTTGGCATTAAAAGGGAGAAAAAGACAACGAAAAAGGAGTTAAGGAGACAACGAGGTGGCACTGCGGGTTTTGGGAGAGGATGTCCACGGTTCTAGGGACATCCCTCGTGATTCCCATCAAGAACTTCGAGCTCTAATCCATCTCCCCTCCGAGCTTAGAAAGTAGCCAGCTGTTCTACAGGAACAGCAGTTATAAACTGCTCTACAGGAACAACAATTATGACCACCCTACAGGATCAGTAGTTAGACTCTAGTTGGACAGCCGAGCTCCTAAAATGTAGGACACTTGTTGGATCATCGTTTTTGTATAAGTATGAAGGCTTTAGCCTTAGATAGGTTGTTGAAACTCTCGTATTGCTATTGTAATTTTGGAGCACAGTTCAGTTTTCGTTCATGTTTTAAGAGTCGAGAAAAAGCTAAAGATGACACTAGTCACCTTCGATGTTTTAACGAGCCCGAAGTGACAAATGCTCGGATGGACTTTTTCAGTTATAGAGTTTGAAAAAGGCCAAAAGAAACTTCACTGGAGTTCTAGGCAGAGGGTGTGCCAAACGTTTCGCGAAACCACAGAATACGTTTTACGGTACGGGTGGTCGATCTTCGTGAATGCTGTGTTCACTGCATCGCGATCAGTAGGGCGGCCGACACGGCTTCCTATGGATAAAGGATAATTTCCTATATGGGTCTCCCAATATATACGCGACGGTACGTGGGAGCACAAGTCCGTATTAGTGCCACCGACTCTCAAGAGGAATCACCCACCTTCGTAGAGATCGACAGTCACTATGTTTAACGACGCCGGAACACGTCTCTACCTAGACCTCTATGTGTTTGCGTTATGTTACAAAGCGTTGTTATGTAAATTGGATTTATTTTAATGTTGATCTTGCTTAGCAGTTTCCCTTTAAGGATCACCACGAGATGTATGTAACAAATTCCTGAATGCAGTCTAAGATGAGAAGCAAACTTTTCAATCTTTCAACTTTGAAAACCTTAACTACTGAGGGAAAAGAAAGGCAAATCTTTTCACACAGATCATAGAGCACACACTAAATGAAAATTTTTCCTAAATCGTCAAGCAAACAGTCAAATGCAAAATGCACAATGCATGTATTTTCTTTTCCCTTTCTTAATGTAGATGGGTTACAAAAAGAAAGTTGTTATATAACTTTGATTTCGATTTTGAAAACAAACAAGCTTGTCCAAAATCAGAAGACACCTTAAGATTTACTTGCTTAATCACTGGAAATGCATGAAATCAAACCATAATGACGAAAGTAAAATGACTAATCAGCTATGGACAGCAAACAAGCTAACTCTTTAGACCAGCGAAATTCCTAACACGTTCAGATTAAGAGGCCAAAAGCAAGACTAGTTTACTCTTCGTTATGGGAAATTGTAAATGAGTAAGAAATACAAAAGAACAAGTACAATTTCGTTATTAACAGAGGCAGAATGATGGCAAGTAATGTTGGTTTCAGAACAGGTGCAAGACTGGTAACTGGCAGCCAAATCTATAGTGAAAACAGGCAAGAGAAAAGGAGGCCAACACACGAGAAAAATTCCCAACGCAGGTGCTGCACAGCCATTCTGGCTCTCAGCACAGGTAGCCCCTTCACCTGCGTTGCAAAGCAGGTAGCCTGTGTACTCTGCTTTGGAAAACAAAAGTTGCGTTTTCTCAGTTTCCGGGTCACAATTTTCTCAAAAATGCACAGTTTTTGCTCAAATCAGAAGCAATCAGTCAAGCACACTCAAAGGGATGATTAGGAAAGTGAAAAGCTATCACTAAGAGCTTACAAGGATCCTTGTAGATCAGCTCTTCAAATCATGAACTTGCTCAGAAATGAGCTAGAGTAGCTGCCCTCTACTTCGCTTTTGATATAGTCAAAAGCTTTTCGATTTGGTACTCTTTTGTTCAGGAAATGAATAGCGAAATACTACAAACACAATCAAACGGATACGATCCCCAGTGGAGTCTCCAGTTTGTTGTAGGGAAAAGTATCCGACTCGGATGACCCTATCCCACTTAAGGGTGATAGTACCTCAGCAACAACTGTAAAGCAAACTACTTAAGGTTTACTTCTTTATTAAAGCAAAAGAGAGTGGAGAAATGCACTAACATTCCATGCTTAATGTCGAATCCAAACTCTTTCCTTTGGCCGCTTTCCTAGCTTTACTCTTTTGCTGGCCCAACTACAATGAGATCCTGCAATAACAAAGAAGGAAACTACAAGATGGCACTGCGGGTTTTGGGAGAGGATGTCCACGGTTCTAGGGACATCCCTCGTGATTCCCATCAAGAACTTCGAGCTCTAATCCATCTCCCCTCCGAGCTTAGAAAGTAGCCAGCTGTTCTACAGGAACAGCAGTTATAAACTGCTCTACAGGAACAACAATTATGACCACCCTACAGGATCAGCAGTTAGACTCTAGTTGGACAGCCGAGCTCCTAAAATGTAGGACACTTGTTGGATCATCGTTTTTGTATAAGTATGAAGGCTTTAGCCTTAGATAGGTTGTTGAAACTCTCGTGTTGCTATTGTAATTCTGGAGCTCACTAAGAAGGTGACCCACTCATCCTATGCATATGCCATCAATTGTAGGGGAAGGTGAACCACTCACCCTACATACATGTGTCATTAATCATATAGGAAGGTGAACCACTCACCCTACACACATGTCAATCGTCATTGGGTATCAAAAGGGGAGGTGAACCGCCCACCCTGTACACAACGCACCTATACGGGAAGCCAAACCACTCACCTTATGGCCGCTCATAGCTCCAAGAAGTACCTCAAGCCCCCAGGAGCTCCCAAAGTTCATTGTTCAACCGAAACCTTCATAGAAGGGTCTTTCCACGATTCCCAACCTCCCTCTAAAGGAAGATAATCTTGACCTTACCAAAAGGCTTTGTGAGGATGTTGATAATTGACGCATCCATCCTCAAATAATGGACTTGATTGCTCCCTGCTATAATAAAAAAGAAATGTGGAACACATAATTCTCTTAAGGACGATTCCCATTCTGTAATATACAATGTTGGTTTTCATCATGTGCACAAAAAGGCTCACTAAAGAGTTTCTTCAACCGAGTAGATTCATAATAAGCCATGCTTACTCATAGCAACTTAGTTTAGTCAATTATTCATCAATGATGAGGGTGGATCCTAAAAGATATAGAACCTATATGTGCTCTTTCCATTCTTCTTATTGCCAAATCAATAAATATGGAATCTTGGCTTCCTAGTAGAGTACGTCAAACCATAGATAATAGAACAAGTAGATATCAATATTTGAGGCTCATCCAAAGACTGAATTAGAGTCTATATATAGAAAGGCGTATGATAGGTGTTTATCAATAACATCACGGATCTCACAAGATATATATACACAACAAGATCAGAAGCTTCTTCATCTTATCATATCTTGAAGTGCAGGAAATAGTGTATCAAGGCTGGTTTTCCATCTATGAACAATAAGGATATCACTGCATCTTCGATCATGGCTCCCTGTAGATATCGAGAAAGTGACTTTGTCCAAATAATCATTAAGCTATATGCTACCTGATACTTTTCTCATCATTATTCCTCTCATCCATATATCTCCCTTTGAATCCTTTCTTCAGATGGACATTTAGTCTTTTATCAATCTATTTCTCGTCTTCGTTCTCATACCAAACCTCTTCAATATATTGGTAAACTTCTTTCCCATGCTCAGAACTCAACAACACTGTATCAAATAGAACCTTCTTATTGTTATTACAAATATGAAGTACAGTATAAATATACCAAGGGACTTACTCCTAAGAATGATTTTCAAGCCTGATTATGCTACGAATCCAAAGTTATAGCCTTGATCTTAACATTTTCTGTCATTTTCTTGGTAGACCAAGGAAAATCAAATAAAAAAAAAATATATATATGATATAGTGAATTTATTCCAAGGCAGAAGGAAGTGGCCAATAGTCAACGCACTTCAATTGTTAACGAGAAAGTCAGAGAAACTGACTTCCGCCCTCTAGGTTCGGATGCTTGCCATTGAATGATGGAGATAAAGACAGTGAATACTAGTAGTAGGACAAGGTGTGGTACAACTTAAATCATTTCATAGGCCAGAGGAGGACCCAAAACTAAATTCTATGATAAAGGAGGTATGATCATGAGACAATCTTCATGTGTCCACATATTTATACACCTTCAGGGATGTTTCTTTTAATGATGGTATTCGAGGGCTCTGAGATAGATGACCGATTCTGTTGGACACCTAATCCTCAATAGGTTAGTGTGGAAGCCGAATAGACAAAAGGAGTCCAAGAGACCTTGGGATGTGAAACCCAACGGTCAAACCATGTACTATAAATGTATATCTCTTATTAATAAAAATGTATTCTCATGTTTTATCCTTCATATTTCTTGCTGACATGCGTGTGTTTAACATGGTATCAGAGCAGGCATATTCCTGCCCTGCATAATTGCTTTGAGCCATTTGTTTTCTGGCCTTTATGTGCAGATCAATTCTGCCATCACTTATGAACATTTTCTCAGCAAAATTCTAGCTGCCACCTCTGTCTATCAGGTCTGCTACTTACATGCACCAAGTCGTTTCATCTAATTATGTCTCTGCCATTCTGAATCTACTCAGTCGTAATAATTTGCTCTATGAGTGATAATATGGGTAACGCTTGGTATTCCCATCGAATACCTACTCCTACAATGTTGTCAGCGTTCCATTAGCGTTCCTTTGCCAGCTACTCTACTCAATGTCTCTTTGACTTCTTTTGATTGGACAACACCAAAATTCTCCTTGCCACACTAACATATCTGAGAGTTCTGCCTGATTCTCTCTGTGTCAAATCAATACCCATTTTTGCATTGAGTGCACTTCAAAGATGTAGCAACACCCTTTCAGGTTTACGCTTGTTCTAGAAGAATCGAGAGGACATAGTTATGAGTTTATCTTGGCCTGGATTGTATGGACATTGTTATTAATGCTCCCTCGACCCTCACAATCCACTGTCACAGTCCCATTGCACACTCGGGGTCGACTCCATCAAGTGAAAAGGAAGTGATCAAAGCCGAGTGACCAAAGCACCCTCACACAACACCGCTTGGTTGACCTACCGTAGTGAGTCATACAACACACTACTCCAGAATGTTGAATCCATAGCATATCGCTCCAAACCACAAGTATCCCATATCTCGGCTGCTATGGTATTTCCTTTGTCCTGAATGGTGTAAATCGCTAATTCAACGCCAATAGTGGGTACACTGATGGGAGAAATAGTTGTCGTGTCAATTTGGAGATGATGGATTCCCTGTGAACGTCACTTTGAATAAATAATAATACTCTTCATGGCATCTGTGTTCCTTGATGATCTATAAATTGTTAGCTTTGGGCTCATTGTTTGATTGAATCCCATTGATTTTTTAACTTGGCTTCTGGTTGTCCAATTGACCCAAATTAGCTTATTGAAATCCATTTGTGTTTTAAATGTTTCATCGGACCCTAATGGGTTTCTGTCAAAATGATATTCAGGTCCTCATTGTTTGACTGGATAGTCATTTGATATTGGTTCTCATTGTCTGATTGATTCGAATTGGATTTAATATTGGAATCCATCGGTTTTGCCGCATTTTGATATTAGAGCAGTGCCAATGCCGAAAATATTGAGTGTGAACATAATGCAGCATGCCCAAAAAACCCACATGAAGGACATCTTGAGGATGGCAACAACACTAGGCAAGTAGAAACTGAAAATTGAAGCCTAGTCGTTTTCTACTCCCTGGACATCGTATCGATTCTGCAAAAAATTGGACCATTATCGCGTGCGTTTGAAATCTTACAATCCGCCTCCAAATACTGTGAGCTCTTGTTGTTACTTGAGCGGAGTTTATTAAAAAAAAAAGGTCAGTTAATCTGGGTATGAGGAACATATCTCCTCTCATCAACCTATTTTAACATTCAACAAGCTGAGATGCGGTTTAAGATTGTATAAAGATGCAAGCAAAAGGCATTTCTTCAGAATATTTCAGAATTAGTGTTTCAAGTGCCCCTAGTTCTTCAAGTCAAAGTTATGGTCAAGATGTTGATGTTTCGGGTGAGGGAAAACATGCATTGTTTTCATAGCTGATATATGCATTGTTTTTAAATACTGTTTTTGGCATATCATTGTGCTGGGCTTGGTAGCAACAATCCACACATCCACGCATAATGTTTGCTAGTGACATTTATCTTACAATGGAAGTGCATATTTTGTTGGTTAGTTTTACATTCTACTCTGATTAATTGAAGAAAGGAAGCTCAAATCAGATCCATATGTATCATTACAAGCAATTTGGGAAGGTACCAAATGTCATGAATATTTCAACAATTGGAACAACTTTTGTCGTTCTAAACTCATATTTCTAGAAAAATGAGGTATATAAAATGCTTTCAATAGTTTCATTTCATGTAGAAAAGATGATTATTTCCTATAAGGGATGACAGAGACACCACAGGAGGCACTTATTAGTGATGGCCTCCTAAATGTGTTGAGTTTTTGCGTGTTTTTTGAGTGTTGCCATTCACTGCAGTCTTGGTTATTTTATATGAAGAAATTGATGGTGTTGTAAGCACTTGTTTTGGAAAAACTTGTAACAAAGTTTCACCACAGGGTTTCGAGGCTGAGCACTTCATCATCCGCCATTTCAAAATTAGCAAATGTAAGAAGCTTCTTATGTGCTTTCAGCTTTGCAGTTTATGAGATTATGTACAACTCTTTCTCTGGCGATCTATTGTTCCACATGCTATCATCAATGGTTACAAGAATGTATTAGGAGTCACTATTGAACTTGACTATTCTTTTCTACTCGCCGAGAAAGTGAAGGAGTATTTGAAGGATCCAAGCAAGTTTGCAGTTGTTGTTGCACCAATTGTGGCATTGTATTTAAAATTCATTATAGTTTTTGTCTACATATATACATTGATTCCTTGATTCGATTGGTGCATAAGAGTTTGGTGGGCTGCATAAAGGTTGTGATTGTTTTGACAAATAAAAGTAATCTTTTGTGGAGAAAAGGTTAGTCAGTTGTATTGTCAGAACATAGTGTTGTTCGTGAGTAAACTCTTATTTTATGTAATAGATTGTAATTGGTGCTTGCTGGTTGCACACTAATCATTTGCTGCACATTTACAAAGGATATTGCTATGTACTGTGAGTGGGTATTACTTTTCTACATTGGGTAGTAGTTGTGTTCAGTTTTTAAGGTGTAATTCTGACATTGAAAAAAAAATGGCTAGAATCAATGAAGTATTAGTGTTCCTCAAAACTCTGATATTGTCTACTACGCATGATACATTAAACATCAACAAAGTTTCTCTCACAGAAATTCAGGTCTATCTACAAAATTCACAAGAGAAAATTGATTTTTTGCAGCTTGAATCTCAGCTACAGCAAGAAGAATTAAAACAGAGGAGTCATTCTGAACCTATTTCTGTCCAGAAGATTGAAACAAACTCCCATAAAGCAGCAAGGTTACATGCAGATGCAAAAGTTCAACTTGCACTTCCCAAGCCCATCATCAGACCTTGGGAAGAGATTGTCCACAAAAAACACAAAACTGGTCTTGGATATGACAAGGACATGTTCTTTCATATTCCAGACTACTCAAAGCCCATTTAGTTTCAGAGTGCTAGATTCATTCATGATAGTTCACCTACTCCTCATGATAGTTCACCACCAGTTGTTCCAGATTCTGCCCCTCTTCCACAGAAACAACAACAACAATAGATTGTCAAATTCCAATACTGTGACCAAGTTGGCCATCTGAAAGATCATTGTTTTGATCTTCATCCACATAAGCACTGTCATAAAACCACCCATTATTCACAGAGATGTTTTAGAAACAAATGTCCTGCAAGAAAAAAGATTCATCTTGGATGGATCCCTTCTTGGCAATGGGCATCAATAGCCAAGAAGATATTCCAGTCACATGTCAGAACTTGTTCCATAGTTGAGTTTTCTCCATCATCTCACCTTGTATCTGTTAGGGGGGGAAATGATGGTCGTCTACAAGCTTCAAAGCCACATCAAGCGAGCTTGAGCCACAACATGTCACACCAGATTCAAAGTTGTAGCCAGAGAAAAAGATGCCCCTGAGCATGCCTTCAGTTGGTAATCTAGGACACTTCCTCTAGTAGAATACTTCACCTTCTTGCCAGTTTCGGAAGAATTCCAGGAATAGAATTGGGGACACTTCCTCTAGCAAAAGACTCTAGCTTCTTACCAATTTTGGAAGAGTTCCAAGAATTGCATTAAGCATTCGAGAGTTGTTGGTCATCCTTAAACCATCACAGGTTGAGACTTCCCTTTTCAGGTTGAAGTTCTCCCTTTTATGCGGGGTGAGACCTCCCTTTCATGGTTGAAGGTTTCCCTCCTCAAAACAACAGGAGCACTTCCTCTAGCAGAAGACTTTAGCTTCTTGCCAGTTTTGGAAGACTTCTGAGAACTGCACTAAGTGTTTCAGTGTTGGTCGTCATCCTTAAACCACCACCCTTTATACCAACATTTGAGAGAGCACATTCAGCCTAGTGCTGCCATGCATTTTTGCACATTTTTTATTACAACTCTCTTCTTGGACTGATACATAACCCTTCAGATTAAGGGGAGGGATGTTGGACACCTAATCCTCAATAGTGTGGAAGCTAAATAGACAAAAGGATTCCAAGAGACCTTGGGATGTGAAACCCAACGGTCAAACCATGTACTATAAATGTCTATCTCTTGTTAATAAAACTGTATTCTCATGTTTTATCCTTCAGATTCTCTTTCTTCCATGCGTGTGTTTAACAGATGCTTATCAGAACTGAATGAGGATTGACACAACTTCATGACTTAATATTTCTTTCTTTTATTGTGACTCAATATTTACTAATAACTATATTGTATGGTTTTAGTATAGATTTTATTAAATATCATCACAATAAATAACATTCCATAAGTCACCGTGATTGACATAAGGTGTTCAAACTATGAATATATATATATATATGTTGATCATGATATTGATGAAGGAACACATCAAGGATCTCATATCCCAGGTATTCATATTGTCTCCATAGATCAGCATATATTGAACAATATCAAGCATATATTATATCTTCCATCAGCAATACCTCTCAAACAGCTCTGCACATACTAGTCTCTCCACTTAGAATCAATACTAAGTCATATCCACATTCATTAAATTCTTCAAAATTTGATGAATTGGAGATTGAGCACCTAGGTTGATGTCTCAGCTAAGATATTTAGTTAATGATGATTCTGAGCATGACGGGGATCCTTTGAGTCTAAACAATCTTGATGCTCAATGCTGCAAAATTCCATAGGATTAACTTCAGACACTGAACATTTTTCAATCTCCTTTCTTCACAATATATCAACGATCATTTGTTCACAAAATAACATCTTCTGTTGCTACTGAATAACTCAGAAGGTATTGGTTAGACAGGAGGGTCGAATAGGTCTGGGTGCTTCTGCAACACTTAATTGATTGACTCAACGATAAAACAATTCAAACCCTCAACGAAAGTCTTCGGATACTGAATGTGTTAAAAATTGTGTAAACAAAACACAAGAGTGCCTTGATGTAATAGTGGATCCAAACTCAATAAATGACACAAATGAATAGAAATAAGCCTAAGAATTGGTTGTAAAAGATCAACAACGAGCCTTTGCTTTCTTCTTTAAGGGTTGAAACAATAGTGCTCTGGAACTTATCACGGAGGCTAAAACACTTCAAATAAATTCTATGAAGGTTGAAATATCCTTAGAAAAGTCCTGCAACAGGATTTCTCCTTTCATTGTTGGAATCGAACTTCTAACTTGAATATTCTTAGAGTGTAAGAACCTTAAGGAAGTCCTCGATATAACCTGGTCTTACACAGGGATGCCTCGAAAGTTGAATACAGATCTTGGCCATCATTCTCATTCTAAAACAAACTTTTGACATATTTGTACTTAGGAAACCAAGAGTAGGTTTGAGGTCTTTCCTTTGGAGGACTGAAACACCTACATCAAAACTGCACATGCTGTCACAAAAAATTACTGTATGATCACAAGGAACTTGCTAAGTTGCACAATTGTGCCTTAACAGAGAACTAAGCTTCCTCATTTTGCTAGTACAGAACTCACATCGCTCCAAAAATAACCAAACTTAAAGAACAATCTAGCGACAAAATCTTGTTTAGAGAGATATGCAGACACCAGCTAGCAAGGATTAATGCCCAACCAAGAACCCCCACTCAAAAAATAAAGGAACCCAAGTGTAGCCTTAAAAACATTTAATTGAATTTTCGTCAATTTATTCTGCAGGTACATAAATTTCATCCTTCACTCTATTTTTAATTAAACTGAGAGTTCTTTTTCTTCATGAAGCCTTACCTTCAGATTTGCAGGAGAAGAATGCATGGAGACTTGTCAACGACTTTCTTTTAGAGATTACTTTCTTGCTTGGGCTTGTCCTTACCTGAACTCTGATGCCATGTTAATTTTGGGTTAACATGTTCTTTTCTTAGGAAAGTTACTTCAATTTTCTTTATTAGCTTGATTATCAATTCATTTATTTTCATGAGATATCATTATCACATTAACAGTAACTGAAGAAAGAACATAAACTAATAATGTAGAGGACAAGCCAAGACAAGAGGAAACGTGAATATGGCTCAAGCCAGAGAAACACTCCAAGATGGGGAAAACCCTTGATCAATTATTCTTATTATTAATGTCAAGTGTTCAGCATAGAGAGAGAAAGTACAATAATTCAAGGTCAAGCTGGACTAGTAGAATAGGAGAGCCACTATCACTACCCTCAATCATAAATGTAATTTTATAGCTGATGTCATACTGTAGAATAAGTTGACTGGTTAAGGATAATACTTATCTATCAAGGAACTTCTTTAATCAGGTCAAACATTCATCTATCACTCAAGAATACATGAGAGCATCATATCTTATTTTTATAGGAAACGGAGTTTTGTTGCATGTTGGTCCTTGTTAGGGCATGAAGCACAATGTTACAACCTTTACAAATACACTTCAAATAGCCTACTATAGCTGCGATATCCCTTCATTTTGATCTTTCCTCCTTCATCTTCTAATATGACCTTGATCAAAACCCCATTAGGTCTCCATGCTAATCGAAATAGGTTTGCAGTCTATAAGGGCAGTAGCTTGTCTTCTTGGCCTAATGTTAAGCAGGATAAGGTATGCGGTCTGCTTGAGAGAGACTTCTTGTAGATGAAACTTTCTTGGGAGAGAACTTTAACACCATAAAATCAACCCTAAACACTCCAGTTCTTTCACTATGGCTGCGATAATCTTCAGGAATAACTTGGACCTGTAATATGAAATAGAAAAGCCTAGAATAGTCTTCAAACTAGCCCAAAATTTCCTTTAACAGACTCAGCTTGCTACTAGAGGAACTCGGTCCATCAAGTAGCCCAATCAAGACATCAATCATGCCCTTTTATGGAGCTATCTTCCTTTTGCGACCATTTTAGAGAGATAAATATGTGTGATAACATGTGTGTAATGATGATGGAGGAGAATTCCTTTTATAGGATTTGGAGAGGGGTTCCATTTGATAATTTTACCCTAAGCCAACCCTGACAATTTGCACATCCATGGGCTTAATTTCAAAAACACATTTTTCGCTATCTAAATTTGATGATATTTAGGTCGATTTTGGCCCTGTCAAAAAGAGGAATTCAATGCCACAATTATCTTTTTCCAAGAAGCTACCCAAAGAGGAATTTGGCCCTAGTTTCCAATTTTAACAATGAAAGAAAGTTGGAGAACTAGAATCCCTTTATAACATTTGCAAAGGCACGAGAGTGCATAGAACCTCAAAATATCTAGAAGTGCAAATGATTTATGGGCATCTACTTAGGGCATTGGTGGAATTTTTAAGTGAGAGGTCTTCTTCTCATGCCATATAAGTTGCAAATTCCTTGCCTGATGTTAGAATAACCAGGTAAGGATTTAAATAAAATGAAAGCACTTCCAGCTCCTGGCTATGGATGATGTAAACAATGAACATGAGGAAACCTAGAAGTTAACACAACAACAACAGGAATCAAATTTTCCCCTTAAAATTACCAATCTACTAGATCATTTGTACCATATAGCTTGGTTTTCTCAACTATTAAAGTATTCCTAATGACAGTAAAGGATTTTAAAACCAAGACAGGGGATGTTGCTTATACAATGGGGATAACTAAATTGTTTCTTGAGTGTGTAGATTTGTTGTATAGATCAAAATTTGGGTAAGTGAGGCTCAGGGATGATATACAAAATACCCATGGCTATAATTTTCTCATTTAGTTTGGGTTTACACTATATAGCTCTTAGCAAATTAGATTGAACAATTAATCTTAGTTGATTCATGGAGTCACAAAAAAATACATCATCATTATGTTCCAATGTTTTATGTGATATGACAACGAATCAAGATGCTAATAGGTAGGGTGAATCACATCCAAAAATTTCACCATCATTATCTTGATTGCTTGATGTCCTTGTAAATCTAGCTCTTATAGGTCCTGAATAAAATGTTGCATCACTGGTGGGAAGAGCCTCAAAAGTTGTTAATAGTAATCCCACTGGCATATAAGTTGTCAATTTACTTTTTCTAAGGTTAGAGTAAGTGAACACAAAAGGGACAAAAATATAAACAATAAATTGAAATATCGGGAAGCAGGGATAGGTGCATATCAATGGACTGATTGGCTGGTGCAAAAGCCGAATACTTAGGTGCGTTCATATTATTGCTTTGACCACTTCTCAGAGGAAGATGGCTTATGTGAATATATGAAATATGGATAACTTGCTTCCATTTCATGGCATAGGGAACTACACATTTCTTTGAGTCACAAATATCTTAATTTTTCCAAGATGGTTAGCCAAAGTGGTCATTCATAGACACATACTATGTGAAATCCAAGTATAGAGTTTTTCGTTTATGATTTCTCATGGTGTATGTTGGGAAAAACTCTGTTGACATGTTATTACGGCTGATATGGTTTGTCACAATTGTCAAGTGGCTAGACCATCAATCGTTATGTAGACATATGATCAATCTCTACATAGTTTGTTACAGTGTCCACGAAATGGATTAATTATTCTTGATCATGATATAGCACTATCCATTCATATGTAGTAAGATGTTAAGAGACTATTGGGCCATCTAACCACAGAGGCACAAACCCTCCACTTATATCATTTCCTGGGAAGTGTGTTTGCAAGAAGAGTAGAACTAAAGGTAAAGAGGGTACTGAAGAAGAAAATAATGTTCTAGTATGTGGGAATAGAGTTTTTGTTGATGGTGAAAATGAATCTATTAGTCACAAAATTATCTTAGACAAAAAGACTGATAAAATCAAAATATTATAAGGATGAGATTTGTGAAGGTGCAAATTCTTACCCCTCAAATTGTCATAGGCTTTGAATAGTTGTTGTGCATTTTTTTAGAGATTTTGAGGGTATTGATATACACACTTGATATATTAAGTTTTCGTGATACCAAAGAAGTTTTCTATGCCATACAAGGTAGTATTATTGTCCCTATACAATGAAAGGAGATTATGATGTTTGTGGTTGTTTTGTCCTTGGGAATCATTATATTTTTTTTGGTATACAAACTTGTGCACTGGAAACAATTTGTTGTAGGAGTTGGAAATTAAAAATCATTGAGATATGGTGAAGTGGATGCCTAGTGGTCTATGTGGGAGTATGGCTAGGCAAGACACTTGTTGTCTTTGATAACTTCTACCTTAAATTCTTTGATAAGAAAGAAAACAACCCATCAATTTTTAGGTTACAAATGTCCACAAAATATTTCTACAAGTACAGAATGAAACTGTATGAGATGTATAAAAGATGGCCTTTGATGTGGATATCATTCATCTAGAGGAAACTATTTGTTTACAAAAGCTTGTTTATTGTCAAATTCATTAGTAAGGCATGCTCATGAGGATGAGCCTTGGCCATGGTTCACTGAGGATTGCCAAGCTAGTATGGTTAAGTGGTTATTCTTGAGTTGGAACTGAACATTATTTATTTCACCTCTAGAATGGGAACACTTTCTTGGGTCATCAACTCTTTGTTCTATCCTCTAAGGTACAAGGGTATTGGTGGAAGATTGGTTGCAACTTCAAATTGGGTTTCTAATTCAATTTTGGCACAAACATTTTTCAATATGAATGTAATCATTAGCGCTTTAATTTCATTCTTATTTGTTGGGGCTATATCAGTGAAAGTGCTTTATAATGATTGTTATGCCTGAAATCAAGGGTATTTCGCATGAGGAAATTGAAGGGTTATTGCAACAGAGAGGAGAATTTTAGCATTCAGTTTTGTAAGAAGGATAGCTCAAAATTTTCTTCAAATAAAAAACCTTAAAAGACAATGGTATTGCACAGTAGCCCTTAGAAAAAAAATGTAGCTATCTACATATGAAGAAATTCGATGTACAGGGATATAATATCCTAAGAACCATGTTGGAGATCTTAGGAATGATTAACTTGATAGTTGATTGATGAACTGTGGGATAGGCATTTAAATAAAACTTCACAGAGATCAACAAAAACTCAAGTGGATGAATACAAGTGGAAATTTGATGGGAAGGGAGTACATCTCAAGGTTCTATTTTTTATTCTTTTGAAAAATAATCAGTTACCCAAATGACTAGTAGAAACTGTGGTAGAACCATAGATGTTGTTGGAAGAAATGAACACAATCGTATCTTTGAACATGAAGGACATGCCAAAATGATCATTGATGAGATGGAATATGGAAGGTCTCCGAAGAAAAGCATGTTATCCTCTCCTAGATGATAGGTCCACTGTGTTGGAATAAAAAAATCATGGATCATATCTGATGCATCTTGAGGGTCCTCATGTTTATCATATGTCAGATAACTAGGGAAAATTAAGGCTTAGAGTTATGCATGTCACAATGTTTATTAGTGCAAAAGGGTACATGTTCAATGTGCATACCTGTAACAGTTGGTTGCATGGCTATGTCCACATGAGTAGAAATGTAATCTTTTAACCATGTCAACTATTTCTTTCTACATGCATGCTTCAAATTCATTATATTGTTAGGTAGTCCTATATTTAAAAAAATGAACATGTTGTTCGAACATGATTTGAGAAGTATGATGATGGAATAGGAATAGAGTTTTGAGAAAATCAATATTGGTACCATTAATAGAGTTTAGATGTGCATTTTGATAGAATAAGCATATTCTTCTCAATGCTACAGTTCGAAACTTAGCATAAAATTGATGCTCAAAGCATCATATTAATGCAAAAGGATTCTTATAAATTAAGTTGGCTAGACACAAGTTCAAACTTCAAATTATATATTTTCAAAAATTAGCAGAATAAAAGGGACTCTGGTCAAATAGCGGGTAAGAGCAGACCTAATCACAGTGTAAAAGCTAGAAGTTGATATATCTGGAAAAGTCCTCAAGGGAGAATGTTTTGCAACTTTGATTAATTTGAATCATTGGAGACATGGGCATCTAAATAAAATGAATATTGGTTCCTATGAAAGTTTTGGAAATTACATGTTGAGAATGCTCCTCCTCGGGTACATGATCCAAATAGCATTAAAAATGGCCTTTTTTCTACTGAGAAGTTGGGAACTTATGAAAGAACTTTAGGTGCAAGTGTCTGCAATTTCAGATTTTCAAAACCAAAATATGATGAACATGCAATAAGCTTCATAGTACTCATATAAATGAGTACATTTATACTATCAAATTCATTAATCCTTGTGATAAATGTAGTAAATTAGTTCTTTAGAGTTCCTTGGTTCAAGACAAATGATAGAAACTACTTCTTTGAGTCCATCGACCATTTCCTTGTATTTTTGGATCTTTCCTTTCATTCTCAAATTTAACCAAGTAAGCCTTGTTGTATACTTTGGATTAAATGAATAGGCTAAATAATTCAAATGAGTATTTTATATGTCCCATCTATTGATAATCATCCCTTTAATAGGTGCCATACAAAAGAGGGTCCCACTCTTCAAGAATCTGTTGAATCCTTTCGAACATACAATCAATATGCTCATAAATGTCTCCCAACATTGGAATATAAATATCACAAATTTGTATCATATCAATTGTGGCTTCAATATGGAAAGACAACTCAATCTAACCCCAACAAGCCTTATTGAGAATGATAGTTCTGATATGCATTTCTTTTTCAGTGTTGGAAGATATCCATGGTTGCCACTTGGGACAAACTGCCATAAAAGACAAAGAAACCCTAGTGCCACATAAGCACATCAAGACATGGTGTGATGCAAATCTATTTTCTCCAATCGTAAGTTGGAGCTTGGGAAATTGTCTACACATTGTTTATGCATTTTGGTCCTTTGTAGTAAAAATATATATTTCTTTTTCTTCATCACAATGTTTTTTCGTTTGTGCAAATTCAACAATAATAGCTTTGAAAAGTGAGATTCAAACTATGAACTACACATGTTTTCCCAAACATATGGCCATACCTACTCAATGATTTCATCAATTTCTTTGCATGACCTTACATTATCTATGATAACTTGCATGACGTTTGAAGCATAGTCACCAAACAACCCTGTTTGGGCTTGGGGTATGCATTTTTTCGCACATTTTTTTGAAGAATCAAGGGAATTTATGTATAATAGGATTCTTCTAGATTTTATAGCATTTCTGAAGCACTTTTACTAATTATCTTTGTTATATTATTCTTCTTTTATTATAAGCGTGTGTGTTTACTTCATCAAAATACTACCAAAACATAAGAAATAAGAACACAAGATGTTGACTCTCTGTCAGGTCCAAAATATATCTCTCTTAGAAAGGAAAACCCTTTTTTAAGTTTCTCTTATTGAAGCTTCTATTGATTAATTCGAAACCCTAGACCCTAGACAAGAATTTCCTCCAAGCACAAGTCAAGTCCTTCCTTTTTGCACTTCGTTCCCCAACACTTTGTTCTCCTTCTTCGGCACTTCATTCTCCTTCTCTAGGCACATCATTCTTCTTACAACTTGTGGGTAGTCCTTGTTGTAATTTCCCTAGAAGAGACACTTATCCTTGGTCTCTAGTGAGGCCATTTACTAAAGATGATTTCTTCCTTCTTCTTGACCAACCGAGCTCCTTCTTCAATGTGTAGATGCAAACTTGATATGGCAGTCCTATAGCCCTAAATTCTCTCACATGTGGGAGGTTTCATGGTGTATTTGGTTCCTTTCTCCTTTGTATGAGAGAGTCTCTTCTTCGCTCTAGTGGGAGGTCTTATAGGCCTAAGTTTCAAGCCCAAACAATGAGGAGTATGAGATTGTTGTCTTGTTGTTGTTATGACCACAATAATCCCACCTTTTCTCGCACGTGTGACTATGTTTTTCCCTAGAAACAATCCTACAACCTTCACTTAGACTTCCTTCTCCTTCGCTACATTAGAGGCTCCTAATCTTCGTCCTATGTCATTATTTTCTCGGCTTCTTGTATTCGCTGATTTCAAAGGTGCTTTCTTGTTGTTATGAGGGAGTGGACAACCTCTCTATATAGAGGATTGTCCCTCCTTTAGGCCGACTTAGAGATTATTCATACTTTTTTCTCCTTGGATGATGTCGTTTCATGGAGAGGACTCGACTTTTCCTGGAGAGATTTCTTTTGACTTTTATACAAGTATATACATGGTGTAACATGCCCTTAAGGGTCTTCAATAAATACATTGGCTCTTTGACTTCCTAGAAGCACTTAAATATGTGCTTGACCTACTTCAGTGAGCAAGAAAATCATTGATAAATATAAAAAAATAATTTTCTTTTTCTTGAATAAATACAAATATCAAAAGTACATTTAAGAAGACCGAACCTAATTACACTTTGTTAAACAATTTTTGTATTGTACATGTACAATATGGTCAACATATGATTGATTTTATTATATATGTATCTGTATTGAAAGGTACAACAAAAAATATGCCTTATACAAATGCAAGGAAAATCTTCGCTAAGATAATTTTTATAAAAGATATAAAAAGCCCTCAAAATTATTGATTTAATAGGTATTTATGGCATAAACTCTATATAAGCACATCTTTAATTTTGTCTACTTATGTTTTAAATTTTCTAGCATTTTGGAAAATTCACATGTTTTTCATTTTGTGAGATGTAGAGACCTACATCTCGTTATATGGGATTTGTTTAGGTACACATTTTTTATATAGCATTAGTACACATATTCATATATTGTAGCCATGATTTAAAATTTCAATTACTTTTGTAAGTCTCAGCCACACATTCAATGCTCTTCTCCTCATTTGAATCATTTATTATTCTCAATAAGTATGGGCATGAAGGAGACACAATATCAAATTTATTGATGGTTGTTTTGTTGTATTAGTCCACAACAACTTCTCCTTCTACTTTTTCAAAATTTCTTTTGTAACCCATGGGTGCTTCATTCTCTACTCTAGACATGACTTTCTAATATAGAGACCGAATACTCTCTAAAGGGAATACCACATGCATGTATCGCAGGGGCTACTCCACTATCTGTTTCTTCCCTCTTGCCATAATCAAACATTCTTTCCAAGAGTTTTGTGTTCAATCTCTTCCAAGCTTCCTCAACTATTGAGGGAACTTCTTGCCCATTTTTTAACTTACGAGAACATGATTTCTTCCCCTTTCTTTAACCTATGAGAACGTGCTTGTTCCCTCTCCTTTCTTCCCTAGCTAACTGTGAATCGTCATTCTCCTTTTGAAATGGTGCCTCAATCTTTGGGGTGATAGATTACAAAATTCAACCCCATTATTAGAAATCCAAAGCAAAAGGGCTTCACCCCTTTCATTATGAATCCAAAATTTTCTTTTTACTTATGAAGATCCATAAGTAGTTTCCACCTTATTTTTCTCCTTTTTCTCTATCTTTCTGTGACACACTTTCATAGAGGGGGAATCAATGGGAAATTTCTATTTTTTTTTCATTGTCTCCTCTCCCTTCACCACTTCTTCCACCATGATTCTATAATCATACTCTCCCCAAGATGATGAATGAGATTCCATCAAAATAATATGCATGAGTAATATACAAAATAACAAATAAGAGTTTTGAGTGTTGTTCTGTTGGAAAAAACTTTGTTCTGAGATCCTCTCTTCAAATCTGCTTGCCAAAGTTGGTTTCCAGTGTTGTTCTACAAAACTTTTCCACCATAAGATATTCTCCTTTATGTTGTCCAAATATGCTTTCCAAAGTATGAAATGAAATATGAGATGAATTGGGGTTTCAAGTACTTTTGTAGAGAGCCAATGGGGCAATAATTGATAAATAAGGGGTTCATCCCTCCTCAAATGCAGTTGGCGTGGGGAGGCCATGTGGACCCTCTCTACCTGTTCCCTCAAAAATCAACAAGGTATTTTACAACTTTATTTTTTATTTTATGTAGAAAAGGTTTGTCATGTTGATCACTGCTCTATCTTATAGATTCTGATGTGAATTAATAAATCTTCATTTCTAATACAAGCTAGAAACCCCTTTGCAAGCCTAGGATGGTGATTCCAAGGGTGGAAAATTGTCTAGAATTCATTGTGTATTTTTAATATTTCATTGTTATTAAAATAATTATTGCTTAATATGCCTTGAAAGTCTAAAATGTCTAGTAGAAATGGTACTTCTATTATTTATGCAATGATAATCAAATTCACAGATGGAGGTTGGAGCCTAGAAATGAATCTAATATTCTCTCTAAAGTATTTCCAACAAAGTAAAGAGGTTCTCAAAATTGTGTTCTTGAAAGTATCTCATGTGGTTGACTATCTCCAAACTAGGTTGACATCTTGACCTTAAGTCATATTATTTTTTTTGAAGTCAGAATTTATGGTACTTGCTTTTCTCTTGTGTTTACATGTTTTTCTTATGGGTGCAAGTCATGATCAATTGAATAAAGTTAAACATGTTGTTCAATATTCCATGTTTGCAACTTACCATTTAGACCTTATGATCTGAAAATGGGGTTCTTAGGCTTCTTTTCTAACTTACAAGAACCTCTCCCACTTCCAAAGCTTGAATTTTCCCAAGTCTATTTGATTAACCAATGCAGAATTAAGAAATGCTTGCAAATATGTGTTGTAAATTAGTGTGTTGAAACTGATATATAAATGCATATAATAGTAAATAAAGCAGCGGAGATAATGCAAAAATAGAGTAGACACATAGACAACAATATTAATTAGGAGTTCACCCACAACTCTTGGGCTACATCTCCGTGAGCTCTAGTTAATTCAACTAGGCTCTCTGGGATTATGGTGTAAGTCTTTTACAAGTCTTTGATTCAACTCCTATTGTTCTACACAAAAACAGTGGGTTCACACACCATTTAATCCCCTCTGGCTCTTGGCTCTGGCCCTTGGCTCTTAGTTCTAGCTCTTGGCTCCAACTATGGCTCTTTTGCTCTGGTTGTAGCTCTTAGCACTGACTCTTGGCTCTTTGGCTCTGGCTCTTGGCTCTTCAGCTCTGGCTTCTTTCTGCCTTCTACAACTTTCATGTTCTTTGGCTTTTCACTTGAACTTCAGGTGACCCCAAAGGCTCCCTCAGCTGCTCCTTTTCTTCTACACTTTCTCAACGATGCCTCCTTGGCTTTTACACTTCAGCAACTCTTCCACCATCAAAAGTTTAGCAGCCCTGCGCAGTAGCTCTTTGGCTCTCTATCGCTCTGCTCTCTCAGCTCTCTAATGCTACTAATTTCAGTATCCATCAACAACAACAACTTTGCCACCATTCAACAACCCAGCAACCTTGTGTCTTTGACATTCATGGCTTAAAAGCAAAATCTCACTGCCTTTTGGTTTTCCCTTTTGGACTCTGCAACTTCTAGCCACAATCCGCTTGAATCCCTTATTTGGCATTCAATAATCATTGGATAACACCCTTAGTGCAAGCGGCCACCTGTTCCTTAATGGATGAGGGCATTGGCGCTTGAAATCCCTTAAAAACAGTCGTTCTGTGTTTTACACAGAGAACACTGCAATACATGGAAAAATCTGCAAAGCACACTGTATAGGACTTCAAACAAATTAATAATCCTGCTTTATAGCACCATAGGGTCCACCTAGGGATCGCCATATCACAATTGGCCCACTCCTTTGTATTTCACAATATATTAAAATATGTGAAAATACATATAAACTGTCTTTCGGCAAATTTTAAAATATATAAAATCTTGCTTATCGCCCCATCGGGTATGGCTGATCGCATATCACATGTCGCTAGGGCTGGGGTCCATCCCTTTTTGGATCACTGACAGCAATCTACTAATATCGGTGATCATAGTCGCAAGTCACACCAGCTTGGGGCCTTTCCTTTTGGGATCGCTGACAGCGATCCGCCGATATCAGCGATAGCAATAGCAAGTCGCATCGGCCCGGGACCTTTGCTTGTATACACTACCTGCCTCAAATCCGACCCAGCGATTTGATCAGCAGAGGTCGCTAATTGCGGGTGCCTTCCACCCGACTTTAAGCCTTGGCCTTATGCGATGAGATTTTCTTCATTAAGGGCTTAAGCCCATTAATCAAAGAATTTTCCTCATTTTCAAAGGAACAAGGGGAGCTTCTTTCCATGATAACTTTTTCATCTGAAATCCATTTTTTCCCATTCAAGTTCCATTGGATTCAGAATGAGAAGATCTCTACAATGAGACTATTTCTGAGAGCAGTCTGCGATTTTGATTTTCCTCTGATTTACAAAGATTTGTGCCATTTGGCACCTTTTACCTCTTATAAAAATTCTGTTAGAATTAGAGGTTTATTCAAGATCCATTTTTGGATCACGCCTTCCCACTAAAAGAAATTTTGGTCTCCAAAAGACTGATATACTAATTTCAATAGTAAATGAGAGTGACTCACCCTCTTCTTTCAACCTCCCTACACTTGCCTTTGTATAGTGCCTTTGAACCAAAGTTTCTGACAACTTCCCCTCTCTTCGATGGGTTGGTCTTCCTAAGAAGAACTGTCTTCCTCCTTGCCTTCCTACAGAACTTCTACTAAAATGGTCATAGAAGGTAGTTTGAGCTTCCTTGCCTTGATCATTGATCCAAGGTGGCTCAACAAATGTGAAGTACATCTGCTCCACAAAACTTTCATGTGTACCTGTTTGACAAGCTACCAACAACAACTGTTAACAACAACAGGCATACAGACAACAACTGGATGGACTAAACTCCTGCTTCAACAAAAGAAATAGATTTTCAAAATTTGGGAACACCTCCATGTCTTATATTTGCATACAAATGATGGACTAGATAATAAGCCCACAAAACATGCCTTTAAACAAATGACCCTTCAAGTCAAGCATGTAGAAAAAGACCATTAGGACTCTTTTTCCAAAAGATGAAACTTTAATCATTATCTCCATTTGGAGACCAAGTTAACTTCTCTCAAGTCAACATGGCATCACATGAAATGCATGCATTTCATCCCTCAACTTTCACTTAAGCACACTGTACTTTCGAAGCTGAAATGAAATATAATGTAGATGCATCTGAAGATTCTTCATCCGTGAGCTCACTCTCAAGATCATACTTTAGACATTTAAGATGAAATCGCATATTAAAATCCCTTACGGGTTCATCTTGCTTCCGTAGATAATCAATTTCATCATATACCCGGTCGTAGTCATAACAATCAAATTACAAAATGAAAGTCTTGACAAATTGGTCCCAGCTGTGAATTGATGCAACTGGGAGGGTTCTGCACCATTTTCTAGCTTCCGCTGTGAATGTAAGAGTAAAAATCCTACACAAAACGCCTTCATCAATTCTCTGAATATCAGAACCTGAAACTTTTTGAATAAACCGAAGGGCGTGATTAAAGGCAGAACAATTATTCTTACCGTTGAATTTTACCTGAGACAAGAGTCTTACCACATCTGGTGGAGTGTTGGAAGAGGTAGGAACATGGATGCAACTCTAAATAGGAATTTTATGAGCAGCCATCCTGATTCAAATTTTACAATTTGGAAATCATTCCAACAGACACTATGTTCAAACCCTCCTTCTAGCGCCAAATATGTTGAGGGCCCTGAAATCGGGTCAACAACAAGGGGGATACCCACCCGGTCCAGAACTTGGTTGGCAGCTCCTTGTCCGTTTGGTATAGCGGGTCCGACTAGGGATAATGGGACCAATTTCGCAATGTAAGGGTGTGTGTGTGTGTGTGTGTGTAGAGTTTGATGATGCTGATCTAGAAGTAATTTGAGCTAATTTAACTCTAACTTCTAAACTGAATCTATGCTATTGTAATCTAACAAAAACAACACATCTAATCTACGCTAACCCGGGGTAGATTTCCTCTATTATGCGATCTAAAACTATTTCGAACAATAACTGGTAATAAATATCATTCAGCTATCATAAGAATAGAAATCAATTAAGATAAACCATTCTGCATAAAAAGTTAGGCAAAACAGTTGTGAACAACATATCGCATAATAAGTTATTCATATGTCAAGCACAAATAAATGACTCCACCGTACAGAAGTGCCAAATGGTAACCCACACATTCATACATTAACATATAAACAACTAAAACTGCATATCACTCTAAGAATATAAGCAGAAATTGGTCAAGAGATAAAAGTACCATTTATGACTGATTTCACTCACAAACTTCAAGCAATAACGATTTATCTCTACTTGTTCTAACATCTACTAAGAGTACAGAAGTGCAACATCAGTAGCAGACATTAAAAATGCAAACATAAATAAATCACGATCCATCCATTTATCAAAACCTCCTCTGAGGATGCAGAAGTGCATGTTCCGAGGACAAGTTTTTGACAAATTTCTAGACCCTTCTCCAATGAAATGAGAAGGGTTAAAATACTACTACCTAATTCTAATAATATTTTTATTACAAAATTTTAGGATGCGGTTTTCAAACGACCGTCCTTTTTCTAATCTAGTTGAAGAAAAAAAAAACAACATTCTAAATGAAGTCACTTATGAACTTGGTCCTTAAAGTTGCAAGTATTCAGCATAGGCTTGAGAAGAGTCGACTGACTGATTTCTGCGCTGATGTGGGCTGCGAAAATGGCATCTACGAGAGCTGGTGCTACCTTTTCGGCTACGTTTGTAATGCATTTCACCGTCATCCATTGGCTGTGCGGTTTAACCAAGTACGTCCATTAACATTCCCAATTCAACCTGGCCAATGCTTGGATTGCTTTGCCTTTTGCCTGCGCTTTCTGCTTCCATTTTGTTTCCAGTTGCAACTTGTTTGGTAGGTACCCTGGGGTGGTCTCTGCAATTAAATTGGCCTTGTGTAAATTCTCATTTACACAGTCGATAAGAATGCTTGCCTGTGTTGTCGCTGTCTCTGCTGCTCGCTCTGCCTGCCTGATTTGATCGTCCCATTTATTAAGGAGCAACTCCTTATGATTTTCATTTATCCTGGGTGCACCTGCCCTTTTGCCTTCATCATCATCTTTCCAAGTCAAATATTCTGTCACCTTCTTGTCATTCTGATCATAGTCACTCCGCAAGTCCACCACTTGACTGGTGATTTTGTCGCTCAGCTCACAATAGTGACTCCACTGTGATATTTTACGTCCCAACTCTTCTTGTTGCTGCAGTAGTTGCTCGTTCAAGCCAATAGATTCTGAAATGAATTCTTCCAGCTTGGGCTCATCTTTATGCATTTCTTGTAAAGTTTGCAATTGTTTTTCTTTCTCTTCGAGACTCCTTTGATAGCCTATCTGCATTTGTTGAAAGTCTTCCTGTAGTTTTTCGAGCTGTCTGGAAGCTTCAGTGTTAGCGTTGGCTTGTTGCAACTATTGTTGTAGTAGCTGTGTATGATTTTCTTGTTCCTTCAATAGTTGCTGAACTTCTGAGGCCTTGTCAATAGTTGCAGAAGCATATGCTCCTGCAATCTGAGACAGCTTCGTGAGATTTTCAGTCGGATTATTATTGGGGTCTTTCCATAACACGTCCAAATGTTCAGCATCTTGCGACAGTGTATTCTCTAGTTTTCTTTTCTTTCTCTGTCTCCTTACAACACTTTGTGTTGGGGACTATAGAATACATCCAGTGGGGGAATTTCTTCTACGTTAAGTAGAAGCTCTGAAGGTGGAGCGATAGGAAGGTGTTCTGCTTCTGCGGCACTACTGACTATGGTTGAAACCACTTCTTGCACCACCTGTGTATTATTCACATGTGTTTTCGGGGCTTGCCCTTCAAGATTGATCAATTCATTGAAGGTTTCCCACTCTTTATCTAGCTCTGTTGTGACAAGTGGTGCTTCGATGACAGGAGGGGGAAGATTTCTTGGTGGGGAGGCAATAACTTGCTGTTGAGACATTGCACTTGACTGAGCTGTATCTTTGGTTGTTTCTTCATTTTTTCCTTGGTCGTAAATAGACTCTTCAGGATGCTCAAATACTTCTTGCACGGTGTTGGACTTAGATCTGGAAGTGCTAGAGTTTTCACTGAGGCTGATGCTTGGAGTTGGTTCTCTAGCAGGCAGTCACAGCTTCTCTAGCGGAATACTAGCCAACCTTCTTTCTCTGTATAACGTGAATTTTTGGAGGTCACCTGAAGACAACCTCGACTGAGCTTCCCGCAAAATTTCTTGGAACGAACTCTTATTCTGAAACAGGTCATCAAACAAATCTTTCTTTCCAGAGAACACTCTTATCTTGACATTCGTTGTGAATTCTTGGGCCACATCATTTGGGTCGAATGGCCTCGCTGGGAATTTAAATAATTGAAGACACGTCACATTCTCCACTTCGCCAAAAGCATGTCCTACATCGAAAAAAGAGAAGGCCCCACAAGTTACGGGAAATTGAGGCCATATGGCCTTCTTCTTGTCCTTTAGGTCTTTGGTCAGGCCGCCTTCAGAACAGGTTTGATAAGCGATTTCCCGAGCCAAAAGTTTATCAGGGACATATAGGGGTAGGACATGTGGAGGTACAGTGCTACCAAAAACTCTAATGTAAGTAAACCATTCCTCCCCGAACCATATCGCGATGGGGATGATGTCAATTTGTGCCTCGGGAGAGCACCTTGGGGGGTCTTTGTCATAGATTATTTTATATAAGGGCAAAATAAGCCCATGGCAAATCTGGTAGAAGTGAGGGGAAAAATGGGAATCCCATAATACCTTATGATAAACATGGATGGGTAATGGGTCTTGGGTAGTCCATTTCCAACCCATAGCAGGGAATTTAGATACAAGACAAACATAATCCATAATATAAGCAGATAGATAAAAAGGAGGATAGACCCTTTGAGACAAGGATCTTTTAGACCAGTAATTGATAACGACTGTGTATAGATTATCAGAAAGAATTTTGGCCCAATCTATATTGTCAGCGTTTGTGGCAGCATCAATTAATGGTAGCCATTCAGATGAAAACTTGTTGATATCCAGCATCCAAAATAACCTACAGAGCATGGTCGCAGCAAAACAATATGGAGAGGTGAGGGAACCAGTGTTGTACATACCGTTTTTATCCTTTTTTAGCGGCTCGTCCCTTCTAGACCATTCTTTAGTGGTGTCTGATAGATCTGGATTCTCCGCCGCAAACTTCTTAACAAATTGTGCATTATAGGTCGCTTGCGATTCTGGAAGATGAAACATAAGCTTCAAATCTTGTGCAGCAAATGATCCGACGATCCCGTATCCTTGAACTTTGAAATGTCTGTTGTTTAAGTCAGCATCATCCAGTATCCACTTGATCATATCTGTATATGGTAGAATTCTAGGTCTTGCCCTATTCTGTGAAGAAATAAACATGCTAGGTCCTCTAAGGATGCCTCAGAAGAGCGCGGTGCATCCACAACAGCAACAACCTTCATTATTCTAGGCTTTTCCTCTTCTAGCAGCCTGTACATGCCTTCCCATGTTGATATCCCCGCGTCTCTGTTACAGGCTGTGTCTGTGTACAGAGGCGTCATCTCCTTAGTCTTCTCCTTTGCTTCGGAGCTTTGAGCTTTATTTTTCTTTCCCATTTCTCTCTGTGTTTGTGTCTGAGTCGTCTTAGCTCTTCATTCCTGCAGATTACGAGTGAAATGGAAATGACTGATCCAGAAAGGTGATGGGAGAGTTTTAAATGCAGCAGATAAATCAAATATGCCACCTTACGTGAAGTAAATCTCTACCAAGGCACGCGTCTTTAATCCACTTAATAACTGACAACTAATTCATTTACTATCATTAAAAGTGCATGATTTCGGGTCAGATTATGGTAAGTGGCTTTTCTTTGAATGGCGTGCCTGGAGGATTCGTACTGAAGTGATTTATGATTTGCTGACGTAACCTTGTATACCGCGCGATCGCTAATCGCATCATCACAAATCGCAAGGATGTAGCATCGCAGCGATCGCAACATCGCAGATCGCAGAAATTTGATGTTTGCCAAATCTAGCCGACTTATTTATACGATATGCGATCTAGCGATCGACGTTATCGCAGATCGGTGAATCTCTAAGTTTTTCTTTATGGGCACTACTTTGTTGCAATGCAATGTTATTGTTAACACGAGGGTCGTGCACATATCGATTTTTAAAGAGAAATGAGGGTATTTCCTATCCTTCTGCAACGCGACTTTAAAGATTTTCTTCTCATCATAAACTTAGGCTTAAAATATCCAAGAGGCTTTTCCTAAGCATATGATTGTGACCTAACAAAGAAACTCTTGCTTTTCCTAAAAATTAACTAAGGGTCCCCATTCATTTAAGTATCTTGGTTGATACTTAGATGAACTAGGGGGGTGTTACTGGCCACAACAGAATGTAAATTGTCGATGTATTTTAACAAATTTTCACATGTATCCAATGAAATACTAAGCACCAATGCTTTCTTTCTGAACTCCTGAACACTCTTCCCTTTATCTTGCCTCAAATGCTACCAATCAATAAAAACTTGTTGCATGTATCCTAAAGGATAGAATTGTTTCCTAAGAGCTTTTAAAAACTTAGACCATGAAGAGATGAATTTTCCTTTACGCTTTACATCTATCTGAGTTTTACCTTCCCACCAAATTAAAGTTGTTCCCCCCATTCTAAGTGCAGCTAGCTGAATTTTCCTTTTATCATCAGATGTTCTGAATATGACAATACACTTCTAACTAATTAATCCAGTTATCTAGCTTTTCAAGATTTGTTTCACCATCATAAATAGGTAATTCAAATTTTACATAAAGTTTTAAAATAGATGTTTTCTTAGGTTCCTTTTCTGTTTCAGATTCTGCACTGAAGAAGAAGAAGAAGAAGAAGAAGAAGAAGAGGATGATGGAGATGATGGAGGTGAAGGTGGTTTATCAGCCTTGCCTTTACCTTTGTCCTTCTTCGATGTCTTTGAAGAAGAAGCTGCATCTCTCACCTTCTTGTCTTCGTAAAGTTCTCCCCACATCTGCTACATAGTCAAGAATGCTTGTTGAAACTGTTCATCAGCCATCTCAGTTTCAATTTTTTCACCTGCATCAGATCTTTTCATGGTCCACTTATGAACGAATCGTCGCTTTCCGATCTCTGGATCAATCTTCTCAAGGGTTCCTTATCCACGTTGCGACTTTGACCTGGTTAACATTGAATGGAAAATTATACAAACGCAACCTACTCTGATACCAACTTATATGATCTGAAATGATCATATGTTAAAACTAATGTAGAGTTTATTAGTCATTAATGAATTGAATGTTAACTAAAAGTACTGAAAACATGAGAACTGCTCAAGAAGAAGACTTTACGACAAATGAGAAAACATAAATAAGATACAAAAAAGTAGTGAAAACATCAAATAAACAATGATACTAGACAGAAAAATTGATTATGAATTTCGTCCCTGATGGACTATGTCTCCGGGTCCACTTTCAAGATGGGTGACCGCTTTATTAGGATTGAAAACAAGGAGGTCGATTAGACAGAAATTTGACCGAACTGAATTTTCACTAAAGCACTTCTGGTCACTATCATGAGAAATCTTCCTGAACCGGCTTTCCAACGCCTATCACAATTCCCAATTCCGACTCCCTATGCTCCTATTACACTGAAAACAAAAACAGCCTCTAACCTCCAAAATCTCCATACAAAACTTCAAAACCAGTCTCCTCCACTTCAATGAATAGAACTGCCTTTTAAAACCCACCAGGTGCATTCGAACTTCCTCCACCGAGTTTAGGAATTCATTTGATCTAATTTAGGTTCTTGGGCCTCGGTCTATCCATTTCTTTACCCCTTAGGGTTATCGTTCATGGTCTTTTAATTAGTTTTTAACAAACTGCAACAACAAAACCCAAATGTAGACCTTATAATAAAACAAGACTGTTGGCAGTCAGGATAATGAGTGGAGACAAACCATCTCATGTGTGACCAGTGGGAAGCCAATACACTGGTGGCCACCTATTAGATAAACCCGATAGTTCTTTAACTAAGCGGAGACAACATCATGTGACAACTAGCGGTGGCAATCTTCTCGACGGTTTTTACTGGGGCTCTGGTTTTAGTTTCTGCGGTAAACTGTGTGGTTACCACCATTTCATTCACACGTCACTAGCCCAGTTCACAATTGCTACAGTTTACGTGACTCCCCGCATGGTTAATGCTAACCTCCACCTAATCTCCTCTAGCCGCTCACATGAGTTGCAGTCCCGCTGCGGTCTCTTAACTGCAGTTAGGACTGATATGATTTATTTATATCGTTTGTAATGTTTTTTAATGTAATACAAAAGCCAAGAGGGTCTTAACATAGTTTTAATGTGTTTTTATGTTGTTTTAATACATAGGTTTGTAATGCAATGAGGTCTGATAGGTATAGGATTAGGGTTATGAATTATGTCTTAGGTGTTACGTTAATGTGTTAGGTCTTAGGTCTTTAGACAAAGGTTCTAGGGTTTAGGTTTACGATCCAACATTTAGAATAAGTGTATTATAAGGTTGTAAAACTAGAAACCATCACCATGTTAGAAGAACATGAAGAAGATCATCATGACCATGAAGACCACATCAATCACTTACATCAAATTGTCACAAAGTGACATTAGAAACATCGCATGACGACAAACCTTTGATGACACCCAAACTCTGTAAGGTGAAATGATCGACCCACGTTGACAACCATATCCTGCAAAGTGGATGACAACCACATGTCGAGGAAAACATCCTGGCATAACTAACGACAACCATATGTTAATAGCCAGGTATGAAACCATATCACCATGAAAACCATTGACGTCACCTGAACAACCTGAAACATAAACAACATTGTCGAAGCTGACGACACTGAACTAAATGTTGACGACGACACTGAACTATATAACTTATCTAACGAGATCCTCTTGGGTCATTAATTGAGCTACATGCTTATTTTGGAGTGATCTTCTTTAAAAACTTAGTAGGAGTGTTATTTACTATGTAATTTGCATAGTTAATTGCTTCTACCCAAAAATTAAGACTAAGTCCTTTAGTTTGAAGCATACAATTAGCCCTTTCTTTTAACGTGTGATTCTTCCTTTCAGCTACACCATTTTGTTGTGGAGTATATGGAACAATATGTTGTATTTGAATTACATGCTTAGTGCAAAAGTTGACGAATTTTTTATTAATATATTCTCCGCCATTATCAGATCTTAGCTTAAGAATTTGATGTCCAAATTGTTTCTCAACAAAGGCCTTAAAGGCCAAGAACATGTTAAATGCTTCACTCTTAAGTTTTAAGAAGTATACCCAAGTGCGTCTAGAGAAATCATCAATGAAAGTTAAGAAATGCTTGTAGCCATAGAATGAAACAACTGAAAGTGTACCACATAAGTCACTATGCACAAGTTGTAAAGGGGTTGAGGTGTGCCAAGAGGCACATTTTTCAAAACTATCCCGTTGATGTTTTCCGAGTACACATCCATAACAAACACCATCTCTCCAAGATATCATAGGAAGACCTATCACAATATTTTATTTACATATATTTTGAAGGGAGCAATAGTTTAAGTGACCAAATCACTCATGCCAAAGCTTTCTCCATCATTATGAGCAACAAATACCGAGGGAAGAGTTCATGACCCAAAGTTGTTAAACTTATAGAACCTTGTAGAATCATCAACAATGCCAATAGCTAAAATCTGTCGAGGACCTCTTAGGTCCTTAATTACAACATCATGAGGTGAAAATTCAATGATTTTACCTTCACTTGAATGAGTTATCTAATATATAGATATAGGGATGCAAGATAAGGTTGGAACACATAATACATTATTAAATTTACCATTGTCTAGATGAATAGTTACAATCCATACAACACTAAGAGATCTATCATCACCAACATATATATTTTTGGTGTTACAATCATTTAAAGAAGAAAATGTGGCTTTGTTTTTGGGCACGTGATAAGAAGCTCCAGGATCAATGAGCCTCTCATGAGAATGAGAAGAAGATACATTTAGTGCATAATGAGACGGAGATGCCTGATAACCACATGCAAAAATGTTATTCCTGAAGATGAATTTCAAGTTGAAAAGTTCTCCAAGTGGATGTTATGCTTCTTCATTACTGCTTCCAAGACTTCCATCTTCTTAAAGAATTTGGATACTAAGTGGCCATCTTGATTATAAAAGTTGCAATTTCTATTAGTATTCTTTCCTTTGTTTTTATTTGCCTTATCATTTTGTTGAATTGATTTTTCATTTTGAGACTGAAATTGCTTAGGACCCTTGGTTGGTTTAGGACCATTCCTTTTAGGATGTTGCTTCTTAGGATTCTTTGAACTTGGTTGTTGTTGGGCAGCTAAGACTTTCCTAGAAGAGTTTCCAAGATTAAGAAGACCAAGATGTAAGAGTTTTGTTGTTCTCTTATTAAAGAATCACAAAAGGCATCAAAAGAGGACTTATAGTCTTGTCCTTGAGAAATAAAGGCTTCTCTAGTAGAATGGAAGGTGGAAACTGTTATACTCCTATACCAATAGGTGTCATATTTCATGATTGATTTGTTGAGCTCTGTAATATGTTCATCCTTTCCTTGTTGCAAAGGTTTCAATATTATCAAAAAATCAAAAAATGTAAAAAATGTAAAGAGAGTAAACCCTAAAAGAAAAATCAAAGGGTAAAAAGAATAAAATGGTCAAAAGAAAAAAGAGAAAGAAATGAACCCCAAGCAAAGAAATACCAGGAAAGTGTGCAAGTCCAAAATACCACTACTTTTTTCATTTTCTGTAAATAAAGCATTGTGTGCAGCTTGTTCAATTCATGCCACAATTTATGAATTGCCAAACCACTTAATCTTGGCTAGTTCATGTTTCAATTTCCTATTTTAGAGATAGAGAATAAAATCTATCCAAACTCTTTAATCTTGGAAGATAAGTAGATAGGTAGAGAAGCAAAGGAGCTCAACTGCTTAATCTAAGCCCTTGGAAGTAATAAGTGCAGACTTAGGTAGGCTTACTATGAAATGAAAAGAAAATTTGATGAGGGTTTGCTAGTCCAAGTGCACCCAAGTAAAGAAAAGAAAAAATGCTAGGCAAAGTAGGCAGGGTAGGTAGACTGGTGTTGCAAAATGATACTTGTGATGGATCATGTCTTTCAATGTGTTAAGTTTTACTTTTGTCACAAGTGCAAGGAAGATATTTTTAATGCAGCTCAGGTGAGGCAGGTTTCATGACTAGCTCCCCTTCATACTTTTCCCTAAAAAATCATTCACTAACTCCCCCAAAGGTATTAAGATCTACTTAATATCACTAAAATCACTCATCTCATTCTATAAAAATTCCCTAAGTAAAACTCTATTTTACTTAGGAAGTTGGCCATATCTCTTGTATAAACCTTTTTCCCCTTCAAAGCCTAAATTAAACTGCAAAAGACAAATTGTTTTTTAACTTGGCGCTTTCATTTTACATATTTTCATATTAACCATTAAACTTTATTATATAACTCCCATGTAAACATTTCCCTTCCCCGTACTATGTAAATATATAACAAAGTCCCCAAATATTAATATTCCCGCCCCCCGTTTAACTATAACCATATTCGCTATATATAAAAAATGGAATTGATAAAATTGTTTGAAGTTTATTAAGAACCATATCCCCCGTCGCACTGAAGGGATTGATAACCATCTGGGTCAATTAATAACCAAGCCCCAATCAATGAAAATAAACCCAAAAACCATTAAAAACATTATTTATTTGTTTAGCCCTGATGCATTAAAATATGGTTTTATTATGACCGGGCCCGCTGCTTATAGTCTCGCCATCTCCTCAGTGTGTTCGCCGTCAGATCTGTGCCCATTCATCTGACGGTCCGCGATCATTTTGCACCACCCTCCATCGCCGAATGTTAGCTCGCGGGGAACTGGCGGTATTGCCCCCGTACCAGGGACACGCGTCCCCCATCCGGGATGCTCGCTCCCTCCTCGCCCGAAATCGCCCAACCCGAAAAGCAGTGCGGGCCAAACTGCTTACCACCATCCTTCTGTTGACATCATCATCTGACATCACCCTTCGCTAACGTCATCCGCCCTTCTGCTGATGTCACTGCTACATCGCCCTCCACATCACCTCCACGTCATCTATGCCGTACCCCTGCGGACCTCATTTGTCCTCTAAAACCAAAAATTCCCACCAAACTGCATTTTGTTGAGAAAAAGGATAAAAAGGTCACTTTCACTATGTTCCTCTGCATATCGCGCTCTCGGGAAAAATTGATCTGCTTCAGTTTTTTACTAGAAAGGCTACAATAAATGAGCTTGCAGACTCTGCCAATCCGCCATTTTATAGCTTCTTCCTCTTCGAACCAGCGCCGAGGGACATCTGAGCTCACAGAAGAAAGAAACAGAGATATACAGGGATATTTTGTTACCCTAGCCAGCGAACCTTCAGAAACATGAATGGCCAAAGGAAAGGCGGTGAGAAGACACGTTAGCAGTTCTATTTTGCCAAACAGTGGTGAGTAGAGGTCAGTTCAAGCATTAAAGAGCATAAAAAATAAGTCAAAGAGTATTAGTTCAAGCATTAAAGTGTATCAGACGAGCATTAAAAGAAACAGATCAGAATTAAAGAGCACATTTAAGACAGACAGTCGGCACAAAGCTACTACAGAAGATGGTTGCAAGCCGAACCCTAAAGGTATGCCTCCAGCACGACATCAGTTAGCTGTTTCTATTTCACTTGTAAAGTATTTTAGGTTAAAACTAGATATTATCTCACAACTATTATGAGATATAGGTTGTACATATTTTGATGTATAAATACCCCCTACATTGAAGTATTGGGGGTTCTGTGGTGTGTGAATTTCTTAGACTGGGATGTAATACTGAAAATATTGAAATAGAAAGCGTTGGAACCAACTATTATCCGGCCTACTCGATGAAAAATTGAAGCAGATGACTTGTCATAGAATTCTTGACTCAACCTTTGGATCAATAAGTCCCCTATATTTTGTGTTTTATAGTTTTCTAGTTTACTATATCATCTGTGTTTTATAATCTGAATGGTAAAGAAAAAGGTTAATTTCAGAATTTGCTTAACTGCACTTTGTTTTCAGTCTTTACTATTCTCTTTGTTTTCTTCGAAATTAGAATAAACAATGAATTCTTAATTACTCATGTTTTCCTGATTCTTTCGCATTGATTATTTGGTAAGGAATTCTTAACTGCTCCTTGTCAATAATCATCCATTTCCCTCTTACAATATGTTGAAGGATTCTCAACAGCCCTTCACCCATTTGATCCCATTCCATTTGCTTTTCAATCCTTCATTTGTTCCCTGTTTGACTACCTTGCTCTGTGAAGCCATCTTCTATTAAGAAACCAAATCCAGAAAGCCTACTTCGTTGACTCAATCATGCCCAATGGACTGAATTGTTCAGTTTTATCTCACTATTCTATTGAATCTCCCCACCCAAACCCAAACAAAACCCTTGAAATTCATAACTAGCCTAATACCTTTCAAAAAACAAAGATAAATCATAAAGACAGAGCCCTCTCTGGATGCAGATTGGCTAGATTCTGTATCTAAAAGATTGGTCTGTGGTTACCTCGGTATTATTCCCTTTCTTACAATTTTTGGGCAAAACCTGAGTGATAACATCATTGGCGACTCCACTGGGGACCTTGAATAATTGTTTGTTACTACTGTTTTCTGTGTAAGCTACAAATGGAGCCTGAAGTTAGCTAGAAATCCTTTGAAACTGCTTTCGCTTTGCAATTGCAGAAGTAAATAAATGCTACTTCAGTCTATCTTCGGTCTAGCTTATGTATTGAATAGTTGGTTTCAAATACTTGATTAGTTCCTCTTTTTCAAATAAGTCTTTAGGAAAGTTTAAAACTCCCACATCTAAAAAAACATCCTAAAAAAATTGTTAAAGTTGTATTGTAAAAATCTATTTCACGAAAAAACCAAAAACATACCTAGAAATTGGCTTCAGAAAAGATTCATTACGCCAGATCAAATCCTAATCCAAAACCCCACCTATGTTTGAAACTCCTAATCTGATTTCTATGATTATCAGAAGTCAACACAGCCAAGAAAATTCTGCTACTTCACACCTTGACAAACATTTGCAGAACTCCATTCATTCTGAGCTTACCTCTAAAAGGACACCAAACCTTTCTATGATTACTGCAACTTGTCCAAGTTCACCATCAACACCTCCAAGTGCCCTTTCCACTCCTCCATCTACAACACACATTTCCATTTTTATCCCTACTGCTCCAGTTGTCACAGCTATTTCTACAACCATGGCAAACCGATATACTCCCCTAAACTTACCTGCAAATCTGGGGGCTATGCCCCAAGACTATCAAAGTAAAATCCCTTATTTTGAAGGTATTGGCACTTACACAACTCAACAACATACCAATAAAATGACCAACTATTTTGAAAGTTATGAGATTGATGATGATGATGTTAGAATGAAAGTATTTTTTCAAAGTTTAACTGGAGATGTTAGAACCTGGTTTAGAACCCTCCCTGCAAACAGTATAAATGACCCACAAGATCTTTACCAGACCTTCTTGAACATATGGGAAAAGTAGAAAGATCCTCTCTACATTTTGTCAGAGTATGAAAACCTAAGAAGTGGCACACAAGAAACTGTCTAAGATTACTGTACTAGATTTAATAATGTCTACAATGCTATTCCTCAGAATCTTAGACCTCCTCCAAATTTGGCCTTGATCAAATTACATGATGCATTTGATTCTGATATGGCATACCAACTGAGGGAAAGAGCTCCTCAAAACTTAGAATAGATGCAGAGTATAGATGTCAGTGTTGAAGCCAACTTGATATCTAAACGATCTAGAGCCAGATCTAAAAGGAGGACACCTTTCAAAGAAGAACCTTCTACCTTTGAACATAAATTAGATGATATTATTAAGGGAATGGATAGAATTGGTGATAGAGTAGAAACAAGTGAGAGAAAATCCCCTTGGGATGGTCAATTGAGTAATACTGGGAGAAATCCAAATTTCAGGAAGAACCAAAATCCTAACACTGGAAAGACGGGGCCTAACCAAAATATTAGGCCCCCATTTTAAGAAATTTATGCTGAAGCCTCAACTTCTGAGGAACCAACATAAGACACTCAAATTAATCTGATGGGACTCAACAATGAACAACAAGTTCTCTTAACCCAAGAGGATCAAGAAGCTCACATTGTGAAACAATTCCAAACTCAGTCAAGTGAATCATTTGACTTTAGGGAGGGATATGACATAACCATTTATGAGGTCCACAAACAATACAATCCAAGGAGCAGAAGAATATATGTCCCTAAAATCAAAAAATAGAAAGATATCAAGTAGCCCAACAAAGGTAAGGTCACTGCCCCCCTTGTACATATTCTTGCTAGAACAGATCCTAACCCTAACAACCTAATTGTGGAAGACATGTCAAACAATCAGCCACCTAATAGAAAAACTTCCACTTCTATTCCTACTAAAGAAAAATAAGAACAACCTCTAGAACATAATTTGGAAACAACTTCAGCCCTTAATCCCACTCCTGAAAAAGAGAAAAATGCAGAAAATTCAGTTGTCTGAATTACAAAAACTCAGACCGAGAAACCTTTCAATTTTGAGACAGAAGTAGGCAAACTAAAGATAGTCATTCCATTATCAGAGTTAGCTAAACATGAGGTCTACAGAATTCAAATCAGCAGATCACTCAAAATTTCTATGAATGAAGATTCAATAAACGTTTTTGATGACCAGCCTGAATTGATATTCGGCCCTGAAGTAAATGGAAAAACAGCAGAGGGAGAAATTCCTCCTTTCTATGTGGCTCTAAACATACATGATAAAATACTCCATAATGCCATGTTTGATTCTGGTGCTTCCCATAACTTAATGCCTAAGTCTGTAATGGAGAAACTTGACCTTGACATCACTAGGCCATATAAAGACCTCTTCTCTTTTGATTCAAGTCAGGTCAAATGTTCGGGTTTAATCAAAGACCTATGTGTGTCCCTAGTCCAATATCCTGCCAAAACCATCTTAATGGACATAGTAGTAGCTGATATTCCACTAAAGTATGGCATGTTATTGTCTAGATCTTGGAGTGCAATGCTTCAAGGATCTCTGCAGTTTGACATGTCATACACACATATTTCAGTGTTTGGTCAACCAAAGTGACCATACAGAGAAACCTTAATGAAGTATGTAGTAAGTAGTCAAGAGAAACCTCAAAATTGCCCTATCTACTCAGTACATTCATATATGGATTCTTTTATCCTTTACAATGCTGAAATTGATCCCCCACATGAAATAAAACTCCTAGCAGATGAAATAGAAAAGATTGCAAATGAAAGATCTAGTGTCCGAATACAAAAAATCTCTGAAAATCATGAAAAATTAGATAAACCAGAAGCAACTGAAAAACCAGATCTCCCTATAAAACATACCCCTGAAAATCTAGATACTAATTATAAACATGAAATCCTTAGGTACTTAGAATTTTATGGTTTTGTCAACAAATTAGGAGCAGGGGCAGGAGTCTGGGTGCACAATCATGCTGAAGGCCATGCCTATAGGTTAAACTTTATATGCACTAAGCTCTGTTGCTAGGTCTTAAACTGGTCAAGAAATTGGGAGAAAATAGAGTGTCGGTCGTAGGAGATTCTGATTTAATCATCCAACAGATAAAAGGGAAGTTTTTGACAAATGATCCCAGATTGAGAGAATACAGAGGAACAACCATGGAGATCCTCAATACATTTCTAAAAACTCAGCTTTCAAAAATCCCAAGAAAACATAACTTGCAACCTCACAGCCTAGCAATGTTTGCCAGCACCTGTAAATTACCATTTGAACCAAATCATCAATTCACAACAGAAATCAGACGCATGCCAGCCATACCTGATAATGTGAAGAACTGGCAAGTGTTTGACAGTGATAATCAAATCAACAATTTTTTGACCCTAGAAGAAGAATTTTCCAGCAATAACGAAGATGGAGATACAGTTAGTGAGATTGATCAAACAAATCAAATAAAATCAAAAAATTCAGTAGAAAACACAACTCAAATGCTTTATCCAACGAAATTTACGAGAGGGGAAATACAGGATCTTAAACAAACGGATATTGATGAGATTATTGAAGGATAATTTGAAATTATCAATTTGAAAGACAATCATTTTCCCAAAGGATTAACTCCTTTGGAAGATCTCTTTGATTTCAACGATATTCCAAAGAAGCCCCAAATGGAACCTCCAAAAGCAAACATTGAAGACTACAACATAGGAACTAAACACAATCCAAAAATGGTAAAATTGTCCAAATCTTTGCCCCCGGATCAAAAGCTTAAGTATGTTGAACTGATCAAAGAATTCCATGATGTTTTTTCCTGGACCTATGAAGACCTGAAAGCTTATGACACCTCTGTAATTCAACATACGATATCCCTCAAAGAAAATAAAAAACCATTCAAACAAAAGCTCAGAAGAATCAACCCTGTACTCCTTCCTTTAATTGAAAAAGAAGTCAGACGAATGCATAATGCAGGGATAATTTCTCCAAACATATTTTCAGAATGGGTATCTAATTTAGTGCCTACCAAGAAGAAAACAGGAGAAATCAAATTATGTGTTGACTTAAGGAATGTAAATAAGGTTTCTTTAAAAGAAAACTACCCTCTGCCCAAGATGGATCATATTTTACAAAGGGTAGTAGGAGCCTCTAGGATTTCACTGTTGGATGGGTTTTCAGGTTTTAACCAAATTTTGGTTCATCCTGATTACCAAGAAAAGACTGCATTTACAACACCACAGGGTGCATTCAAATATGTCAAAATTCCATTCATACTTAAAAATGCTGGGGCAGCCTTTCAGCGAGCAATGGACATAGCTTTTGCAAAAGAGATTCATGATTTTCTGGTTGTATATCTAGATTACCTAACTGCATTTTCCAAAATAGACCAACAACATTTAGATCATTTGCGACAAGTGTTTTTAAAGTGAAGAAAATATGGTATTTCATTGAATCCTAAAAAATCTTTGTTTGTTCTAGAAGAAGGAAAATTATTAGGCCACATCATCTCCAAAGATGGCATCAGAATGGATCCTGCTAGAATAGAAGCTATTCTGCAAATACCCCACCCCAGAAATGTCGAAGAACTTCAAGTTTTCCTAGGGAAGATTAACTTTTTGAGAAGATTCATATCTAATTTGGCTGAATTAATCAGATTGCTGAACAACATGTTAAAAAAGGATTCAAAGGTTAAATGGACAGTAGAAGCCAAACAAGCATTTGAAGAAATTAAATTGTCTTTGACCAGAACACCGGTCCTCACGAGTCCAAAGTTCGATAGAGACTTCATAGCTTTCTCATTTGCATCAGACCACACCATAGCAACTGTTTTACTGCAAAATGATGATCAAGAATGTGAAAAACCCATAGCCTTTTTCAGTGAAGCACTTAGATATGCACCTCTGAATTACAAAATCATGGAAAAATAGGCTTATGCACTTATGAAAACTATTGAAGACTTCAGAGTCTACATACTGTACTCTCATGTAGTAGCTTATGTACCAAGTGTTGTTGTTAAAGACATCTTGACTCGGGATGGAATTGAAGGCAAACGAGGTAAATGGATAGCTAAAATATTGGAGTATGACATTGAAATAAAACCTACAAAGTTGATAAAAGGACAGGGATTGGCTAAACTCATGACTGAAACAAACCTTCAAGCCCTAGATATTAATGAACTTGATAACGAACAAGAGATGGCGACTCCACAAATGAGCCAGGCCTTCTTAGAATCACCTTGGCATGCTGATATAACTCATATAATATTAAACCTGCAGGCTCCTTCAGGGTTATCTAGAACAAAGAAAAGGTTTTTAAAGATGAAAGCTTCAAAATTCTGTATTTTAGATGGTGCTATTTTTTGGAAAAATCATGAATGTATTCTATTGAATTGTTTAATAAAAGAAGAAGCTGACAATGTTCTCAAAGAATTTCATGTAGGGGACTGTGGTGGACACTTCTACTTGAAATCAACTACAGACAAAATCCTAAGGGCTGGATTTTACTGGCCAACCTTATTTGTTGATGTAAAGAAGTTTGTCACTGCTTGCCACAAATGCAAAATTTTTGAGGGCAAGAGAAAACTGCTACCCTTACCATTGAGACCAATTTCCACTGAAAAACCCTTTCAACAATGGGGTTTGGACTTCATTGGAGAAATACACCCTTCCTCTTCTGGCCAACACAAATGGATTCTTACTGCCACATACCATTTCACCAAATCGATAGAAGCTATTCCTTTTATACAATCCAATGATACAGTGATTATAGGATTCTTAGAGACCAACATCTTGTCCAGGTTTGGTTGTCCTGAAAATATTATAATCGACAATGTTGCTGCCTTCAAGTCCAAGAAACTAATAAATTTATGCAGCAAACACCATATCACTTTAGGCCATTCGACATCCTATTACCCTCAAGGTAATGGTCTAGCTGAGTCTTCCAATAAAATTATGATCAATATTATTAAGAAACTGTTGGAAGAGAACGAGAAAAACTGGCACAAGAAGCTCACAGATGCACTATGGGCAGACGGACTCACTACAAAGAGATTTATTGGAACTAGCCCTCATGAGTTAGTCTATGGCATGGAGGCTGTATTTCTTTCATCTTTAGGAGTTCCTATAATGAAATTGCTACAAGAAGCTCAGGTGGAACCTAATGACTTTCAAAGGAGAATAAATCAAACCATCCATTTGCAGCAGACCAGAGAAGAAGTGCACCAAAGATCCCAAGTGTTACAAGAAAAACTCCAGAAAATATTTGATAAAGGGACCAAAGCAGAAGACTTCTACATTGGAGAAAAAGTTCTAAGGTGGTATTCCAGGAGAGAAGACAAAGGAAAACATGGGAAGTTTGGCTTCCTATGGAAAGGGCCATTTATCATCCAACCATTGCAAGGGAACAATACTTACTTTATGAAGAGCCTGGATGGTACAAAAATAGAAGAAGGACTAGTGAATGGTCGAATGCTGAAACATTACTTTGATCCAGTTTTTGGATGTATTCTGACTCTAACATGTACATACTATATCCTTGATAATGTCACAGTTTGGATTGGATAGTAATTTGCTACAATTGAAGCCCGAAGAGAAGGCCCTAAGCTTCACAAGTGTGCTGTCAGGTATGCAATAAAGCAACCAGCAAAGGAAGATTTTAGAACACAGTCCAAGTTATGTAGAAGGTAATCTAACCTGCTGTTCTTAACTTTCCGCCAGGGAAAGCCATCCCCAAGTGGAGCCACTGTTATACTCCTATACCAATAGGTGTCATATTTCATGATTGAATTGTTGAGCTATGTAATATGTTCATCCTTTCCTTGTTGCAAAGGTTTAAATATTATCAAAAAATCAAAAGATGTAAAAAATGTAAAGAGGGTATACCCTAAAAGAAAAATCAAAGGGTAAAAAGAATAAAATGGTCAAAAGAAAAAAGAGAAAGAAATGAACCCCAAGAAAAGATAGACCAAGAAAGTGTGCAAGTCCAAAATGCCACTACTTTTTTCATTTTCTATAAATAAAGCATTGTGTGCAACTTCTTCAATTCATGCGACAATTGATGAATGGCCAAACTGCTTAATCTTGGCTAGTTCATGTTTCAAGTTCCTGTTTTAGAGATAGAGAATAAAATCTATCCAAACTGTTTAATCTTGGCAGATAAGTAGATAGGTAAAGAAGAAAAGGAGCTCAACTACTTAATATAAGCCCTCGGAAGTAATAAGTGTAGACTTAGGTAGGCTTACTATGAAAAGAAAAGAAACGTTGATGAGGGTTTTCTAGTCTAAGTGCACCCAAGTAAAGAGAAGAAAAAATGTTAGGAAAAGTAGGCAAGGTAGGTAGAATGGTGTTGAAAAATGATACTTGTGATGGATCATGTCTTTCAATGTGTTAATTTTTACTTTTGTCACAAGTGCAAGGCAGATATTTTTAATGCAGCTCAGGTGAGGCAGGTTTCATGACTAACTCCCCTTCATACTTTTTCCTAAAAAATCATTCACTAACTCCCCCAAAGGTATTAAGATCTGCTTAATATCTCTAAACTCGGTCATCTCATTCCATAAAAATCCCTAAGTAAAACCCTATTTTACGTAAGAAGTTTGCCATATCTCTTGTATAAACCTTTTTCCCCTTCAAAGCCTAAAATGTTGGAAATAATACTGAGAGGGGGGGTGAATCAGTATTATCAGATCAATAAAACCTTTTTCATTTCATGCTCAGAAACATATACGCGACTTCAGTTAAGTGAACCCGCGTGTACACGCGACTGTGTCTAAAGCAACTGGCGTATATGCAGAGATCTTATGATTCAGTTAATCTTATCTTCAGTAAATGTATCAGACCATTATTAAGCATATTAACAGTAAACAGGTGCAGTATAACAGAACAGATCATCACACAAAAGCCACACACATGAACACAAAGATATAAGGTGGAAACCCAATGTGGGTGAAAACCACCTGCTGCAAGTCATCTTAATCTTTTTCTTAATAAGAAAATCCTTTTACAATATTTGTACTGGTGCAGTCTTATACCAGAATAGGAGCTACAACCCCCTTTGCTCTTGTACTAGCCGATCCATTTACTAGTACACAGGCTGCTACCTGCTATAATGCTCCAAAGATCTCCCTTAGCTTTTGTACTAGCTTAGATACTAGTACGTAGATGCTTGCCTACAATCTTCTCTCCTCCAGGTACCACGTTTCATCAATTTTCAGACTGGATACACTGAAGCACAACACATAATTTGAAAGGCCACATTTCATCCAATTTTCATACTGGACCCATAACTATCATTGAAGCTCAAAACAACCATCAAACTCTAAATCACTGAAACCCTGTTAACAACACCGTCACCAGAACATAGAGCAGACACAAAAATCTGTAATAACCATCAGACCCATCTGCAACTTCAAGTATCAAGCTTTACAATGTATACGCTACTTTGATGAATCAAACCCGCGTGTATACGCGCTTTTGCCAAAGACAAACCGTGTACAGATCTAAAAATACTTTTTCATAATTTGCAGCTGTACCAGACATCAATCATACTCATAATACTTATAGAACAGTACATGCGTCAGTATGTAGATCTAGAATAAGCATCATAAAGATAGTTCATTTCAAACCATTTGATCCTGATCTCTCCTTAGATCTTGTTCTCCATCAACCGATGAGATCTCTCCTTAGCTCAGATCAAGCAATGCATCATCAACCCATAAACTGCATGCTGGATCTAATGCTTCATCAGATATTCAAGACATTTCAGATACACTTGCCTAATGATTTCCTTCCCCTTATATAGCCTTAGGCCTTGTTCAATACCAATAGACAAAACCATAGAAATCCAATACCATCAACTTCAAAACTAGGGATCAACACGTCCGCCGAGACGCCAAGGTCCAAAACCATAGGCACAACTTCCAAGGAATAACTGCCATGGACCAAAGGTACTTTTCCACATACACGCGCTTTTCCTGAAGCCAACCTTCGTGTACACGCGACTTGGGCTTAACGAACCTGTGTGTATGAACTTTCTCTTCTTCTTATAGTCTGATCATCAATTCCTTGCTGCTGACCTTCTGTACTATGATTTGTCATCAGTGAGGTTTGCCATCAAGGACAACACTTATCTCATAATGCCAACAATCTCCCCCTTTGGACTTGATGGCAAAGCTAACTTGTCACACTTAGAATTATCCTCTGATTCCTTTGAGCTATCCTCCATCAGTCACATCTGATATCTCTTCTGAAGATTCATCCAGTTATACATAGGTGAGATATTCTTCTATGAGAGGGTTGCCATCAAGTACAACACATGCATCATAATGCCAACAATCTCCCCCTTTGGACTTGATGGCAACAACACCAAATCACTCTCCCCCTTTGACATCAAGGGCAAAGGGTGGACCAGGATGTTCTCTTCCTTTGCTGAACATTTCGTTGTCCATACTCCCCTGAGTATCTGTTAAACTCTCTGAATGATCTTCCCTTTTGTATATGCCAAAGTGTACCAATTTGTCAATGCTCCCCCTGAGTACATGCCAAATCTCCGTACTGCTGAAGTGTGCTGTTCATGCTCTTCCTGACTGTAGGCAAGATCTGCAAAAGATGTTCTTCAAGAAGAACATGACTCTCTACATCATAAAAGACCTTCCTATCACCAAAGACTCATACATACATCCATCTCTCAACTAGGTGAGGATATAAAAAAAAAATGACTCATCCACTCAACCAAGTGGGGATACATCAAAAGTTTACATATGGCAACCAATAATATTGCATCAATCATCCCAGGCATAGTGGGGAAACCAAAATAGGCCGTTACATGACCTTGACACCATGAAAGAGATACCACAAAAGAGATATATGACATAGAGACGAAAGAACTAGATCAAGACTTATGAAAGTCACCAGAAGCATCTGATAATCACCATTTAGATCAGTAACCAAGAGATCCTTCTGTTCTCCTCTCGCCTTTGTTCCACCTGAAGCCAACAACAAATGTGAACCAGAACCAAAAGCTTTAAGATAATGCCAACAATGCATCATTGGAAGATTATCTGCTCCCTCTAAACCTGTGCCAGATGATCTCTGTCAGATCCATATCAGACTTTCTGCAACCAACATCTGTCCCTGCTGATTTCCTTCAAAAACTCAATATACGCGTCTGCATCCACATAAACAAGCGTATATACGCGGATAGGCCTTATGAAACTCGCGTACAACCATTTTCATATCAGCAACCTGTAAATGTCCTGCAGCAAGGTATGTCTGAACATAGATGTCAACTCCTCCTTTTAATCATCATCATGAAATCATTCACATTACATGTGAAACCACCATAGCCACTACATCAACGTCAAGATCTACATGATCCAAGTATCATTACTTGGGAACATCTGCATCAATCAACATATGTAAGGATCAACCTATCATCATATAGATAAGAACTCATCACCATGTCTCCAATAAAGCAACTTTGAGTAGTCATCCATGTATCAGCACTATGTATCTTGAGCTCAAATTCTTTTGACAAAGATTCTTGATATCATCATCAGCAACAATCCTTATCTGCATGAGTGCCTGCATCACAACTATATGATATTTATGCATATGACAACAACAGTATATAAGTGACTCATCATCAAGTGAGGAAGATGTGTATTCAAGCTTTGTACTTCTCCTTGTTCTTATGAAGATCACCATGTAAGCACCATATATGCATCATCAAAGAATCAACCATAAATCTGATCTGAACATCTTCTATGTAACTTCAAGAATCATATGAGAGTTTATCATAGACAACTCACAACCACATCATAGCAAAGATATATCATTTAGCCATATAAGAATCATCACCAAGGATAATGCCAACAATGAATTACTAAAGGCATATGCTCCCCCTCAACCAGTGCCATCTGTTAGATCTGATCATGCATATATCAGCAATAAGCATCAAAACATCATCATCCTCAAGTTAGGATCAAAACACTTCTAGACATCATACAAGTAACAAAACATTTCCACACATCCTCAGCAGACTGTAACCAATAGAGCAAATAATAGACTGAATCATATCAGATCCTTTTTCTGATCCTGTCCCCACTGCTTTTCCTCAGACTGACATATACGCGACTTTGCAGTGTTTAACTCGCGTATATACGCGACTTCCCTTTAAGGAACTTGCGTATGAGATTTAGGACACTGAAGTTTTACACTTTCAGCTCCCTCTGAGTCTGATATGTCTGTGTTGTGCTGTGTCTCAGTACATTGTGCTGACTGTACTTCCTTCTTCCTCCATATCTTCAAGTGTGATGAGGTTTTCTTCTTTTTGTGTGATGTCCATCCTTTGTTCCTGCATTCCTTTGCTATATGTCCAAGCTTGTTACATGCATAACATCTAACATGTTTCATGTTCCTCCTGTAGCAATCAGCAGCTTTGTGACCAAACATATTGCAAGCAAAACAATATCCATTAAAGTACCTTGAATGTGATGATCTTTCTACATGATGGTCTTGAACCCTTCTTCTTCCACATCTAGCTGCACCATGTCCAAGATTATGACATACATAACATTCAACATTATTCATAGGAGGAGTAAAAGATTTTCTTTGAGGAGTCTCTTTCCTTGATTGTTGATGGGGTTGACCTTTCATCTCCTTGTTGATCATTTTAAATTTCTCTTTAGAGTTCCTTGCCTCACCTTGTGAACTAGATTCACCTTTAACAGATTCATGAAAACCAAGACCGGTCTTGATAGCAGGAGACCTTTGACTACTAAGAATATCATCCAAGACTTTAGAACTATCTTGAAATCGTAAAAGCTTATCCTTTTCTTCTAGTTTACCTTTCAAGATGTCTACCTCAATCTGAAGTTGTTCTTCCTTTTCAAGAGATTTCTTTTTCAAAACTTCTTCAGCTTTCCTTCCTTCTTCCATTTGTTCCCTTAGTTTGAGAATTTCTTTTTCTTGTTCTTCATACAGATCTTGCTGCATTTGACGAACTCGGAAGGCACATTCTAGTTGAGATTTTAAGCTGGTGACTTAATTTTCTTGTTTTGCAATAGCTTGGAGTAGATCTGTATTCTACTTTTTTGACTCTTCAAGATCTCCTTTTAGTGAGAGGATTGTAGCTTCAAGATTTTCATAGTAGCTGGATGTATCTTTGAGTTTCTTGATGGTTGTGCTTCTTTCGTTGACTTCTTTTCTTAATGATGTCACTTCATGCTGCAATTTTTGACATTGGTCTTCCTTGTCCTTGAGAAGCTTTCTCACCTTGTTTCCTTCTTCTAGTTGGGCCTTTAGTTTGGTAACTTCTTCTTTGAAAGCACATTCCCTTTTGTTCAATAGATCTTGTTGATCTTTAACTTTGTCTGTAAGCCTTCTAAATACTGCCTCTAATTGATACCTTTCTTGCTCACCCATAAAAACATGTTCAGTAGTGTCACTATCACTTCCATCACTTTCACAGGGAAATATAGCAGGAACATCAGAGGATAACACATTCATACCTGATAATGATTCTGAATCTAATTCTGAATCTGATTCTGAATCTGAAGAACTTCTTATACCTAATCCCCAATCGACTCTCCCACTGTCATAGATCTTCTAATATGTCTTCTTCTTCTTATGAGCTTTCTTCTTAAGCTTCTTTCCCATTGTTCCACGGATCTCCTTCAAGCAATCAGGCTTCTACCAAAGGACCTGCTCTGATACCAATTGTTGGAAATAATACTGAGAGGGGGGGTGAATCAGTATTATCAGATCAATAAAACCTTTTTCATTTCATGCTCAGAAACATATACGCGACTTCAGTTAAGTGAACCCGCGTGTACACGCGACTGTGTCTAAAGCAACTGGCGTATATGCAGAGATCTTATGATTTAGTTAATCTTATCTTCAGTAAATGCATCAGACCATTATTAAGCATATTAACAGTAAACAGGTGCAGTATAACAGAACAGATCATCACACAAAAGCCACACACATGAACACAAAGATATAAGGTGGAAACCCAATGTGGGTGAAAACCACCTGCTGCAAGTCATCTCAATCTTTTTCTTAATAAGAAAATCCTTTTACAGTATTTGTACTGGTGCAGTCTTATACCAGAACAGGAGCTACAACCCCCTTTGCTCTTGTACTAGCCGATCCATTTACTAGTACACAGGCTGCTACCTGCTATAATGCTCCAAAGATCTCCCTTAGCTTTTGTACTAGCTTAGATACTAGTACGTAGGTGCTTGCCTACAATCTTCTCTCCTCCAGGTACCACGTTTCATCAATTTTCAGACTGGATACACTGAACCACAACACATAATTTGAAAGGCCACATTTCATCCAATTTTCATACTGAACCCATAACTATCATTGAAGCTCAAAACAACCATCAAACTCTGAATCACTGAAACCCTGTTAACAACACCGTCACCAGAACACAGAGCAGACACAGAACTCTGTAATAACCATCAGACCCATCTGCAACTTCAAGTATCAAGCTTTACAATGTATATGCTACTTTGATGAATCAAACCCGCGTGTATACGCACTTTTGCCAAAGACAAACCGCGTACAGATCTAAAAATACTTTTTCATAATTTGCAGCTGTACCAGACATCAATCATACTCATAATACGTATAGAACAATACATGCGTCAGTATGTAGATCTAGAATAAGCATCATAAAGATAGTTCATTTCAAACCATTTGATCCCGATCTCTCCTTAGATCTTGTTCTCCATCAACCGATGAGATCTCTCCTTAGCTCAGATCAAGCAATGCATCATCAACCCATAACCTGCATGCTGGATCTAATGCTTCATCAGATATTCAAGACATTTCAGATACACTTGCCTAATGATTTCTTTCCCCTTATATAGCCTTAGGTCTTGTTCAATACCAAGAGCCAAAACCATAGAAATCCAATACCATCAACTTCAAAACTAGGGATCAACACGTCCGCCGAGACGCCAAGGTCCAAAACCATAGGCACAACTTCCAAGGAATAACCGCCATGGACCAAAGGTACTTTTCCACATACACGCGCTTTTGTTGAAGCCAACCTGCCTGTACACGCGACTTGGGCTTAACGAACCTGCGTGTATGAACTTTCTCTTCTTCTTATAGTCTGATCATCAATTCCTTGCTGCTGACCTTCTGTACTATGATTTGTCATCAGTGAGGTTTGCCATCAAGGACAACACTTATCTCATAATGCCAACATAAAATAAACTGCAAAAGGCAAATTGTTTCTTAACTTGGTGCTTTCATTTTACATCTTTCCATATTAACCATTAACCTTTATTATATAACTCCCATGTAAACATTCCCCTTCTCCGTGCTATGTAAATATATAACAAAATCCCCAAATATTAATATTCCTGCCCCCTGGTTAACTATAACCATATTCACTGTATATAAAAAATGGAATTGAAAAACTTGTTTGAAGTTTATTAAGAACCATATACCCCATTGTGCTGAAGGGATTAATCACCATCTAGGTCGATTAATAACCAAGCCCCAACTAATGAAAATAAACCTAACAACCATTAAAACCATTATTTATTTGTTTAGCCCCGATGCATTAAAATATGGTTTTATTATGATCGAACCCGCTGCTTATAGTCCGGCCATCTCCTCAGCGCATCTGCCATCAGATGTGTGCCCATTCATCCGACGGTCCGCGATCATTTCACACCACCCTCCATCGCCGAACGTTAGCTCATGGGGAACCGACGGTATTTCCCCCATACCAGGAACACGCGTCACCCATCTGGGGTGCTCGCTCCCTCCTCACCCAAAACCGCCCAACCCCAAAAGCAGTGGGGGCCAAACCGCTTACAACCATACTTATACTGACGTCATCATCTGACGTCACCCTTCGTTAACGTCATCCGTCCGTCTGCTGATGTCACCGCTACATCGCCCTCCGCATCATCGCCACATCATCTATACCGTACCCTCGATGACGTCATTTGCCCTCTAAAACCAAAAATTCCTACCAAATTGAATTTTGTCAAGAAAAAGGATAAAAAGGCCATTTTCACTATGTTCCTCTGCATATCGCGCTCTCGGGAAAAAATGATCTGCTTCGGTTTTTTACCAGAAAGTCTACAATCAACGAGCTCACAGACTCTGCCAATCCGCCATTTTATACCTTTTCCCTCTTCGAACCAGCGCCGAGGGACATCCGAGCTCACAGAAGAAGGAAACAGAGATATACAGGGATATTTTGTTACCCTAGCCAGAAACCTTTAGAAACATGAATGGCCAAAGGAAAGGCGGTAAGAAGACACGTTAGCACTTCTATTTTGTGAGACAGCGATGAGCAAGAGTCAGTTCAAGCATTAAAGAGCATAAAAAAAGAGTCAAAGAGTATCAGTTCAAGCATTAAAGTGTATCAGACAAGCAATAAAAGCAACAAATTAGAATTAAAGAGCACATTTAAGATAGACAGTCGGCGCAAAGCTACTACAGAAGACAGCTGCAAGCCGAACCCTAAAGGCCTACCTCTAGCACAACATCAGTTAGTTGTTTCTATTTCACTTGTAAATTATTTTAGGTTAAAACTAGATATTATCTCACAACTGTTATGAGATATAGGTTGTACATATTTTGATGTATAAAGACCCCCTACATTGAAGTATTGGGGGGTTTATGGTGTGTGAATTTCTTAGACTGTGTTGTAATACCAAAAATATTGAAATAGAAAGTTGTTGGAACCAACTGTTGTCTGCCCTACTCGATGAAGAATTGAAACAGAGGACTTGTCACAAAATTCTTGAATCAATCTCTGGATCAATAAGTCCCATATATCTTGTGTTTTACAGTTTTCTGGTTTACTATATCATCTGTGTTTCATAATCTGAATGGTAAAGAAAAAGGTTAATTTCAGAATTTGCATAACTGCACTCTGTTTTCAATCTTTACTATTCTCTATGTTTTCTTCAGAATTATAATAAATAGTGAATTCTTAATTTCCCCTGTTTTCCTGATTCTTTCGCATTGTCTATTTGGTAAGGAATTCTTAACTACTTCTTGTCAATAATCATCCATTTGCCCTCTTTCAATATGTTGAAGGATTCTTAACTGCCCTTCACCCATTTGAGCCCATTCCATCTGCTTTTCAATCCTTCATTTGTTCCTTGTTTGACTACCTTGCTCTATGAAGCCATCCTCTATTAAGAAACCAAATCCAGAAAGCCTGCTTCATTGACTCCATCATGCCCAATGGACTGAACTGTTCAGTTTTATCTCACTGTTCTATCGAATCTCACCACCCAAACCCAAACAAAACCCTTGAACTTCATAATTAGCCTAACACCTTTCAAAAAACAAAGCTAAATCATAAAAAGAGAGCCCTCTCTGGATGCAGATTGCCTAGATTCTGTATCTAAAAGATTGGTATGTGGTTATCTCGGCAGTATTCCCTTTCTTACAACTTTTGGGAAAAACCTGAGTGATAATAGAAACAAATTAGAGTAGGTTGGTCCCAACTTAGTAAGAATGGAAGAGATAAGGCTACCATCTTCTTTCTTAACCTTAACACCTTCCAAGAGAAGTCTAAGGGGCTTGAACTTGGAAAAAACTCTTCAATGCAAGAAAAATTATTTAGGTCCAACATAAGCAACTCATTTTCAATTTGATAGGCTCTAATTTCATTTTGATTCCAAAAACGTTATTGAGTTGTTTCATTGCTTCATCAGGGGTATCAGGTTCTGCGATATGGAATCTAAGTTCTGGAGAAATAGACATCTCTATCGACCAACGTGCTTGATCTTGCTTATTTTTCCATTTGACTGTTTTATCTTCATATTTAGTTTTAGAATCTTGGCCTGAGGCTACTCTAAAAAGGCCTTTACTTCTAAGTAAATCATCCATGTAGGACACTCATTGAAAGTAGTTGTTGCCGTCAAGAATAACTTGGTATGGACTTTCCATTTTAGCAGAAACTGAAGTTGTAGATTCTGAAACTAAGTGTTCCAATTGAAATATCTCAAAAAACTAGGCCGATTAAAAAAAAACAGCTCTAAAAACGGCTTCCGGATGAAGAAGTTATGGAATTTTGAAGAAAAGTTGTTGAAGATGCCATCAAAGTGTGTGAATGTGTAGAAGTGAATGATAATGTCTTATTTAAAAAAAATTCCTCCTTTCCAAACTTAATCTAATTAGCTCACTTTAATTTTTTTGTTTATGTGACCTACTTTTATAAATAAGTGAAAATCACTTTTACAATGGTACTTTATGAGCTACCCACTAAATTGTAACTTAAATAAAAGATAAAGAGACTTTAGAATTATAAGTGACTCACTTTTTATAATGGGTGAGAACACTTTTACATAAAATAACTTTAAAATATAAGTTACATATGTTTTTTTGAAAAAATAATTCAACAAAAAGAAATACTTGAACTCAAGATCTCTATTCTCATAAAATAACTTTGGATCAAGTGAGCTAGTTTAAAAGGTTAGTAATTTTTAGAAAAGAGGAAGGAGTGTTTTGTTTTTTTTAGTCACTGAAGCTTTGGGATATGTGCTTGCTTGTAAAAACCCTTTTTGCCTACAAAACAAAAAACGACACAATCTAACACGAATATGCAAAAAACCAAACCTTATGGCTTGAAGTTAGCTTTCACTGGAAACTAAATATTTTACTCAATATTTTTGATTTTTCAAGATCACACTAAGGCACGGCGAAAAGCGGCATACACATGACAAAAATCCTTCCTTTTTGTTTCTGATTTGCCCAAGTCGCACATAGTCGCGGGGAAAAGGGCATACACAAAAATGAAAGGTATACATACGGCAATAAAAAACAAAGAGATAAATAAACTAAAATAAACAGAGAGACAAATAATTAAAAATGCAAATCAAGATTGTATACCTCCAAATCTTAAAAATGACGTAGTTAGGGCTACTGGAAACCTTTTCGCGTGAAAAGAAAGGGGTTCCTCATAGGAGTAGATGCTCCTAACACAATAGAGAAAACCTCTCAACTCAAAAATGGTCAGAAATAGTAGATCCAAGAAATGATATTCGGATGCAGTTGTACCGGATTCCGATTTGGATCACAAATGGATGCGGCTCTCAAATAGCTCTGATACCATGTAGGAATTTACAGGGTAAGTTCCTCATATAGAACACCAAAGAACACCGCTCACAAACAGATCACAAATCAATACACCAGTATTCTTGACGTGGTTAAAACCCTCAAAGGGGGAAATAGTCCACGGCATGAGCCAATGTGGCCACTTAAGAAAAATTATTAATGTAAAAGAAAGAAAATTTATATAAGCTTCTCTCATGAATGGTCACCTTACAAATGACCCTCCATGCTCTTTAAATAAAGATCATGGACCAATCAGGTGTTAAGCCACACATCAAGTATCGATAATACCGAGGAGAGAATGAACCATCAGATCACTTCATGTCTAGAACATATCGTGTTCGTCAAATTGTAAGTTACAAAAGTACATAATAAAAAAACACACAACTGTGGGTGGTTTCACTAATTCACAACTCACTTTGCAATCATCATCTACATGTGTTTCGTCATAATGGGATTCACCATCATCTACTCCATCCATATTACAGTGGAGTCCTTGAGAATTTATATGCTCTTGATCTACTTTACACACAGAGGCTCCTTCTTCTCTCTCTGCAATTTTTGTTTCATATTCTTCATCTATATGCATGTTTACATAATGGGTTTCAATTTTATGGTCTTGACAACCATCATCCACTTTTGAGTGGGATTTTCCAAGCTTTGTTTTCCTCTCAAAGTTTTGCTCATCTACTCTGAGATCTACAGCTGAATTTTTTGCTTGTGAAATAAGCTACTATTGCATGTCACTCTCCCTTGCACCAAATTCTTCCTCGTCTTTTGCTATACTTCTCAGTTCCTTGGGTGTGGCCTGAACCTTTCTAAACATGGAAAAAATCTTTACCTCTTTTTTTTATTCATATTCTTAGACTTCTTCAGTTGCGCATTGTGACCCATGATTGTTATCATTCCTTTTCTTATATCTATTTTGCTGATTGCATAGGGATGTTCTCCATATCTCCCACGAAAAAAATATAGTTTTCAATATGCGCCCCCGCAAGGCACAATCTTCACCCAAAACTTTATCAATTAAAACTCCAAATTTTCTTTTCAATTAAAACCCTTTTTATTTTTTTTCATTCTCTTGATAAAACCTTCTTCATAAATTTCTCAAAAAAAACCTTTAGAAAATGCCAAAAAAATATTTTATAAACCCTTATACCATGCACCTTTTAATAAAAAGATTTTATCACTCACCTTTCCACTCTTTATAAATAACTCACACTATATAAAGTCCCTAAAGACTATAGGAAAAGATTTACCACGTGACTCCAACAAAATTTCTTCAGTCAACTCTCACCACGTGACTCCACAAATTTTGGTGCCCTTTTTAATATGCTCCGTTTTTAATAAAGGAGTTTCCCACTCAACATATATAAACGAAACACTCGGAAGAAAATTTTCACCATATATATAAATCTGCGCACCTTTTATGAAATGTAATGCGGCTTGTGATGTATTGAGGCGTACTATGGCTTCCCATAGCAAGAATGCCTTTATTAGTGCTTTAACGCATCGAAAATTAAAGGATCTCACGTGCTGCAAAGAAACGGTAAGTCCACAAATGTTAACGCAACGCGACTTTCTGCTGAGCCCTTGTGCGTTATAACCCCGTGTATGCAATATGCATGGTGTGTTATATCTAAAACAAGGAGTCACTGCCGTGGCGGTAGTCCCTGCAGGGGTCTGCAGGGAACTTAGAGGAGGTGCTAATCTTGCAGAAACCATATTTAACTTTGCAAATGTGATTAATGAAGAGTTTGGTGGGTGCGGCAATCACATTCCATCCAACATAAAACTCAGTTTTTTGCTTTGTGATACGAATATTATATTTCTACTGTAATATAATTTACTGTCTAAATATTTGTTAAGAATAAAACTTCTAATTTAAAAACAAAAAATCGAACTTCCGTAAACTATTACATTAATTTATTAAGATATTTAAATTAAAACATTATTTTATATAGTGAATATGCTTATAAAATGTTTAAATTAAAATTTAGCAAACGTCTATCCAGAAGTTATGAAATTGACCAATTAATTGTTTCCCTAAAAAATAGGAGGTTGTATTTGGGAGTGGAAAACAAAATATCATTAATGATCTAGCAACTACCTGCCACTTTTTGGTGAGGTGGAGGTAGTTACTAACCACAAAAGAGTGGTAGATTGGAAATTGATAAAAATCTTGTGTTTGATTTCTTTTGGCTCACTGTGAGAGAAAATGCTAAAGAGAAGCAATATCCTTTAGGGGATAATGGTTGGATGCAATATCAATGTTGAGAGGAGCCAAGTACTCAACTACTAGTTTTCCCAAACTACTCATTTTGAAGTTAGTGTCCTTACCTATTGTTCTTTTTTCTTTGGAAAAAGTAAATAATTATGTTTTTCATTAGCAAATTCTATGTAGAAGAAAGAAAATAATTTAGTTACATTTTACTTACTCATTTTCCATAGTTTTCCATAGTAAAAGAAAAGGAAAAGAGTTAGTTATAATTTTATTAGAGAATTTTGAACTGTAAAGAGAAAAGGGCTAATTGTTTTGTTTTATTTTATAAATTTTATATAGTAGAAAACTTATGGTTATATTTTTATTCATAAATATTGTGTGGAGGACTATTAAAGGAAGAAAACTAGAAATTATGCTAAAGAAAACAATCGCATACATAGTAGACATTTAATGTGTTAATTGAGAAACTAAACATGAAGGTATTTGTTGAAACTAGATAGGTATTGGTTATGTAGCGGTAGTCCCTGCCGTATTGCCAATAAACACTAAACAATTATAACACTAAACAATTATAAAATGAGTATTTAGGAGTTTTGACAGTTGCTCATTCCTGTATTGGTTTTTCTTTTAAACAATGGATTTGATTGGGCACATATTTGAACTCTTCAATAGTGTTTTCAGCTTCCCAATCTTTCTTCCAGCTAGGCTCTACCTTCTGAATTATTGGATTTCCCTTTCAAAAGTGTGAACATACTTAGCTTCCTTTATCTTTTCACATCTCTTCACATTAGTACTTATTGAATTCTCAACGATAGTAATGGTTGTTAAGTCAACCTATAATTAAACATTGTAAGAATCATAAAAGTGGATATACGCCATCTGTAAGGACACTTGGTCTCAACATAGAGCACCAATTGCTCATCATGAAAACTCAACAAATAAAGAAATAAATCTGAATTGGAATTGAAATGTTTAAATGTGATGATCTATTTAGGGTTAATATAAATGAAAAACTCGTACCAATAAATACCAAACCTTAAAAAAATGTTAAAACAAAAGGAATTTACGCTTCATCGTTTTTCACCAACAAAATTACCAAAAAAATATGGGTTAAAAAATAGATCTCATGTTTAGTATATAGATTAAATTCCATAAGACAAACCTCTTGTTACTACTTGATGTCAATCTTATTTGAATATATAATGTCATTTATTTAATCAACAGAGCTAGTAGAAGCTTGCAAATGAAATGTATAAGAAGATCATGCCTACAACTAAAAACATTTCATGTTTGTGTTGGCCTAATATAAACAAACACTTCATATCAAAATACAAGCGGTGCTAGGAAATTGAATTTTTGCTTCAAATGCTATCACTATTGAAAGACCTATAATTTGCATTTAGTAAACGCATAGAGATACAATCATCCTTAGTACATAAAACTAAGTCCTGGGAGCTCTGATTCCAGAATTCAAAGACCAACCAGCAGAACCAGAAAGACATAACAAAAAAGCGACAACCACCTTGATATCTAGAATTGAATCGAAATCTAAGGCAAGGAAAACTATGCTCCCAGGAAATCCATGCAAGTTTTCAAAAGCTTCAACACTAAGCATAACCTCCGCCACCACCAATGCATCTATCTGAGGAAATCCATTAACTATATCCACCAAGCTTTTGTTGTCTGCCATGACGAATGGAGAATCCCTAGGCATAGGTATGCACCTTTATGAGGAAATTCATTAGCTCTCTCTGCCAAGTTTTTGTTTTCTGCCACAACAAATGCGGGAATCTCTCGGATTAATTTCAACAGAATTTCAATTGAATTGAACTAAGCAGGCCTAACTACCATGCATTATCTTCAACAAGAATTTCAATTGGATTCAACTAGGGGAGCCACGGGCCTAACTATCTAATTGCATTAACTTCAACTTACACCCATTTTCCCCAGGAACCTCCGTGAGTTGGGTATCAGAGAGCTCACCTGAAATCAAAATTGTAAATAAATATCAACTAGAATTTCAATAAAATTGCGAATGATAATCAAGTATAGCTTGCATTAATTTCAAGAATTTCAATTGAATTCAACTAAGCCAGCTACATGGCCCTAAGTATCTTGCATAATTTCAACTATCCATAGCTTTTTAAACGATCCATAGTTTCTAGTGCTACAAGTTAATATAATGATAATGATAATATACCTGTTGGTTGGACTGCCATCAGAGGGTGGGTACCGAGAGGGAGAAGCAGAAGCAAAGAAAAGAAATGCAATGTACCTTAATATCTCGACACATATTAAAATTAACTCATGGGGATATACGAGGAATGGCGGCCTACGAAAAAGAAAAGAGAAGACCAAAGGCATGTGATATGCCTTGACCAAAATGAGAAAAGATCTACTAGGATGGCATTGATTCTGACATCCATAATAAATGGAAGAGTCACTATGACAGAGGGATCCATATTGACGGCTATCAATAAGTAATAAGATTAATATCCCTTAAGTTGGTAGGTGAGAGGGATCAGAAATTCGAATTGCGACTATAGACACCGAGAGGGAAATCACCCTTTAAATCAAGAGAGATAGAATGGCGGACCTTCGGAGAACTATGACGATTCAGGGAAAATAATGCAGCAACAATAACGATGGCCACATTTACACCACCATGGCCCAATTTTGATACCAAAATATGAACATGGTTTTGATAGAACTATATAATTTTTAATGTTCAAAAAGGGAGCCCAAATACGACTAATGAATAATGACCATATGAAAGAACTAGATAGAGTAGAGACCGACATTCAAAGACAATTACATCCTATCTACCAGATCACATCACTGATAAACAGTTGAAATCCGAATCTGAAATTCGGGACGTATATGAATTCATAATCTATAGAGATGCTATATATATTCTTGCAAAACTAAACTCATATATTCTGTATGTTCCATTACACAGAATAGGCGAAGAGAAACGACTCTTTATCAACTAAAATTGAGAGAAAGAAAAACGATATCACTAACTTTTAAAATGCGTAGCCCAGGAGAGCAGAGCACCGAATAGCTTGAAAAACGCCACTAGCCCGAAACCATCATAGCAGCTCCCAAAGAGTTGATGATAGAAAAACTTCCTTTTACATAACTGAAACTAGAATATATTGATAATCGGAAGCACCTCCCTATGACCAGGATATCAGAAGGATGTAGAGAGACCGGCAACTTGTCTACAAAGAGCCGAAAAGCTAAAAAATTTAGGTAGAATACTAGAAAACGAAAGGAAGAAAGCCTTCCCTGAAACAAATGTGAGCCAAGACACGAACGGAGCACTCAGGACTCCCCACGCAGAGGAGAAAAGAACCAAAACCAAAGAAGTATCAGTAAGCTAATATAGCAAGTACATGGGGAGATGACAAATGGTTTGAAGCGCCTTACATGCAAGCTAATGCACCAGGAGCTGACAGGTGGAGCCTCATGCATGTAGCCATAGAAACCTACTATAAGCTGACAGAATGCTAAGTGAAGCATAGGTGCGATTGTTGTGGGGAAAAGTACCCGATGCGGATGACCCTATCCCTATTCTAAAGGTGACAGTCTTTAGCAACAACTGAAAGTAAAGCTTTGATGTTTTCCTTTATGAAAGTACAGAGAGAAGGAAGAAATGATTAACCAACCTGGTATCCTTCGCTTGGTCGATCTTGATCTTCTCTCTTTGTCTCTTGTTCCCAGCTCCTTGCTCTCTTTGCCGGTCCAGCTACACACAAGCCCTGCACAAAACAAGAGAGGAAACTACAAGATACAAGTACTCATAACTGATACATGGATTAGAGTGAATCAAATATACAAGTAAATACAATCCATCAATGTAATACAAGTATATAGGAGAACATGCAAAACTTTATTGATAGAAGTAACAGAGTTCTGAGAAGGTTACAACCAATGATGGCTCCAATCCAGCAGCACCTCCCCAGCAGCAAGAACTCTCCTCTTCACCTCTAGTAAAACAATCACCCAATAGCTCTAACTGTAATCCAACAGCACCTCCTTGCTTTACACAAAATTCCAGCCTCTCTAGACCTCATAGAAGAGCTCTATATATAGGAGAGAAGAGGAAAGGATGAGTCAGCTGGAGGCTGGCATGGAGCTGACTAGTGTCCTCTCCCTCTTCAGTTAATCTTCAGTTCTTATGTCCACTTGGAGATCCTTGCTTCCACATGGTGATCAAGTACCTCTTACTCACCACAGGGCGAATCTCATGAACCAAGTGTCAGTTTGGAAGCTTCCTGGGCATTTGACACCTTGCAGGATGACTGTGCAACTTGGCCAATCTCGTCCAGCGCAGGTAGCCTTCATTACTTTTGACTTCCAGCGCAGGTACAGAGTGGGACAGTTGCAATACAGCGTAGAAGCTCAGTTAAGCAGCTGACATGATCCAAAATAAGCCTGTTTTGAAGTGTTTTCAGGTGGAGAACTGATTGGAAGTGCTGTTGTTTGATGACCTTGTTCTTTTAGGGGTAAGAACAACATGTTTAGGGACTGAGGATCCCTGTAATTATCGACATTCCATGCTCCATGATGCGAGGCACAAAAATGTCTATAACAGCGATATACAGAGAAGTGTAGACTCCCTTAAGACACGTATAATCGGCTAAGGTTTCGCAGACATATCACCCATTTCAAAGTGTATGAGGCTCGCTGGTTGGATGCCTGAGCAGAGATCACTAGTTGGTCACCAAGGCGATGCTCTCTCTCGCGGCTCGCCCCTTCGACCGATGAAAATATGGTATAGTACATGTTAATAAAGTTATATTTAGTTTGGATATAAAAATCTTTTGCACGAGAAAACCTTGGATAGCAGAAAAGTTGAATATCTTTTGCACCTGAAAACTTTGGATATCAGAAAAGTTTGCCGCAAGGACACGCAGAAGAGGTACCAAAAACTTAGGATATCTTACTTTTACCCGTCTTGAAACCTGCGAAGCCTGCAATAAGACCCTCAACTTTGTTGGCCAATCAGCAATTACATAATAAATTTTATATTATTTTTTAATATGAAAACTTTGGTTAAAATTGTGATGTGTAGAAATAGTTTTTGGTCAAACAAAAAATTAATAGGCAGTCAATGCACAATCGATTGCTAAGAGTCCCAGGCAGGGACTAATAAGAGGAAGACATATATCTCTTACCTCTTTCATGGATTATTGTTAATCCGTTTTCCCTACCTTTTTTTAACCTCGTTCTCATAAGAATTTGTTGGAAACATAGAGAAACCCAAACAAAAGGTTAACACATAAAACACATGAGTTGCTTCTCTTTTATTGATCACACAAAACTTGATTGTTACAATGAACCCAATGAAAGGTATTTAAACCTTTTCGACTAGCCACTTGCTGAAAATATCTTAACATGCATACAAACTTAATTCAATTAACTCACACTCTAAATATGGATTGCCCTTAACTCTTCATTCATCACTTGACTTCACTCAATGCTCAATCTCAACACTCAACACTCAACACTCAGCTCACTGTCTCATTTTGGCCAACTCCTCATGCAGGAGTAATTACAATTTGTAACAAAAGCTGCAAATTGATATGTTTGAAAAATGTCCTCAAAGTTGTCTTTACATAGAGCACATCTATTGAGACCATGTAATTCTCTCTTTTAGGAGGTTGTCCCAAGTGATGATTCTATTATGTGCCACCAACCTAACCAAGCATTTCAACTTCATTGGAATGTTCCATTTCAAAGTTTTATGCAGCCACAGAGCATTTTCTGGTAGGCGAAATCCCTTGGAGATGTATTTGTATAAATCTTTAACCTCTATTTTATTATTTTTCATGTTGTCAGCCCATTACATTCCGTGTTCTTTATTTGAAAATACAATGCAAGCATGGCATAGATGTGAGATGTACTGAGACCATTTTTTTTAGTAGATTCTCTCGCATTCCAAGATTAGAGGCATTGATCCATAAGCCTATGGGAGATGGAGAGGTTCGGCTAGCAAAAATATTATTCATAAAGAATACTCATTTAGAGTGTAAGTTCTCTATAATATGAGTAGAAGGAGTGAAATTGTTATTTATATACTTGCTGGGTGCTCCCTAGTTATACATGTTTTTGGTTTTACGATATAATAGGAAAATTTAATGTTTTTGGTTTTCACTTTTCTACCCAAAAATATGTACTTGTAAGAATTAATGTAACTACTAAGAACTCTTATTATGGAAATAATTTAAAAAATATATATTAATTTTTTTTTAACACCTATTTTCTTTAGAATATTTTTTGTTTTTTTTTTTCCTTCTAATTTTTATCCATTTTCTTTTGTATCAATTTTTTTTCCTCTTTGCCATATGCCTTATGCACAAGCATAATTATATATATTAACCTTCCTAATACCATCCTCTTTCTCATTTTTTTTTTTTTTTAATTTTTGTTTTTATAAAATTGTTTTTCATAAAATTTTCATTGTGATGGTCTTCTTCTTCTTACTATTTTTAATGCATTTTTAACATTGTTAATCCATAACTCATTTGGTGAAGCCATTGTTAATGAATTTCAAATTTAATAATATCTTTCTTGGTGAACTTAAGCACTCTTGTAAATAAAGAAATTTGCAAGTTTTGCACAACAAACTAGATACATATTGCACGTTACTCTATTAAGTCAATCTGTGTTTATATATAGGTGCATATTATTCTTATTAATTTTTGTATTCATCCATTATATTTAATAGTTAAGATATTTCTATCTAAAACCATTATCTTTCTTATATATAAAATGATTTCAATGGGAAGACATTAATCTAAGATAGAGAAAAGGTTCAATTATTTCAACTTGGTGGATACATTCTCATGCATCTTTTCTTATTGCTATTGTCCAAGGCACTCACAATTTAGTCTCTATTTCATTTTATCATTTTTTTTGCTGATCATTTAGTAAAGCTAATTCTTCCAGGATAATGTGAAGTGTGATCATGGTGCCAATTTAACTTATCTAGCATATAGTAAAGCTAATTTTTCTTCCACAAAAGTGAAAGTGTGGTCCCACAGAGTGATCATGGTGTCAATTTAATTTGTCTAACATATAGTAAAGCTAATTTTTCTTCCGTGTAATTTTTTTTTCCTCTACAAAATGTAAAGTGTAACTTTTAAGAAGTTCTTTTCTAGTCCATTTATCACTATTTCATGTTGGGACATAAACCATAACTTGTTTTCCTTTATTATTTTAATCTTTTTTAACTTGCTCTCAACTTTCTATCCACTAATTTAAAATTTCCCAATTTTTAATCACCATAATCCTCATTGATAACACTCTACACATACGACATATGGATTTCTTTGTGAATGCTGACCCAAATGGAGTAGTACATGTTGTGTGTTAAACATAATCCTCATTGATAACACTACACATATGACATATGGCTTTCTTTGTGAATGCTAACCCAAATGGAGTAGGACATGTTGTGTGATAAACTTGTTGCAATTATAAAGTTGTTAATTTAGACTCTCTTCTAAATTTGGATAAATTAAATGATTTGTTTATTATGAATTATTTTAAATATTTTTCTAATTTTGATTTTATTTTTTTAATATTTTCATATCGTGTAGTTTAACTCCTTTATGTTTTGGTATTTTTTTAGAGTGGAAATAACTTTTTTTGGTGAAATCGTGGATTTTTGTTGTTTAAAATGTCTTTTTAAATGTATACATGGATTCAACGCCCTAAAAAACTCTTGTAGCACTTTGATTATGAATATTTCATAACTCCAACTTGTTATTATAACCAATCTTTACTAGATTTCAAGTGAAATTGACTAGAAAATATGCTTGAAAAAGAGAAAAAATATAGGAGATTTAGGCTATAAATTTTCTTATTAATGATACTTTTATAAATTCACTTATAAGTAATCATAAGTAAAAATGATGATATATATATATATATATATATATATATATATATATATATATATATATATATATATAATAACGTTGTAATTTGGCATATTTCTCATAGGCATACAAATTGAAATATTGATTAACCTTGTGGATGCACAAATAAGTTTTTTCTTACATCCAAACATAAACCTGAGCTTTTTGCATCATTGTTGTTAGCCCAAAAATGGCATAGTGGGTAAGGAGTTGTTTCTCCACAGATCTCTCCTTAAGATCTGTTAGGCAATGTGTGAATAAACATTCTTAATCCCAAATTGCTTCATTACAAACATCAACATACATATTATAGATAAGAAAAGAGAGTGTCTATACCTCTACCCTCATAGATCGATGTATATTATGCATAGATTTCACTTTTGAAGATCGTGCTCCAATTGCTAGGCCTAAGTTCCTACACACAAGTGAAAATAAACAAATACAAGTCTTGCCTTTATGGAAGGAAGATTAACTAGCAAATAAATCAATACAATAACGCAATTAAGTATTCAATGTCATGAGAAGAACATTGTAAGGGAAAGAATTTGTATTCATATAAGTGTAAAGAAATACAAGGAAAAATATACCTAGCTCGAAACATGATCTCCTCTCGAATCACAAGTTCTTTTCTCTCCTAGGCTTACTCATGGATTGAGATCATCTCATGTGCAAGGAGTGTTGATTCTAGCAATAATTCATGAGCATGATAGAGCTATCCCTTCCCCTTGATAGTGTCTTGCTATATAGGTCTTTACTAAACCCATGAAGATGTATCTAGACACCTAGGTTATTAAGAACTTAGTATTGATGGCATTTGAATTGGGTGGATGCAAGTCATGGATAGACGTGATGGCATGTGAAACAAGAAATTTCAAGTCATGCACAAGTTTCATCCTTAATTATGAGCTTTTCCCAACTCACTAAGAACCTTTTTCTCTATTATGAAATAATTATTTATTTCATATATGAAATTGTGACAAATTAATCATGTGAAATTACTCAATTTTGTAATTTCATCTCTATAACATCTAATAACTTATTTGTAAAACACATACAAATAAAAACAAGGTTGAAAGAGTATGCATTCTAGCTAGCAATTGAGGTAAGTTGAACTACAGTCTCTCTCATTATGGTGTAGTGCAAAATAAGGATATAAAAAATGCCCCTTAATGCATGAGGTTAGAAGAGAAACTTATGGCTGAAATGCATTATGAAAACATGGATTAAAATGCAAGGAATGCAGTGACATCAAGGAACCAGATCAAAGTCATGGTGATGATGAGGCCAATTATTGAGTAAAATATATGGACCTTAATACACCTCCAAGCTTACTAAAATCAAATATTCTCATAATTCTTTACATGTTTTAATTATAGTTTTCTTAATGAGATGACTAAAAGTAAGATGTTATGTCTAGTGGTCTAATGTGCATTGATTGTAGGTTTTGAGAGAAAAATGTGGCTAATTAGGTTGCTGGAACTCGAATGAGACAAGAAAGAGAGATTATAGGAGATGGTATCTCTCTCATTAACTCCTCACTCACTCGAAGATCCCTCAATCAAATCACACCAGCTCGGAGTTGCAGGTAACCAAGTCATGAGGATCATTGCCAGCTAAGCCAGTGATAGTTAAGAACCAGTTAATCTCAAGATTGGGAGCCAAGCCTCCCTAGATTTAAGGAAGTTGCTAGCAGCTTAAGTTGTATAAATAAAGAATCCTAGAGCCTCATTAGGATTCTTTTTCTTTTTATGCAAGATAGCTCAGTCGTTTTCGAGTTAAAGGATTGTGACCAAACAATGTTATGTATATTTTGATATGTTAATGAAAATGAGTAGCATTCCCTTCATCTAGAACTGAATTGACTCAGAGGGATAAATCTCTTGGGTTACAGCCCAACCCTAGAAGTAGAGGTTCCTCTTACTGTACTTGTATTCTTAGGTTATCTCATAGATTAGTTGTTAAATTTATTTTGGTGTTTCTAAATTGCAAGTATTAGTTTATTTGATTAGTTTGCTTTCATTTGTGCATAAGTTTAATAGTAACATTATTGAGATAATAAAATATTTAAAAAAGTTGGATAACAAGTGGCTCTTACCTCATTCCTCCCTTCAACCCAGAAAGACATAATTCTGGTTTCTTATCAAATTTAGGGTTCTTCTGCTAATTAGGTAATCCTCTTTTAGTTTTAGAAGATAGGCTGTAGTTTTCATTTATGATATATTAATTTTTGCATGAGATTTCATATTTCTTTCATAATAGGTTTCAAGTATTTCCATGCGTGAACTTGGCAAATAAATGATGCAAATTATGTTTTCTTATATTTTTGTAAACCCTTCTTGTTTTGAGATGATTTATGGATAAATGCCATCAATGATGTATATGTTGTAAGGGTTTCTATATTGCAAGAATACATTATGTCATTAGCCTCAGCCAAACCATATCCACCCATGATCATCAAGGACCACTAGGTTCTCAATTCGAAGTATCGGTTTACAAATACAACTTGTCATGCTTATTGAGAAAATGCAACCATCATAAAGCTTTGGTTTGAGTTCAGAGTAGTTCCAATCACTCTCTTGCCTTATTACTTCCATTCCTCACCTTCCCTAAGCTCCATGCCACTTTCCAAATCAGTCCTTATGCTTTCGGCCTGTACTTGCAGGAAAATAGGGGATCCTGTAGGTGAAATATGACATCCTATAGGAAAAATTGTAGTGGCTTGTTTTGAGCTCGGTTTGTGAAAAAAGCATTGCAAAAGCTAGGAGAAGACCCTTTCTTGCCTCTCAAGCCATCTAACCCATTGAAATCATCTCCCTCCACACCTATCTCACGTGCCATGCAACTAAGAACGATTATCATTTATGTTTTTACAAAAAGATAAAATAGAAAAAGGTTTTTATATTTATTCATGTACACAACAATTAAGTGCTTGATTAGATCACACTTCATGATTAGGTTAGTTAATATTTGACATGTGTTAAATTAGATTTCCTTTGAAAGCAAGGTATATTAACAAATAGCTAGATGAGTTATGTGTTTTGTAGGAATTTATCTCAATCTTTCATTACTTCAGTAAGGAGCATTTAAATTCTCTCAATGAGGGTAAAATTATCCTCTCTCAATTAGTAAACAAACTTCTTCTAAATGAATAGAAGGTTGGTTTGAGAAGCCCTAGTGGTCTATCACCCCAGCTCAGTAGTGACAAAGAGTGGACCCATTACATCTATTTTTGTATACAACACTGTCACCTCCAAGTTTGTACAAATCTCGGGTTGATGAAGTAAAGTTGGTAGCCCCAAGAGTTGCAGCATCCTTGCTGCAATACTAGTGCTCGTCACTTTTTGGTGTCGTTTCCAGGGAGGTGTCTGAGTAGATGTGATTTATGCTTTCTTTCTTCTATTTCTTATCTCTTTCATTCTGATATTAGTTCCATTTTTTAAAGTAGTTGTAATTTGGGTTTCTTTCCTTTCCATTCTGCAATTGATTCCATTGAGCAGTTAGTTTCAATTCAATGTGCCTTTTCAATTTTGCAATCAATCTTAAAGCTTGAAAAAAAAAACACTCCCTTCATGCCTCGTAGGAATAGGGATAATTTAGGACAATTTCTACCAAATACCCTGACCACTTCAAACAACCAACCTTCACTGTTCTTCGGCGGCTGTGAATTAGAGGACCCCTTAGGCGAGCAACCTGAAATTTTTGAAGAGCCTATAGGGGGAGAAGAATAAGAAACCATTCCAACTGACATGCTGGCTGAAAATAGAAATTAAAGGGAAGATAGAGAAAGAATTGAGGGTTCTTTTCCCATCAAAGAAACCAATGGGGATGCCAAGATGAAAAACATAAACCCCTATGCTCTTCCTCACTTCCATGGCCTGACCTCAAAAGATCCATATACTTTATTGTTTGAATTTTCTATCATATGCAGAACTTAGGATTACACCTCTGATGATCAGAAGTTGAAATTATTCCCATCCACTCTCAAGGATGGATCTTTACGATGGTTCATGGGTTTACCTAGGGATAGTATCACTACGTGGGCTCATATGCAACAAGCGTTCAACATCAAGTATAGGGACTACTATAGGTCCAAATATACGAAAGAGGAAATTTTTAGAATGACCTTGGGACAGGATGAGTCCTTAGAGGATTATGAGGAAATATTCCAACTCAGCTATAAAAGAGCTAGGTGCACACTTGGTCATGAGTCACTTAAGTTAGTCCTTCTTAGGGGGATCAGGGAAGATCTCCTAGAAACCCTAAATCTCTTATTAGGAGGGGACATCTACTAGCTACCCTATGGTGATATCAATATTGTTTTCAAGAATCATTCTAGGGAAGCTAGAAAAAGGAGTAGGGTCAGTCAAAAAGTGGCCAACTCATCCTCTTCCAACACATATATAAAAAGTGAAATTGGAAAAATGTTGGAAGATTTTAAGAGTGAAATGTTTCAAACGCTTGCCCTGCAGATGGATACTATTCAAATCAAGAGCCTAAACCAGGAGGAAAAAGAGAGAGAATTAGACATCTTCTTCCCTAGATGCATAAGGAGGCACCGTAGGAATGAATGTCCATTAAACCTTATAGAAATCTGCTCGGTTTGTGAAGAAAACCACTCCACAGATAAGTTCCCTTGTATGCCTAGACTAAAAGGTGTGTATCAGGGAACTAAAGGGGTGTCTGAACAACTCTGCTACATAAATCAAAGGAGGCCTCATGGGCCTCGAACATACCACTAGGGCATGAAAGGGTTATCCTATGCATATTACAACCCTAATAAAAACACATACATTCCTTGTTGGGGCCCCTGTGCTCATCCCTCCTAGTCTACACATTCTCCCTGGTCTTTTGCACCCCAATACCATTCCTAGCTGACCAACCAGCCATTTTAGCCATATACTCCTCCACAAACTCAGTGGAATGCACCACCGTAGGGGTGGAGGCCCCCATAGAACAATGCTCCAGCTTTATTGCTTTCACCTCCATCTCAACCACAACATTTACACCCTGCGTTGAGAAATGGAAACAAGAAATTCGAGTTTATTTTGTCCTTGAATTAAACTGTGAATTAAAATATAATTAATTAAGTTTAATTAACTTAATTAATTTAGGAAATTCGAATTGGAAGTATTTTAGAAGACATGTATATGTTCTCCCTAACTTATAGGAGCTAAGGATGAGTTATGAATGAGTTGTAATTAGTTAACTTAATTTGTTGAGTTAAGTCCAGTTAAATTAGCTCCAATCAGTTTCAGGAACTAATAGTGAGTAAACAGTCAGTTGGGACACTAGTGACCTAATTAGTGCTACTCTAGTTAACTGAAGAGTCCACCATCAGAAACTCATGTATGTCGATTCTGAGAAAGACCTAGTTGAGACTAGAGTTCAGGGACAATGTACTAATTGGTTTAGATTTTTTTTGAGTTGCAATAATAGTGCATGCAACCAGGAACTGATCCTTGAGGGATTGCGTTACTTTTAGAGGCTTTACTTCCCTCTAAATACAAGCTATCCTTAATAGGAATTACACATTGAAATAGAGACTTGGAGAGCTTGTGAATTGGCTAAGATTTGGCCTTGAGCTTGCTTATGAGTTGGAAATTGAATTCGCTGAGTGCTAGGATTTTTCCTGAGAGAACACGCATTGTAATTTCATCTTGATTTTCTGGATTAATACAAAATAGCTAGTGGAGTTTTGAGCTGTAGCTTTCCCCAGACATTTATTGTGTTATGTGCCGTTGATTCTCTTCCTCTATTGATTATTTTTTGTGTGATGTTTATAGGCTGCGGCTGTAAAGAGTAGAAGTAGATTCATGTCTCTTGCTTTAGCAAATTGCACTAGCTTGTGGATCTATAGGGTTTTCTACATGGTATTAGAGCAAGATTGTTTGTTGGGACGAGAATTTCAAGAGAATTTATGAGCATTTCTGTGCAAAATTTTCAGAAAAAAAAATTGTGTATTTAGATTCCTTGGGAAATGATACCCAAATTCAAAAAAAAATAATCGGCCGAATAAGATTTCAAATGAGGGAGATATTGCTTATTTAAAATCAGCTCTCTAGAGGATATTTCGAAGTTTTGAGTTTCTGGGTTACAGGTGAAAGTCGAATTTACATACATACTCCAGCATCAACAGATGACTTTCCATGGGTTGAGGCTTGAGTATGCCTTGGAAGGAAGCTCGAATTTTATAGCCTAGAGGGATAGGATGGAGGTTGTGCTAGAAGAGAATGGCTTGAAGGAATTCTTTGATAAAGAAGTCCCCATGCTAGGAGCTACGGATGCACAAAAATTGGCCGAATGGAAGAAGTGTGTTGCCAAGTCAAGGCTGATAATCCTTGAGGGAGTTCAAGACCACATTGTCTTGAGTCTCCATGGCAAGGAAACTATGCATGCTATGTGGAAAACATTGACGAAATTGTATCAGAATAACAATGATCAAAGGAAGTCAGCCCTAAAGGATAAAATTTGTAAACTCAAGATGGAGAAAGGTGAGACGATTCCAAAGTACTTGAAAAATTTCACTCAATGTCAGGATTAACTTGGAAGTGTTGGAATCAGAGTTTTCGAGGAGGATATGGTGAGCCTTGCTCTTCTTGGACTCCCAAAGAGTTTCCATAGTTATTAGGACTCTATTAATGGTCGGGTGAAGCTGCCAGATTAATCTAGGTGGATGTTGGTGGCCACCCACCTAACCCACATGGACCCCCACAACTTTCTTGTTCAGTTTTTCAGTTTCCTTAATTGTAGCACAATTTACTATTTTTAGCAATTTTTCAGGTCCCGAATTTCCAGAGCCATTTTGAGGCCCTAAATGATGTTTTTTGGTGAACCTGGGAGTAACATTGGTCGATGGACCGATGCTTATCTTCCCAAAGTTGTAGTCCTCGGATATATCTTTCTAACAAGCTATTGCACACGTCAAATGGAGATCGTATGCTAAAGTTACGACCCCGGGAAGTTGATGTACCAGTTTACCCGAAACGGGGCCCACAATTTGGCGTTTCATCTCTCAGGGTTAAGTTTTTGGATGTTTAGGGTTTTCTATTGTTTCTCAACAATAAATAGACCTTCAAGCCTCATTGTAGTAGAGTTTAGAGGCATGTAGCCACCACATCTCTTCTAAGGGATAAGCTACCATCGCCCTAGCTAGTTTATTTCCATTTATGTTTGTAAACATATTTCAGTATTTTACATTAATGAAATGAAGTATTATTTCCACTGCATCTCTGTGTATATGTTTATTTCTATATTTGGTTGTGTTCCTATTTAAATCTAGATCAGTGGTATTAGAGCAGTCTCTTCTTTCTCTATTTTTCTTTGCATGTCCCCAACACAAACGGGATATAAGGAGTTAGGGCATGAACTGGTCGAACCTTTGCAAGACCAGCCTCACAAATCCAAATCGCCTCCCATGGTGGATAAAAAGAAATATGATGGATCTCTCGAGCAATAAAGGAGCGCGATGATGGAAAACTTTGCCCAGATCCTTCAGCGGCTACACAGAGGCGACGCATCGGCTTCCAACAACTACTCTAGAAACACCACAACCTTCAAGGTACAAGTTGTTTTTGAAATCCCCATATTTGAGGTTAAGATAGATGCAAATGTCGTAGATAAATGGTTAAATTATCTAGAAGGGTATTTTTTTGTTCATGATTTTTTCAGTCGGAAAAGATTATTTTCGCTCTTCTCAAAGAAGCCGCCCACGTCAAGAACTGGTGGGAAACCTAATGCGAGCAGAAGTATGAAAGCATGAACACACTCTTTTCAGTCGCTCCCACTTGGAATTCATTTCGAGACACCGTCAAGGATAAGTATTACCCTGTCAAAATATATGAGGACAAATACATAAAGTGGACCACGCTGTAGCAGGGGAGGGACCAAGATGTGTTGGAGTTCACAAACATTTTTCATACCCTTCACACATAGTTGGGTATCAAGGATTCTGAGCTGCATTTGGTACTCAAATATAGTAGCTGCCTACACAGGTACATCAAAGATGATATGGAGTTCCTAAACATCTCTTCCCTTGGCATGAGGTACCGATACGCTGTCAAGATCAAACAGAAGTTTAAACGAAAGAAGCAAGACTTTGGATCTGTGAATCCGAAGACCAAAGGACAAAGCCAAGGTGGGGTGACCCAAGATAACCTGTCAAGGCCACAATAAAAGAACAACACCAAGAAGTCGAAGAAGGACATAGGAAAGTGGTGTGAGTTCCACAAGAGACCCACTCATAACACAAGTGAGTGTCAGACCAAGAAGTCATTGGTGGCCGAGTTGAAGGCTTAAGAATCAGATGCATGTTCCAGCCCTGAGTCAAAACCTGACAAAGGGAATGGCAACAGGAAGAATATCATTGATGTGGAGCTCAACACCATTGTTTCCACTGCCAAGATCCAGAAGAACGAGCCCGAAGATCTCGAGGAGGGGGACTATCTTTTCCACTCATAGATGTGGGTGAAGGGTTTGCCGTTGCAATTCATTATTGATAGTGGGAGCCAAAAGAACCTCATTTCAGCAGAGGTCTTGAAGCAGTTGGACCTACTGACTACATCACACCCGCAGTTGTATAGTATCAAGTGTATTCACCAAGGACGAGATCTCTGAGTCCACCAGTAGTGTTGCCTTCCCTACATCATCAAGCCCTTCACAGATGAGGTATTGTGTGATGTTTTACCTCTTAATGTTTGTGATGTATTATTAGGCCAACCATACTTGTGGAGGTGACATGCTGTGTATATGTCAAGGCCTCGCGTTGTTATTATTACTTTGGGTAATTTATTATACAGGATATCGAAGGTAGCCCCACCTATTGCCACCTCTTTAATCACTGATAAGAAATGCAGCAAGCTCATCTCCAAGACTAGGAAATTCATTTTCTATCTAGTTCACTCCAAAAGTAAGGGGAAGATCGTTGCCACATCCATGACCGCTGTGAAGGGTTCCTCCATGCAGCAGCAGTAGCAGAGGGATATGGTCATCTTCTCCTCACCCACAGGGGTACCATTGCACTGTAAGGTCAAGCATTTGTTCGATCTGACTTTCGGAGCACCTTTACCCAACGGTGTGATCTATAACCACTCCATTCTGGAAAATGCCAAGGATAAGCAATGACATGATCAGCATCAGTTACCACACAAGTTTCAGGTGGGCGAAAAAGTTTGGTTACATTAGCATAAAGAATGCCTTAAAAGAGCCCATCAGAAGCTCAGACCACATTGACATGGTCCTTACAACATTACCAAGGCTATGGGAAACAACACTTTGGAGCACAGAATTCTGCCATTTCTTTGCTTACACCGAGTGTTTAATGTGGAACGCCCTTGGCCATGCTTCCCACCATTACTGGACACATCAGAGATTGCATAACAACTCACCAGGGACCAAGTTTATCGGATGGAGGAACTCAACGCAATGGGGACCATTGCTTCCTAAGGGGGGGGAATGATCCAGGTGGATGTTGGTGGCCACCCACCTATCCCACTTGGACCTCCACAATTGTCTCTTTCAGTTTTTTAGTTTCCTTAATTGTAGCATAATTTACTATTTTTACTAGTTTCTCTGGTGCTTAACTTCTGGAGCCGTTTAAGGCCATAAACAATGTTTTTTGGGAACTCTGGGAGCAACATGTGCCCATAGAGCAATCATTTTGTTCTGAAATTTGTAGTCCTCGGATAGATATTTCTAATGAGCTATTGTGCGTGTAAAATAGAGATCGTATGCCAAAGTTACGACCCCAAGAAGTTGATGTACCAATTTACCTGAAACAGGGCCCATAGTTTGGCATTTCATCTCTTAGGGTAAGGTTTTGGATGTTTCGGGTCTTCAATTGTTTCTCAACAATAAATAATCCTTCAAGCCTCATTGTAATAGAGTTTAGAGGCATGTAGCCGCCACATCTCTTCTCAAAGATAATCTACCATCACCCTAGATGGTTTATTTCCATTTCTGTTTGTAAACATATTTGAGTATTTTATAATAATGAAATGAAGTATTATTTCCACTGTATCTCTGTGTGTATGGTTATTTTTGTATTTGGTTGCGTTCCTATTTAAATCTGGATCAATGGTATCAAAGTTGTTTTCTCTTTCTCTATTTTTCTTTGCATGTCCCCAACTAGGTCAGGATATAATGAGTTAGGGCTTGAACTGGTCGAATCTTTGAAAGACCAGCTTCGCAGATCATGACGGCCTCCCATGGTGGATGAAAAGAAAAGTGAGGGGGCAAAAGATCCTATCAAAATCTTTCTTGAAGAATCCATTGAGCGACAAAGGAGCACGATGATGCAAACATTTTCCCAGATCCTTCAGCGGCTAGCTAGAGGCGATGCATCGGCCTCCAGTAACTACTCTGCAAATGCCACACCCTTTAAGGTACAAGTTATTTTTGAAATCCCCATATTCAAGGGTCAGATAGATGCAAATGCCATAGATAAATGGTTAAATATGCTAGAAGGGTATTTTTCTGTTCATGATTTTTCTAGTTGGGAAAATATTATTTTCGCTCTTCTCAAAGTAGCCCCGCATGTCAAGGACTGGTGGGAAACCTACTACGAGTAGAAGAATGCAAGCACGAACTCATCATTTTCAGCCGCTCCCACTTATAATTGATTCCGCAATGCCATCAAGGAGCAGCATTACCCTCTAAAAAGATATGAACACAAATACATAAAGTGGACCACTCTGCGATAGGGAAGGCACCAAGATGTGTCGGAGTTCACAAACATTTTTCATACCCTTTGTACATAGTTGGGTATCAAGGATTCTGAGCTGCATTTGTTACTCAAATACCGCGACTACCTACACAGGTACATCCAAGATGAGATGGAGTTCCTAAACACATCCTCGCTCGGCACATCATACCGATATGCTGTCAAGATCTAGTAGAATTTTAAATAGAAGAAGCGAGACTTTGGATATGTGAATCTGAAGACCAAAGGACAAAGCCAAGTTGGTGTGACCCAAGACATCTTGTCGAAGCCGCAAGAAAAGAACAACACCACGAAGTCAAAGAAGGACATAGGAAAGTGGTGTGAGTTCCACAAGAGCCCCACTCACAACACAAGTGAGTGTCAAACCATGTAGTCGCTGGTGGCCAAGTTGAAGGCTTCAAAATCAGATGCATGTTCTGACCCTAAGTCAGAACCCGACATGGGGAACAACAAAAGGAAGTAGATCATTGATATGGAGCCCAGTGCCACTATTTTCACTGCCAAGATCCAGAAGAATGAGCCTGAAGATTCAAAGGACGGGGAGCATCTTTTCCACTCACACATGTGGGTGAAGGGTTCACTGCTGCAATTCATTGTTGACAGTGGGAACCAAAAGAACCTCATTTTAGGAGATGTCGTGAAGTGGCTGGGCTTACTGACTACACCACACCTGTAATCGTATAGTATTAGGTGGCTTTACCAAGGAAAAGATCTCCGAGTCTGCTAGCATTGCCACCTTCCCTACAGCATCAAGCCCTTCACATATGAGGTTTTGTGTGATGTTTCACCTCTTGATGTTTGTGATGTATTATTAGGCCAGCCCTACTTGTGGAGGTGACATGGTGTGTATGAGTCAAGGTAATTCATTATATAAGATACCGGAGGTAGCCCCACCTATCGCCACCTCTTTAATCACTAATAAGAAATGCAGCAAGCTCATCTCCGAGACTCAGAAATTCATTTTGTCTGGTTCACTCCCAAAGTAAGGGGAAGATCGTTGCTACATCCATGACCCCCACAAAGGGTTCCTCCATGAAACAGTAGCAGCAGAGGGATACAATCATCTTCTCCTCACCCACAGGGGTACTGTTGCACTGTCAAGTCAAGCATTCATTTGATCTGATTTCTAGAGCACCTTTACCCAACAATCTGATCTATCACCACTCCATTCTAGAAAATTCTATGTACAAGTAGTGACATGATCAACATCAGTTACAACACAAGTTTCTGGGGGCGGCAAAGTTTGGTGACATCTGTAGAAAGAACACCTTACAAGAGCCCATTAGAAGCTCAAACCACTACGACATGGTCCTTACAACATTACCAAGGTTGTGGGAAATAATGATTTGGAGCACAACATTACACCATTCCTTCGCTTACACCGAATTTTCAATGTGGAATGCCCTCGACTATGCTTCCCACCATTACTGGACACATCAGGGATTCTAGAATAGTTGACCAGGGACCAAGTTCAACAGATGGAGGAACTCAACGCAATGGGGACCATTGCTTACTAAACAGGGAGGAATGATTCAGGTGCATTTTGGTGGCCACCCACCTATCCCACGGGACCCCCACAACTATATCTTTTAGTTTTTCAGTTTCCTTAATTGTAGCACAATTTACTATTTTAGCAGTTTTTCGAGTCCTGAATTTCCAGAGCTATTTTGAGGCCCTAAATGACGTTTTTTGGGAAATCTAGGAGAAACATGGGACCATGGTTCAATGTTTCTCTTCCCAAGTTTGTAGTACTTGGATAGATCTTTATAACACGATATTGTGCACATCAAACAGAGATCGTGTGCCAAAGTTACAAGCCCAGGAAGTTGATGTACCAATTTACCCGAAACAGGGCCCACAGTTTGGCGTTTCATCAACCAGGGTTAGGTTTTTGGATGTTTAGGGTTTTCCATTGTTTCTCAAAAATAAATAGGCCTTTGAGCCTCATTGTAATATAGTTTAGAGGCATGTAGCCTCCACATCTCTTCTCATAGATAAGCTACCATTGCCCTAGCTGGTTTATTTCGATTTCTGTTTGTAAATATTTTTCAGTATTTTACATTAATGAAATGAAGTATTATTTCCATTACATCTCTGTGTATATTGTTATTTCTGTATTTGGTTGTGTTCCTGTTTAAATCTGGATCAGTGGTATCAAAGTGGTCTTCTCTTTCTCTTTTTTTCTTTGCATGTCCCCAACGAGGTCAGGATATAAGGAGTTAGGGCTCGAACTGGTCAAACCTTTGCAAGACCAGCCTCACAAATCCCGATGGCTTCCCATGGAGGCTGAAAAGAAATACGAGGGGTTAGGATATCCTATCAAAATATTGCTCGAAGAAGCCCTCGAGTGACAAACGAGCGCGATGATGGAAAACTTTTCCTAGATCCTTCGGCGACTACCTAGAGGCGACGCATCGACTTCGAACAAATACTCTGGAAAAACAACACCCTCTAAGGTACAAGTTTATTTTTAAATCCCCATATTCAAGGGTCAGATAGACGTAGATACCATAGATAAGTGGTTAAATTTGCTAGAAGGGTATTTTTCTGTTCATGCATTTTCTAGTCGAGAAAAGATTATTTTTGCTCTTCTCAAAGTAGCCCCTCATGTCAAGGACTGGTGGGAAACCTACTGTGAGCAGAAGGATGAAAGCACAAACTCACTGTTTTTAGTCGCTCCCACTTGGAATTCATTTTAGGATGCCATCAAGGAGCAATATTACCCTATCAAAAGCTATGAGGACAAATACATAAAGTGGACCATGCTGCAACAAGGAAGGGACCAAGATGTGTTGGAGTTCAAAAACATTTTTCATACCCTTCGCACACAGTTGGGTATCAATGATTCTGAGTTGCATTTGGTACTCAAATATTGTGGCTACCTAGATAGGTACATCCAAGAAGAGATGGAGTTCCTAAACATCTCCTCGCTCGGCACAACATATAGATACACTATCAAGATCGAGTAGAAGTTTAAATAGAAGAAGCGAGACTTTGGATCTGCGAATCTAAAGACCAAAGGACAAAGCCAGGGCAGGGTGACCCAAGACAACCTATAGAAGCCGCAAGAAAAGAATAACATGACCAAGTCAACAAAGGACATAGGAAAGTGGTGTGAGTTCCACAAGAGCCCCACTCACAACATAAGTGAGTGCGGGACCAAGCAGTTGCTAGTGGCTGAGTTGAAGGCTTCAAAATAATATGCATGTTCCGACCCTGAGTCAGAACTTGACAGGGGGAATGGCAGATGGAAGTAGATCATTGATGCGGATCCGAGCACCACTGTTGTCACTACTAATATCTAGAAGAATGAGCCCAAATATCCCAAGGAGAGGGAGCGTCTTTTCAACCCACAGATGTGGGTGAAGGGTTCTCTACTTCAATTCATTGTTGACAGTGGGAGCCAAAATAACCTCATTTTAACATAGGTTGTGAAGCGGTTGGGCCTATTGACTAAATCACAGCCGTAGCCGTATATTATCGGGTGGCCTCACCAAGGACGAGATCTTCGAGTCCGCCAGCAGTGGTTCCTTCCCTACAACATCAATCCCTTCACAGATGTGGTATTGTGTGATGTTGCACCTCTTGATATTTGTGATGTATTATTAGGCCAACCATACTTGTGGAGGCGAAATGTTGTGTATGAGTCAAGGCCTTTCATTTTTATTATTACTTTGTGTAATTCATTATACAGCATACCAGAGGTAGCCCCGCCTACTGCCACCTCTTTAATCACTGATAAGAAATGCAGCAAGCTCATCTCCTAGACTAGGAAATTCATTTTCTATCTGGTTTGATCCCAAAGTAAGGGGAAGATTGTCACCCCATCCATGACCCCCACGAAGGGTTCCTCCATGCAGCAGTAGCGATAGATGGATATGATCATCTTCTCCTCACCCATAGGGGCACCGTTGCACTGTCAGGTCAAACATTAGTTCAATATGACTTCCGGATCACCTCTACCCAGCAGGCTGCTATATCACCACTTCATTCCGGAAAATGCCAAGTACAAGCAGTGACATGATTAGCATCAGTTTCCACACAAGTTTCAGGTGGGCAACAAAGTTTGGTTACATCTACAGAAAGAGCGCCTTACAAGAGCCCATTAGAAGCTCAAACCACTCCGACATGGTCCTTACAACATTACCAAGGTTGCGGGAAATAATTCTTTGGAGCACAGGATTCTGCTATTGCTTCTCTTACACTGATTTTTCAATATGGAACGCCCTCGACCATGCTTCCCACCATTACTGGACACATCAGGGATTGCAGAACAACACACCACAGGCAAAGTTCAAGAGATGGAGGAACTCAACACAATAGGGACCATTTCCTCCTTAGGGGGGAGGAATGATCTAGGTGGATATTGGTGGCCACACACCTATCCCACTTAGAACCCCACAACTATCTCTTTCAGTTTTTCAGTTTCCTTAATTTTAGCATAATTTACTATTTTTAGCAGTTTTTTGGGTCCTGAACTTCTGCAGCTGTTTTAAGACCCTAAAAAACGTTTTTTGGGAAATATGGGAGCAACATAGGGTAATTTATTAGTTTTTATCTACCCAAAGTTGTAATCCTCAGATAGAGCTTTCTAACAAGCTATTGTATGCATCAAAAAAAGACTGTATGCCAAAGTTACGACCCCGGGAAGTTGATGTACCAATTTACCCGAAACGGGGCCCACATTTTGGTGTTTCATCTCCTAGGTTTAGGTTTTTGGATGTTTAGGGTTTTCCATTATTTCTCAACAATAAATAGGTCTTCAAGCCTCATTGTAACCTTGTTTAAAGGCATGTAGCTGCCATATATCTTCTCAGAGATAAGCTACCATCGCCCTAGCTGGTTTATTTCCATTTATGTTTGTAAAGATATTTCAGTATTTTACATTAATGAAATGAAATATTATTTCTGCTACATCTTAGTATATATGGTTATTTTTGTATTTGTTTGCATTCCTGTTTAAATTTGGATCACATATTGGGAACGACTATGGTTGGATTTGATGCAGGATGAGATCAGGAGGAACAATAGGGATGGATCTTCATCAAATACTGATGATGAAGAAAATTGTGCCTTAGTGATTAAGACTAGGAAGGGGAAAGGCAGAATTTCCCATTCGCAATCAGATTCTTATCATGGAGGTAAGAATAAGGACATTATGAAAGTTAAATGCTTTTATTTTCACAAGATGGGTCACTTTGCTACAAATTGTCCATTGAAGAATTCCTCAAGAGGAGCGGCAGGTGAGGCTTTGGCCTCCTAATTTGAATTGGAATTTTCCCTCATTGCATGTATGGTGTGTTCAATGATGGGAAGTTTTTGGTACTTAGATAGTGGAGCTTCATTCCACATGACTGGTGAAAAAGAGTTATTCACTCAACTAGAGGAGAAACATCTCAAGATACATATTGAGATAGGTCATGACGGTAAGTGTAGTGTTACTCGTGTAGTCACTATTACTTTTCAGAGGGAGCATGTGACTCCAGACACCTTGAAGAATGTTATGCATGTACCTAGACTCACAAAGAACTTGATATCAATTGCCATGCTTGAGGACAGAGGATATGATCTGATCTTTTCGAAAGGAAAGGAGCTCCTTCAACACATATCCACAGTTCAAGTAAAGAAGATAGGGATTCGAGTTCAGAATCTCTATAAGATAGAGGTAGAGGATTGTGCTACTTTTAGTTGAAAAGTAGAAAAGATGTTGAGTCGAGATGTCAACAAGTTGTGGCACAAGCGATTGGGTTAGTTGCATAATAGGGCTTTGAAGATATTGTAAAAAATCTCTACCGGTCTTCGCAAAGGAATGCTTGAGTAAGTTGATAAATGCAAGGGTTGTACTTTGAGAAAATACACCAAGTCTTCCTTTGGAGATAGAGATAGTTGAGTAGAGTCTATTCTAGAGAGAATCCATTCAGATGTGTGTGGACCATTCTCGACAGTATCCATTGCCAAACACAAGTATTATGTTATATTTGTAGATGACTATTCTCCTAAATGTTGGATATTTCTCATGTACAGAAAGGATAACACATTCACAAAGTTTTGTGAATTCAAAGCATTGGTCGAGAAAGAGTTAGTCAAGAAGGTTAAAGATTTATGGAGTGATAATGGGGGAGAATATGTCTCCAATGAGTTTAATAACTTATGTGCAGTGGAAGGGATTAAACAAGAGTTGAAAACACCTCATAACCCTCAACACAATGGGGTTGTCGAGGAAAATAATAGGAGCATTGTAAAGGCAGCAAGGGCGATGTTGCATGATCAGGGCCTACCATTACAATTGTGGGCTGAGGAATGCAACACAGTGGTTTATGTTCAGAATCGTAGCCCACATTGGATACTTGAGAGTAAAACACCAGAGGAAGCTTGTTCTAGTAAGAGGCTAGATATTGGTCACTTCAGGATTTTTGGGGCATCGATTTATTTCCATGTGACCAAATATGCACGGAAGAAGCTTGACCTAATAGCAGAGTTGGGGATCTTTGTGGGGTACAATGATACTCCCTACAACAATTAGGTGTACATGCAAAGAAGTCGGATGATAGTTGTTTGCAGGGATGTCAAGTTTGATGAGGAGAAGGCCATGCGAGTATCCCTTGAGAGGGAGCTTGAGCTACCTGCTGAGGAGGAACTTTTATTTCCTAAGGTTGAGGAGCCTCAGGTTGATGTGGAGCAGCCACATGTAGAGGTTCCAAGAGTGGAGACATCCACTTAGGAAGAGTCTTCCATAGAGGGAAGAAGGTGCACTAGAGAGGCTCATAGATTGTTGGATGATGCTCGGGAGGATGTGGGAGCACTCTCTTCTCAGCGCAGATAGAGGAGGTCACCAAAGAGGTACACGGGATACATGGCACTTATGGGTGCATATGTTTTGACAAAGCCATCTTCCTTTTAGGAAGTGGTGAAAAGTCAGTTTGGGTTGATGCGATGGTGGAGGAGTATGTCTCCATAGTTCGAAACAGTGTTTGGGATGTGGTCCACAGATCAGAGGACAAGTCAGTTGTGAGATCCCATTGGATTCACAAGGTAAAACAAGTCGCAGATGGTAGTGTTAAGAAGAATAAGGCCAGATTTGTGGCCCTTGGCTTTTCATAGGTAGAGGGGATTGAATATGATGAGGCATTTGCTCCTGTTGCAAGGTACTCATCTATCAGATCTATTTTTGCACTATCTACATAGATGGGTTGGAGTATCCATAAGATGGATGTGAAGACTACCTTCCTCAATGGCATGATTAAGGAAGAGGTGTACATAGAGCAGCTCGAAATTTTTGAAACCTTGAACCATGAGTTGCATGTGTACCGACTCAAGAGAGCATTGTATGGGTTGAAGAAAGCACCCCGTGCTTGGCACACCAGAATAGATAGCTACTTCACTGGGATGGGCTTTACAAAGAGTGAAGTAGATGCGAACCTATATCACATAGTGGTGGAAGGCAAGATGTTGATCATTTTACTTTATGTAGATGATATCATACTAACAGGTGATGAGGATCTCATCAAATATTGCAAGGAGGACCTTCCAAGAGAGTTTTAGATGAAGGACATGGGGCTTATGCATTACTTTCTTGGCATGGAGGTATGGCAGGGAGATGGGGAGTTGTTTGTTTCTCATGGAAAGTATGCCAATGAGATTGCTATAGACATTTTTGGGCACTGCAACCCCAAGCATAAAATGTCCATAAACCAAGGGCTCCTAAGTCCCTAAAAATGTTGTTCCAACCCCTAAAGGAACAAGGTCAACTGATTACAGCTTCTCCCAGAAGTTCTCCATGAAAAACTACTCAAAACGGGTCAAAACAGGATCATTTCACCTGCTCCATAGGCAAAGTGCGTTGCACCTCACCTAAGTACACTCAGTGGGTGCGTTGCATTTCAAAAAGCCCTTCTATGGGGTGTGATGGGCGAGAAGAGACAAATGGCAGTGTCAATCCGCGAGGTGGAGAAGCATGGAATCTTCCAGAAATGTCTCCTGTGACACTTGCCTCTCTGAATTCGACCAAGGATGAGTAAGAGATCATCAATCTCCAAGTGGAAGCAACAACTGTCAGAGGGAAGACAGTAATCAAATCACAAGCTGACTCATCTCCCTTGCAGATATCTATATATGGATCCCTCATCCCAGAGATCCAGAGGCTGGAATTTTTCATCTTGTAAGGAATTGCTGTTGGCTTCTTGAGGCAACATCATAGTGTTGGGTGATCTAAACTTTGCATGAGGTGAAGAAGGGCTCACTTGTTGAGAGGATGATGCTGGGTCAGAACAACTGGTTGTAACTCTCTTGGCTCTTTCTTGATTATCAATAAAGCTATTCAAGTTTTCCTCCATACTCTTGTGTCATTTATGTTTTATGCATTTGTATGGTCAATTTACATCTGATCCTAGATTGTTTATGATAGTAGATCCATGTTATCGTATAGTGTTATGTTGCTTTGATTCTACAGCTACTTTGTGAAGATGGGTATACCAGAAAACAAGTAGCAAAGGACTATCATAAGAGAGAGGAATCGAGCAAGGAGTCAAGTGCGAGACAGAGGTTGGTCTCCTTTATTATTCTCTCATCTATCGTTCATAAAGGAAAACGAAAGTAGTTTTACTTTGTTTGTTTCTAAGGTAGCTACCACGCCTTAGTGGGATTAGCAGTTCTGCGTAGACGCTTTTCCCTGTAACAAAATGGCGACTCCGCTGGGGAGCGACTAGGTTGTTTGTCTATCTACATTTGTTTCCTTTATAAACTTACAGACGGAGCCTGAAGTCGAGCCAGGTAGCTTTCGAACTGCATTTGCTATGAAAATGCAAAGTAGATAAATGTCGCTTCAGTCAATCTCTGGGTTTTGTTTATGAATTAAACAACTGATTTACAAACTCTCTAACTGCCCTTGTGGTAGCTCTAGTAACCTCCTTAGATCTACCCCTATTGTTGATTTACTGATTACCACTTCCTCGGCCAAAATCCCTGAACTGAACTGTAAACTATGACCTGGAACCCAAGCAAAGTCTCGTTTCTGGTCCAGCGCATTATCTGTTCTGTGAATCTCAAATTCACTGCACTTCCCGAGTGTAGTAGGTGCGTTGCATTTCAAATTCATTGTGTTACAGGTGCGCTGATCAGACTAGGCATTGTTCCTAAGTTTTGGTTTCTGTTCACTCTTTTCAGATCTATTCAATAATTTTGCTGCCTGTAGTCAGCACACCTCTGTTTGAAACCCCTTTCCTTGTTGTTATTCCACCTCCATTTTGCAAAGGACTATAAATGTTTTTGTGTATTTGTTGAGTAATTTTCAGTTCTCTTTTGCAAAAAAGTAACGTAATTGTACTGTCGTTTCTTGATTTGAAAGTGTCGCAAGTGTCGTTTTCAGTCATAGAAGAGAGTCTGATTTCTCTTGATAGTCGATTACCCTGTTACTATTGTATTTGATCTGCATTAGTAGTTTTTCTAGGGTCAAAAGCAAGTTTTCATTTCCAAATCGTAAAGTGTTGTCATTATCTTCATTTTTTATTTTGAAAAGAAACTTGTTAGTAATTGTCTCTTTGAAAATAATTTAGATTTGCGCATTAGCTTTCTTTTATCATTCACATATTAAGAAGGCTGAAAAAAAATACATGGATGTGCATTTGCATTTAGACTGTTTGATTGGTTTGATTTAGGACAGTGCATATAGTGTGTGTTCTTCGCTCTTTGTTGAAAGAATACTGTCTCTCTTTCCTTAGTAGCTAGGATTTTCATTGCACAAAGAAGATAAAAAGATTGTTTATCATCTTAGCTTGCATTTTAGGAATTTTACATCTACATCACACAGTGAACCTGAAAGGAAAATTTCTTAAGCAATATCAACTATAAAATAAATTTAATGAATCTAACAACACTTTGGAACCTAACGCACAACATCTACAAGTCTAGGCTAGAGACGTATTTCGGCATCGTAAAACTTGGTAACTGTTGTTCTCACTGTTGGTTGGGTGATTCCTCCACTTTGAGACGATAAGTGCTAGTACGGACTTGTGCTCCCACGTACCGTCGAGCATATTTTGGGAGACCACAATAGGCTTAATCCTTTATCCATAGGAAGCGGTGTCTGCCGCCCTATCGATCGCAATGCACTGAGCACAACTTCGGGAAGATTGACTGCCGTACCATAAAAAGTATTCTGCAGTTTTGCAATTGGTTTGGTAATCCCTCTGCCTAGATTTCCAGAGCAGTCCCTTTCGTTCCTTTTCAGACTCCTTAACGGAAAAGGTCCATCTGAGCACTTGTCACTTCAGGCTCATTAAAAATCGAAGGCGACTAGAGTCATCTTTTGTTTTTTCTCGACTATTAAAAATTGAAAAAACAAGTTGTGTCAAGGCGTCTAAAATTCATATAATTTGGTAACATACTTCCCCTTGATTTTTAGTTGATCGAGTAATCCGCAATCGTGGAAGAAATTCAATTGAAACCCCATCGTTCGCGGAGACTTACGAGTCAACCGTCTTTGTCTCCGGAATCGAAACTATTACGGACAAAGCAAACTCGTTTAATCGGTTCCAAATATCCTGGTAAAGTTAGAACAAATGTTCCAACAACATCAGAGACTCCGTTTACTCCAAACATTTCTAGTATCCTACCTCTACATAAGAAGTTCAACAGCCACAGAGGGATAGTAGCTATGATCCTAGTTTGAAAGTAAACACTTGTGTTACCGAACCTTCTTCGACACCAGAAATATTTTACGGACCTGACGGTATACCTCTTCCACCTGGTCTTATTGCTATAGAAGATATTGTGGAGGATCTTCCATCTAGTACTCCATCGCAATTTGGAGTCGAGATCACTCTGTATCCTTCTTCATCATATATTATCTACCGCCAGCGGAGGCTCCTGTAGAATCACTAGGTAATCTTTTGGATAGACTAGAAATGTCTGAACAACCGTCAACATCTAGGACTGTGTCATCCGACACAGCGACGACAGAACTTCTTGCTATCACTCCAACAATGTTCGCCGGTATACCATCTGTCCCAACTAGCTCTCAATCGCTAAAAGAAGCCCACCCAGGGGCTATTTCGACAGTATGGTCCGTTCCTGTTTATTCATCCAGAATAGTATCTGGAAACTCTTATGTTGAGTCTCAACAAATTGATGCTCCAGGATGTCAATTTGGGCAGTCTAGTCCTCAAGGGCAAACCATTCCTTTATGTACCAGATTACCGCTGTATGGGCGGCAGTATACCCTTTCATTGTCTCCTCCGGGAGGACAGCCATATGGGAGTTCACAACAAAATTCAGGTTATGTTGGAATTACATCTAGTGGTTGGGTGCCGATACTGCCTCAACAACCAAGAGTTGTATATTCGATGCAACAATGTTTACCTATGTCAAATATACCAACTACGCCAGCTATTGTGACGATGTCGCAAGTACAAGCACTGCCTCTTGTATGCCAACCTCAGGTTTCATAGGTTGTAATGCAACAGCCTCTTGACCCTGCAACTCAACCACAATCGCCAACTGGTGGAATGACACAGGCCCAAACGGGTACAATTACCCCTCATCTTGGTCAAACAGTTAGTATCGAGCAACAGCACATGGCTTCACAACCATGGCTAGTGCAATATCAACAACCGCAATTCCAACAAGTATACCAAGGATCTGAGCAAAAAATCTTTGCAAATAGTGGGCAGCCATATATTCAAAACGGTCAAAATCAACCATTATACAATGGTTATGCCCACCAACCTTACCAAAGTTACCAGCATCAAATGCATTATGCTGGTATGCAAAGGCCAACTGCTCAGGCGATTCCATCTTATCTTGGGTATGCTTTGCCTAAACTGAATCAACAGTTACCCTTCGTGGCGACTTTAGAGTTACCGGACCTAAATCGGTTAACAAACGATCCAATCACTTACGCTCCTTGGTGGCCAGCAATTCCGCATAAAATTCTGTTAGATATTCCTAAATTTAATGTAAATCCAGGTGAAGATCCGTCGAATCATGTGATGACCTTTCATCTGTGGTGTTCATCAAACACCCTAAACGATGATTCGATTAGGCTTCACCTTTTTCAGAGGACGTTAACTGGTCCGGCAGCAAAATGGTATATCGAATTGCCCAGAGCTTCTTTTGACAACTTTAGTACCCTAGCCACAACCTTTTTAACCCATTTTCAGTTACCAATAAGGTACGAAACGGGAACAAAACTTCTTACTAATTTCAAACAGACAACGGCCACTCACATATCTGATCATATTCATGAGTGGCGACGTCGTCGTAGAATGGTTAAAGCATATGTTCCTGATCAGCTTTTAGCTGAATGGTTTATTAAGTCTTTGTTAACTTCCATTACAGAAGATGTGGCAAAAGGGGGAGTCATCACCAAAGAGCAAGTTATCGCTCGTGCGCAATATTTAGACTTGATTTACACTCAGTCTGGCACGCTCTATGATAAAATACCTGATGCTCCCAGACCGGAATTCTCAGTCCCTCCTCCTCCTAAATCAAACCATGACTCTCATGCTGGCGATGGTGTGATTGGCGCAACAGACATGAAATCAACAAAGGCTACATCTAAAAAGGCCCGTAAGATTTCCAGTCAAAATGCAAAGGAAGAACTTCTTGCCTCAGAAGTAAATGCCGTCTCGACAGATAAAGGCAAAGAAATCAAGCAACCAGGAGGCAAGAAGAAGAACAAAGGGAAGAAGAAGAAATAAGAGGAATCATCACCTGAAAAATCTTCTAAAATCCCTTCTGGAAATAGGAAACCAAATCATCCATGCTTTATATGCGATGAGGATCATTGGACAGCAGATTGTCCACACAGAGTTGAGCTTAAAAAATTCTTCAAGAATTCAAAAACCTCGGCAGTATTAACTGATACGTTTCTGAATCCAGGAACAAATCTGGTTGATAGTGGAAATGCTTCCCCGTCTCAAGTGCTGACGTTGTCGGTTTCCAAACAGTAAAATGATGCTTTGATATCGACAAGGAACAAATATTATGGGAATCCACAGCTGTCGAACAACAAGGATAAAGATCAACTTAGTAGTTCGACAACAACTTTGATAAAAGTTGTGCCGCCCATCATTCCTGAACTGACAATAAAACCGCCAAAGGGAGTAGTACATAAGTCAACATTTAATCCTTGTGCTAGAGCAGCACATCATTATAATATAGTGGAAGATCTGGCCTAGTTGCCATCCACTATGTCGACACTTGAAGTACTGCAAAATTGCCCATACCAAAGGCATGCTTTATTATCAGCTATCGGTGGGATAGACCCAAAGGATTCCAATCTTGTATCCTTTAATAATAAAGGATACGATCCTCAGTTACCAGCTCAACTAGCTTTCCTCGTTCAAGTGAAAGCCCTCAATAAAACTGTTCATCGAACAATTATTGATGAGGGGGCATCTACATGTATTATGTTAATGAGTTGCTGGAAAACTTTAGGATCTCCAACCTTGTCGTGATTTTCGACGACATTAAAAGCATTCGATGGATGAACATATACCCCATATGGTATTCTAAGTAACTTGCAAGTTGAACTAGGGGGGGGAAACAATAGAAATATATGTTGAAGTAATAGACGGAAACCTCGATTACAAAATCCTACTGGAAAGACCATGGATATATGCTATGGCAGCTATTGTGTCGACCTATTTTAGGAAGATTGCATTTCCCTTTCAAGGAGGGATTACAATCGTCGATCAACAAACTTTCCTCCCCAATGGTTCTCAAGTTACGGGAAGCATTCCAATGATCCATGGAAGCCCCCATTCGCTTCAAAATATCAGAGTAGGCCTACTAAAAGACCCTATATTAATGGGAACTTTTGCCCTCCCACCTCTAATAAATCTGGCGGAAGTAGCATCAATAGGAACCTGCAATATGATATCTTCGATTAAAAATATCTCAGAAAATGGTATAAACATGGATCATACAAAGGTATTGCCTCCAAGACACATGGAAATATTGTAGCAATCAATGTTCCTAGCATGGGAGGCAAACCCAAATCAACACTCATCAAGCGTTTGGATAGATAGGTCTAAGGAATATGGCACCCCTTCAGATCCTTGGTCGCGAGTGAATTACACCGACGAAGGAATTGTTCAATAAATGTTAATTGAAGGGGCACCATGGGAAGATTACCACCATCGTTCCCTTCTTCCAGATTGTGAAGAAGATACTCCTGATGACCTTGATCATCCCTCAGTTTTTGATTTCCTATCAAATACTGTAAACATGGTGGATTCCGAGTGAAACTTGTCCAACATTGAAGAGACTATCACCATAAATATCTCGACCAAAACAGATGTTGTAGAGAATATTTATGTTGGCAAATGTTGTTCTCCTTCAGAACTGGAAATATACAACACTATTTTTCGCGAATTCTGAGATTTCTTTGCCTGGTCATATAATGAAATGCCAGGCATTGACTCGAGTATCGTTGAACACGAAATCAAGATGTATCTAGATGTCAAACCAGTATGACAACGGCTATGGCAGGTGCACCCCAAGAAAGCCACTACCATCAAGGCAGAAGTTGAAAAGCTCCTCCATGCTAGTTTCATTTACCCGGTTCCTCTAACCGATTGGGTGTCGAACATTGTTCTTGTTATGAAAAAACAAGGAACGATTAGAGTGTGCGTCGATTATAGGGATGAAAATCAAGCTTGTCCAAAAGACAACTACCCTACACCCTTCATTGACCAGATAGTTGATGAGTGCGCCGGATGTGAAATATTTTCATTTATGGATGGATTGTCCGGGTATAATCAAATAAATATCTGCCCACAGGACCAGTCAAAAACTGCATTTATTTGTCTGTGGGGCACATTCACATATCAAAAATTACCCTTTGGTTTAAAGAACGCAGGGGCAACATTTCAGAGGGAAATGAATTATGCCTTCCATGACATCAAAAACATCGTTCAACCATATCTCGACGACCTTCCGGCTCATTCGTGAAAGCGGACTGATCATCCGCAGCATCTAAGAGAGATATTTCTATGTTGCCGACACTACAAGATACGACTTAATCCACACAAATGTGTTTTCTGTGTCAGCTCTGGTCATTTACTTGGCTTTGTAGTCTCAAAGGACGAGATTCGTCTCGACCCATGTAAGGTTCAGGCAATCATAAATTTGCCTCCACCTTCGAATTTGCTTCAGATTCAGAAACTCCAAGGGAAAGAAAACATTCTGAGGAGATTCATTCCAAATTACATCGAACTTGCTAAAGGTTATACACGTCTATTGAAAAAGGAAGTGCCCTTCGTCTGGGATCAGGTTGCGCAAGCTTCCTTTGATGCTTTAAAAGAATCACTAATGAAAGCATCATTAATGTACACTCCCGATTATCAAAAAGACTTTAACCTGTATCTGGGTGCAGTAGATACAACCATCCCAATGGTTTTAGTTCAAGAAGACAACGAAATTGAACATCCTATATATTATTTGAGTAAGAACTTAAATGATACAGAAAGAAAATATTGTTATATTGAAAAGCTAGTGCTAGCAGCTGTTCAAGCAATACAGAGATTTCGAAACTATGTCCTCTTTCAAAAAACTACCATTCTGTCAGATTGCAACCCCATGACTTATATATTGTCGCGACAGTTGCTGGGGAGCAAATATTCAAAATGGATAACAATTGTACAAGAGTTTGATCTGGAATTCGTAAAATCCATGTCAAAGAAAGCCCTTGTTTTTGTAGAATTATTATGCGATCTCCCATCGTCATCCAACGATGAAACATCCGAAGAAACTATCGTGGATGAATCTTTTTTTCTGATATCTTCAAGCAATCCGTGGTATGGAGATATAATAATTTATATCCAAACCCAAAAATATAGGACTAATACCTCCCGCTCTGAACAAAAACGTATTCGATACCAATCAAAAGACTACATGATCGTCGGTGGTACACTTTACCATCGTGGTGTCGATACAGTTCTGAGGAGGTGCCTCACCCATGAGGAGGCTGAAATCAGGCACGTGTGGGGGGCATCAATCCAGTTACGCTATGGCGCAATTTTTTTTTTACGAGTAGGATACTTCTGGCCAACAATGTTCAAAGATTGCATAACTGCAGTCAGAAGTTGCCATGCCTGTCAAATTTTCAATAGAAAAACTAGAAGACCACTCGCACCTCTGCAACCAATAGTTGTTGTTGGGCCATTCGCCAAATGGGGCATCGATTTCATGACATGTAACCCCACCTCAACCGGGGGGCATGGGTATATCATAGTCGCAGTTGACTATTTTACCAAATGGGCCGAGGTGATGCCTACATTAGATAACACTGGTGAAACAACTGCCCCTTTCTTTTTCAATCATGTAGTCGCCAGATTCGGCGTCCCACAGGCTATAGTCACAGATCATGGATCGCATTTTCACAATCACATGATGGTCGAATTAGCTACCAAATTAGGGTTGTCGCATGACAGCTCTACTCCATATTACCCACAAGCCAACGGACAAGTTAAAGAAATCAACAAGGTCCTGAAGCGCATGCTGCAAAGGATGATTGGAGTTCACAAAAGGAGTTGGCACCTGATCCTGTACTCAGCCTTGTGGGCATACCAAACATCAGTAAGGAATGCAACCGGTTTTACACCTTTCCAACTGGTGTATGGCCTAGAAGTGATCTTACAAGTTCAGTGTGAAATCTCGTCCTTCAAACTCGCAATCGACCTTCTCCCCGGAACTTCAGAAGAGGAGGCTCATTTCTTGGAACTAATCCAATTGGATGAAACCCGTCATGATGTCGCTTTGGCTAACAAAGCCCATAAGAAACGAGTCAAGGCGCAAATCGACAAGAATGCTAAACCCCGTGTCTTCTCGGAAGGTGACTTTGTCTTGCTTTATGACCAAGAATCCGATAAATTGGGAGCAGGTAAATTCAAGTATTTATGGATGGGCCCCTATATTGTTAAGCGAGTGTTAGCAAAAGGAGCCTACGAGTTAATGGATTATGACAAGATTCCACTAGCACAACCTCGTAATGGGTTGTACCTTAAGCATTACTATGCATGATTCAGTATGGTAACATATATGCTTTTGTTACATTTTTGTTTTCACTAAAGTATTTGTTTTGGTCAAATAAATCCACTTTTTACATTTGTCGCAGATGTTGAACCTATTGGAATCATTTTTTGGATATGTCGACGGAGCGAGTCGTAGTTCATGGAACCTATCTTCTATGGCCTGGGCCATTTTTGATCCAAGCAGCGAGTTAGTAAGTTTCAGAGGGGTATGTATTGGTCGATCAATGAATAACATCGCTGAATATAGCGCGTTGATAGAACTTCTCTCTGATGCCATCACACATGGAATATTGCGACTGGTCGTCAGGCTAGACTCACAGGTCGTCATACTACAGCTCACGAGTATCTACTCCTTCTGAAATCCAGCTATCTATCGCATGTTCCTAAGGGTCAAGATTTTGGAAAGGCAATTTGATTTTATTCAATATCAACATATTTCCAGAAGCTTAAACACATTAACTGGCTCATTAGCAAATTATGTGTTAGATAGACATTTGCAACATCTATAAAAAGAAGCATCTCATCAATATTTGCGTCAGGATCATGCAACTTAACCAAAATAAAACTCTGAAAATCAAATATATATATATATATATATATAACTGTTTATGGTTTACACATAATGTTCTGTAACCAAGACAAAATTGGTCAAATGACCCAGAACTCAAAATGCTAGGGGGCACCCTAGTCTAATGATGCTCGTGATAACAAGTCACCGCCTGTGGAATCATGTGTAAAAGCCTAGTCCATCGTCTTGTCACACCAGTAGTATGTCACTACAACCTCAAAGGAATATCGTCAGTCCTCACATCTCGAATACCAAGAGTAAGGCCCTCGACATGATCCTGTAATGCTGAAAGAGTCTCGGCCACATCAAGGTCACGAAGGATAGCCCTTCCAACAGCCTCTCCTACTGGGGCGGCAACTGGCACCCTCAGGCGTACTACTGGCTGAACAGGTGCAACATCTGCATGAGCACATGAGTTTTGATTAGTCTTGACAGAGTAAAGAACAAGGACATTATAAAAGGAAAACGATAAACATAAATATGGTCAAGAATTTACCAATGGCACCCCACTGTTCGCCAGCCGGCAGTACCAAATTTGCGTCACCCCGGAAGTCCATACCTGCATATGGATACTCGGAATAAACCATCTCCTGACGCTCAAAAAACCCGAAGAAGGTATCAGAAAAGGAAATCTGAGACTGACCAGCATGCCTAGACATATGGTCGACCCATCTCTGCATACGTGGTTCAGTCGGTGCAGCTAAACTGAGTGCAAGATACTGCGACTGCATCAGTGGTATCTTTTCCAAGGCGAAGGCGGTCAAAATAGAATCGTATCCAAAGTTTTTCAACCTCCCGCTTTTCACCTTGGTCAACTGTTCTTTCATCACAAGGAGTACTGTGTCACACCAGTTGAACAGCTTCGGTTCGAGACATTCCAAGGCGTACTGCATATAAGATCGGTTGGCCACATGAAGAGCCGCACCACCAGCCATCCTACCAAAAGTGAACATAATGGTCCTCAAAGACCTGTCAGTGACATCTCGGATGATGATATTGCTGTCTTTACTCGGCTGAGATCCCTCTCTGCAATACCTGCGAACATAATCTCTCATAGATTCACCTCCACGAGCCGAACCTGATAAAGAGATAGGGGCACCCCGCCTTGATAAGCCGATCAAAAAATAGATGTCCACCACAGTCAAGGGGATGGATTTGCCCCTAATCTGGAACACCTGGCTGGTAGGATCCCAAGCATCGAGCAAATACTGCAACAAGTTGATTTGTTGTCTCATGCTAGAGATGTTGAAAAACTTCAACAGGCCACAGTTCCGCAGTGCGTTTACTGTAACTGGATCATGTAAAGCAAGCATATCATCTTCTTCATGCTCATGTTCTCGCCATGTAATGGTCATCTTGCTCCAATGAATCTCTGAAAACAAACAAGAGAAGAGTTAGATCCTGATTTGGTGAGAAACAGACAAAATTTCCATCAAAAAACTGTGCATAAATTTCCTTCCTTACGCTCATCGCACCTACAATAGTGTTCTGGGTGCATTGCATGTCAATTGGCCAGTGGACAGGTTGACATCCAACGCACCTTTCGATGCATAAAGGGTGCGATGGAGCCAGTGCAAGTTTTTCAAAATCTAGAGGATCAGAAAAACCAGAAATCAAGCTCAGAATGCAAAATGGAAAGGATGAAATGAAAGAGCTTAGGTTTAGCTCCTACCTGGTCCAGATGGCACCGAAAATCGTCTACAGAATCTTCCAGAATCAGCTGATGAAAATCAAGGGGGAAAGCACCTCCAAAGCTCCAACAAGCCAAAGTTCAAATGAAATGGTAAAATGAGAGGTAAAAGAACTTTTAAATTACTTTTACGTAATTTGAGTAAAATATTAGTGTCTTAACTCATTTTTCAAACATATATTGTTCATTTCTAACTAGTTTGATGAAGCAATTGAGCATGCAGTACAATCTTTGAAAGAACAAAGCTATTAATGGTAAAGTCAAAAAATGACCGTCAAATCGAGCAGTTTTAACACGGACTTCATGCTCGTTAAAAAATAAACATAAGCAATGAGCAAATGTTTCCCCCAACATTTAATCTCAGTAAAAAATGAACCCATTCCTCGTAAATAACCATCGTGAATGTAGTACTTTAGCCTTTAAAGCCTTGGTCGTATTCTCATCATCACCTCCACTCTGTATTGGCCGATCATTCACCTCCATTCCATTGTTTACCCCTTTTGAGGAACAACTGTGAAGAGTGATCCTATTAGCCATCCTTGTAACACTGTCGTGATTGGAAAATTCCAAACCTTACTTGGAATCAGCTACTACCCAATTTTATCACTCGTTCCTCAAAGATGAGTTTCTTTTAAGCTCTTTTCAACTGACTCGTAAAATATGAAAAGATTGCCGAGCCATTGGCCTCCATCTCATTAAAGGGACCAGAAGTGTTATCCCTTCTTTAGATTTTAATCTTTTTGGACCTGAGGGATCATTACACAAAAAGATCGAGCGCTTGTTTTATTCGACTCGTTAAAAGTATCGAAAATTCATCCCTTCTGTATTGTTTTATAATTTTTCAGAATTAAGGGATTAGATGACGAAAAAGGATTTTGGAGTTTCCTTTACGTCCCTTTTTAGACTCTCTAAAATTGAAAAGGATCGAGTTATCTTTGTCGTTAAACTCGTTAAAACCTAATAGCGACAAACTTGTCCATAGCAGACAAGAACGAGTTTCACTATCGCTAGGCTCGTTAAAACATAGCGATGGCTTTGCCTGAAGGGAAAATTATAGAAAAATCATATGTTATCCTCCTGAAGCTTGACAAAAATAAAGAGGTACGGGTCAGCAATGACTGGGGAAAAATTGGGAAGAAAACTTGAAGAAACTTTGTTGGTAGCAAGTCGCTCTTGAACATAACACTTTCACTCCGCATCCAAGTCAGGTTGGGTTGTTTCATTCACTGGTCACATCACCATGGTCACATCACACCATCCACATTTGGGGTTAATGCTACCAATCCATCATGTCAGTGTCGCTGATATGTTCAAGAGAAGTCACTCAGAGAATTCACCTGTGCCTCACCCGCTGCATTACATTTACGCTCCATTCTTTCATGACCGCCACCCTGAACCTTATATCACCAGAATTTTTTCACCTCGATTAAGATCATTTGCTCTGTTCCGTGTCATTGATGTGGGATTCATTAAGGCCCTCCTATGACACATCGCTTCTTGTCAACATCAGCTCATTATCCAATAAGTCGATCTAGGGACACCCCTTTCAGTACTTTGAAGCTTGCATGCCTCAATGGCAAGTTTCTCACTTTTGGCGACAGGTTTACATCAATGGCCTTCGACCGAAAGATTTTGCATGGTGTTTGATGCCGAGTCCCTTATTCACACCACGTGAATTGTACTGTAGTACCTTGAGGATCATTATCATTATCGGTGATTCCTCTCGCGCCTATTAACAGCTTACATCATTGGCTGGTAATTAGGCGATATATTTCCATGTTCGACTCCAAAACATCTCTCACATGGATCGACTTGTACTTTGAGTGAAGATTGAACGAGATTGAAGACCCTGGATCTGCTTTCATCCATCCGAGCTGCGATATATATTCAGGAAAATAAATACATCAAATGTACATCATTGCTGCACAAATAGTCATCCAATCTATGGGATGATGGCTCCTCCAGAATCATCAGTCTACACTTAGACGATTGTCTGTCCTATGTACATGAAAATGAATTTATCAAGCTGAGCATGGGAATGCCTGCCTCAGCTAGATTAGAAAATATTATGAAGATAATGTATTGTATTGTATCTTATTACAGGTCTCCTCCCAGCTTGAAAGAACTTCGGATCCTCATGATAAAGCATTTCACCCGACATCAAAAAAGATTAACGACCTCATGCTTTAGGGGGCAACTGTTATAGACATTTTCGGGCACTGCAACCCCAAGCATAAAATGTCCATAAACCATGGGCTCCTAAGTCCCTAAAAATGTTGTTCCAACCCCTAAAGAAACAAGGTCAACTGATTACAACTTCTCCCAGAAGTTCTCCATGAAAAACTACTCAGAATTGGTCAAAACAGGATCATTTCACCTACTCCATAGGCAAAGTGTGTTGCATATCACCTAAGTACACTTAGTGGGTGCATTTCATTTCAAAAATCCCTTCTATGGGGTGCGATGGGCGAGAAGAGACAAATGGCAGTGTCAATCCGCGAGGTGGAGAAGCATGGAATCTTCCAGAAACTTATCCTGTGACACTTGCCTCTCTGAATTCGACCAAGGATGAGTAAGAGATCATCAATCTCCAAGTGGAAGCAAGAACTATCAGAGGGAAGACACTAATCAAATCACAAGCTGACTCATCTCCCTTGCAGACATCTATATATGGATCCCTCATCCTAGAGATCGAGAGGTTGGAATTTTGCATCTTGTAAGGAATTTCTGTTGGTTTCTTGAGGCAACATCATAGTGTTGGGTGATCTAAGATTTGCATGAGGTGAAGAAGGGCTCACTTGCTGAGAGGATGATGTTGGGTCAGAGCAACTGGTTGTAACTCTCTTGGATCTTTCTTGATTATCAATAAAGCTATTCAAGTTTTCCTCCATACTCTTGTGTCATTTATGTTTTATGCATTTGTATGGTCAATTTACATCTGATACTAGATTGTTTATGATAGTAGATCCATGTTCTCATATAGTGTTATGCTGCTTTGATTCTAAAGTTACTCTGTGAAGCTGGGTATACCAAAAAACAAGTAGCAAAGGACTATCAGAAGAGAGAGGAATCGAGCAAGGAGTCAAGCGCGAGACATAGGTTGGTCTCCTTTATTCTTCTCTCATCTATCTTTCATAAAGGAAAATGAAAGTAGTTTTACTTTGTTTGTTTCTAAGGTAGCTACCACGCCTTAGTGGGATTAGCAGTTCTACATAGACACTTTTCCCTGTAACAAAGATACTCAAGAGATTCTGCATGGAGAGTAGTAAACCCATGGAGACTCCTCTAGCTGGTAACTGGAGGAAGGAGGATGCTACTTCAAGAGAAGTAGTGGAAGCTACTATTTATAGGAAGCTTGTGGGTTCACTAATGTATTTGGTGAACACATGACTAGATATGTGTTATGTAGTTAATGAGCTTAGTCAAGCGATGGTTAGGCCTACCAAGATGTATTGGAAGGTGGAAAAGCATGTATTGAGATACCTCAAAGGCACTACTCAGTTTGGGTTGTGGTACAGACAAAAAGAGGGAGTGAATCTTCAAGTCTTCATCAATGCAGATTAGGTGGGGAGTCCATCTAATAGGAAGAGCACATCAGGAGGGATATTTAGCATTGGGTCAACTGTAGTTTCTTGGTACAACAACAAACATAGATCGGTTTCACTCATTTCGGCAAAGGCATAGTACATGGATGTAAGTCAAGCAACATGTGAGGCTATCTGGATGAGGAAGATCTTGGTTGGTTTGTTTGGTCAATAGATGGATCCAACAATGATTTATTGTAATAATCAGAGTTGAAATATCAAACTCTCTGAAAATCCATTTTTTCATGAGTGATCCAGGCATATGGATATTCGGTATCATCATCTTAGAGATTGTGTATTGAGGTGGATCATGTTGTTAGATTACATTCCCATGGAGGAGCAAGATGCTGAAATCTTGACAAAGCATTTCAAATATGTAAATTTGAGTTTCAAAAAGATAGGGTAGGGGTAGTAGATAATCCCTTTCTTGTTGATAGGGAGTTTTGAGAAATGGAAATAAGAAATTCCAGTTTAATTTTTCCTTGAATTAAATTGTTAATTAAAATATAATTCTTTTCTCATATCAATTTGAAAATAATTAATTATGTTTAATTAACTTAATTAATTTAGGAAATTCGAATTGGAATTATTTTAGAAGACATGTATATGTTCTCCCTAACATATAGGAGTTAAGGATGATTTGTAATTAGTTAACTCATTTTATTGAGTTAAGTTAAGTTAAATTAGTTCCAATCTGTTTCAGGAACTAATAGTGAGTAAACAGTCAGTTGGGACACTAGTGACCTAATTAGTGCTACTCTAGTTAACTGAAGCTTCCACCATCACAAATTCATGCATGTCGATTCTGAGAAAGACCCAGCTGAGACTAGAGTGCAGGGACAATGTAGTAATTGTTTTATATTTTTTTGAGTTGCACTGACAGTGCATGTAATCAGGAACTGATCCTTGAGAGATTGCGCTATTTTTAGAGGATATATTTCCCTTTAAATGAAATCTATTATTCATAGGAATTACACATTGGAATAGAGACTTGGAGAACTTGTGAATTGGCTAATCTTTCATGTTGAGCTTTCCTATGAGTTGGAGATTGAATTTGCTAAGTGTTGGGATTGTTATTGAGAGAACAAGCATTGTAATTTCATCTTGATTTTCCAGATAAATACAAAATAGATAGTGGGGTTTTGAGCTCTGGCTATCCCTGGATATTTATTGTGTTATGTGCCTTTGATTCTCTTCCTCTATTGATTATTGTTTGCATGATGTTTATGGGCTTCCACTCTAAAGAGTAGAACTAGATTCTTGTCTCTTTCATTAGCGAATTGCATGCGTTTGTGTATCTACAGGTTTCTCTACTCCCTGCTCCACCTAAACAACCTCAGATGTCTGCCCAATTATTGTAGTGGCTAGAAAAACCCTCCAAAATTTTGGCTGACACCCAATTTCGGAGCCTCCCTTGAGAGTTTCACCTGATGACTAAACACGCTCGGGTTCACTCCGTGATCTCATGTGAGTCCTTGCATCCACCTTGCTTGTTCATTTCATTCAAGTTTCTGCATGCTGGTGTCTAAGTCATGCTTGCGACCATGTTTTGGTCATGCTCAAAGTATTTGCTTCGTATGTGCTTGTTGTCTTTACTATGAAAGCATTTGTCGCACTCACACACGGAGTCACATTCACTGTCATGCAGGCATCGTCTTGATCAATGAATGGTCAATCACGAGTGTCGTTCTTGTCAATTGCATTGTCAGTCAGTCAAGTTGAACATGTATGTCTAGATGGTTTGGGTCGTTTCGTCATCGAGTCATGTGAGTGTGTGTTCGTATGATCATCTATGCATATTTTGATCGTTCACACACTTAGTAATTTGCTGAAGTTCTGACAACTGGACTCCCCTCTGACAACCAAACCATCACCTCGCTTTCGACTCGATCAATTGTCGACTAGAACAACACAGAAGCACAAAGCCAATCTTTTCAAGTTGTCCTTCCCATAAGAAATTCAATCAACCCTCATGCTGGCCACTGGGACTGTTGGACCTGACAGTCACCCCAGGACTGACTCCCCTCAAAAATTGCATAGAGGCTGCTGATCTTACTCGCTCAGCTAACTAAGGAAATTTCATAGATAGGCCGGATAGACACCAAGTGCCTATCCCTTTCTCCCTTAGAAAATTGTGCAGTTTTCCCAATGAGTCATCCTCATAGTCGACCGACTATTCATCTCAAAAATTGTGCAGTGTTCATGAGCAGGCCTTCCAATACCCATCAGTAAACTCAGCTTTGCAATTACATAGAAATGATCAGCAGGCCGGCCTCCCACCGTCAGTGCAGTTTCCCTTTCCAACAACCCATAGCAGCAGACTGGCAGTTCCCTCCACGAATTTCCCAGTTTCTCCTGCAGTGGTTGCGAATCTAGCTACCAGTTCCCTCTAGGAATTACGCATTTTTGGCTGCTTCTAACCCCATTATCGACTGCTATTTCCCTCTAATAATTATCTAGTTTTGGCTTCCAGTGACTCCAACAACCAACTGCCAGTTCCCTCTGGGAATTGCATAGTTTTGGCTGCCAGTATGCCAGGCAGTTCCTCCCAAAAACTACATAGTTTCTGCCAGTCGACCCTTCATGCAGCCTGACCAATTCCTCTAGAAAATTTTGCAAATATGACTAGCCAGCACCCACTGCCCGTTGGTTCTGAAAAATGTGTAGAGCATCCTTGCCTTTCTTTCCTGCAGCTCGGACTGTCCCTCCCAAAATTTTCACAATTTTGACTCCAATCCAGGCCAGACGTCGCAGATAGTCACTGTCAACTCAGATTTCTCATCTCCATCACTCAGTGACTCTTGCATAGTTTTCATCAGCAGTGCATGAAGACACCATCCCACTTCACAACCTTGTCACCTCTCCCACTCACCTGGATCTGAAATGATCATGTGTCATGGTAGACTAGGAGGTTTTGTATTTTATGTCGTCTCGTCATGAGTAACTCCAGGTATAGTTACACCAAAAAAAATGGAAAGACGACAAATAGGATGAAAAAAGGGAGCACATGCAAAAGGATAAGTTCACCAATGGAAGAACGAATGATGCATGCGAAACTGATGAATGCGATGAACATGCACCTTCGCGAATAGATGAACCTGTCAAGCCTTCAGACATGGAAGTAAGGAACAACATATTAAAGCTTCATTAAGTGACCTAAGGACCATCAAAGACTCCTTGCAACTTACCATGCGGAGGTGAATCTATGATAAACTATGAAAACATCCATCACCCAACAACATTGTAGCTCAACATGCACTCCAACACCGGCACAAATGTACCAGCATTGTCATGTCAAGTCATGTCGAGCCATGTTGCCCACATCTCCACTATGAGATTTTTGTCAATCAATGTGATGTAATGTGGAAGTCTAAGAGACCCACTTGTTGAACAAAGAGTCATGTAAGTCAAAAGGTCATGGAAGTCAAATGGTCATGAGGGTAGTTGAACAACAACAAGGGTCAGTTTCACCCTTGGCTATAAATACCCCCTAATTTGTACATGTAAAGGACTTTTTCACCCCAGCTCCTTCCACATAGCCAAGAGAGTCTTTAATATTTTCTTTGAGGAGTAAGTAGTGGCTCCCATGCCCCGCACTCAAGGTTAGTGATGTATGGTGTAACGATGTGTCTTTGAACTTTCACTTAATTTAGAAGCCTAATAACATGCCAACACATTTTCACACATGTATTGTATATGTTGTAAGACTCATCTTTAACACTTGTGATGAACGTTTCTTTAACTTGTGTTCTACATCTGAACTGCTTCATTTGTGGTAATTCATAATCTATAAATGGAAATGTGTTGTATATGTTGTTAATGTTGTCTCCCCCGTGTAGATTGCTCTCCCTAACATTAAAAAAATCTTTCACATGAAGCTTGTTGTAATAACCATTGCACTCGTTCAGACTGATCCATTGAGTGATGTACATGTTATCTTACCTTGTATGTTGTGACTGTCGTATTCATGTGTACTGATCCTCTGGAAGCTGTGCATGTCCTGTTGTGTTGTGTGTTTCGAGTGTTGGAAATAATACTCAGAGAGGGGTGAATCAGTATTATCAGACCAATAATTTTTCATTTCCCAAATAGATTTTTATATGCTACTTTTTTGAAGTGAACTACTGTGTACACACTACTATGATTAGTGAAACCAACGTACACACAGAGAACTTGTGGTTTAGTTAATTTATCATATGTTGATCTATAACCAGTGCATCTGTAACTTATTAAACAATGCAGTAGAAACAAAATAAACCATCACACATAAACAACACACATGAACACCAACATTTAAGGTGGAAACCCAATGTGGGTGAAAACCACCTCTATTGTCATCTCTGTCTTATTTTAATAATAAGAAAGTCTATTGATACTGGTGCAGACTCATACCAGTACATAGGCACCCACTTTGAGAAAGCTATAACATTCTCTTGTTTTCCAACTTCCACTGGAAGGGAGCTACAACACCCTAGCTCTTGTACTAGCCAATGTGTTTACAAGTATGTAGGCATCGACTTACAAAAGGCTACGACCTTATCTCTTCTTCCAGGGACCACGTCTCATAAATTTTCGGAATGGATGCTCCTGGTACACAACAATACACATGAAGGCCTTGTTTCATCAAATTTTCATACTGGACCCATCATAAAATTTGAAACTCAAATTGCATCAACCAACAATCAGTTAATCTAAACAATCAAATCATTGTCACTAGAACATTGTGCTGAAACCAAAAACCTACATCATCATTCAGAACCAGCTACAACCTCCAAAACCATGCATCAGAATGCATATGCTACTTTATGGAACCCAACCTGCATGTATATGCTACTTCCATTAATCAAGTCTGTGTATACCTTCAAAAATACTAAAACATAAAACTTTTGAATCAATTCTATACCAACTAGCAATATACTCAACATATACTATCAATTTATAGAGCCTTACATAGGCAGTATAAGAGATCACCCTTCTCACATATACAACCAATAAATGAGATATCAAACTCCTTATGATTCAGTTTTACATTCAGATCTAAGAAGACTTCATTGGCAGACAACAGTAAAACAATAGTACTGATTAAATAGATCAGTCATCTCTCAACAACATACTTTTCTTTTGCATATGCTACTTGGAAGAGATGAACCAATGTGTATACGCAACTTCACCAAAGAGAATCAGCGTACGTATATGCAAATATTATCTCATAACGTCAATGCTATTCCGGACTTCAGACAAACCTAGATCATGACATTGAAAGAATAAAACATGTGTACACAATTTGATCTAGCCCAACCAATATCAGATCATTCAATGATAAGTCATTTCAGGTCTCATGATCCTGATCAAACATTGAGTTCAAGGCGTACAAAATATTTTAGATCAAATCACCAACATAGCCCCTACAACATAAAATATACTTCTGATAGAAGTGTTCCTTAGAAACCATTTTCACTTGCACACATTAGCCTTATGATCTTCTCCTCCTTATATAGTTTTAGGCCTTTCTCAATACCTCAGACGAAAACCACTTAGGACACGTGGTCTTCTTGGGCAGGATCAAATAGTTGTTACTCCGCTCAATATTGTGGGCTAATAACATGGTATTGTCCCCTGGTATTCTCTACTCTTGAAATTCCTTGATTTTCAACATGTACACGCTTTTCCTCTTGGGGGAGTGCGTGTATACATATACGCACTTTTTGTTCTGTCGACCTCCGTGTATGCACTATTTTGACTAATTGGACTTGTGTATACATCTTAAACTGCTTTTCACCATCCTTTACCTTCAACTTCTTCATTCTGATTAGTAGGCTTTAGTTCCATCTTCATGTTCTTGTGTACTAATGCCTTGTTACATCTAAATGGATATGTTACACTGTGGGTTGCCTTTCATCAAAACTGAATTGGCCTGTGAGTGAGTTGCCATCAAGGACAACACTTGTATCATAATGCAAAAAATCCACCCCTTTGTACTTGATGGCAACCATGATGGTGTTGATTACTGCAAGCTATAGAAACCATTAGTGATAACAAGCAACACCAAAATACTCTCCCCCTTTGACATCAAGGGAAAAGGGCATACCAAGTTATTCTCCCCCTTTGATATAAATTATGTTGTCCATGCTACTCTTGAGTACATTCTGAGTCTGTAGAGATATGTTTCAAAAGAATAGCATGACTCTATAACTCAACTAGATGAGTATGACCTCCCTATGACAAATGACTCATACATACATAAATCACCCAACTAAGTGGGGACACACCATATTTGACTCATCCACCAAACCAAGTGGGGATATACCAATTATTTATACATGATAGAAATACAACAATTATTACATCATCCATCCCATGCAAAGTGGGGATACAAATTCCATCACATGTCCAATAGGACTCAGTGAAGTATAGACCATGACAGAAGAAGTCATATCACACCCTAGATCTTTACATGACTTATGCAACAAATGATATTAGTATCTGAAGCCATAGCTGAACTCAACGACCATGATGCCAACAATGCTAAATGTGAGTGAAGGATAATCCTCCCCTAGAACTTGTGCTATATGTGCATTGTCAACAATTCATTCATCAAGGCATCTTTTTCAGTCAGATAAAAATAAATGAACAAAGCATATCGTCAGACTGTAATCATCAATATCAGATAGAGCACCCATATCAAAGTCTAACCCATCGTTTTTATGTCAGAAAAACATATACGCTCCTTCAGCCATAGAAACACATGTGTATACGCGACTATACTTCATGAAACCTGCATATAATAACCTTCCTCTAAAAACTGGATTTAATAACAAGATGATGCAGTAACTACTCCTAGCTTTTGTCTGAGATATTCAAACGTTTCTTTAGGAAGCGGTTTAGTGAATATATCAACAAATTGTTCTTTTGAGGGAACATACTCCAATTTAACCTTTTTTTCAAGCACTTGTTCTCATAGAAAATGGTACTTAATGGGTATGTGCTTGGTCTTGGAGTGCATGACATGATTTTTCGAAATATTGATGGCACTAGTATTATCACATAGAATGGAGATGGGTGGAGTGCATGTGATATAATGTCTTGCAATGTTTTCATCATCCAAGGTAGTTGTGTGCAGCAAGATACAACAACCACATGTTTTGCTTCAACTGTAGATAAGGCAATCAAACTTTGTTTCTTGCTAAACCATGACACTAACTGAGAACCCATATAGAATGCACCTCCTCTAGTGCTCTTTCGAACATCAACATTTCCTACCCAATGTACATCTATATATGCATGAAGAGTAATGGATGTATCTTTATGATACCATAGTCCAAAGTCTTGAGCTCCTTGAAGATATTTGAAAATTATTTTGGCTACCTAGAGATGTGATTGCTTTGGATTTTCTTGGAACCTTCCAACAATTCCTATTGCATGCATGATATCAGGTCTGGTACCTGTTAGATAAAGCAAACCTCCAATCATAAATCTGTAAGTTGGTTGGTTTCCTATTGGCGATTCATTGTTAGAACTGACACTGCATCCTATTACCATTGGAGTACACACTAGTTTAGAATCTTCCGTTCTATACTTCTTCAAGGTTTGCTTGTTATATTTGGTTTGTGAAAGAAAGATACTATCTTTTGTTTGTTGTACTTGTAGACCAAGAAAATAAGTAAGTTCACCAAGTAAGGACATTTCAAATTCTTGCTACATTACTGAAGCAAAATTATGACTCATGGATTCTTCATTGCTACCAAAGATGATATCATCAACATAAACATCAATACTTAGTAGTTTATCATTTTCAACCTTTGTGTATAAATTGCTATCTGCAGAACCTTTTGTAAAGCCTTGTTGTTGTAGATATTTGTCAAGGCAGTAATACCAAGCCCTTGGAGCTTGTTTCAGATCATAGAGAGCCTTTTCAATCTTGCAGACCAGTTTTGCATCATTTCCAAGAATGAATCCTTCTGGTTGTTCAATATAAACTTATTCTTCTAAATCTCCATTAAGGAAGGATGATTTTACATCCATTTGATATACTTTGAATTTTCAAAACTCGAAAGGGCAAGAAACATCCTTATGGCTTTAAGTCTGGCAACAGGTGCAAAAGTTTCTTCAAAATATATACCTTCTTGTTGAGCATACCCTTTATAAACAAGTTTGGCCTCGTTTCTAATAACTTCTCCATTTTCATTTATCTTGTTCTTAAATATCAATTTTGTTGCTATAACATTTTTATCATGAGCTCTAGGAACTAACTCCCAAGTATCATTCTTTTCAATTTGGTCAAGTTCTTCATCCATGGCCTTGACCCAACATTCATATTTGCAGGCTTCATTTACACTCTGAGGTTCGGTGGAGGATAGCAATGATAGATAGCTTGAGGTCCCTGTAAGAGTTCTTTTTGTCTATACACCAGCCCCCTTTTCTCCTAGAATTTGAGATTCTAGATGATTTTTCTAAACATGCCTAAATGGAGTCTTTTCCCTATCTGTTGTATATTATTCTGGTCCTTCATTGGTATCTTCTTTTATATTAGTTTCATTTGATGTGGGAAAGCATTCCCCAACTTCCTCACTATCATATTCCTATATTGATTTCATTTGTTTTAGATTTCTGCATGCTTCATCAATTACAACATCAATGCTTTAAACAATTTTCCGAAGTCTTTTATTATAACATTTGTATCCTTTACTTCTGGATGAATAACCATGAAGAATTCCTTTGTCTGCTCCGGGTTCGAACTTACCAAGTTTTTCATTAGTCCTTTTGATGAACCATTTTCTTCCAAACACTCTAAAGTGTTTTATAGTAGGAGGCTTACTATACCAAAGTTCATATGGAGTTTGATTTCTATTTATCGAAACATTTGCTTTGTTGAGAATAGTCACGGCAGCAAATGCAGATTCACCCCAGAAGGTTGCAGAAGTTCCATATTCATCAAGCATTCTCGAGCCATTTGTTGAACTTTTATGTTCATTCTTTCCACCATGCCATTTCGCTGAGGAGTTCTTGTGATAGAGAATTGCCTCTTTATTACATGTTGTTCACACAAGTCAAAGAATTCATCTGATATGAATTCTCCCTCTCAATCAGATTTGAGATATTTTATTTTTCGATCTGATTCGTTTTCAACTAAAGCTTTGAAGGTTTAAAATTTTTCAAATGCTTCATATTTATGCTTCAGTAGACCTATCCAACACATCCTGGAAAAATAATCAATAAATAAAATAAAGTATTCTTCTCCACGAGGTGACTTTTTCCTTGTTGGTCCACATAAATCAGTATGGATGAGTTCAAGAGGCTTACTTGCTGATCCTTCTTTTTCATTGAAGTGAACTCTGGTTTTCTTACCGACTTGACATGGTTTTCATATGGTATTTTCTAGGATGTTGATATCTGGAAGATCACGAACTGCCGTGAGCCAGCATGCTTTTCTTATTTTAGAAAATCTTGGATGTCCCAATCTTCTATGACATAGCCAATTTTCATTAGTTTTGCTTAAGTAACCTTATTTTTGTCCTCCTTTGAGTATGTATAAGTTGTTTTTATTTCTTGTTCCTTTGATCAAAGTATTTCCTATATCAACCTCATGAAACACACATCCATTTGATCGAAACACAACTTCATTTCCTTGATCACACATTTGACTCACACTCAACAAGTTATACTTTAAACCATCTACATACATGACATTTCTAGCTTTGACCTTTTCTTTCAATAATACAGAACCTTTACCTTTAATGACAGTTGGAGTGTCATTTCCAAATGATGCATTCTTTTCTTTTTCTAAAGCATTATATAAATGAAGTTTCTCTTTATCACCTGTCATGTTTGGAGAACCTGCTGTCGATGTACCACTGATTTTCTTGTCCTTCTGCATACAGAGTTATGCCACATATTTCTAATTTAGATTCCTTCTTTGTCCATACCTTGGGATTTAATGGTGTTTTCTCCTTTTGAAGTGATGCCTGAAATTTTCTCTTGCATTTAGATTGTTCATGACCAATGTTGTTACAACTCGAACATTCTTGTTTATTTTCAAGAGGAGAAAAGTTATTATAGGAACTTTTCTTGATTCCTATTACACTCTTTTGATTTCGTGCTTCTCTAGTCATGATGGTTTTGTAAGCAACACATTGAGTAGCCTTATGCTGAAAGTTATGACATGAAAACATTTGCCCATTAAAGAAGGTTTTGCGATCATAGAATCTTTTGGCATTGTTTACCTGTTGGTTGAAGCTTCTAGTGATATTCATCCTTGGAGTAAATTAGGTATGATTTACCTGATGAGTAATTTTATGCCTTTGTTGACGATTGGCATACTGTTGACTAGTATTTTCTCCATCAAGATAGCTTCTGGTGGAGGCTCACGGCTTCTGTGATTGATATGATTCTTCAATATATATAAGACCTATATTTATCATTAGGGAATGCTGAACTTTGATGATTTCATTTAAATTTTCAGATCCTTTAGCAAATCTAAGGTTAAGAGATTTTATATTCTCAAGTTCTTTTCTTAGACCCAAAATTCCACATTCTAGATTTTCATTGTGCTTTTCTCTTTCAGTGAGTTGGTGTGTCAACGTATCGATGATCATATTCTTTTATTCTAAGCAGATTTTGAGTATAGTAATTTCTTCAAGAAAGTATTCCTCTTCTAAGGTATCCAAAAAATAATCATTGTCATAAGCATGAGTAGTATATAATCTTGGTCAGTTTCATATTCATCACTATTGGATAAGCCATCACTATCTTGATGCGTATAGTAACTCCTTCTATTCACAACCTGTTTTCTATTTCCTTTGGCATATTCCTTTCCTTTTTCATATTTATCTTTATCAGGACATTTGGCAGCATAATGGCCGACTCTACCACAAGAAAAGCATTTGAAAGATAACTTACCTCTGAATCTTCCGGAACGTGATTCAAGCTTCTTGACAAAATTTATCTCATCTAAAGTAGCTTCCGTTATCTCTTCACCCAGATTCTTCATACAATTAACAATCTCATATATACGTAAAAAATAACTAGAAAAACTCTCATCACTTTTCATCTTAAGAGTTTCATAATGAATTCTGAGAGTTTGAAGCTTATCACATTTTAGTTGAGAGTCTCCTTCATAGCTCTAAATGATTTTGTCCCATATCTCTTTGGCTATCTTCAACTACATGACTTTGAACAATTCTGATTCTGACAGACTTCCCAATAACGTATTGACAACTTTGGCATTGCTTTCATATAACTTCTTACTTACAGAATCTGTAGGAAATGCTACTGGACGTTGATATCCTACTTCCAAAATTTCCCAAACATCGGCTCCAAGCAATTGTAGATAGGATATGGTTCTTATTTTCCAATATACTAAGTTGCTCCCAATGAATATTGGTGGTCTGATGGATCCCATGCCTTCGTGATTATTCATCTTGAAATATCTTCCTTCAAGTGATCAAGCTTCTTATGAAGGACCTGCTCCGATACCAATTGTTCGAAATAATACTGAGAGGGGAGGTGAATCAGTATTATCAGATAAATAATTTTTCGTTTCCCAAACAGATTTATATACGCTACTTATATGAAGTGAACTAGTGTGTACACGCTACTATGATTAGTGAAACCAACATATACCCAAAGAACTTGTGATTTAGTTAATTTATCATGTGTTGATGTATAACCAGTGCATCTGTAACTTATTAAACAGTGCAGTAAAAATAAAATAAACCATCACACATAAGAAACACATATCAACACGAAGATTTAAGGTGGAAACCCATGTGGGTGAAAACCACTTGCTGTTATCATCTCTGTCTTCTTTTAATAATAAGAAAACATGTTTACAATCTTTTACTAGTGCAGACTCATACTAGTACGCAGACACCCACCTGCAGAAGGCTACAACCTTCTCTCATTTTCCAACTTCCACTAGAAGGGAGCTACAACCCCCTAGCTCTTGTACTAGCCAATGTGTTTACTAGTATGTAGGCACCACCCTACAGAAGGATACGAACTTCTCTCTTCATTGAGGGACCACGTTTCATAAATTTTAAGACTGGGTGCTCATGGTACAAATCAATACACATGAAGGCCTTGTTTCATCAAATTTTCATACTGGACCCATTAGAGACTTTGAAACTCAAACTGCATCAACCAACAATCATTTAATTTGAACAATCATATCACTGTCACCATAACACTGTGCTGAACCCAGAAACTTACATCATCATTTAGAACCAATTGCATCCTCAAAAATCATGCATCAGAATGTATACTCTACTTTATTGAACCCAACCTGCGTGTAAATGCTACTTCCTTTAATCAAACCTCATTATACCTTTAAAACTACTGAAACATAAAACTTCTAAATCACGTCTATACCAACCAACAATATATCGAACACCTACTGTCAATTTACATACCCTTACACGGGCAGTGGAAGAGATCACCCTTCTCACTTATACAATCAATTAATCAGATATTAAGCTCCTTATGCATTCAGTTTTACATTCAGATCTAAGAATACTACATTGGCAAACAACAATAAAACAATAGTACTAATTAAATAGATCAGTCATCTCTGAACAACATACTTTTCTTTTGGATACACTACTTGGAAGAGCCAAATCGATGTGTATACACAACTTCATCAAAGCGAACCAGTGTACAATTCTAAAAATATTATCTCATAACTTCACTGTTATTCCAGACTTCAGACAAACCCAGATCATGACATTCAAAGAATAAAACAAGTGTACACAATTTGATCTGGCCCAACCAATATTAGATCATTCAATGATAAGTCATTTCAGGTCTCATGATCCTAATCCAACATTGAATTCAAGGTGTACAAAATATGACAAATCAAATCACCAACATAGTCTCTACAATATAAAATATACTTCAGATAGAAGTATTCCTTAGAAACCATTTTCACTTGCACACATTGGCCTGATGACCTTCTCCTCCTTATATAATTTTATGCCTATATCAATACCTCAGACCAAAACCACTTAGGACCCATGGTCTTCTTGGGTGGGATCAAATAGTCATTACTCCACTCAATATTGTGGGCTAATACCATGGTATTGTCCTCTAATACTCTCTACTATTGAAATTCCTTGATTTTCAACCTGTAGGCACTTTTCTTCTTGGAGGAGTGCATGTATATGTATATGCACTTTTTTCTCTTTGAACCTACGTGTATATTTTGTTTTGACTAAGTGGACCTACGTATACATCTTAAACTACTTTTCACCATCCCTTACCTTCAAATTCTTCAGTTTGATTAGTAGACTTTAGTTCCATCTTCCCGTTCTTTTGTAGCAATGCCCTTTTACATCTGAATGGATTTGTTACAGTGTGGGTTTCCTTTCATCAAAATTGTATTGACCTATGAGTGAGTTGCCATCAAGGACAATACTTGCATCACAATGCCAACACTTGGAAGTGTTGACACTGCTCCCAATCGACCTGTAACTCACTCTCACCCTCTCCCTCGATAGTGAAAGAATCATTGACACAAGCGACACTTACACTAACCAAGCACGCGAACCTCACTTCTTGAAGACAAGAAAACCACTCTCCTGTGCTGACAAGCAAGAGTTGGTGCAAATCCTTAAGACAATGGTAACCGAGCCATCATACCGGATGGGAATCCCACACCAAATAGTGTGAGGTTTAGTTGGGACTTCATACTGGAGTGATCACTTGAATGTTGGTGGGTCCAACACCATGAACATTTATGGCACTAGAAGGAGGCATCTAGTTGTACATGGCTTAAATTCCCCTCACACTCACTCATCAAACATCTGGTCAAGGCAGTGATTCGCACTCCCTCTCACCTACACTTGACTCTACAATTGGTTACTCCTCACCTCCCAGAATGGAACACGATATTCCATATCAACACGTTCACTTTGTCCATCCCATCACTTTCCAGTTCACGAAAGTAGTTGGACTCATCCTAGGCATAAAACACCTTCCATACGCATCAAAGAAGTCAAAATCCACTCCCACGAGAGTTGTTGTGTCATCGGTGCAAGAAGTCCTTGCCACACTTGAAGGTTTAGCTGAATCTATTGAAGATGGGGAGGAACCTTCATTCTTTCGACAAGGTGAACAAGCCACTCTTGTGATCTTGGGATCAGACTCTGGTACAGGAGGCAGAGGGGAAAGAAACGATGGAGGTGGAGGCAGAGACGAACCAAGCAGACTCAGAGTCGGAACCATCGGACTTTGAAAGAGAGGAAAATGATGAAGAAGAAGAATAGATGGCTGACCCAAATCTTGAATGGATGACTCAGGGACCATTGGCTCTCCTGGATTTTCTGCACAAGATGACGAAGCGAACAACGTGAAAGAACATCAAGTTCAACTCTAACATAATGGTGAAGGTAGAAGATCATTTTGACAACTTCTACCTGCAGCTGCAGACCCTTGAGGTATGAAATGACGATGTAGCCTGTAGATTGTTCCCATGTACCTTGTACGGTCACACAGCTACGTGGTATCAGGCCTTCCACCAAAATCCGTACAAAACTAGGATGAATTCTAACGCATGTTCCTTGAAAATTTTGCTGATGACAAGACCCCAAGTATGTTACCTAAAGAATTGGGTAGCCTGAAGATGGAGGGGAAGGAAAAGGTAAAAGATTTCAACCAGAGGTTTACATGCATATTTAAAAAAATTACAGCAGAAACCAAGCCTCATGACTCCATCATTGTTGATTACTACATGTCCACACTACCGACTAGTATTATGTAGTTCATCAAGCGAGTTGTGAAACCAACACTCTTGGAAAACTTCAAAGAGGTTATTTTTGTCAAAAAATACCTGCGTACGATTGGAGTCATCAAGGTTGATGAACCAACAAATTAATACAAAGACGTGAGAAGGAAGTCCCAAGTGATGGCAAGCAAGGGTAGAGACAAGGAAGAAAATGATATTGAAACCCTCAATTGCCTCATCAAGAACTTAAAAACTGAAGTGTTTGAGCATAAACAATGGAAAACAAACACATTTGCAATGAGCTATCGGCCTAGACAGAGACAGGGAAGCAACTCATCGGAAAACAACTAGTCCACTCAAGAAAATTCACAAAGCTCCATGTTCAATGTCGATCAGTGTGCAAATCTCGAGTTCTGTTTGTTCCACAAAGAACATCCCCCTGAGAACTTCTGTGTGGACTGGAAGTGAGTCGAAAACTCTATATATAGTCATACACTAGATGTAAAGAGTAGTATGCAGAAGCAGTCGGATGACAAAGATTATGATAGAGGTATTTCACTTTTTGAAGCATCAAGTTCTGGGCATGTGGTGAATGCATATGAGTGCTCACAAGCAGTGTCGAAGAAAAGCACCGAGAAGCATCCCCCAAGAAAAAATCACCATTACAATATTAGGAGTAAACGAGCTCCCCCTACACTTTGGGAAATGCAATAGAAGATCAGACTGCTAATAAGGAAGGCTGATCCACCAAATTTTCCAAAGTAGAGAAAACAAGACAAGTCTAGGAAGATAGCAGCGGGCAAGAGTACTTCCATGAGTAGCAAACGAGAAAACACTCTACCAAAGAACACGGACATCTATTCTACCCCGGACACTTCAGTAAGTCTACCACCTTTGGACTACAACATTGTTGATGACATGAAGAAAAATTAGCAAACATCAGTTTGTTCGAGTTGGCTAATATCCAGAGTCAGTGAGATATCCTACTACACGCACTGGGACAGACAACAACAGACAAATCAACCTCTACCAACAAGGGAGAAAGCACACCTCCCGGATCACTTTCCACTGTGCTCAAGACAATCCGGATGGAAGAAGGATAATCAGGTTACCCCCCATTCATGCTATCTTTTCAAATTTTCAACTGCAATGTTTATAACTGTCTAGTTGATTTTGGTGTGACATCCAATGTCATGCCGATCTCCATTGCGAAAAAGATCAATGCATGATGGAGCGAAACATCCGCGTGAATCATCCAACTTGATCGAACATCGGTAAAAGACATTGGTGAACTACGAGATGTGATCATCTGACTACATCATGATGGTCGAGTCCACCAATGCATAAAAAAAGTGGTTGTAACCATCCCAGAAGCATACGGTCTTCTACTCAACAGAGATTGGTCCAGTAACCCTATTGGATATTTTTCTATAGACTGGTCTCACATGTGGCTTCCGTACAAGCGAAAATGCAACCAAATCCCAGTAGAGTTTGACAAGTACATGAAGCATAATGTCACTCCCCTTAGTGGCGAGAATGAAGCATTGGCCTTCGCAAAACTCATGTTTCACAACTACCTACTCGAAAAAACATTGGAGTGTTATCTTGCATGGCCAACTCCAACCTCCTCAGACACAGAGTTGGGATTCCTTCCTTGCCCAACTGACGGTAATGAAACTTGTACAATTTATTTCTCTAGTAGTAGTAGTAGCAACAGTAGCAATAGTAGTACTAGCATGCGAAACGATTCGTGTATAAACGAGTTGTGGGCCATGAGTCCTGACAAACCAGAAACACATAATGACTCAAGGACCAAGTGGTACCTTAGTCATCCAAAACAACAGACAATGCATGATTTCAAGTTGTGTGAAGTTCAAAGGCACAAATAATGATGTTGAGCATGAAGCACTGAGGTTGAACACACAAAGGACCAAAACTATGAATGAATGGAGTAACCTGGGAACCTATCATGATCTGAAGATAACTAATCTTGGTACAAACTATACGCTGTGACAGCGACAAAAATTTGATCACTTCACTAAACAATACCGAGATGGGTCTACATAGGCAGATGATCACTTGAGTAAACACTACATGGAAGCAATCCAACTCAGGATTCCAGGTAAAGGAGGAGACAAGCCATTGCAGCAAAGACCAGGTAACACATACGTGTTGTTTTCACTCCTTATACGGAAAAAATTGACTAACATTTTGGATGATTGGATTACTTACAAAGTTTTTCATCATACTTGGTTTTCTAATTTGATTCTTGCACTTAAGAAATCTGAAAAAATCTTCTTACGAATTGACTTCAAAACTTTGAACCCGTCCCAGAATAAAAACAACTACCTCCTTCCATCATCTAAGCCCATGTTGCATGCAGTACCCTAAATAGTGATGTTGTCTTCACTTGAAGGTCTTCTAGAATGCCACTGAGTTCTGGTAGCGGAGCCTGGTGGACTTGCATTGGTCTATGAGAAGCTTGTCCTGCACACGTATCATTCGAAATCACTAAGAAGAAGGATTGACAACCTTCGTGCCAACAACCAAGATCTTAAACATTATTTTTAGTAGGTCAGGTCGCACCTGTGCCATGTACATAGTCTGCTTGCTGATTGTTGTTTTCATTTGGTTTCTTTTGCTTATTGCCATTGCTTTCACTTTGTTTGATTCTAGCTACTATTTTTGTTCACGTTTGTTTTTTTTGTTTGATATATTACTATTTTTGTTTCTGGAAATAAGTGCTTCCAACTACTACGTTTTGGCTTTTGAATAGAGTATGTGGCTAAAATTTGAAGAGACTTGTGACACTGTAGTACTTGGCGAGTCTTGTGTCTATCTTCTCTATTCTTGGTTATAACCTTCGACCAATGAAGTTTTTACATAAAATATGAACCACCTGCAAGGGAAGTTTTGGTCTAACCATGAACCTCTGTCCACACTGGGAAGCCCCATGCCTATAATCAACCTTATTCTTTGTGTGCTCAAGCTCATCCAAGTAGTAGAAATGGAGAAGGGGAAAATATAAAAGAGAAAACCTATGTCAGAGGTCTTACATGCTTCTCTGAAGTAAAAGCCTCTTATGCTCTCAATAATTTGGGATCCCTCTTCTGCCCAAAAAATAAATAAGTGCCTATGCATAGTCCTCTTGAAAGATACAAATGCGAAAGAAGAAAAGGTTTCCTATAGAGAGAGGCGAAACACGCAACTCCACCGAGGTTCTAACTAGGCTTGTTGGCAGTGGAGCAATGTGTGTGTTCCTGCGTGACTCCACTGGGGTACTTTCCAGGCCTGTTGATAGCAGAACAACACGAGAGATGAAAACTTATACTCTGAAAATGTTCAACTCGCAAGTTAAACTACCCTTCCCGGATTCGAAACAATGTGATCAAGCTGAACTATTGATTGTGTTTGACTGAGTTGGAGAAATAAAACCATTTATGTCCATGGGGTAAGTGGGGAAGCCAAAGTAACCTGCACAACAATTGAATACTCCCTAAAAGATCAAGGCCCCATGCAAGCAATGAATTGAAATAGAGAAGTTGGATTTCTACTAGTGTGTCACCAAGTGTTGTAGCAGCTACAACCACCCTCCAAAATTTTGGCCTTCACCTACTTTCAGAGCCCCCCTTGGGAGTTTCACTTGATGAATTCACACGTTGGGGTTCACTTTGTGAGCTCGTGTGAGTCCTTACATCTGCCTTTCTTGCTCATTTCATTCAAGTTTTTCCATGCTAGTGTCTAAGTCATGCTTTTGAGCATGTTCTGGTTATGCTCAAAGTCTTCACTTCGTATGTGCTTGTTGTGTTTGCTATGAAAGCATTTGTCATACTCACACACAGAGTCACATTCACTATCACACATGCATCATCTCGATCAATGAATAGTCAATCACAAGTGTCGGGCTTGTCACTTCTATCATCGATCAGTCGTGTTGAACATGTGTGTCTCGATGGTTTGGGTCGTTTCTTCATCGAGTCATGTGAGTGTATGTTCATATGATCACCTATGCATATTTCAATCATTCACACACTTAGTCATTTTTCTGAATTTCTGATGACTAGAACCCCCTCTGAAAGCTAGACCATTACCCCACTTTCGACTTGATTGACTGTCAACTAGAATAGCACAAAAGCACCAAGCTATTCTTTTCAAGCTGCCCTACCCCCAAGAAATTCAATCAACCCTCATGCTGGCCACCTGGACAGTCGGACCCGAAAGTCACCCTGGGACTGACTTCCCTAAAAAATTACGCAGAGGCAACTGACCTTACACTTAGCTGATTAAGGAAATTGTGAAAATAGGTTTGACAGGCACCAAGTTCCCGTCCTTGTCTCCCTCAGAAAATTGTGTAGCTTTCCCAGTCACGCATCCCGACAGTCGATTGATTGTTCATCTCAGAAATTATGAAGTGTTCATGAGTAGGCCTTCCCCTGACCGTTAGTCAGATCAGCTCAAAATTTTTGCAGAGATGATCAGCAAGCTGGTCTCTTGGTCGTAGTGTAGTTTCCCTTGCCACCAACTCCTAGTAGTAGACAACCAATTCCCTCCAGGAATTGCACAGTTTCTGCTACCAAAGACTGAGCAGCCAACTGTTAGTTCCCTCTTGGAATTTCATAGTTTTGGTTGCCAATGACCGACATAGCCAACTTCTAGTTCGCTCTGGGAATTGTGCAGTTTTAGCTGCCACTGACCCCAGCAGCTAACTTCTAGTTCCCTATGGGAATTGTGCTGTTTTGGCCGCTAGTCTCCCAGGAATTCCTCCTAGAAACTGCGCAGTTTCTTCTTGTTGACCCTTCATGCAACCCGACCAATTCCTTTGGAAAATTGCACAAATATGACTGTCCATCCCTCATTACCCCTTTGTTCGAAAAACTGCGCAAACTATCCCTGCTTTGCCTTCATACAACCCAGACTGTCCCTCCCAAAATTTGCGCAAATTTTCCTCCCAGCCGAGCCAGAACTCGCAGACAGACAATGTTCACTCAGATTTCCCGTCTCCATCAGTCAGTGAATCTTGCACAATTTTCATCAACACTTCCTGGAGCCACCATCCCTCTTAACAACCTTGCTTCCTCTACCAGTCACTAGAATCTGTAATGATCATGTGTCAATGTAGACTAGGAGGTTTTGGATTTGATGCCATCTTGTCATGAGTGACTGCAGGTACAGGTACACCAACAAAGATGGCAAGACAAAAAATGGGATGAACGAAGGGAGAAAATACAGAAGGAAAGGCTCACCAATAGAAAAACGAATGATGCATGTGAAATAGATGAACGCGACGAACATGCACCTTCGCGAATAGATGTACCTGTCAAGCGTTCCAACATGCAAGCAAGGAACAACATATTAAAGCTTCATTAAGCGAACGAAGGACCATCGAAGACTCTGCACAACTCACAATGTGGAGGTGAAGCTATGGTACACCATGAAGACATCCATCACCTAGCAGCACTATAGCTCAACATGCACTCCAACAGTAGCACGAATGTACAAACATTGTCATGTCAATTCATGTCGAGTCATGTCACCCACATCTCCACTATGGGCTTGTTGTCAATCAATGTGATGTAACATGGAAGTTCAAGACACCCACTTGTTGAACAAAGAGTCATGTAAGTTGAAACATCATGGAAGTCAAATGATCATGAGGGTAGTTGAACAACCACAAGGGTTAGTTTCACCCTTGGCTATAAATACCCCCTCATATTTACATGTAAAGGACTTTTTCACCCCATCTCCTCCCACATAGCCAAGAGAGTCTGTAATATTTTCTTTATGGAGTAAGTAGTGGGTCCAATGCCCCGCACTGGGGGTTAGTGATGTATGGTGTAATGAAGCATCTTGGAACTTTCGCTTAATTCATAATCCTACTAACAAGCCAACACATTTCCACACATGTAGTATATCTGTTGTAAGACTGATCTTTAACACTTGTAATGCATGTTGCTTTAATCTGTGTTCTACATCTGAACTACTTCATTTTTTGTAATGCATGATCTATTAATGGAAATGTGTTGTATATGCTGTTAACGCTGTCTCCCCCATGTGGACTGCTCTCCCAGACATCAGAGAAAATGTTCACATGAAGCTTGTTGTGATAACCATTGTGCTCGTTCGGATTGGTCCATTGATTGTTGTACGTGTTATCTTACCTTGCATGTTGTTACTGCCACATCCATGTGGACTACTCCTCTAGAAGCTGTGCATGTCTTATTTTATTGTGTGTTCCTAGCAGTGCTGGGACTGCTCCCAATCGACCTAGAACTCACTCTCACCCTCTCCCTTGATAGTGAAAGAGCCATTAACACAAGTGACACTTACAATCACTAGGAACACGAACCTCACTTCTTGAAGACAAAGAAAACCACTCCAATGTGCTGAAAAGTAAGAGTTGAGGCAAATCCTTAAGACAATGGCAATTGGGCCATCATACCGGATGTGACTCCCACACCAAATGGTGTGAGGTATAGTTGGGAATTCATACTGATCTGATCCCCTGAATGTTGGCGGGTCCATCATCGTTTCTACCAACCAAACCCGAACCTGAACAACAAATAGACACAACAGAGTTACACTGGAGGGACATCCTACCCTGCTTATGCTGTGGAAATTTATGAAATCAACCTTAGGTCTAGGAGAGTGCTCCTAGATAACCAAAATCCATCTGCACCTAGGGAGAGTGAGGAGGAAAGAGAAGAAGGTATGCTTAGAGTGAATCCACCACCCCTTCCTGAAAGATTAACCCATCTAGTCCAACATACCTCAGAAGAGAATGAACTTCTGGGTGAATTGAAAAATCTATGTTTCAAAATCCCAGTCCTCCAAGTTATCAAAGATGTACCTATTCACAACAATTTGATTAAAGAAAAGTGTTTCAAACATCCAAGGAGGTGAAAAAGAGACACCCCTAACATTAATGTCATTGGAAAACTATTTGAATTAATGCTGGGGAAGGTAATTTCCAAAAGTATTTAGACCCTAGAAGCCTGTAGTAGATGTAGAAATACTTGGCACCATTGTCCCCCATACCTTGATTGATCTTGGGGCTACCATTAATCTAATGACTAAGGACACTATGCTCAAGCTCAATCTCCAGGGATCATTATGAAAGACCATGACAATTTTGCCGCTTGCAAACTAATCCACAGTAGCCCATGAGGGGATTGTTGAGAATGTGATGGTCTCCATTGACTCCTGGGAATACCCTGCAGACTTCTTAGTTCTCCAGCCTAAGACCAAATTTAATGGTTATCCTCTCATACTTGGGAGGCCTTGGTTAGCCACTGTCGATGCCTACATAAGATGGAGGGGTGGAAATATGACTCTAAAAAATGGGCATCTATCCAAGAAATTGGTCATGTACCCACCTACTCAGCCATCTCTAGAACATGACTTACGTTTATGGCTAAAAGAGGAGGAAGGAGATGAATCCTACTCTTCCCAACTCTATACCCATAGAAAATTTTAGGGGTGAATCTTAGCCCAAAAGCGAAATTTAAAGGGTTTTATATTTTGGAAGGGTGAATTTTTTATATTACAAACATTTTATATAGTTAGCCAAAGCTTTATTTAGAAAATAAATAGTTATTATATTTTAGGCCTAAAAAATAAGGGGGATAAACAGTCCAAAAAATTGATTCGCCTCATTTCGAAGTTGGATTTTATTGCAATAACCCCGATTTCTAGTTTGGAGGTTGGATCTGCTTGCAATGGCCCCTATTTCCAATTTGGAGGGTGGATCTGCTTGCAATGGCCCTGATTTCCTGGTTTGCAAGTCGTATTTGGTTGCAACGGTAGATTTCCCGGTTTGCGGAATATTCAAGTTTATTTTTGTTCTCCTTTGGGAGAGTCAGGTGCGGTTTTTCTTAGATTAGCACCAAAAATGGAGGAGAGTAGGTGGAAGACTCTTTTGAAGATTCAGAAGGTCAGGAGAGTTGCCTCTTATTTTGGATTTTATGGTTCTTCACTGGCCTAGTGTATGCCTACACAAACAACAGGTTTGGCTTGCATTTCTATTTTTGTAATCCTCTTGCTTATGTATGGAGGTTGGGTGTTCATGCTCAATTTATTGTTGCATGGTTGGCCAGGGTTAGGGTGCCAATATTGAAGTTAAAACATATTATTTTCTTCCATATCTTGATATTTGCTATTCCAAAATGCTATGGTTCTGAAATGGTCAAGAGAGAAGCCATTACATTAACCTACATCCATCCCCTTCGCAACTAAAATCTTGGAGCCCTAGTTTCTCTTCCTACTCGTTGATTATTCCACAGATGAATCTTCGTAGGTTCTTTTATTTATTCTGAAGATCAAATTTGGAGCAAGTTGGGATTGTTGTATGCAAGTAAGATTTATCACATAATTTATATTCCTTCCTCTTTCCCCTTTCTGTTGTTTGTTTTATTCCTTTTAGCTTACAGATGTTTTCATGGGCAGGGGTTTGTTCCTCTTAGAGATATTTCTGGATTATTTTTAGGGCAGTCGTAATGCTTTTTCTTACAATGGTTTTGGTAAAGTAAAAAACATGACTTCATTGTTACTTGAATTTGGTCGAAAATTGAAACAACAACCATTCCCATGTCATGCAAATTCACCTTTATGGATAGCGGATTGTTGTGCGACTTATGCATATTTACATAGTTGTGCGTGTTGAATTCAATTATTGTTTGAACTTTGAGTCGTTTAGGTTGCAACAGTGAGGTCTATATAGTAAGCAATCATTAAAATAATGAGAATTTGCAATGAAAATCACGGAATAAATGTCCTATGTAGAGCATCCTGTCCGAGTCATTTAAGATTTGTGATTTACAAAGAAATTATGCAGTAATGTTGTTCACAATTATAAAGCTTCAAGATGACGAAGCAACGGGGAGAATCAAATAGTCTCTTTAATTTCTTAAAATTATAATTGTGAATTGTTCAGATGTTTTTAAAAAGGTTTACCCACTTTCTAGTAATTCTGTTGATTTTATTATGTCTATCAGAATGTTTTATTTGGTATTAGTACTTTATATGCTACCTCAAACGGATTAACAGTCTGTTTTGTGTTAGTAGAAAATATTTCATGCCTTAAGATTCCCCCTGGAAAATCAACACAGGGGATTTAATTGTTTATCCCTTAATATTTTCGCTGCAAGTCAAATTTAACAGAGCACGTCAAAAGCCAGAGGGAAATTAATTGTTCAGATTTGAACACATAATGGAAAATTACATAGTAATCTCTCAATGGATAAACAAACATCGGGAAGGGGAGATTTTATTTGAACCGCAGCTAGTGTGCATAAGGGAGCCTTTGTTAGTTAAAATTGGTTGATGCTTTATTTGTTTGAATGCATGAGGGGGTTGAAACTTGGAATCAATAGTAAAATACATTTTTCCTGTTTTTCTTTAAGATAAATTTGAATTCTATTCTGAATATCTAGTTCAATGAGTGTGTTGATCTTTTAATTGTGTGAATGCAAGTAGGGGTTGAAAGTTGAAACTGGGAATTTAGGATAAAATTTTGTGAAATTTTTCTTTGAGGTGACTCTGAATTCTATTTTGAATATCAAGGGATGCCACCTTTCAAGCATTACACTTCAATCTCACACTTCAAGCTCGCAACATTTGGGAACCAACTCGAGGTTCACTTTGGAAATTTACTTGTTTAGAGTTCAAGAGTCGAAGATTTTTATTTGTTTCCCAGAGTCAATCTACATATAATTTCATGAAATGAGGACACATTTGGGAAATGGTTGTGATCTTTGATTTGGTAAAATGGCATTGGTCAATTGCCTTTATCTATGTTCAAGGAGTCTTGTAGTTATGCGCTAGTAAAGTTGGAGCGCTGATTGCAAGGCTCACCTATAGCAATGTAAGGCAATGATCTTTAGATGCTTTTGGAATCCGTGCTTGCGAAGCCTTTATTTCAAAATAAACATAAAACCTTAGAAGGAAATATATTTTTGAGATGCACATATCACTTATCAATAACTATAGACACAGGTTTGGAGACTTTGATCCCATGAAAACAAATTCTCAAAACCTGAAAAGCAGTATTATATGGCAGATTTGAAATAGCCCTTTCTTCCTCCTTGGCCTTCTGTTTCTGTGGCATGTGAAGCTCCTTGTCGATCAACCATGCCTGGCAAGACTCTGTTTCAAGGACTAGATCTTTTGGGAGTTAAAAAGAGAGGGAAGTGGATTCGGTCATGGATACTAATAGATAAAAATAAGAGTTCTCAAGTTTTGGAGGTAGATAAATTAACAATAATGAAGCATTGTGACTTGTCGGCTAGGGATCTCCATCTTATGGATCCATTATTTGTATATCCTTCCACTATTCTGGGACAAGAGAGAGAAATTGTTGTGAATCTAGAATAGATAATGTGTATAATCACAACTAATGAAGTACTACTGTTAAATTCATTGGAAATCTATATTCTACATTATGTGGCAGAACTTCAGAGGCGTCTAAATGTTAGAAGTGACATAGTTAACAATACGTGGCATTCTAGATAACAAGGAAGCTCAAGATTTCCACTAGTGTCAAGTAGACAAGAACTGAGGGATGATGCCATGTCTGGTAGCACATAGTCTAGCCAAAAAAAATCAATTAGTGATGCTAAAATTTATAGTGGTTCATCTGCAGATGATTTTCCCTTTGAATTCAGGGCACTGGAGGTTGCTTTGGAGGCAGCTTGCACATTTCTAGAGACCCAGGCATGTAACAAACTTGTTTATATTCTCATATCCTAATTGTTGTACCTTTATTGGTTGTGAAATATGTTTAGTAATACTTTAACTCATTTCTTGCCTGATTTCTTTTCTGGATCTCTCTCTCTCTCTCTCTCTCTCTCTCACACATTTTGATAGATGCATGCACACACATATGTTCATACCATGCATGTATTTTCACTTTCTCTACTATGTGCAAAGAGCACATGGGATTTGGCCAAAAGCTGAAGGTTCAACTGCAGTGAAATGTTGGCAAAAACTATCAAAAAATGTAGTGGAACAGAAGTGTAGAAACGTAGCTGGAAATGTTAAAAGTGTCAATTTAATTTGCAACAAATTCCTTCACATTCAAATGTGTGAAGGCCAATAGTAAAGGATAATGTAATATTCCCATCTAGAGGCTATTTTATGTTCCTACTTCTTGAAGTTATTGTGTTTGACATGTTTAGTCAATTTGTATATGAAATATAAGGCTTAACTTTTGATACACGCTCATGTAAAGTTGGTGAACAATTGTATATTTTGAGATTACTTCTTATATTGACATAAAAAGTTGTTTTTTTTCGGATTTTCTTAATAGGTGAAAAAAATCACTGAGTCTACTCCCAAGCCAAACCATACTTGGGCTTTCTATCAAGCCAAATTAACTCCATCCTCAGTCTGACTCTCTATCTATGAGTCAAACTTGCCAAAAGTGAGTTGATTTTATGAGTACTCGTGGGCATGTATCTTGTTTTCAGCTATTAATATAAATAAGGCTGCATTTCTAGATCCCATTTGTGTTCTTATCTCTGTCAAAAATTTATTTCTTTTAGAACACTAAGTGTGCTATATTTATTATAATTTTATCATTTTGGGATCTTACAATCTCCAACCACACAAGAACAAATTTCCTAAGAAGGTAAGCTCACCAACTCAGGCCAGCCTAGTCTCTTATCAACTAGCTGCAAGAAACCAAAACTCCATTCCGGATATCTTTCTGAATTGCCAAGGCATCCTTTTATGCTTCTCCTCCACCCTACTCCAAGTGGTGATATAGTTACTCCATAAGTATGTGGCCACGATATATAGGCCAATGAATGGATAGAATCTCCAACAACCTCCACCCAAGAGATAAGGTTAATTTCACCGACCACATGAGGACATGACCAATTACATGAAGACCATGGCTGTCAGATCATCTCTAATCGCCATTGACGAAGGCCACCAGCTTTTGGATGAGCATGTAAACTTGGTCTAGGTTTCCTTTGGAAACGCCTTCTAAGGGCATCCCTATATTCCAAGCACCTTTTCTCTGTGGTACTCTTCCACTTACTAATGTGGACACACCCTTTGAACTACTTTCTAGTGTGAACATACCACACAATGACAAAACATAGCATTTAAACTCTTTTTTTTTGTTGTTAAGCATGGCATTGGTGTTTCTTCCAAGCTGGAAATAGTAGATATAGGTAATGTAACATATGTTTTTTAGATTTTATTTCAAGTACTAGTCATATTAGACGAAGGCCACCAGCTTTTGGATGAGCATGTAAACTTGGTCTAGGGGCATCCCTATATTCTAAGTGTCTTTTCTTTGTGGTACTCTTCCACTTACTAATGTGGACACACCTTGTGCACTACCTTTGGATGAGCATGTAAACTTGGTCTAGGTTTCCCTTGGAAACTCCTTCTAATCGCCATTGATGAAAGCCACCAGCTTTTGGATGAGCATGTAAACTTGGTCTAGGTTTCCCTTGGAAAATCCTTCTAAGGGCATCCCTATATTCCAAACGTCTATTATCTGTGGTACTCTTCCACTTACTAATGTGGACACACCCTGTGAACTACTTTCTAGTGTGAACATACCACACAATGACAAAACAAAGCATTTAAACTCTCTTTTTTTTCCGCTGTTAAGCATGGAATTGGTGTTTCTTCCAAGCTGGAAACAGTAGATATAGGTACTGTAACATATGTTATTTAGATTTTATTTCAAGCACTAGTCATATTAGATGTAGTTTTTATGTATCAGAGTCTGTTGTATCAATTGAGCTTGACATATTTATTTTATCTGTTGAGTTTTGTAAAGAAGTAACTTTTCTTCATTTTGTTTCTTACCATTTCTTTTGCACTTTGAGCTGACTAAAATTAGTTAATGGCAAGAAAAGACTTTTTATCATGATCAATGAACTTCCAACTATTTTTGAGGTTGTTACTAGAGCTACAAAAAAGCAACCAAAAGAAAAAACTACTATAACCAACAATAGTAGCAGCAAGAACAAGTCTCGTATAAAGGTGAGGAATTTTTTGATCATGGAGTTGCCCTGTTTTTCTCTTTTTTAAACAAAAAATAGATAAATCACATAATAGTAAATTTCTGAGCAGGATGCCAATGGCACTATATGCTTTCTTGTTCTTTTGCTGGTGATTTATAATTTATGTTCAATATTTTTCATGAGTTGCTTATTCAAGTAAAAACAACATTTTTTTGTTCAGGCATGAGCATCTAAATCTCAAGCAAAGCCATCAAAGTTACCACCACCTAAAGATGAGGATGATACGTTGGATGAAGAGGAAGACGATGAGCATGGTGACACACTTTGTGGAGCTTGTGGTGAGAATTATGCCTCTGATGAATTTTGGATCTGTTGTGATATGTGTGAGAAATGGTTCCATGTCAAGTGTCTTAAGATTACTCCTGCGATAGCTGAACACATTAAGCATTATAAATGTCCATCTTGCAGCAACAAAAGGCCCCGAATTTAATGGATGGCCGAGGGGATCTTTAATTCAAATTAACAGGTGATGACTATCTCTAATGTTTCTACCTAGTGGTTTCGGATGCAGAAGTGTCTGCAACCCTTTTGGTTTGTTACTTGCACTCAGAAGGCTTCCAATTAAGCTCCAGGCTATCGCAAGCTGAGACCTATTGGAGGTGGTCAATGTTTTTCATTCAACCTCGAATGTTAGGAGTGATGGTTCTGATCCTCAGACCTATTAGCTCTTGGATCTTCTCTGCTAGGGCCAGATGTTGATTTACTTCATGCATTGTATCTATTTTTGGGATACCATTTGTTCTCCCACTTTGTATGGACATATTGTACTGAAAAGTCCCTTTGACCTCCTTTGTGGTCATTAGTTGGACATAAATATAATTATTTTATCTTATCCTATCTGTAGGAATATTGGGTTAGTTGGTTGTTTGATTTTCTTGTAAGACTCAAGGCTTAAATATTCCATGTTTTAGATCTCTATATACCCGAGCCATTGGAAACTTTCTATTTAAAGAGTTGAGTCTTGTGTGATATTTGTTTGAATATTGTTTTACAATATTATAACATCCAATAATTGGTATTGTGCTGGTTTAGTTTATCATTATTCCATTGGTAATTTAAACAATCTATCTTCTGTTGCATCTCTTTTTCTTCCTCTATACAGTAGCAAAGACTTCGATATGTATTTATATGTATCTACTTTTGCATGCACGGATGTGATTTTACTCTAGCTAACAAACCATATGAGGGAAAGACCATGCCCAGAGGAAACGATACCCAGGATGAGAAAATAGCTTCACATTGATCATTAACTACTTGTGTTGTCGAAGCATAATGATGGCTTTGCCTTTTGCACCTGGGAGATTGTACCATGTTGTTTTAGTGATTTCGAAGACATCATAAAATCATGGTTGTGAAGCTGAATTTTCCGAGTTTAATGAATAAACCCTAACCTGTTATAACTAAAGATGTCCATTGTTCTACCCCCCGGCTCTATACCTTCTTTAATCGTCCAAGGATTTTTGGTGATTTGCAATGTATGTTTTTGCGTCAGCTGAATTGATTATGGTCTTGAACTGGAAGTTTGGAACATTTGAAGATGGTCATTTAACCTCTTTTCCATAAGGGTCAGAGGTAAAGTTGCCCAGAAAAAAAGAAGGGTTCACAGAACTGGTTGCTACTGTGGCAAGTTTTTCTGATGGAACATACAAAGATAACTTCAAGTTTGCAAATAATCCTCCACGTAATATTGGTTGGGAAGTTGATATCATTTGTGCCTGTAAATGTCCTTCACTAGTGATTCGAAAGCTATAGCCACATGATGGATCACAAATTATTGACGTTGATTTCTTGAGGTTTGTAAGTTCTATTGTCAATCTTTTTAACTGTTTATTAATGGCTCCTTTCCTAACTGTCAAGATTATCTATCGTCTTTTAAACATCTTGATAAAAGAAGGGTTTCTAACTTTGTTCTATGTGATCAATAAAATTCTAATTGTACAAATTAGGTAGACTTGCCTCGCAAATAATATTTGGTTCCTTCAACATGGAAGCATGGGTTCTTAGATGACGACTTAAATTCCTATCATTGGACTTGCCCTAACCTTCCAGTCATAATTATTCTAGAGTTTGTACACAATCTCACCTAATATTTGTGTATTGTAAATCTTGTAATTGTAATCTCTATGAAAGTCACGAACATGACATTTTTGCTAGCATACCTGAGACACACTATGGACACATGCATTGAAGTTCAAGGTTTTTTATCATGGGGTTAGTATCCCACGTTCTTAGTGCACCTGCAAACTGCCTATGGTATTAGAATCTATGTGATGGGCTATTGGTAGTCACACTATCCTTTGCAAAGTTCAAACCAACTTACCAACCAGCAGTGGACATTGGATTGATTAATTTGTGTATTTAAATGTGCATGGATATGTGTTGCAAGATCTGTATCATGTTCATGAAAATGTTTCGTTTTATTTCCACTATTATTTTATGGCTATGATTCAAATATCATCAATTCTCACTCTATTTCTTTTGGAGTTTTCTTTCTATGCTCGACCTTCATTTTAATGCATAAAAGTAATAGCCCTTCATTCTCTTCAATGTTCAAAATTTGTATTTGGGTTGTTGATTGTGTTTAGTTTCCTTCCTTAGCCTGTACTTAGTTATGTGTGTAAGATATTATGTATATATTGCTTGCATATTTATTAGTTATTTCCAAAATTGTTTGCTTTAATTCGTTATGTATCTGCAAACTCAAAGTTCATGTACGTCTCATATCATCATTTTAATTGTGCAAGATCAACATAAAAAGTATCATTTTTTGGCTACTTGAAATGGGATTAAACATTTGTCTTTCTAGCAAGTTGCCTAAGAAGCTAAAGTCAAAAGAATATGGACTACCAAAGAGAGTTGAAGAAGTTCAAATGTTCGTAGATTGACCAAACTGGACATGAAATTGAATAGTGTAACTCCTAAGATTGAACTTGATCCCAAGTGTTTAATTTTTATAGCAGATGGAGTGCCCCTAAAATTTTTAGTAGATACCAAAGTTCCTTTGTCAAAGAATTATTTTCTTTTATAAGCTTTGTAGGAATTTAAACTGCAAACAATATAACAAAAATTCAATATCTTCTACATAGTTGGATAACAAGAAATACTAGTCACTTTGAAGTTAAAAGTGTATTTTATAACAAGTTATATGTCTATTTAATATAATAGTTGTAAGTTGGATTAATATTTGAAAATTTGGCCGCATGGTGATATTATATCACCCTATATATATATATATATATATATATATATATATATATATATATATATATATATATAGTGGTTGAAAATGCTTTTGCATTAAACTTTGTCGTGTTGTATCCATTTTTGTCCTCATATTGATTTGGTTATTCATTGTGCATTAAATTTTGTCAATGTATCCATTATTGTCTTAACATTGTTTTGGTTATTCATAGTGGAAGAAATACACAATACCTACCTGATATCTTGTAAATTAATAATGTTTTCTAATATATTGCTCCACCTTCACTCTTCCTCGCCACCTTTATAAGGATAGGTGTAATTTATAGTTAAGAAGCCAAGTTAACAATACAATTATAAAATAATTTATATGAAGTTTATATATCTTATAATTATAGGAGATATATAAATTAAATGAGCTATAAATATCCATAGGCATCAATCCATAATAAATATCCAAACACTTTATTTTATATATATTATATTACTAAAATTTAAAAATTATAAAAATTAATTAATTTATAAATTAATTCTAAATTATATCATCCATTTCATTTCCTCTTTTTTTAACATGATAAATATCTTAATAATCCATAAGAGGAGTACACATTTCATTCATCGAGGGATTGCTTAGACAACAAGGCTCATAGCCATTACAAGAAATACGCATTATGAGTTCAACACATTGTCACATGTAGGATTTCTCCCTACCACCTGCATTAAATGTAATTGACTTTCAATGAGAAATATCTTTATATCCCATATAAATAATATAATTTTTTCCCCTTGGAAATATCTGGGTAGATCAACCCCAAAGGGAATATTTTAAATCCCGTTGGTTAGATTAGCAGGGTCTAACCCCAAGGGCGTCAAGGAGAATTAACCCAATGACCTCCTGATTGGCGAGGTACTTAACAACGAGGGCTCGGCTAGTTGAGCTAAACCTTAGGTCTATATAAATAATATACTTGTTTTGGCTCTTGATGGATTTCTTAAAAAGACTAGAAGCCATTACAAAGAATACTCATTATGAAATTTGTTAGCCTTTTAGAAAGACTTTATTATTCAGCGAAAAAATTGTTACGTTCTTACAAGATTTTATTATTCAGTGAATGATTTGCTATGATTTTACAAGATAATATAATCTAGTGTGAGATTTGCCAACATATTATATTGTTGATAAAATCGCCTTTCGTTTATTATAAATATAAATTTAGGGGGGTTTTTAAAATTTTCCTTGTCTATACCCTAGAAACTGCCATAGGAGGAGGGTAGCCTGATGAAGATTATTTGACTAAAAACATCCTCCAAAATGCAACTCCCAAATCCATGTCTCTGGAGTAAGTAATGAAGGAAACCAAGAACAGCCATCAGGTTGATCTATGCTTAGCTGGCTCAAACCCTACTCACGTGAAGAAAATAAAATTCGGCCCAGAAAGAGCCTTGAAAATCAATCCCTCTCTCCATACACCAAGAAGAAGATTTATGTAATATGCTAAGAGAGCATTTGGATGCCTTTGCATGGAATTACAAAGAGATGAAGGGAGTGAAACCCTCAGTGTGTACTAACCACATTACATCAAAGAAGGTTGCAAACTAGTCCGACAACCCCAAAGGAGAATGAATCTAGCTCTCAAGGATATAGTCAAAGAAGAGTTACAGAAGTTTTTGGATGCAGGATTCATTTACCCTATCTCAGACAGTGAGCGGGTGTCTCCTCTCATGTTGGTTCTAAAAAAAATGGAAAGTAGAGGATTTGTGTTGATTATAGAGAGCTAAGCAAACCAAAAAAGAAGGACCATTTTTCTCTACCTTTCATTGACCAAGTGTTAGATGGTTTGGTAGGGAATAAGTTATTCTCTTTCTTAGATAGGTTAAGCAGGTACAATGAAATCCAAATCATCCCGTAAGACCATGATAAGACCGCCTTCACTTGTCCTTGGGGTGATTTCGCTGATAGGGTCCTTCCTTTTGGTCTATGAAATGCCCCTGCCACATTCCAGAGAGCAGTCCTGAGTATCTTTGTAGAGCTAGTCCATGATGCAGTGGAAATTTATAAGGATGAATTCACACCAAATTGGTGTGATTTCCAGGAGGCTCTCTCTAACCTGGGAAAGGTTTTAAACAAATGCATTGAAACAAACTTATCCCTTAGTCCCGAAAAATGTGAGTTCTTGATGACTGCAGGGACTGTTCTAGGTCACTCAATATCCCAGGAAGGACTGCAGGTAAACCCACCTAAGATAGCCATCATCAAAGGGTCCCAACTCTACAAAAACAGAGAGATGTCAGAAGCTTTTTAGGTTTAGCCGGATACTATAGGAGATTTATAAAATATTTCAGCAAGTTAACTTCTCGCTTATTTGGGTTATTGGCCAAAGACTTTGAATTTTTATGGTCAGAAAGTTGCCAAGAAGCCTTGGACACCCTAAAGGATAAGTTGACTACTGCACCTATTCTCTGAGCCCCAAATTGGGTACTTCCTTTTCATATTCTTGTTGATGCCACTCACAAAGCTATAGGAGAAACTCTAGGCTAGATAGATGACAAGTTTCCTTATGCCATTTGATTCATCAGTAAGAATTTTTCGAAAGCCAAGATGAGCTACACAGTGACTAAAAAATAGCTCCTATATGTTGTACATTCATTGAATAAATTTAGACATTACAATACTCGTTAACAGAAATTTGTACGTACCAACCATGCTGCAATTAAATACTTTATGAATAAACTTGTTGTAAATGACGAGATTATTGTATGGTTACTTTTATTGCAACAATTTCATTTAACTATTATTGATAAGCCTGAAAAGTAGAATGTTGTTGTAGATTTTTAATCCAGATTGACTTTGCATGTAGGGGAGGAAGGAATGGTTGATGATTAATTACCAGATGAACATTTATTCACCATTTTAGTTCTCTCTCCATGGTTTTATAACATAGAAAACTACTTGGTGTCTGCACAGTTTCCACCAAATTTTTCCTCCAAAGGAAAGAGTAGAATCATAAGAAAGAGTGCCCCATTCACTTGAATTGGGGACAATCTCTTCAAGCTAGGTCTAGATCAAATTATGAGAAGATGTGTAAGGGAAGAAGAGGTCTTCGACATCCTCTTAGCCTATCATCATGGGCCTTGTGGAGGTCACTTTTCAGCCAAAATAACAACATTCAAGGTACTACAAGCTAGTTATTATTGGCCCACTCTCCACCAAGATGTGAGGAGGTATACCAATCAGTGTGATCGGTGCCAAAGGATGGGGAAACCTACCCTAAGGGATGAGATGCATCTGCAACCTCAAGTGACTTTCTAGCCATTTGACAATTGGGGCATGGATTTCATCGAGCCCATTGACCCTCCATCCAAACAGAAGAAATACATCATTGTGTGCACTGACTACTTAACAAAATGGGTTGAAGCCAAAGCCATCTAAGTAGCAACAGAAGAAAAAGTAGCTGAATTCTTAAGGGAGAATGTGTTTTATAAGTTTGCGCACCCTATAGAATTGGTCACTGATCAAGGGAGTCAGTTTCAATCTCACATGATTGAAAATCTGTTAAGCCAACACAAGATCAAACACATAACATCCACCCATTACCACCCACAAGTTAATGGGTAAGTGCAAATAACCAACCAAGCATTGGAAGGAATTTTGACCAAGGTGATTAGCAGTAGCAGAAAGGACTGGGCATACATATTAGTTGAGGCCACCTGGGCCTACAATACCACTGGAAGACCACCACTGGCTTCACTCCTTATGAGATGGCCTGTGGCAAGAAATCCTTGCTTTCCATTGAATTTGAATACAACACCTTCAGGATGGCAGCACAACTCGATCTAGATATCACAAGGACACAACAAGAAATATTGCTCCAACTGAATGGGTTAGATGAATTTAGGATGCATGCCCTCCTGTACAAAGAAGTGACTCAAATTCAAAGGAAAATATGGCATGACAAGAATATAAATGACAAACAATTTCAAGAAGGTGATTGGGCTTTGATGTATGATTTCCGATAAAAATAATTTAAAGGCAAGTTAAAGAATAGATGGTTAGGGCCTTATGTAATAGAAAAGTGTCATGATAATGGTGTTGTGAAAATAAGAACCATTGATGCAGAGGGTATCCTTTTTCTTGTCAAGTGGTATAGATTAAAAATATACAAATGTCCCTTATTTAAGTAGGAACTTATCAATAGAATCAGCAAAACAGTGATGGTGGTAGAGAAAGTTTTAGCTTCTAGCCCACCATGTCCCTGAAGGAAAAAGAAAAAAGAAAAAAAAGGAAAATTTAAAGAGGCCATGGTGAAAACCTCTATGAGGCACCTGAGTCCCACTATTGGGTTGAAAACCTCTTGAGGCGGCATAAGAGTGTTAAAAAAAAAGAATAAAAAGATCTGTGGGTGAAAACATCTTTTGAGGCACCCAAGGCAGACAACTAGGATGAAAACCTCCTTGGGGGTAGACTAGTTGTTTAAAAAAGGAAAAACATACAAAAGATGACAATTCTGTTTTGCAGGTTTGGAAGAGGAGGATAAGCACAACATGAGCAGGACAACCGGACCTATAAAAGACATGTTTTAATTCACCCATCTCATATCCTCCACTATCCCCCTACTCTTCCATCTATACACCACTCCATATCATTTCAAACAAGTTTTGTGTTTTCTACAGGATTCCCTGTAATCCTACGAGAGTTTCCAGTAGAAATGACAGTAGATCTTGAAAACCACAAGAATAGTAGTCCAATGGAAAGGTGGTGACACAAGCCTGTGTTTGAATGAAAAAACCATTGAGCTCACCACAACATAGCCAATACCTTTCATCACCATGTCGCACTTGTATCCATCAAAGAAATCAACTCAACAAAAATTACAATAAAAAGAAGAGAAGAAAAAAACAAACAAGAAAACGAGGGAAAAAAAAGAAAAGAGGAGGCATAACCAAAAGCATCATCCCTAACCTACCATTCCATAACCCCATTCTCCACTCATTTCAACACCCCTTTTACTTCAGAGCTGAGAAAAATGTGAAAGCTTAAGGGAAAGGAAGCTAAGGACATCCTGTAGACATCATGTAGGAGCCTATTCCACAAAAGAAACCATAGAGACTGCAACCATACTTATCACAAGGACTACATGGATGAGGAAGCTCCTCCAAAGCTCAGTAGTACTAGGAATATCACCAACAACAAGGTCCAGCACCTGCAATTCATGAAAAAGGAACAAAGCGTCAAAAGAGGAAATATACAATGAAAATATGCAGATTGAAAGGAAAAAAAAAGTGGCACCACTCTCTAGCATGAATCATCAACGAAGAAAAGGACCCATGAGTATGTCATCTTACTAATGCTATCTCATAAGTATGATATGATCAAATCTGTAGGAATAATGTGAGATTTGATTTTATAAGTGAAGGTGGCTAGTTAACTTGGCCACCCTCGACCAGTTAACTTAGCCACCCACGGTCAGATAATGTGAAGAAAAGGGTTAGACCACTACACGAGTGGAAAAGGTCAAATCAAAGGAAAAAAAGAATGAATCCAAAAATGGTTAAGTTACAGAGGATAAGAGTGGGAGATGATTACGATGTAAGGTGAAATGATGG